>OY997384.1:0-1200000 GCA_963921505.1 Phakellia ventilabrum
CTAGAACTGATATGTGCCTCCTCTGCAGTTGCAAGCATTTTCATGAATAATTCAATTACATGATAATACTTGCAACTTAGACCCAGAATTTTGCACTGATTACCGCCAGCATGAGGTTCTTTGTGTAAGAAATCAGCAGCCCAATAATAATTTAGCACCGGCTATATAGCTCTAATGGTACAAATGAGGTGCCAGCCATAAGAAATTAGAGGCTCATGCCAGTATGACCATATTTAAAGCACCGGCTATACATCTCTTATTTTACAGCCTTTACTTCAGAAATTAGAAGCTCAATGCAATAATTTAGCACTGACTAAGCAAAGCATGACTGTACATTTCCCCCTAGTTACCATGGAGCAGATGTGTGACTTCCTGTGAGTATAAATTCAGTGGTAGTTGCACCACAGTCATTTTTAGATGCAAAACCTACGAAGTAAATGGCTGCTCCAGATCTACCAACTGTCGAACTTGCAGGCAAGAGGCTGCCCTGCTATCCCTCTACAGCAGTTTAATGAAGGAGTTCCAACTGGCTGTCAACGTCAGCCCCTCTACCCAACAGCGGAGAAAGAACAAGGGTGCTGGTACTCCAGCACTGCCCTTCTGGGCATCTGCAATGCATGAAGGACGCTGGAGTGGTTGCGAAAGCAGCAAGGAATGTTGCTGTATTGACAATTCGTCAGGCACACAACCTGCTCCAGCTCTACAATGTTCCTGGTGAGGCCGAGATGGTGGACAAAGGAGTGGAGCTTAACCCCGATCCGGAAGAACTGAAAAGTGACACTACCACTTCCGTCTGTCATCCGCAACCTCAACAACATGCATCAGCATCTGGAGGCAGTACCGAATGCCTGGTTATCGAAGATCCAGATCATGAGCAGCCAGGTCCCCCCCCCCCAAAAGCTCCTAGGCTTGCCAGATCGATGCAGCTGGACCTAGAACTGAACCCAGACGCAGGCCGGCAACTCAAAGAGCTGGCTTCCTTTTGGACGAAGGAGCTCAACCACATACGAGGGGCTCAGGCACTGTCCAAGTCCACAATGGACAAGACCCAGGAGAGACTACTCAGTGAGTTGGCTGTTGGCCAAGTTGATGCGTACTGTACTTATTCCATGATATCGGTACTAGTAGATACACTTTCCAAACTTTAACTTATACGCAGCATTCCTCGGCTTTCTGGACCGGCAGACGCAGCACACTCCACGACTGGACTGCCTCAATGATCTCCAGACAGTGGACATGTTCCTGAACTTCCTCAAGGTAGGCAAGTGTACGACAGTAATGCATCCATAAGGCTCAAAGTAAATTAGGTGTTGATATAAAGTACATTGTAAATGGACACATGACGTTCTAACAATTAATACTAAACACATAATTGGATGCTTTTTCTTCTGTATCAACAGGAGGAGCGCAAGAGAAAGCCGGGGACACTTGCTGGGTATTGCCAGGCTCTGACCAGGGGGCTAAAGTACCTTGCTGCTGCCCAGGGTGTGGATACCAACGAAGCGCAAGCATACATCAGGGCTCTCACCAGCCGTTTCCAGAGGGAGGCTGCAGCTACCCAGAAAACATGGCAGGAGCTCTCGTGGGCAAACAAATGGCTCCATTGGGAGGAGGTGCTGAAAGTTGTGGAGGCACAGCAGGACCTATACGAGACACAACTGAGGCCGATGGACCGGGCAGCAGAATCGCAAAAGTACATGGCTCTATTGCTGTATACGGCTGTCCCGCCAGGCCGAGCGAAAGAATACCGGACTCTCAAAATGCAGCACCACGCTGGACCATTCCAGTCCACTGGCCAGGGTCCATCTAATATCCTGCACTATGGTCCAAATGTTGCAATGCTACAGGTGGGAGAGTACAAGAATTCAAAATACATGGGGGTGCAGAACATAGACATCTCCACCATAGACTTTCTTCAAAGCCACCTTGATGACTACCTGGAGAGAGACCGGCCTCTTCTGCTCAGAGGACATCCTGATCACAGCTACGTGTTTGTGGTAAGAAATAGTATTAATTAATCGTTTTGCGTACGAGTTCCTCATCTATTATCTGCTCCCACTTGTGCACAGGACGAAAAAGGCCAGCCCTTTTCCGAGTCAGGTTGGACCAGATACATCCAAGGGATATTTGAATACCATTCAGGAGCAAGTCTGGGCCCCAATGGACTGAGGTCTGCCTTTGTTACCTTCCTGATGGATGGGAAGGTGGAGGCAAACCCAGACACCCAGAGAGCAGTGGCACATGCGATGAGACATTCCACTCGATATGTAAGTAACTATGTAAGTAACTATATTAGGCATCACCATTTTTAGAGTTGCATTGTATAGATCAAAATAGATGTCTCAATAGCAACAGCTAGCTAATACAAAAAGGACCAATGAGAATATGCAACAAAGTAACAGTAGGGAAAGATGATTTATAAAGAATGCCAAATATATAATAAGGAATATATCACACAGCTGGGAATGTAGTGAACCTAATTGTTCTTTGTTTATGCAGCAAAGGCAAGTCTACGACCGACGAACTACAATGGACAAGAGTGCAAGGGCGGTCAAACTAACTGCCGCACTAGCAGGAAGGATCCTGGACAGCAACCCCACCGCCAACCTTGATGAAGACGGGGATGCCATCCCAGAACCAGGCGACATAGTCGCCTTAGTCCAAGCGGGATCCACCCAGACAGCTCCGCTAATTCTTCTTGGAAAAGTGCTGCGGGTCAATCTCCGGGAGCAGGAGGTCCTGTTGGCACACCTACAGGAAATAGAAGAATCGAAGTACCGACTTAGAGTTGGGCAAAGTACCTGGACTGAGAGTTTCAATTCTCTAGTGTACCCAGTCGATGTGGTATACGATGTTATATCTGGCATGTACACTTTAAGGTCCAAGCCTTTGGACATACACAAGACTGTGAATAAGAATTAGAGTTCATGTAGCTACAATACTGTGCACACCCTTGCCCTGTAAACACAATGTCGCTGTCACACAATTGTACTGGAGTTTATTACTGTGTTATTGTACAATCTCAGTCTACTCTTGTATGACCCTTTCCTATTGGATAAAAATATTTCAATTCAATACTGTCAATTCGCCACGGCCTAGTGTTGGTAAAAGGAGGAAGATATAGTCTCATGTACAGTACTGCATTAGGTTGTAGAGGTGAGTGAACACCCCAGTATTGTAAGCTACACAAGCGATCGACTTAGGGTAGGGATCTTGTGATTTGAATCTCCCGCCACAATGGACAGAAAAAGGGGGCGTGTGCTCAGACTTTACAGACGCTAGCCCAGAGGACTGTCAGTCTTCTGGTCATGCTCACTACATTCTGTACTGCCTACTTCATCAATACCCCAAAAGACATGGCCTAGCTTCTCTCCACTCTTGGACAGCATAGCGTTTAGTTTAGGGGTAACGGTGTTAGCCCAGGGAATGACGTAATGCTATCTTAAGTACAGAGTGAACGGGGAGATAATGAGGCATACCAAGCATTCTTGCCTCTTTCTTGCACGATTGAAGACTCCTTCTGGCTTCATGCCGTCGCCAACACCGAATATTTAACATGCTGCATCAGTGAAACACGATCTAGCCATGCAACTGGCTTCTAGAAAATAGCATTCAGTATGACTCTGGCAGACTACTCACGGCCACTAGGCTGTGCTATGAGCCTCTTCTGCAACAACTGAAACTGTTGGCTACCTCAAACCTCTCGAGAAAACTTCTACCGTGGAGCTGCAGCGTGCTACAGCTCCTGCAGCAGCACTGGTCATGTGACTTAGGGGGCCTACGCGTGAGAACCACAGCAAATCACATGCACTAATGCAGCTAGGGGGTGGAGCCAAGGTCTGGTCACGAGACTAAGATCTAGCTGTTTATTCTAATTAATGCCCATGTTGTGCACGTGAATTTTTAACTAGTCATGTGCATGGCTGCAACTATATTGCTACTACCGTACAAGTAACAAGAGCTCGAGTCAAGCTTATTGAAGGTTAGTATTACTCCTAGCTATATGTATGCATACCTAATTCGGGTGAAGCCAAGCCTATAAAGCTTAGAAAAGCTTAAGGCATGCTGTTTTTGCTGAAGCGATATGATTTACAATTGCTGATATATAGCCTTGTTGCAGGCTATTTGGTAATTTGTACCTCCTCATATACTCACTACAAGCTTTGTATGGCCCCAGCGAATTAGTCTAGTACTGAAGGCTTAAATCCCGGCTACGTTGTAAAAGTGGGTGGAGCTGAATGGGTGGAGCAAGCCTGGTTCTAAAGAAGGGCATGTCTTTTCAGGCTGTTTGGGTGTGTCCACCACTGCTAGAACTTAATGCAAGCTTTGTCTACTCCTTAACTTACAGATGGAACGAAGGAACTTACAGGTGCTGTTTGACAGCGTCCTTGCCAAGTTGGCCGACTTGGCACAGGAAATGTCACACAATGTGACAGAACAAGATCTTTTGGCGGGGATGCAAGTCCTAGAGGTAAGTTCAATATGGATAATGCATGTAGCTAGAATCCACAGCTGTAGTTGGTTTACGAGGAGCATGTGCAATGGAGGGTAATTGCATACTGCAGAAGCATTGCATGTGGCTTGTGATTGTGATTTGCCTCGCATATTAACAATCTACTTACTCTTTCTCCTAAAGATGCTGAAACATGTTCTGGACGAAAACATCAGTCTCGTTCAAGATTCTACACTGGAGATTGAAGGACGGGCGTCCCCATCACCCCCACCCAACGGTGAACAACCGTTAACAGGTACAGCTGGACCCCAGGTCCGACCTCCTCGAGAGGAGCCTTCCCGACAGGAGGCTCCCCAACCTCCTCGAGAGGAGCCTTCCCGACAGGAGGCTTCCCGACCTCCTCGAGAGGAGCCTTCCCGACAGGAGGCTCCCAGCCGCCCTCCTCCCCTGATTAGACCTCCAGGCGCCTCATCTTCCTCGAGGTTGTCCAGAAAAAGGAGGAGGAAACCTTCAGGATCGAAGCGAGTGTACTCTGCTGGAGAGATGGGGCGTATTGATATAGACTTTGAGGAAGGAACTTGCGAGTACTCAGAGGAAATCAAGAAGGCCAGGCGATCAGACATATTTCATTGCCTGCCAACTCCTCAGGAGCGGGCGAATGTCTTTACCAACTGGCTTACCAGCTTCCCTTGGAAGCGGGAAGACCTATCATCTTGCCTTGAAATGATACAGCAAGAAGATGTCACTGTGGAAACACATGGGATCACGGAGGAAACGGTTAGGCATCTGCAATCCATTCTGGCGTTACCCGATATTATCGGAAACATTGCCCAGAATTACATCGGACGCTACCTTCGTGTCTTAGAGGAAGACTCTGACATACACAGCCAGAGAGACCTCATGCTGGCACTAGGAAATGTGGCAGAAAACCTGAAACTGCAGGACTACAAAAAACGTCGTAATGACTGCTCGGAAGCCAACTGCACTCCTTGCACCGTGGCAAAAGAGTGGGAAGAAGATGCAGAAGTACGACGCCAGCAACGGCAGCGGCCACTCCCATGCTCTTGCACACAGATTTTGACCTTATTGCGGGAGAAATCGTACACTAACCTCCACTCGACTTTCTTTAAACAGTGTGTAGCGCTGTCCAAAGAAATCTCCCCTCACAGTCCACTTACCTACTGTCCAGAGTCTCCAACATTTGTACGCCTCATGGGCGTGAAACTACCACAAGAAGTTTCAAGATTGATCCAACCAGCCATTCTGACTGGACTATCACCTGTTTATAAGGTGGTCGGAGAAGGACCAGATGCGGCAGTTGAGGCAATCATGTACATGGATGGAGACGGAGGAATGCTTGTGGAAAAATTTATTCCAGGGCTTCGTGAGTATGCCACAAAACATGGAATCATGATGCAAGAGGATGTCCTACACAACTCCATGCTAATACCTTTCAGGGAGAAGTTTCATGATGCTGTAGAATTGGGGCATCAATACAGAATTGAATTGCAAGCAGTCAGCGGAGAGCGTACAACACAGGAAGCTGCATTTGGCTTCCTGGGATTAGTGAAGGCCAGATTGAATATTGCACAATCGAAAGAAACTTTCTTGGTCCCTCATGGAACAGATCAGAGTGGAGACAGACTGCTAGTGGAAATCTACACGCATCAAAGTGAAGACCGCTCGATTTGGGAATCAAGTGGAGTACAAATGGTAAAGTCAGGCTTCTCCTTTCCGACTGAAGGAGCTCCCCCACAGTACATTGATGGTGCTGTGTATGCTAAGGAAAACAGCAATGGAATTTGGCAATATGGGGAGCTACTCAATGATGAACGTCTCAAACCCTGGGTTTTAAAGCATCAATTGGTGAACATCAATGATGAGACATCGGTAGAAGTAGACACCGAGGAGGCACATTACAGGGTTGAAGTCAAAAATGTTGCCGATCATCTAAACGAGTCCCACCTGATGGTCGGTAAAAGTGTCATCCCAGGAGCTGGTAGAGGGCTATTTGTACGTCCAAAGCCCCTACACAGTACCCATCGGATTGTCATCCCAAAGGGGAAGAAAATATGCTACTATTCGGCAATTCCACTGTCAGTCACAGACCCTGAACCTGACAACCATGACTACCTATTTCACCATGAATGTGGAAGAGTTACCAGGCGATACAATCCACTCGTTTACGATGGGGAGAACCTGGGCAGGTTCGTCAACCAGGCTGCGCTTGTGGACTGCCTGGAGCTAATGTGCAGTAACTCTGACTCACAGTCTGGTCACACTAGTTTGGCAGAAAGGGAAATTGATCGTGTTGCAGAGAGTGAAGCGAATATATCATACAGGACTGAGGGACTGTCACTGACAATTATCGCTTCAAAAGACATTGTTCTTACGAACTCTCCCATAGAGTTGCTTGGAAACTATGGCATTGTCAACTACTGGGTGAATTATATAATAGCAAATTTGTCACAGCTGGATCAAAACTCCACCTTGGTGAAATCAGTACTCTGGTGCTTGTTCTCTCACCACAGCAACTGGCCGCTATCGAAACGAAGAGGCTTGACGGAAGGACACGATATTCCACTGGACGTAATTCAACAGTATGAGAACATGGACTGTCCTTTCGTACGGACACGAACAAGAAGGCGATGAATTTCAAGTTCCACCCACCATAACCAGGTGAGCTGGGTATAGAGCACGGGTTAGCTGCACTATCCCTGCCACGCCTTTAAAGACAGGGAAACCAGCCGATCCAATTCAGGGAAAGCCAAGCCTTAGCTGCTGCCAGGAAGCTCCACCCACTCCTAATTAAAGAGCCCCCTATGTGTATGTATGCACGTATGTATGTATGTATGTCTGCCTATAATGTGCAGTACATAGCCATACATACATACCTACACTCAGACAGCCGATCCCTGGTCAAGTAATCACGGCATATTAATGCTGTCATTGGCATGACTGCACTCCTCCTCCCCCCCACAGCGTCCAGCCCTAGCCCCAGAGTCGTCAGCAAGAAAGAGTCACACCCCTACTCGGCAGGTGAGCTAGGCCATAATATTAATTTAATACTGGTCAGCCACACTGTCCCGGTCGAGCCTCTTAAGACAGGCAGGGAAACCAGCCGATCCAATTCAGGGAAAGCCAAGCCTTAGCTGCTGCCAGGAAGCTCCACCCACTCCTAATTAAAGAGCCCCCTATGTGTATGTATGCACGTATGTATGTATGTATGTCTGCCTATAATGTGCAGTACATAGCCATACATACATACCTACACTCAGACAGCCGATCCCTGGTCAAGTAATCACGGCATATTAATGCTGTCATTGGCATGACTGCACTCCTCCTCCCCCCACAGCGTCCAGCCCTAGCCCCAGAGTCGTCAGCAAGAAAGAGTCACACCCCTACTCGGCAGGTGAGCTAGGCCATAATATTAATTTAATACTGGTCAGCCACACTGTCCCGGTCGAGCCTCTTAAGACAGGCAGGGAAACCAGCCGATCCAATTCAGGGAAAGCCAAGCCTTAGCTGCTGCCAGGAAGCTCCACCCACTCCTAATTAAAGAGCCCCCTATGTGTATGTATGCACGTATGTATGTATGTATGTCTGCCTATAATGTGCAGTACATAGCCATACATACATACCTACACTCAGACAGCCGATCCCTGGTCAAGTAATCACGGCATATTAATGCTGTCATTGGCATGACTGCACTCCTCCTCCCCCCCACAGCGTCCAGCCCTAGCCCCAGAGTCGTCAGCAAGAAAGAGTCACACCCCTACTCGGCAGGTGAGCTAGGCCATAATATTAATTTAATACTGGTCAGCCACACTGTCCCGGTCGAGCCTCTTAAGACAGGCAGGGAAACCAGCCGATCCAATTCAGGGAAAGCCAAGCCTTAGCTGCTGCCAGGAAGCTCCACCCACTCCTAATTAAAGAGCCCCCTATGTGTATGTATGCACGTATGTATGTATGTATGTCTGCCTATAATGTGCAGTACATAGCCATACGTACATACCTACACTCAGACAGCCGATCCCTGGTCAAGTAATCACGGCATATTAATGCTGTCATTGGCATGACTGCACTCCTCCTCCCCCTGTACATTTTTAATTTTCCTCTCTCTCGTCTTCTTTTGTTCATTTCAGGATGCTACCGGATTCTGATTTGAGTGGCTTCTTCATTGACTTTTGATGTGATGTGACCAGATACGACCGGATGAGGAGGGGCCGGTCCAGGGTCATGGAATGTTGGTAGTGCAAACAAGGCCAAATGCAGGCCGCACTGTCAGTGTTTTCATGGCTGTGGAATGGTCTCCTCTCGACTCATGACGGACACGATTGGAATTCATAATTAATCTATTACCTTTGCTTTATTATATTTGTTCATTGTTCATGTACTATCTTTCAGCGCTGATATAACTTAATATATATTAAACAGGGCTGCCTTATTTAATTCTACATGTGCAAAGTTCTCGTCTTCAAGATGCTGTTCATGATCAGTGCAGGGTCACAGCTCCTGCAAGGTCTCACCCTAACCTTAACCCGGATGCTATCATAACTAGCCCAAAGGTTTTCTTTACTAGCCCGCAGTGATATCCCCTTTGATATTTTTCTGAATCATTTCACTTTGAAACATTTCTATAGTTGAAACATTTAAGAATTTCAGTAGCCCTGAACTATTTGCTGGCACCGTATTGTAATGCTGTTAATAGCCCTTGACTTTATAATGTTTCTGTTATAATGCCAATTTCAAAGTATTTCAGCTTTTGAAACATTTCAAATCAAAGTGTTTGAAACTTTTCATTGTTCATGTACTATCTTTCAGTGCTGATATATATTAAACCGGATGTAGGAGGCAATATTATGCTGATGAATAACATTAACCTGCCATTAACCTGCCAGCTAATGACCTGGGTAGCACGGTTGTCCCTCATTGAGCAAGGATTATTACCAGGTAAAGCGTATGCTAGCTATTCTACTCTCCATTGTAGTATTGTTGACCAAGCAAGAAATGTACCTAGCTCTTCTAGAACTGATATGTGCCTCCTCTGCAGTTGCAAGCATTTTCATGAATAATTCAATTACATGATAATACTTGCAACTTAGACCCAGAATTTTGCACTGATTACCGCCAGCATGAGGTTCTTTGTGTAAGAAATCAGCAGCCCAATAATAATTTAGCACCGGCTATATAGCTCTAATGGTACAAATGAGGTGCCAGCCATAAGAAATTAGAGGCTCATGCCAGTATGACCATATTTAAGCACCGGCTATACATCTCTTATTTTACAGCCTTTACTTCAGAAATTAGAAGCTCAATGCAATAATTTAGCACTGACTAAGCAAAGCATGACTGTACATTTCCCCCTAGTTACCATGGAGCAGATGTGTGACTTCCTGTGAGTATAAATTCAGTGGTAGTTGCACCACAGTCATTTTTAGATGCAAAACCTACGAAGTAAATGGCTGCTCCAGATCTACCAACTGTCGAACTTGCAGGCAAGAGGCTGCCCTGCTATTGGGAGGGAGAGGAAGCATTTGTCCTCTACAGCAGTTTAATGAAGGAGTTCCAACTGGCTGTCAACGTCAGCCCCTCTACCCAACAGCGGAGAAAGAACAGGGTGGCTGGTACTGACCAGCACTGCCCTTCTGGGCATCTGCAATGCATGAAGGACGCTGGAGTGGTTGCGAAAGCAGCAAGGAATGTTGCTGTATTGACAATTCGTCAGGCACACAACCTGCTCCAGCTCTACAATGTTCCTGGTGAGGCCGAGATGGTGGACACAGGAGTGGAGCTTAACCCCGATCCGGAAGAACTGAAAAGTGACACTACCACTTCCGTCTGTCATCCGCAACCTGAACAACATGCATCAGCATCTGGAGGCAGTACCGAATGCCTGGTTATCGAAGATCCAGATCATGAGCAGCCAGGTCCCCCCCCCCCAAAACTCCTAGGCTTGCCAGATCGATGCAGCTGGACCTAGAACTGAACCCAGACGCAGGCCGGCAACTCAAAGAGCTGGCTTCCTTTTGGACGAAGGAGCTCAACCACATACGAGGGGCTCAGGCACTGTCCAAGTCCACAATGGACAAGACCCAGGAGAGACTACTCAGTGAGTTGGCTGTTGGCCAAGTTGATGCGTACTGTACTTATTCCATGATATCGGTACTAGTAGATACACTTTCCAAACTTTAACTTATACGCAGCATTCCTCGGCTTTCTGGACCGGCAGACGCAGCACACTCCACGACTGGACTGCCTCAATGATCTCCAGACAGTGGACATGTTCCTGAACTTCCTCAAGGTAGGCAAGTGTACGACAGTAATGCATCCATAAGGCTCAAAGTAAATTAGGTGTTGATATAAAGTACATTGTAAATGGACACATGACGTTCTAACAATTAATACTAAACACATAATTGGATGCTTTTTCTTCTGTATCAACAGGAGGAGCGCAAGAGAAAGCCGGGGACACTTGCTGGGTATTGCCAGGCTCTGACCAGGGGGCTAAAGTACCTTGCTGCTGCCCAGGGTGTGGATACCAACGAAGCGCAAGCATACATCAGGGCTCTCACCAGCCGTTTCCAGAGGGAGGCTGCAGCTACCCAGAAAACATGGCAGGAGCTCTCGTGGGCAAACAAATGGCTCCATTGGGAGGAGGTGCTGAAAGTTGTGGAGGCACAGCAGGACCTATACGAGACACAACTGAGGCCGATGGACCGGGCAGCAGAATCGCAAAAGTACATGGCTCTACTGCTGTATACGGCTGTCCCGCCAGGCCGAGCGAAAGAATACCGGACTCTCAAAATGCAGCACCACGCTGGACCATTCCAGTCCACTGGCCAGGGTCCATCTAATATCCTGCACTATGGTCCAAATGTTGCAATGCTACAGGTGGGAGAGTACAAGAATTCAAAATACATGGGGGTGCAGAACATAGACATCTCCACCATAGACTTTCTTCAAAGCCACCTTGATGACTACCTGGAGAGAGACCGGCCTCTTCTGCTCAGAGGACATCCTGATCACAGCTACGTGTTTGTGGTAAGAAATAGTATTAATTAATCGTTTTGCGTACGAGTTCCTCATCTATTATCTGCTCCCACTTGTGCACAGGACGAAAAAGGCCAGCCCTTTTCCGAGTCAGGTTGGACCAGATACATCCAAGGGATATTTGAATACCATTCAGGAGCAAGTCTGGGCCCCAATGGACTGAGGTCTGCCTTTGTTACCTTCCTGATGGATGGGAAGGTGGAGGCAAACCCAGACACCCAGAGAGCAGTGGCACATGCGATGAGACATTCCACTCGATATGTAAGTAACTATATTAGGCATCACCATTTTTAGAGTTGCATTGTATAGATCAAAATAGATGTCTCAATAGCAACAGCTAGCTAATACAAAAAGGACCAATGACAATATGCAACAAAGTAACAGTAGGGAAAGATGATTTATAAAGAATGTCAAATATATAATAAGGAATATATCACACAGCTGGGAATGTAGTGAACCTAATTGTTCTTTGTTTATGCAGCAAAGGCAAGTCTACGACCGACGAACTACAATGGACAAGAGTGCAAGGGCGGTCAAACTAACTGCCGCACTAGCAGGAAGGATCCTGGACAGCAACCCCACCGCCAACCTTGATGAAGACGGGGATGCCATCCCAGAACCAGGCGACATAGTCGCCTTAGTCCAAGCGGGATCCACCCAGACAGCTCCGCTAATTCTTCTTGGAAAAGTGCTGCGGGTCAATCTCCGGGAGCAGGAGGTCCTGTTGGCACACCTACAGGAAATAGAAGAATCGAAGTACCGACTTAGAGTTGGGCAAAGCACCTGGACTGAGAGTTTCAATTCTCTAGTGTACCCAGTCGATGTGGTATACGATGTTATATCTGGCATGTACACTTTAAGGTCCAAGCCTTTGGACATACACAAGACTGTGAATAAGAATTAGAGTTCATGTAGCTACAATACTGTGCACACCCTTGCCCTGTAAACACAATGTCGCTGTCACACAATTGTACTGGAGTTTATTACTGTGTTATTGTACAATCTCAGTCTACTCTTGTATGACCCTTTCCTATTGGATAAAAATATTTCAATTCAATACTGTCACGGCCTAGTGTTGGTAAAAGGAGGAAGATATAGTCTCATGTACAGTACTGCATTAGGTTGTAGAGGTGAGTGAACACCCCAGTATTGTAAGCTACACAAGCGATCGACTTAGGGTAGGGATCTTGTGATTTGAATCTCCCGCCACAATGGACAGAAAAAGGGGGCGTGTGCTCAGACTTTACAGACGCTAGCCCAGAGGACTGTCAGTCTTCTGCTCATGCTCACTACATTCTGTACTGCCTACTTTATCAATACCCCAAAAGACATGGCCTAGCTTCTCTCCACTCTTGGACAGCATAGCGTTTAGTTTAGGGGTAACGGTGTTAGCCCAGGGAATGACGTAATGCTATCTTAAGTACAGAGTGAACGGGGAGATAATGAGGCATACCAAGCATTCTTGCCTCTTTCTTGCACGATTGAAGACTCCTTCTGGCTTCATGCCGTCGCCAACACCGAATATTTAACATGCTGCATCAGTGAAACACGATCTAGCCATGCAACTGGCTTCTAGAAAATAGCATTCAGTATGACTCTGGCAGACTGCTCACGGCCACTAGGCTGTGCTATGAGCCTCTTCTGCAACAACTGAAACTGTTGGCTACCTCAAACCTCTCGAGAAAACTTCTACCGTGGAGCTGCAGCGTGCTACAGCTCCTGCAGCGGCACTGGTCATGTGACTTAGGGGGCCTACGCGTGAGAACCACAGCAAATCACATGCACTAATGCAGCTAGGGGGTGGAGCCAAGGTCTGGTCACGAGACTAAGATCTAAGTGCTAAGTGCACGTGAATTTTAAACTAGTCACGTGCATGGCTGCAGCTATATTGCTACTACCGTACAAGTAACAAGAGCTCGAGTCAAGCTTATTGAAGGTTAGTATTACTCCTAGCTATATGTATGCATACCTAATTCGGGTGAAGCCAAGCCTATAAAGCTTAGAAAAGCTTAAGGCATGCTGTTTTTGCTGAAGCGATATGATTTACAATTGCTGATATATAGCCTTGTTGCAGGCTATTTGGTAATTTGTACCTCCTCATATACTCACTACAAGCTTTGTATGGCCCCAGCGAATTAGTCTAGTACTGAAGGCTTAAATCCCGGCTACGTTGTAAAAGTGGGTGGAGCTGAATGGGTGGAGCAAGCCTGGTTCTAAAGAAGGGCATGTCTTTTCAGGCTGTTTGGGTGTGTCCACCACTGCTAGTACTTAATGCAAGCTTTGTCTACTCCTTAACTTACAGATGGAACGAAGGAACTTACAGGTGCTGTTTGACAGCGTCCTTGCCAAGTTGGCCGACTTGGCACAGGAAATGTCACACAATGTGACAGAACAAGATCTTTTGGCGGGGATGCAAGTCCTAGAGGTAAGTTCAATATGGATAATGCATGTAGCTAGAATCCACAGCTGTAGTTGGTTTACGAGGAGCATGTGCAATGGAGGGTAATTGCATACTGCAGAAGCATTGCATGTGGCTTGTGATTGTGATTTGCCTCGCATATTAACAATCTACTTACTCTTTCTCCTAAAGATGCTGAAACATGTTCTGGACGAAAACATCAGTCTCGTTCAAGATTCTACACTGGAGATTGAAGGACGGGCGTCCCCATCACCCCCACCCAACGGTGAACAACCGTTAACAGGTACAGCTGGACCCCAGGTCCGACCTCCTCGAGAGGAGCCTTCCCGACAGGAGGCTCCCCAACCTCCTCGAGAGGAGCCTTCCCGACAGGAGGCTTCCCGACCTCCTCGAGAGGAGCCTTCCCGACAGGAGGCTCCCAGCCGCCCTCCTCCCCTGATTAGACCTCCAGGCGCCTCATCTTCCTCGAGGTTGTCCAGAAAAAGGAGGAGGAAACCTTCAGGATCGAAGCGAGTGTACTCTGCTGGAGAGATGGGGCGTATTGATATAGACTTTGAGGAAGGAACTTGCGAGTACTCAGAGGAAATCAAGAAGGCCAGGCGATCAGACATATTTCATTGCCTGCCAACTCCTCAGGAGCGGGCGAATGTCTTTACCAACTGGCTTACCAGCTTCCCTTGGAAGCGGGAAGACCTATCATCTTGCCTTGAAATGATACAGCAAGAAGATGTCACTGTGGAAACACATGGGATCACGGAGGAAACGGTTAGGCATCTGCAATCCATTCTGGCGTTACCCGATATTATCGGAAACATTGCCCAGAATTACATCGGACGCTACCTTCGTGTCTTAGAGGAAGACTCTGACATACACAGCCAGAGAGACCTCATGCTGGCACTAGGAAATGTGGCAGAAAACCTGAAACTGCAGGACTACAAAAAACGTCGTAATGACTGCTCGGAAGCCAACTGCACTCCTTGCACCGTGGCAAAAGAGTGGGAAGAAGATGCAGAAGTACGACGCCAGCAACGGCAGCGGCCACTCCCATGCTCTTGCACACAGATTTTGACCTTATTGCGGGAGAAATCGTACACTAACCTCCACTCGACTTTCTTTAAACAGTGTGTAGCGCTGTCCAAAGAAATCTCCCCTCACAGTCCACTTACCTACTGTCCAGAGTCTCCAACATTTGTACGCCTCATGGGCGTGAAACTACCACAAGAAGTTTCAAGATTGATCCAACCAGCCATTCTGACTGGACTATCACCTGTTTATAAGGTGGTCGGAGAAGGACCAGATGCGGCAGTTGAGGCAATCATGTACATGGATGGAGACGGAGGAATGCTTGTGGAAAAATTTATTCCAGGGCTTCGTGAGTATGCCACAAAACATGGAATCATGATGCAAGAGGATGTCCTACACAACTCCATGCTAATACCTTTCAGGGAGAAGTTTCATGATGCTGTAGAATTGGGGCATCAATACAGAATTGAATTGCAAGCAGTCAGCGGAGAGCGTACAACACAGGAAGCTGCATTTGGCTTCCTGGGATTAGTGAAGGCCAGATTGAATATTGCACAATCGAAAGAAACTTTCTTGGTCCCTCATGGAGCAGATCAGAGTGGAGACAGACTGCTAGTGGAAATCTACACGCATAAAAGTGAAGACCGCTCGATTTGGGAATCAAGTGGAGTACAAATGGTAAAGTCAGGCTTCTCCTTTCCGACTGAAGGAGCTCCCCCACAGTACATTGATGGTGCTGTGTATGCTAAGGAAAACAGCAATGGAATTTGGCAATATGGGGAGCTACTCAATGATGAACGTCTCAAACCCTGGGTTTTAAAGCATCAATTGGTGAACATCAATGATGAGACATCGGTAGAAGTAGACACCGAGGAGGCACATTACAGGGTTGAAGTCAAAAATGTTGCCGATCATCTAAACGAGTCCCACCTGATGGTCGGTAAAAGTGTCATCCCAGGAGCTGGTAGAGGGCTATTTGTACGTCCAAAGCCCCTACACAGTACCCATCGGATTGTCATCCCAAAGGGGAAGAAAATATGCTACTATTCGGCAATTCCACTGTCAGTCACAGACCCTGAACCTGACAACCATGACTACCTATTTCACCATGAATGTGGAAGAGTTACCAGGCGATACAATCCACTCGTTTACGATGGGGAGAACCTGGGCAGGTTCGTCAACCAGGCTGCGCTTGTGGACTGCCTGGAGCTAATGTGCAGTAACTCTGACTCACAGTCTGGTCACACTAGTTTGGCAGAAAGGGAAATTGATCGTGTTGCAGAGAGTGAAGCGAATATATCATACAGGACTGAGGGACTGTCACTGACAATTATCGCTTCAAAAGACATTGTTCTTACGAACTCTCCCATAGAGTTGCTTGGAAACTATGGCATTGTCAACTACTGGGTGAATTATATCATAGCAAATTTGTCACAGCTGGATCAAAACTCCACCTTGGTGAAATCAGTACTCTGGTGCTTGTTCTCTCACCACAGCAACTGGCCGCTATCGAAACGAAGAGGCTTGACGGAAGGACACGATATTCCACTGGACATAATTCAACAGTATGAGAACATGGACTGTCCTTTCGTACGGACACGAACAAGAAGGCGATGAATTTCAAGTTCCACCCACCATAACCAGGTGAGCTGGGTATAGAGCACGGGTTAGCTGCACTATCCCTGCCACGCCTTTAAAGACAGGGAAACCAGCCGATCCAATTCAGGGAAAGCCAAGCCTTAGCTGCTGCCAGGAAGCTCCACCCACTCCTAATTAAAGAGCCCCCTATGTGTATGTATGCACGTATGTATGTATGTATGTCTGCCTATAATGTGCAGTACATAGCCATACATACATACCTACACTCAGACAGCCGATCCCTGGTCAAGTAATCACGGCATATTAATGCTGTCATTGGCATGACTGCACTCCTCCTCCCCCCCCCCACAGCGTCCAGCCCTAGCCCCAGAGTCGTCAGCAAGAAAGAGTCACACCCCTACTCGGCAGGTGAGCTAGGCCATAATATTAATTTAATACTGGTCAGCCACACTGTCCCGGTCGAGCCTCTTAAGACAGGCAGGGAAACCAGCCGATCCAATTCAGGGAAAGCCAAGCCTTAGCTGCTGCCAGGAAGCTCCACCCACTCCTAATTAAAGAGCCCCCTATGTGTATGTATGCACGTATGTATGTATGTATGTCTGCCTATAATGTGCAGTACATAGCCATACATACATACCTACACTCAGACAGCCGATCCCTGGTCAAGTAATCACGGCATATTAATGCTGTCATTGGCATGACTGCACTCCTCCTCCCCCCACAGCGTCCAGCCCTAGCCCCAGAGTCGTCAGCAAGAAAGAGTCACACCCCTACTCGGCAGGTGAGCTAGGCCATAATATTAATTTAATACTGGTCAGCCACACTGTCCCGGTCGAGCCTCTTAAGACAGGCAGGGAAACCAGCCGATCCAATTCAGGGAAAGCCAAGCCTTAGCTGCTGCCAGGAAGCTCCACCCACTCCTAATTAAAGAGCCCCCTATGTGTATGTATGCACGTATGTATGTATGTATGTCTGCCTATAATGTGCAGTACATAGCCATACATACATACCTACACTCAGACAGCCGATCCCTGGTCAAGTAATCACGGCATATTAATGCTGTCATTGGCATGACTGCACTCCTCCTCCCCCCACAGCGTCCAGCCCTAGCCCCAGAGTCGTCAGCAAGAAAGAGTCACACCCCTACTCGGCAGGTGAGCTAGGCCATAATATTAATTTAATACTGGTCAGCCACACTGTCCCGGTCGAGCCTCTTAAGACAGGCAGGGAAACCAGCCGATCCAATTCAGGGAAAGCCAAGCCTTAGCTGCTGCCAGGAAGCTCCACCCACTCCTAATTAAAGAGCCCCCTATGTGTATGTATGCACGTATGTATGTATGTATGTCTGCCTATAATGTGCAGTACCTAGCCATACATAGCACTGTGACCTAAGGCGGCCCAGTACATTTTTAATTTTGCTCTCTCTAGTCTTCTTTTGTTCATTTCAGGATGCTACCGGATTCTGATTGGAGTGGCTTCTTCATTGACTTTTGATGTGATGTGACCAGATACGACCGGATGAGGAGGGGCCGGTCCAGGGTCATGGAATGTTGGTAGTGCAAACAAGGCCAAATGCAGGCCGCACTGTCAGTGTTTTCATGGCTGTGGAATGGTCTCCTCTCGACTCATGACGGACACGATTGGAATTCATAATTAATCTATTACCTTTGCTTTATTATATTTGTTCATTGTTCATGTACTATCTTTCAGCGCTGATATATATTAAATAGGGCTGCCTTATTTAATTCTACATGTGCAAAGTTCTCGTCTTCAAGATGCTGTTCATGATCAGTGCAGGGTCACAGCCCCTGCAAGGTCTCAACCTAACCCTAACCCTAACCCTAACCCTAACCCTAACCCTAACCCTAACCCTAACCCTAACCCAACCTTTTGGCTAAACTCTCGTTAGTTTCAGTTAATTGGCGGTTAACTCTAAGATAGTTATTTCTGCTGTTCTAGTTAGATACCTGTAGTGATGTACTATTACTCCATGTAGGCTCACACTTGATTAAAATAGCTCTGGAAACATATACTCTACTACCACCTGCCAATTAAAGAAAGGAATTCCGGGCCATAGGAAGTATCAGTATCATGGCTCGACCTCAAAGACATATCTCTGGGTCCCAGTTCGACCCTCCGACCCATGGGAATGAGGCCTACCCACTGCGGCACCTGCATTAATACACTATCTATACAGTCTAAGTTTTAACCCAATTAAATTAGCTCTAGTACAGGCAGGAACGCAGCTATTGCAATTTAGTTTTTTGCCAAGCGTTCCTCAACCTATTGGCTATACTCTCGTTAGTTTCACTTAATTGACGGTTAACTCTAAGATAGTTATTTCCGCTGTTCTAGTTAGATATTTGTAGTAGTGTACTATTACTCTATGTAGGCTCAAACTTGATTAACCATAGCTCTAGAAACATATACTCTACTACCACCTGCCAATTCAAGAAAGGAATTCCGGGCCTAGAAAGTAATCAGTATCGTTGCACCACCCCTCAGACATAGCTCTGACTCCCAGTCTGCCCCTCCGACCCATGGGAATGGGGCCTGCCCACTGCGGCACCTGCATTAACCCCTATCCATACCGTCTAAGATTCAACCCCATTAAATTAGCTCTAGTACAGGCAGGAACGCAGTTTTTACAATTTAGTCTTTTGCTAAGCGTTCCCTAACCTAATGGTTATTTTTTCGTCAGTTTCACTTAATTGGCGGTTAACTCTAAGATAGTTATTTCCGCTGTTCTAGTTAGATACCTGTAGTATGTACTATTACTCTATGTAGGCTCACACTTGATTAAAATAGCTCTAGAAACATATACTCTACTACTACCTGCCAATTCAAGAAAGGAATTCCGGGCCCTTGGAAGTGTCAGTATCACGGACCCACCACAAAGACATAGCTCTTGGTCCCAGTTCGACCCTCCGACCTATGGGAATGAGGCCTGCCCACTGCGGCACCTGCATTAATACCCTATCTATACAGTCTAAGTTTTAACCCAATTAAATTAGCTCTAGTACAGGCAGGAACGCAGCTATTACAATTTAGTTTTTTGCCAAGCCTTCCTCAACCTATTGGCTATACTCTCGTTAGTTTCACTTAATTGGCGGTTAACTCTAAGATAGTTATTTCCGCTGTTCTAGTTAGATACCTGTAGTAGTGTACTATTACTCTATGTAGGCTCAAACTTGATTAAAATAGCTCTAGAAACATATACTCTACTACCACCTGCCAATTCAAGAAAGGAATTCCGGGCAAAGGAAGTAATCAGTATCGTGGCACCACCCCTCAGACATAGCTCTGAGTCCCAGTCTGCTCCTCCGACCTATGGAATGGGGCCTGCCCACTGCGGCACCTACCCTATCCATACCGTCTAAGATTCAACCCCATTAAATTAGCTCTAGTACAGGCAGGAACGCAGTTTTTACAATTTAGTCTTTTGCTAAGCGTTCCCTAACCTATTGGTTATTTTCTCGTCAGTTTCACTTAATTGGCGGTTAACTCTAAGATAGTTATTTCCGCTGTTCTAGTTAGATACGTGTAGTAGTGTACTATTACTCTATGTAGGTTCACACTTGATTAAAATAGCTCTAGAAACATATACTCTACTACTACCAAGAAAGGAATTCCGGGCCTAGAGTTAAGTAATCAAGAAATGGACTAGAGCTCAAACTTAGAAAGGAATTCCGCAGTGGGCATGCCCCATTCCCATGGGTCGGAAGGGCAGACTGGGACCCAGAGCTATGTCTGAGGGATGGTGCCACGATACTGATTACTTCCTATGCACGGAATTCCTTTTTTGAATTGGCAGGCGGTAGTAGAGTATATGGTTCTAGAGCTATTTTAATCAAGTGTGAGCCTACATACAGTAATAGTACAGTACTACAGGTATCTAAATCGAACAGCGGAAATAACTATCTTAGATTTAACCACTAATTAAGTGAAACTAACAACAGTATAGCCAATAGGTTGAGGAACGCTTAGCAAAAACCTAAATTGTAATAACTGCGTTCCTACCTGTACTAGAGCTAATTTAATTGGGTTAAAACTTAGACTGTATAGATAGGGTATTAACTCTTCCCAGCCAAGTTTTAATACATCCATAAGGCTTATGTGAATTTATATGAGCTTTTTATATTAGGCGTTAATATAAAGTACATAGTTTTCTCTATTTTATATAGGCACATAAATGTGCCCATGGCTTGCAAAGAGTTAATGCAGGTGCCGCAGTGGGCAGGCCTCATTCCCATGGGTCGGAGGGTCGAACTGGGACCAAGAGATATATCTTTCAGGTGGAGCCATGATACTGATACTTCCTATGGCCCGGAATTCCTTTCTTTAATTGGCTGGTGGTAGTAGAGTATATGTTTCTTGAAATTTTTAATCAAATGTGAGCCTACATACAGTAATAGTACACTTCTATAGGTATCTAAGTAGAACAGCGGAAATAACTATCTTAGAGTTAACCGCCGATTAAGTGAAACTGACGAGAAAATAGCCAATAAGTTAAGGAACGCTTAGCAAAAGACTAAATTGTAAAAACTGCGTTCCTGCCTGTACTAGAGCTAATTGAATGGTATGGATAGGATTTTAATACAGGTGCCGCAGAGGGCACGCCCCATTCCCATGATTCGGAGGGGCAGGCTGTGACCGAGAGCTATGTCTGAGTGGTGGGTCTACTATACTGATTACTTCCTAGTCTGCCCTTCCGACCCATGGTCGAGTCAAATTCCGACCTTTGGAATCGGGAATTGAATAGTTCGAGGCAAGTTCGAAACTTGTAATCGGGAACGGAGGAGTTCGAGCCAAGTTCAGAAAATTGGAATCGGGAATGGAAGATTTCGAAGATGGTTCGAGGCTTGGAATTGGGAATAGAGGAGTTCGAGCCAAGTTCGAGGCTTGCAATCGGAAATGGAAAAGTTCGAGTCCAAGTTTCGACGCTTGGAATCGGGAATGGAAGATTTTGAAGAAAGTTCGAGGCTTGGAATCGGGAATGGAGGAGTTCGAGCCAAGTTCGAGGCTTGGAATCGGAAATGGAGGAGTTCGAGCCAAGTTCCAACACTTGGAATCGGTAATGGAGGAGGTCGAGCCAAGTTCGAGGCTTGTAATCGGAAATGGAGGAGTTCGAGCCACATTCCGACACTTGGAATCGGGAATGGTGGAGTTCGAGCGAAGTTCGAAGCTTGGAATCGGCTTTGGAGGAGTTCGAGCCAAGTTCGAGGCTTGGAATCTGGAATGGAAGAGCTCGAGGCAAGTTCCGGCACTTGGAATCGGAAATGGAAGAGTTCGAGCCAAGGTTGAGGCTTGGAATCGGAAATGGAGGAGTTCGAGACAAGTTCGCGGCTTGGAATCGGAAATGGAGGAGTTTGAGTCAAATTCCGAGTCTTGGGATCGGAAATGGAAGAGTTCGAGCCAAGTTGAAGGCTTGGAATCGGGTATGGAGGAGTTCGAGCAAAGTTCGAAGGTTGGAATCGGAAATGGAGGAGTTCGAGACAAGTTCGAAGCTTGAAATCGGGAATGGAGGAGTTTGAACCAAGTTCCGACGCTTGGAATCGGGAAAGGATGAGTTCGAGCCAAGTTCCGACACTTGGAATCGGGAATGGAAGATTCTGAAGAAAGTTCGATGCATGGGAATCGGGAATGGAGGAGTTCGAGCCAAGTTCCGACACTTCAATTCGGAAATGGAGGAGTTCGAGCCAAGTTCGACGCTTGGAATCGGAAATGGATGAGTTTAAGCCAAGTTCCGACACTTGGAATCGGGAATGGCGTAGTTCGAGCCAAGTTCGATGCTTGGAATCGGAAATGGAGGAGTTCGAACCAAGTTAGATGCTTGGAATCGGAAATGGAGGAGTTCGAGACAAGTTCGAAGCTTGGAATCGGGAATGGAGGAGATTGAACCAAGTTCCGACGCTTGGAATCGGGAATGGAAGAGTTCGAGGCAAGTTCGAAGCTTAGAATCGGGAATGAACAAGTTCGAGTCAAGTTCCGACGCTTGGAATCGGGAATGGAAGAGTTCAAGGCAAGAGCAAAGCTTGGAATCGGGAATGGAGGAGTTCGAGCGAAGTTCTGACGCTTGGAATCGGGAATGGAAGAGTTCGAGGAAAGTTCGAAGCTTCGAAACTGGAATGGAGGAGTTCGAGCAAAGTTCTAGGCTTGGAATCGGAAATGGCGGAGTTCGAGCAAAGTTCCTACACTTGGAATTGGGAATGGAAGAGTTCGAGCCAAGTTCCGACTCTTGGAATCGGGAATTGGAAGATTCTGAAGAAAGTTCGATGCTTGGAATCGGGAATGGAGGTGTTCGAGCGAAGTTCCGACGCTTGGAAATCGGGAATGGAAGAGTTTGAGGCTAGTTCGAAGCTTGGAATCGGGAATGGAGAAGTTCGAGTCAAGTTCCGACTGTTGTAATCGGGAATGGAAGAGTTCGAGGCAAGAGCAATGCTCGGAATCGGGAATGGAGGAGTTCGAACGAAGTTCTGACGCTTGGAATCGGGAATGGAAGAAATCGAGGAAAGTTCGAATCGGGAATGGAGGAGTTTGAGCCAAGTTGAAGGCTTGGAATCGGAAATGGCGGAGTTCGAGCAAAGTTCCGACACTTGGAATTGGGAATGGAAGAGTTCGAGCCAAGTTCCGACACTTGGAATCGGGATTGGAAGATTCTGAAGAAAGTTCGATGCTTGGAATCGGGAATGGAGGAGTTCGAGCCAAGTTCCGACGCTTGGAATCGGGAAATGGAAGAGTTTGAGCAAGTTCGAAGCTTGGAATCGGGAATGGAGAGTTCGAGTCAAGTTCGACGCTTGGAATCGGGAATGGAAGAGTTCGAGGCAAGAGCAAAGCTTGGAATCGGGAATGGAGAAGTTCGAGCGAAGTTCTGACGCTTGGAATCGGGAATGGAAGAGTTCGAGGAAAGTTCGAGCTTGGAAACGGAATGGAGGAGTTCGAGCCAAGTTCTAGGCTTGGAATCGGAAATGGCGGAGTTTGAGCAAAGTTCCGACACTTGGAATTGGGAATGGAAGAGTTCGAGCCAAGTTCCTTGGAATCGGGATTGGAAGATTCTGAAGAAAGTTCGATGCTTGGAATCGGGAATGGAGGAGTTCGAGCCAAGTTCGAGACTTGGAATCGGAAATGGAGGAGTTCGAGCCAAGTTCCGACTCTTGGATTCGGAAATGGAGGAGTTCGAGCCAAGTTCGAGGCTTGGAATCGGAAATGGAGGAGTTCGAGCCAAGTTCCGACACTTGGAATTGGGAATGGAGGAGTTCGAGCCAAGTTCGAAGCTTGGAATCGGAAATGGAGGAGTTTGAGTCAAATTCAGATGCTTTGAATCGGGAATGGAAGAGTTCGAGACAAGTTCAAAGCATGGAATCGGGAATGGAGGAGTTCGAGCCAATTTTAGACTCTTGGAATCTGGAATGAAAGAGTTCGAGACAAGTTCGATGCTTGGAATCGGAAATGGAGGAGTTCGAGCCAAGTTCCGATACTTGGATTCGGAAATGGAGGAGTTCGAGCCAAATTCGAAGCTTGGAATCATTAGAGCCAAGTTCCGACACATGGAATCGGGAATGGCGGAGTTCGAGTATAGTTCGAAGCTTGGAATCGGAAATGAAGGTGTCGAGCCAAGTTCCGACGCTTGAAATCGGGAATGGAAGAGTTCGAGGCAAGTTCGAAGCTTGGAATCGGCAATGGAAGAGTTCCAGCTAAGTTCGATGCTTGGAATCGGAAATGGAGGATGTCGAGCCAAGTTTCGACGCTTGGAATCGGGAATGGAAGAGTTCGAGGCAAGTTCGAAGCTTGGAATCGGGAATGGATGAGTTAGTGCCAAGTTCCGAAGCGTGGAATCGGGAATGGCGGAGTTCGAGCATAGTTCGAAGCTTGGAATCGTAAATGAAGATGTCGAGCCAAGTTCCGACGCTTGGAATCGGGAATGGAAAGAGTTCGAGACAAGTTCGAAGCTTGGAATCGGGAATGGAGGAGTTAGAGCCAAGTTCCGACACATGGAATCTGGAATGGCGGAGTTCGAGCATAGTTCGAAGCTTGGAATCGGAAATGAAGGTGTCGAGCCAAGTTCCGACGCTTGAAATCGGGAATGGAAGAGTTCGAGGCAAGTTCGAAGCTTGGAATCGGCAATGGAAGAGTTCCAGCTAAGTTCGATGCTTGGAATCGGAAATGGAGGATGTCGAGCCAAGTTTCCGACGCTTGGAATCGGGAATGGAAGAGTTCGAGGCAAGTTCGAAGCTTGGAATCGGGAATGGATGAGTTAGTGCCAAGTTCCGAAGCGTGGAATCGGGAATGGCGGAGTTCGAGCATAGTTCGAAGCTTGGAATCGTAAATGAAGATGTCGAGCCAAGTTCCGACGCTTGGACTCGGGAATGGAAGAGTTCGAGACAAGTTCGAAGCTTGGAATCGGGAATGGAGGAGTTAGAGCTTGGAATCGGAAATGGAGGATGTCGAGCCAAGTTTCGACGCTTGGAATCGGAAATGGAAGAGTTCGATGCAAGTTCGAAACTTGGAATCGGGAATGGAGGAGTTAGCGCCAAGTTCCGACACATGGAATCGGGAATGGCGGAGTTCGAGCATAGCTCGAAGCTTGGAATCGGAAATGAAGATGTCGAGCCAAGTTCCGACGCTTGAAATCAGGAATGGAAGAGTTCGAGGCAAGTTCGAAGCTTGGAATCGGCAATGGAAGAGTTCCAGCTAAGTTCGATGCTTGGAATCGGAAATGGAGGATGTCGAGCCAAGTTTCGACGCTTGGAATCGGGAATGGAAGAGTTCGAGGCAAGTTCGAAGCTTGGAATCGGGAATGGATGAGTTAGTGCCAAGTTCCGACACGTGGAATCGGGAATGGCGGAGTTCGAGCATAGTTCGAAGCTTGGAATCGGTAAATGAAGATGTCGAGCCAAGTTCCGACGCTTGGAATCGGGAATGGAAGAGTTCGAGGCAAGTTCGAATCTTGGAATCGGGAATGGAGGAGTTAGAGCCAAGTTCCGACTCATTGAATCAGGAATGGCGGAGTTCGAGCATAGTTCGAAGCTTGGAATCGGGAATGGAAGGTGTCGAGCCAAGTTCCAGATGCTTGAAATCGGAATGGAAGAGTTCTAGGCAAGTTCGAATCTTGGAATCGGGCAATGGAAGAGTTCGAGCTAAGTTCGAATGCTTGGAATCGGAAATGGAGGATGTTGAGCCAAGTTCCGACGCTTGGAATCGGGAATGGAAGAGTTCGAGCAAGTTCGAAGCTTGGAATCGGTTAGAGCCAAGTTCCGACACATGGAATCGGGAATGGCGGAGTTCGAGTATAGTTCGAAGCTTGGAATCGGAAATGAAGGTGTCGAGCCAAGTTCCGACGCTTGAAATCGGGAATGGAAGAGTTCGAGGCAAGTTCGAAGCTTGGAATCGGCAATGGAAGAGTTCCAGCTAAGTTCGATGCTTGGAATCGGAAATGGAGGATGTCGAGCCAAGTTTCGACGCTTGGAATCGGGAATGGAAGAGTTCGAGGCAAGTTCGAAGCTTGGAATCGGGAATGGATGAGTTAGTGCCAAGTTCCGAAGCGTGGAATCGGGAATGGCGGAGTTCGAGCATAGTTCGAAGCTTGGAATCGGTAAATGAAGATGTCGAGCCAAGTTCCGACGCTTGGAATCGGGAATGGAAAGAGTTCGAGACAAGTTCGAAGCTTGGAATCGGGAATGGAGGAGTTAGAGCCAAGTTCCGACACATGGAATCTGGAATGGCGGAGTTCGAGCATAGTTCGAAGCTTGGAATCGGAAATGAAGGTGTCGAGCAAGTTCCGACGCTTGGAAATCGGGAATGGAAGAGTTCGAGGCAAGTTCGAAGCTTGGAATCGGCAATGGAAGAGTTCCAGCTAAGTTCGATGCTTGGAATCGGAAATGGAGGATGTCGAGCCAAGTTTCGACGCTTGGAATCGGGAATGGAAGAGTTCGAGGCAAGTTCGAAGCTTGGAATCGGGAATGGATGAGTTAGTGCCAAGTTCCGAAGCGTGGAATCGGGAATGGCGGAGTTCGAGCATAGTTCGAAGCTTGGAATCGGAAATGAAGATGTCGAGCCAAGTTCCGACGCTTGAAATCGGGAATGGAAGAGTTCGAGGCAAGTTCCAAGCTTGGAATCGGGAATGGAGGAGTTAGAGCCAAGTTCCGACACATGGAATCGGGAATGGCGGATTTCGAGCATAGTTCGAAGCTTGGAATCGGAAATGAAGGTGTCGAGCCAAGTTCCGACGCTTGAAATCGGGAATGGAAGAGTTCGAGGCAAGTTCGAAGCTTGGAATCGGCAATGGAAGAGTTCCAGCTAAGTTCGATGCTTGGAATCGGAAATGGAGGATGTCGAGCCAAGTTTCGACGCTTGGAATCGGAAATGGAAGAGTTCGATGCAAGTTCGAAACTTGGAATCGGGAATGGAGGAGTTAGCGCCAAGTTCCGACACATGGAATCGGGAATGGCGGAGTTCGAGCATAGCTCGAAGCTTGGAATCGGAAATGAAGATGTCGAGCCAAGTTCCGACTCTTGAAATCGGGAATGGAAGAGTTCGAATCAAGTTCGAAGCTTGAAATGGGGAATGGAAGAGTTCAAGGCAAGTTCGAAGCTTGGAATCGGGAATTGAGAAATTCGAGCCAAGTTCCGACGCTTGGAATCAGGAATGGAAGAGTTCGATGCAAGATCAAAGCTTTGAATCGGGAATGGAGGAGTTCGAGCAAAGTTCCGACGTTTGGAATCGGGAATGGAAGAGTTCGAGGAAAGTTCGAGGCTTAGAATCGGGAATGGAGGAAGTTCGAGCATAGTTCGAAGCTTGGAATCGGAAATGAAGGTGTCGAGCCTACTTGCAGACGCTTGAAATCGGGAATGGAAGAGTTCGAGGCAAGTTCGAAGCTTGGAATCGTTAGAGCCAAGTTCCGACACATGGAATCGGGAATGGCACAGTTCGAGTATAGTTCGAAACTTGGAATCGGAAATGAAGGTGTCGAGCCAAGTTCCGAAGCTTGAAATCGGGAATGGAAGAGTTCGAGGCAAGTTCGAAGCTTGGAATCGGCAATGGAAGAGTTCTAGCTAAGTTAGATGCTTGGAATCGGAAATGAAGGATGTCGAGCCAAGTTTCGACGCTTGGAATCGGGAATGGAAGAGTTCGAGGCAAGTTCGAAGCTTGGAATCGGGAATGGAGGAGTTAGCGCTAAGTTCCGAATCATGGAATCGGGAATGGCGGAGTTCGAGCACCCTAACTCCTCCATTTCCGATTCCAAGCTTCGAACTTGGCTCGAACTCTTCCATTTCCGATTCCAAGCGTCGAAACTTGGCTCGACATCCTCCATTTCCGATTCCAAGCATCGAACTTAGCTGGAACTCTTCCATTGCCGATTCCAAGCTTCGAACTTGCCTCGAACTCTTCCATTCCCGATTTCAAGCGTCGGAACTTGGCTCGACACCTTCATTTCCGATTCCAAGCTTCGAACTATGCTCGAACTCCGCCATTCCAGATTCCATGTGTCGGAACTTGGCTCTAACTCCTCCATTCCCGATTCCAAGCTTCGAACTTGTCTCGAACTCTTTCATTCCCGATTCCAAGCGTCGGAACTTGGCTCGACATCTTCATTTACGATTCCAAGCTTCGAACTATGCTCGAACTCCGCCATTCCCGATTCCACGCTTCGGAACTTGGCACTAACTCATCCATTCCCGATTCCAAGCTTCGAACTTGCCTCGAACTCTTCCATTCCCGATTCCAAGCGTCGAAACTTGGCTCGACATCCTCCATTTCCGATTCCAAGCATCGAACTTAGCTGGAACTCTTCCATTGCCGATTCCAAGCTTCGAACTTGCCTCGAACTCTTCCATTCCCGATTTCAAGCGTCGGAACTTGGCTCGACACCTTCATTTCCGATTCCAAGCTTCGAACTATGCTCGAACTCCGCCATTCCAGATTCCATGTGTCGGAACTTGGCTCTAACTCCTCCATTCCCGATTCCAAGCTTCGAACTTGTCTCGAACTCTTTCATTCCCGATTCCAAGCGTCGGAACTTGGCTCGACATCTTCATTTACGATTCCAAGCTTCGAACTATGCTCGAACTCCGCCATTCCCGATTCCACGCTTCGGAACTTGGCACTAACTCATCCATTCCCGATTCCAAGCTTCGAACTTGCCTCGAACTCTTCCATTCCCGATTCCAAGCGTCGAAACTTGGCTCGACATCCTCCATTTCCGATTCCAAGCATCGAACTTAGCTGGAACTCTTCCATTGCCGATTCCAAGCTTCGAACTTGCCTCGAACTCTTCCATTCCCGATTTCAAGCGTCGGAACTTGGCTCGACACCTTCATTTCCGATTCCAAGCTTCGAACTATACTCGAACTCCGCCATTCCCGATTCCATGTGTCGGAACTTGGCTCTAACGATTCCAAGCTTCGAATTTGCATCGAACTCTTCCATTCCCGATTCCAAGCATCGGAACTTGGCTCAACATCCTCCATTTCCGATTCCAAGCATCGAACTTAGCTGGTACTCTTCCATTGCCGATTCCAAGATTCGAACTTGCCTAGAACTCTTCCATTCCAGATTTCAAGCATCTGGAACTTGACTCGACACCTTCATTTCCGATTCCAAGCTTCGAACTATGCTCGAACTCCGCCATTCCTGATTCAATGAGTCGGAACTTGGCTCGAACTCCTCCATTCCCGATTCCAAGCCTCGAACTTGCCTCGAACTCTTCCATTCCCGATTCCAAGCGTCGGAACTTGGCTCGAACACCTTCATTTCCGATTCCAAGCTTCGAACTATGCTCGAACTCCGCCATTCCCGATTCCACGTGTCGGAACTTGGCACTAACTCATCCATTCCCGATTCCAAGCTTCGAACTTGCCTCGAACTCTTCCATTCCCGATTCCAAGCGTCGAAACTTGGCTCGACATCCTCCATTTCTGATTCCAAGCATCGAACTTAGCTGGAACTCTTCCATTGCCGATTCCAAGCTTCGAACTTGCCTCGAACTCTTCCATTCCCGATTTCCAAGCGTCGGAACTTGGCTCGACACCTTCATTTCCGATTCCAAGCTTCGAACTATGCTCGAACTCCGCCATTCCCGATTCCATGTGTCGGAACTTGGCTCTAACTCCTCCATTCCCGATTCCAAGCTTCGAACTTGCCTCGAACTCTTCCATTCCCGATTTCAAGCGTCGGAACTTGGCTCGACATCTTCATTTCCGATTCCAAGCTTCGAACTATGCTCGAACTCCGCCATTCCCGATTCCACGCTTCGGAACTTGGCACTAACTCATCCATTCCCGATTCCAAGCTTCGAACTTGCCTCGAACTCTTCCATTCCCGATTCCAAGCGTCGAAACTTGGCTCGACATCCTCCATTTCCGATTCCAAGCATCGAACTTAGCTGGAACTTTTCCATTGCCGATTCCAAGCTTCGAACTTGCCTCGAACTCTTCCATTCCCGATTTCAAGCGTCGGAACTTGGCTCGACACCTTCATTTCCGATTCCAAGCTTCGAACTATACTCGAACTCCGCCATTCCCGATTCCATGTGTCGGAACTTGGCTCTAACGATTCCAAGCTTCGAATTTGCATCGAACTCTTCCATTCCCGATTCCAAGCGTCGGAACTTGGCTCAACATCCTCCATTTCCGATTCCAAGCATCGAACTTAGCTGGTACTCTTCCATTGCCGATTCCAAGATTCGAACTTGCCTAGAACTCTTCCATTCCCAGATTTCAAGCATCTGGAACTTGGCTCGACACCTTCATTTCCGATTCCAAGCTTCGAACTATGCTCGAACTCCGCCATTCCCTGATTCCAATGAGTCGGAACTTGGCTCTAACTCCTCCATTCCCGATTCCAAGATTCGAACTTGCCTCGAACTCTTCCATTCCCGATTCCAAGCGTCGGAACTTGGCTCGACATCTTCATTTCCGATTCCAAGCTTCGAACTATGCTCGAACTCCGCCATTCCCGATTCCAACGTGTCGGAACTTGGCACTAACTCATCCATTCCCGATTCCAAGCTTCGAACTTGCCTCGAACTCTTCCATTCCCGATTGCAAGCGTCGAAACTTGGCTCGACATCCTCCATTTCTGATTCCAAGCATCGAACTTAGCTGGAACTTTTCCATTGCCGATTCCAAGCTTCGAACTTGCCTCGAACTTTTCCATTCCCGATTTCAAGCGTCGGAACTTGGCTCGACATCCTCCATTTCCGATTCCAAGCATCTAACTTGGCTGGAACTCTTCCATTGCCGATTTCAAGCTTCAAACTTGCCTAGAACTCTTCCATTCCCGATTCCAAGCGTCGGAACTTGGCTCGACATCTTCATTTCCCGATTCCAAGCTTCGAACTATGCTCGAACTCCGCCATTCCCGATTCCAACGTGTCGGAACTTGGCACTAACTCATCCATTCCCGATTCCAAGCTTCGAACTTGCCTCGAACTCTTCCATTCCCGATTCCAAGCGTCGGAAACTTGGCTCGACATCCTCCATTTCCGATTCCAAGCATCGAACTTAGCTGGAACTTTTCCATTGCCGATTCCAAGCTTCGAACTTGCCTCGAACTTTTCCATTCCCGATTTCAAGTGTCGGAATTTGGCTCGACAACTTCATTTCCGATTCCAAGCTTCGAACTATGCTCGAACTCCGCCTTTCCCGATTCCATGCGTCGGAACTTGGCTCGAATTTCTCAATTCCCGATTCCAAGCATCGAACTTGTCTAGATCTCTTCCATTCCCGATTCCAAGCTTCGTAACATGTCTCGAACTCTTCCATTCCCGATTCCAAGTGTCGGAACTTGGCTCGAATTTCTCTATTCCCAATTCCAAGCTTCGAACTTGCCTCGAACTCTTTCATTCCCCATTTCAAGCTTCGAACTTGATTCGAACTCTTCCATTCCCGATTTCAAGTGTCGGAACTTGGCTCGACATCTTCATTTCCGATTCCAAGCTTCGAGCTATGCTCGAACTCCGCCATTCCCGATTCCATGTGTCGGAACTTTGCGCTAACTCCTCCATTCCCGATTCCAAGTTTCGAACTTGCATCGAACTCTTCCATTTCCGATTCCAAGCGTCGAAACTTGGCTCGACATCCTCCATTTCCGATTCCAAGCATCGAACTTAGCTGGAACTCTTCCATTGCCGATTCCAAGCTTCGAACTTGCCTCGAACTCTTCCATTCCCGATTTCAAGTGTCGGAACTTGGCTCGACACCTTCATTTCCGATTCTAAGCTTCGAACTATGCTTGAACTCCGCCATTCCCGATTCCATGTGTCGGAACTTGGCTCTAACTCCTCCATTCCCGATTCCAAGCTTCGAACTTGCCTCGAACCCTTCCATTCCCGATTCCAAGCGTCGGAACTTGGCTCGAACACCTTCATTTCCGATTCCAAGCTTCGAACTATGCTCGAACTCCGCCATTCCCGATTCAAAGTGTCGGAACATGGCTCTAACTCCTCCATTCCCGATTCCATGTGTCGGAACTTGGCTCTAACTCCTCCATTCCCGATTCCAAGATTCGAACTTGCCTCGAACTCTTCCATTCCCGATTCCAAGCGTCGGAACTTGGCTCGACATCCTCCATTTCCGATTCCAAGACTCGAACTTACCTGGAACTCTTCCATTGCCGATTCCAAGTGTCGGAACTTACGCTCGAACTCCGCAATTTCCGATTCCAAGCTTCGAACTTGGTCTCGAACTCCTCCATTCCCGATTCTAAGCCTCGAACTTTCCTAGAACTCTTCCATTTCCGATTCCAAGCTTCGGAACTTTGCTCTAACTCCTCCATTCCCGATTCCAAGCTTTGATCTTGCATCGAACTCTTACATTCCCGATTCCAAGCGTCGGAACTTGGCTCTAATTTCTCCATTCCCGATTCCAAGCTTCGGAACTTGTCTCGAACTCCTCCATTCCCGATTCCTAAGCCTCGGAACTTTCCTCGAACTCTTCCATTTCCGATTCCAAGCTTCGGAACTTTGGCTCTAACTCCTCCATTCCCGATTCCAAGCTTTGATCTTGGCATCGAACACTTACATTCCCGATTCCAAGCGTCAGAACTTGGCTCTAATTTCTCCATTCCCGATTCCAAGCTTCGGAACTTGGCTCGAACTCCTCTATTCCCGATTCCAAGCATCAAACTTGGATGGAACTCTTCCATTGCCGATTCCAAGTATCGGAACTAGGCTCGAACTCCGCCATTTCCGATTTCCAAGCCTCGAACTTCGCTCGAACTCCTCCATTCCCGATTCCAAGCATCGGAATTTGGACTCAAACTCCTCCATTTCCGATTCCAAGATTCGAACTTGCCTTGAACTCCTCCATTCCCGATTCCAAGCTTCGAACTTTCTTCGAAATCTTCCATTCCCGATTCCAAGTGTCGGAACTTGGCTCGAACTCCTCCTTACCCGATTCCATTATTCGAACATGCCTCAAACTCTTCCATTCCCGATTCCAAGCGTCGTAATTTGACTCAAACTCCTCCATTTCCCGATTCCAAGCTTCGAACTTGGCTCGAACTCCTCCATTCCCGATTCCAAGTGTCGGAACTTGGCTGGAACTCCTCCATTTCCCGATTCCAATGCTTCGAACTTGGCTCGAACTCCTCCATTCCCGATTCCAAGTGTCGGAACTTGGCTCGAACTCCTACATTTCCGATGGATGAGCATCGAACTTGGTTCGAACTCCTCCATTCCCGATTCCAAGCGTCGAACTTTCTTCGAACTCTTCCATTCCCGATTCCAAGTGTCGGAACTTGGCTAAAACTTCTCCATTCCCGATTCCAAGCTTCTAACTTGGCTCGAACTCTTCCATTCCCGATTCCAAGCTTCGGAACTTTGTTCGAACTCAGCCATTTCCTATTCCAATCCTGGAACTTGGCTCGAACTCCTCCATTCCCAATTAGAAGCTTCGAACTTTCCTCAAACTCTTCCGTTCCCGATTCCAAGCTTCGGAACTTGGCTTGAACTTCTCCATTCCCGATTCCAAGATTCAAACTTGCCTCGAACTCTTCCATTCCTGATTCCAAGCTTCGGAACTTGGCTCGAACTCCTCCATTCCCGATTCCAAGCATCGAACTTTGCTGGAACTCTTCCATTGCCGATTCCAAGTATCGGAACTAGGCTCGAACTCCGCCATTTCCGATTCCAAGTGTCGGAACTTGGCTCTAACTCTTCCATTCCCGATTCCAAGCTTCGGAACTTGGCTCGAACTCCTCCATTCCCCATTCCAAGCTTCGAACTTGCCTCGAACTCTTCCATTCCCGATTTCAAGGGTCGGAACTTTGCTCGAACACCTTCATTTCCGATTCCAAGCTTCGAACTATGCTCGAACTCCTCCATTCCCGATTCCATGTATCGGAACTTGGCTCGAACTCATCGATTACCGATTCCAATCTTTGAACTTGCTTCGAACTCTTCCATTTACCGATTCCAAGCGTTGGAACTTGGCACGAACATTCTCCATTTCCGATTCCAAGCATCGAACTTGGCTGGAACTCTTCCAATACCGATTCCAAGTGTCGGAACTATGCTCGAACTCCGCTATTTCCGATTCCAAGCCTCGAACTTGTCTCGAACTCCTCCATTCCCGATTCTAAGCATCGAACTTTCCTCGAACTCTTCCATTCCCGATTTCCAAGCGTCGGAACTTTGCTCGAACTCCTCCATTTCCCGATTCCAAGCCTTTAATCTTGCCTCGAACTCCTCCATTACCGATTCCAAAGCGTCGGAACTTGGCTCGAACTTCTCAATTCCCGATTCCAAGCTTCGAACTTGGCCTAGATCTCTTCCATTCCCGATTCCAAGCCTTCGGAACTTGGCTCGAACTCCTCCATTCCCGATTCCAAGCTTCGAACTTGCTTCGAACTCTTGCATTCCCTATTCCAAGTGTCGGAACTTGGCTCGAACTCCTCCATTTCCGATTCCTAGCCTCGAACTTTGCTCGAACTCTTCCATTCCCGATTTCCAAGAGTCTGAAATTGGCTCGAACTCCTCCATTCCCGATTCCATGCTTTGAACTTGTCTCGAACTCTTCCATTCCCGATTCAAAGCATCGGAATTTGACTCAAACTCCTCCATTTTCGATTCCAAGCTTCGAACTTGGCTCGAACTCTACCATTCCCGATTCCAAGTGTCGGAACTTGGCTTGAACTCCTCCATTTCCGATTCCAAGCGTCGAACTTGGCTCGAACTCCTCCATTTCCGAATTGAAGTGTCGGAACTTGGCTCGAACTCCTCCATTCCCGATTCCATGCATCGAACTTGTCTTCAGAACTCTTCCATTCCCGATTCCAAGTGTCTGAAATTGGCTCGAACTCCTCCATTCCCGATTCCATGCTTTGAACTTGTCTCGAACTCTTCCATTCCCGATTCAAAGCATCGGAATTTGACTCAAACTCCTCCATTTCCGATTCCAAGCTTCGAACTTGGCTCGAACTCCACCATTCCCGATTCCAAGTGTCGGAACTTGGCTTGAACTCCTCCATTTCCGACTCCAAGCATCGAACTTGGCTCGAACTCGTCCATATCCGAATCCAAGAGTCGGAACTTGGCTCGAACTCATCCATTTCCGATTCCAAGTCTCGAACTTGGCTCGAACTCCTCCATTCCCGATTCCAAGCATCGAACTTTCTTCAGAATCTTCCAATCCCGATTCCAAGGAACTTGGCTCGAACTCTTCCATTCCCAATTCCAAGTGTCGGAACTTTGCTCGAACTCCGCCATTTCCGATTCCAAGCCTAGAACTTGGCTCGAACTCCTCCATTCCAGTTTCGAAGCTTCGAACTTTCCTCGAACTCTTCCATTCCCGATTCCAAGCGTCAGAACTTCGCTCGAACTCCTCCATTCCCGATTCCAAGCTTTGCTCTTGCCTCGAACTCTTCCATTCCCGATTCCAAGCGTCGAAACTTGACTCGAACTTCTCCATTCCCGATTCCAAGCTTCGAACTTGCCTCAAACTCTTCCATTCCCGATTTCAAGCGTCGGAACTTCGCTCGAACACCTCCATTCCCGATTCCAAGCATCGAACTTTCTTCAGAATCTTACAATCCCGATTCCAAGAGTCGGAACTTGGCTCGAACTCTTCCATTCCCAATTCCAAGTGTAGGAACTTTGCTCGAACTCCGCCATTTCCGATTCCAAGCCTAGAACTTTGCTCGAACTCCTCCATTCCAGTTTCGAAGCTTCGAACTTTCCTCGAACTCTTCCATTCCCGATTCCAAGCGTCAGAACTTCGCTCGAACTCCTCCATTCCCGATTCCAAGCTTTGCTCTTGCCTTGAACTCTTCCATTCCCGATTCCAAGCGTCGGAACTTGACTCGAACTTGTTCATTCCCGATTCTAAGCTTCGAACTTGCCTCGAACTCTTCCATTCCCGATTTCAAGGGTCGCAACTTGGTTCAAACTCCTCCATTCCCGATTTCAAGCTTCGAACTTGTCTCTAACTCCTCCATTTCCGATTCCAATCATCGAACTTGGTTCGAACTCCTTCATTTCCGATTCCAAGCATCGAACTTGGCTCAAACTACGCCATTCCCGATTCCAAGTGTCGGAACTTGGCTTAAACTCATCCATTTCCGATTCCAAGCGTCGAACTTGGCTCGAACTCCTCCATTTCCGAATTGAAGTGTCGGAACTTGGCTCGAACTCCTCCATTCCCGATCCCATGCATCGAACTTTCTTCAGAATCTTCCATTCCCGATTCCAAGTGTCGGAACTTGGCTCGAACTCATCCTTTCCCGATTCCAAGCGTCGGAACTTGGTTCAAACTCCTCCATTCCCGATTTCAAGCTTCGAACTTGTCTCGAACACCTCCATTTCCGATTCCAAGACTCGAACTTTGCTCGAACTCCTCCATACCCGATTCCAAACCTTGAACTTGGCTCGAACTATTCCATTTCCGATTCCAAGTTGGGAATTTGACTCAAACTCCTCCATTTCCGATTCCTAGCCGCGAACTTGTCTCGAACTCCTCCATTTCCGATTCCAAGCCTCAACCTTGGCTCGAACTCTTCCATTTCCGATTCCAAGTGCCGGAACTTGCCTCGAACTCTTCCATTCCAGATTCCAAGCCTCGAACTTGGCTCGAACTCCTCCAAACCCGATTCCAAGCTTCGAACTTCGCTCGAACTCCACCATTCCCGATTCCAAGTGTCGGAATGTGGCTCGAACTCCTCCATTTCCGATTACAAGCCTCGAACTTGGCTCGACCTCCTCCATTACCGATTCCAAGTGTTGGAACTTGGCTCGAACTCCTCCATTTCCGATTCCAAGCCTCGAACTTGGCTCGAACTCCTCCATTCCCGATTCCAAGCCTCGAACTTTCTTCAAAATCTTCCATTCCCGATTCCAAGCGTCGAAACTTGGACTCGAACTTTTCCATTTCCGATTGCAAGCCTCGAACTTGGCTCGAACTCCTCTATTCCCAATTCCAAGCCTCGAACCATCTTCGAAATCTTCCATTCCCGATTCCAATTTTCTGAACTTGGCTCGAACTCCTCCGTTCCCGATTACAAGTTTCGAACTTGCCTCGAACTATTCAATTCCCGATTCCAAAGGTCGGAATTTGACTCGACCATGGGTCGGAAGGGCAGACTAGGAAGTAATCAGTATAGTAGACCCACCACTCAGACATAGCTCTCGGTCACAGCCTGCCCCTCCGAATCATGGGAATGGGGCGTGCCCTCTGCGGCACCTGTATTAAAATCCTATCCATACCATTCAATTAGCTCTAGTACAGGCAGGAACGCAGTTTTTACAATTTAGTCTTTTGCTAAGCGTTCCTTAACTTATTGGCTATTTTCTCGTCAGTTTCACTTAATCGGCGGTTAACTCTAAGATAGTTATTTCCGCTGTTCTACTTAGATACCTATAGAAGTGTACTATTACTGTATGTAGGCTCACATTTGATTAAAAATTTCAAGAAACATATACTCTACTACCACCAGCCAATTAAAGAAAGGAATTCCGGGCCATAGGAAGTATCAGTATCATGGCTCCACCTGAAAGATATATCTCTTGGTCCCAGTTCGACCCTCCGACCCATGGGAATGAGGCCTGCCCACTGCGGCACCTGCATTAACTCTTTGCAAGCCATGGGCACATTTATGTGCCTATATAAAATAGAGAAAACTATGTACTTTATATTAACGCCTAATATAAAAAGCTCATATAAATTCACATAAGCCTTATGGATGTATTAAAACTTGGCTGGGAAGAGTTAATACCCTATCTATACAGTCTAAGTTTTAACCCAATTAAATTAGCTCTAGTACAGGTAGGAACGCAGTTATTACAATTTAGGTTTTTGCTAAGCGTTCCTCAACCTATTGGCTATACTGTTGTTAGTTTCACTTAATTAGTGGTTAAATCTAAGATAGTTATTTCCGCTGTTCGATTTAGATACCTGTAGTACTGTACTATTACTGTATGTAGGCTCACACTTGATTAAAATAGCTCTAGAACCATATACTCTACTACCGCCTGCCAATTCAAAAAAGGAATTCCGTGCATAGGAAGTAATCAGTATCGTGGCACCATCCCTCAGACATAGCTCTGGGTCCCAGTCTGCCCTTCCGACCCATGGGAATGGGGCATGCCCACTGCGGCAACTGCATTAATATCCTATCCATACCGTCTAAGTTTCAACCGCATTAAATTAGCTCTAGTACAGGCAGGAACGCAGTTTTTGCAATTTAGTTTTTTGCTAAGCGTTCCCTAACCTATTGGCTATTTTTTCGTCAGTTTCACTTAATTGCCGGTTAACTCTAAGATAGTTATTTCCGCTGTTCTAGTTAGATACCTGTAGTGATGTACTTTGAGGTGGGGCCGTGATACAGATACTTCCTAGAGCCCGGAATTCCTTTCTTGAATTGGCAGGTGGTAGTGGAGTATATGTTTCTAGAGCTATTTTAATCAAGTGTGACCCTACATACAGTAATAGTACAGTACTACAGGTATCTAACTAGAACAGCGGAAAAAACTATCTTAGATTTAACCGCCAATTAAGTTAAAATGACTAAAAAATAGCCAATAGGTTAGGAAACGCTTAGCAAAAAACAAAATTGTAATAGCTGCGTTCCTACCTGTACTAGAACTAATTTAATTGGGTTAAAACTTAAACTGTATAGATAGGGTTAATGCAGGTGCCGCAGTGGGCAGTCCGCATTCCCATAGGTCGGAAGGGTCGATCTGGGACACAGAGCTATGTCTTTGAGGTGAGGCCATGATTCCGATACTTCCTAGTGCCCGGAATTCCTTTCTTGAATTGGCAGGTGGAAGTAGAGTATTTGTTTCTAGAGCTATTTTAATCAAGTATGAGCCTACATAGAGTAATAGTACACTACTACAGGTATCTAACTAGAACAGCGGAAATAACCATATTAGAGTTAACCGCCAATTAAGTGAAACTAACGAGAGTATAGCCAATAGGTTGAGGAAGGCTTGGCAAAAAACTAAATTGAAATAGCTGCGTTCCTGCCTGTACTAGAGCTAATTTGTTTGGGTTGAATCTTAGACTGTATAGATAGGGTATTAATGCTGGTGCCGCAGTGGGCTGACCGCATTCCCATGGGTCGGAGGGTCATCTGGGACGGAGAGCTATGTCTTTGAGGTGGGGGCGTGATACAGATACTTCCTAGGGCCTGGAATTCCTTTCTTGAATTGGCAGGTGGTAGTAGAGTATATGTTTCTTGAGCTATTTCATTCAAGTGTGAGCCTACATAGAGTAATAGTACATCACTACAGGTATCTAACTAGAACAGCGGAAATAACTATCTTAGAGTTAACCGCCAATTAAGTGAAACTGACGAAAAAATAGCCAATAGGTTAGGGAACGTTTAGCAAAAAAATTAATTGCAAAAACCTGCGTTCCTGCATGTACTACAGCTAATTTAATGGGGTTGAAACTTAGACGGTATGGATAGGGTGTTAATGCAGGTGCCGCAGTGGGCAGGCCCCATTCCCATGGGTCGGAAGGGCAGACTGGGACCAAGAGCTATGTTTGAGGGGTCGGGAAACGATACTGATTACTTTCTAGGCCCGGAATTCCTTTTTTGAATTGGCAGGTGGTAGTAGAGTATATGTTTCTAGAGCTATTTTAATCAAGTGTGAGCCTACATACAGTAATACTACAGTACTACAGGTATCTAACCAGAACAGCGGAAATAACTATCTTAGATTTAACCGTCAATTAAGTGAAACTAATCACAGTATAGCCAATAGGTTGAGGAACGCTTGGCAAAAAACTAAATTGCAATAGCTGCGTTCCTGCCTGTACTAGAGCTAATTTAATTGGGTTAAAACTTAGACTGTATAGATAGTGTATTAATGCAGGTGCCGCAGTGGGTAGGCCTCATTCCCATGGGTCGGAGGGTCGAACTTGGACCCAGAGATATGTCTTTGAGGTGGAGCCATGATACTGATACTTCCTATGGCCCGGAATTCCTTTCTTTAATTCGCAGGTGGTAGTACAGTATATGTTTCTATAGCTATTTTAATCAAGTGTGAGCCTACATGGAGTAATAGTACATCACTACAGGTATCTAACTAGAACAGCAGAAATAACTATCTTAGAGTTAACCGCCAATTAACTGAAACTAACGAGAGTTTAGCCAAAAGGTTGAGGAATGCTTGGCAAAAAACTAAATTGTAAAAGCTGCGTTCCTACCTGTACTAGAGCTAATTTATTTGTGTTGAAACTTAGACTGTACATATAGGGTATTAATGCTGGTGCCGCAGTGGGCAGGCCCCATTCCCATGGGTCGGAAGGGCAGACTGGGACCCAGAGCTATGTCTGAGGGGTGGTGCCACGATGCTGATTACTTCCAATGCCCGGAATTCCTTTTTTTAATTGGCAGGTGGCAGTAGAGTATATGTTTCTAGAGCTATTTTAATCAAGTGTGAGCCTACATACAGTAATAGTACAGTACTACAGGTATCTAAATAGAACAGCGGAAATAACTATCTTAGATTTAACCGACAATTAAGTGAAACTAACCACAGTATAGCCAATAGGTTGAGGAACGCTTGGCAAAAAACTAAATTGTAATAGCTGCTTTCCTACCTGTACTAGAGCTAATTTAATTGGGTTAAAACTTAGACTGTATAGATAGGGTATTAATGCAGGTGCCGCAGTGGGCAGGCCTCATTACCATGGGTCGGAGCGTCGAACTGGGACCAAGAGATATGTCTTTGAGGTGGAGCCATGATACTGATACTTCCTATGGCCCGGAATTCCTTTCTTTAATTGGCAAGTAGTAGTAGAGTATATGTTTCTAGAACTTTTTAATCAAGTGTGAGCTTACATACAGTAATAGTACTCTTCTATAGGTATCTAAGTAGAACAGCGGAAATAACTATCTTAGAGTTAACCGCCGATTAAGTGAAACTGACGAGAAAATAGCCAATATGTTAAGGAACGCTTAGCAAAAGACTAAATTGTAAAAACTGTGTTCCTACCTGTACTAGAGCTAATTTAATGGGGTTGAAACTTAGACGGTATGGATAGGGTTTTAATACAGGTGCCGCAGATGGCACGCCCCATTCCCATGATTCGGAGGGGCAGTCTGTGACCGAGAGCTATGTCTGAGGGGTGGGTCCACTATACTGATTACTTCCTAGTCTGCCCTTCCTACCCATGGGAATGGGGCCTGCCCACTGCGGCACCTGCATTAATACCCTATCCATACCGTCTAAGTTTCAACGCCATTAAATTAGCTCTAGTACAGGCAGTAACGCAGTTTTTGCAATTTAGTTTTTTGTTAAGCGTTCCCTAACATATTGGCTATTTTTTCGTCAGTTTCACTTAATTGGTGGTTAACTCTAATATAGTTATTTCCGCTGTTCTAGTTAGATACCTGTAGTGATGTAATATTACTCTATGTAGGCTCACACTTGAATAAAATAGTTCTAGAAACATATACTCTACTACCACCTGCCAATTCAAGAAAGGAATCCCCGGCCATAGGAAGTATCTGTATCACGGCTCCACATCAAAGACATAGCTCTGGGTCCCAGATGAGCCTCCGACCCATGGGAATGCGGCCAGCCCAGTGCGGCACCAACATTAATACCCTATCTATACCGTCTAAGTTTCAACCCAAACAAATTAGCTCTAGTACAGGCAGGAACGCAGCTTTTACAATTTATTTTTTTGCCAAGCGTTCCTCAACCTTTCCGCTAAACTCTCGTTAGTTTCACTTAATTGGCGGTTAACTCTAAGATAGTTATTTCAGCTGTTCTAGTTAGATGACTGTAGTAGTGTACTATTACTCTATGTACGCTCACACTTGATTAAAATAGCTCTAGAAACAAATACTCTACTACCACCTGCCAATTCAATAAAGGAATTCCGGGCCTATGAAGTAATGAGTATGGTAGCCCCACCCCTCACACATAGCTCTGGGTCCCAGTCTGCCTCTCCGATCCATGGGAATGGGGCCTGCCCACTTCGGCACCTGCATTAATACCCTATTCATTCCGTCTAAGTTTCAACCCCATTAAATTAGCTCTAGTACAGGTAGGAATGCAGCCTTTACAATTTAGTCTTTTGCTAAGCGTTCCCTAACCTATTGGCTATTTTCTCGTCAGTTCACTTAACTGGCGGTTAACTCTAAGATAGTTATTTCCGTTGTTCTAGTTAGATACCTGTAGTAGTGAACTATTACTGCTTGTAGGATCACACTTTATTAAAATAGCTCTAGAAACATATACTCTGCTACTACCTGCCAATTCAAGAAAGGAATTCCGGGCCCTTGGAAGTGTCAGTATCATGGACCCACCACAAAGACATAGCTCTGGGTCCCAGTTCGACCATCCGACCTATTGGAATGGGGCCTGCCCACTGCGGCACCTGCCATAACACCCTATCTATACAGTCTCAGTTTTAACCCAATTAAATTAGTTCTAGTACAGGCAGGAACGCAGCTATTACAATTTAGTTTTTTGCCAAGCCTTCTTCAACCTATTGGCTATACTCTCGTTAGTTTCACTTAATTGGCGGTTAACTCTAATATAGTTATTTCCGCTGTTCTAGTTAGATACCTGTAGTAGTGTACTATTACTCTATGTAGGCTCACACTTGATTAAAATAGCTCTAGAAACAAATACTCTACTTCCACCTGCCAATTCAAGAAAGGAATTCCGGGCCCTAGGAAGTATCTGAATCATGGCTTCACCTCAAAGACATAGCTCTGGGTCCCAGATCGACCCTCCGACCTATGGGAATGCGGACTGCCCACTGCAGCACCTGCATTAAAACACTATCTATACAGTCTAAGTTTTAACCCAATTAAATGAGCTCTAGTACAGGCAGGAAGGCATCTATTACAATTTAGTTTATAACCAAGCGTTCCTCAACCTATTGGCTATACTCTGGTTAGTTTCACTTAATTGGAGGTTAAATCTAAGATAGTTATTTCCGCTGTTCTAGTTAGATACCCGTGATAGTATACTATTACTCTATGTAGGCTCACACTTGATTAAAATAGCTCGAGAAACATATCCTCTACTACCACCTGCCAATTCAAGAAAGGAATTCCGGGCCCTTGGAAGTGTCAGTATCATGGACCTACCACAAAGACATAGCTCTGGATCCCAGTTCGACCCTCCGACCTATGGGAATGGGGCCTGCCCACTGCGGCACCTGCATTAATACCCTATCTATACAGTCTAAGTTTTAACCCAATTAAATTAGCTCTAGTATAGGCTGGAACGCAGCTATTCCAATTTAGTTTTTTGCCAAGCCTTCCTCAACCTATTGGCTATACTCTAGTTAGTTTCACTTAATTGGCGGTTAACTCTAAGTTAGTTATTTCCGGTGTTCTAGTTAGATACCTGTAGTAGTGTACTATTACACTATGTAGGCTCACACTTGATTAAAATAGCTCTAGAAACATATACTCTACTTCAACCTGCCAATTCAAGAAAGGAATTCCGAGCCGTAGGAAGTATCTGAATTATGGCCTCACCTCAAAGACATAGCTCTGGGTCCCAGATCGAACCTCCGACCCATGGGAATGCGGCCTGCCCACTGCGGCACCTGTATTAATACCCTATCTACACAGTCAAAGTTTTAACCCAATTAAATTTGCTCTAGTACAGGCAGGAACGCAGCTTTTACAATTTGGTTTTTTGCCAAGCGTTCCCCAACCTATTGGCTATACTCTCGTTAGTTTCACTTAATTGGCGGTTAACTCCAAGATAGTTATTTCTGCTGTTCTAGTTAGATACCTGTAGTAGTGTACTATTACTCTATGTAGGCTCACACTTGATTAAAATAGCTCTAGTAATATATACTCTACTACCACCTGCCAATTCAAGAAAGGAATTCCGGCCCTAGGAAGTAATCTGTATCGTGGCCCACCACTTAGACATAGCTATGGGACCCAGTCTGCCCCTCCGACCCATGGGAATGGGGCCTTCCCACTGCGGCATCTGTATTAATACCCTATCCATACCATCTAAGTTTCAACTCCATTAAATTAGCTCTAGTACAGGCATGAACGCAGTTTTTACAATTTAGTCTTTTGCTGAGCGTTCCCTAACCTATTGGCTATTTTCTCGTCAGTTTAACTTAATTGGCAGTTAACTCTAAGATAGTTATTTCCGCTGTTCTAGTTAGATACCTGCAGTAGTGTACTATTACTGTACGTAGGCTCACACTTGATTAAAATAGCTCTAGAAACATATACTCTACTACCACCTGACAATTCAAGAAAGTAATTCCGTGCCCTAGGAAGTATCAGTATCATGGACCCACCTCAAAGACATAGCTCAGAGTCCCAGTTCGACACTCCGATTACTTCCTAGCCCGGAATTCCTTTTTTGAATTGGCAGGTGGTAGTAGAGTATATGTTTCTTAGGGTAAGGGTTAGGGTTAGGGTAGACCATTGTCCTTGCATTTTGTTGCTTTTTAGTGATTTTTCTACAACTACAATAGTCACACTTTCTTACAAATAGTGCGTTATCATGCTGAACACACAATATATGGACCGCCAAATTTAGGTTAACTAAGCCAACCATTCACCTAGCAAGTCTCCGCGGGTTTTGTCCTCTCCTACAGCTGTTGGGCTCTGAGAGAACGGAGCGCTTTCGATATCATTTGCCACGCCGCCATGCCTTCGTATTCCAATTAGCGCCTACTATTACCCCCAGACGTCATAATGACGTAGTAATAGACTAGGCAAATGCAGGGCATTGTGGGGCGAGCCTTCGTGAGAATGGCGAATTTGAAGGGAAAGTAAGCTGGTGGATGATGTGTTTGATACATGTAGTAATGAGTGTTGTGTAACGCCATCATCGTTCGGACAGAAGATTGTTGAAACAATGGGAGCTGTGCCTGCATGACCTGTTGTTGTCTGTGCCTCAGTCTGTCAGACTGTAGCCTCCTCTCTCTCCTCAGAAACCTCGAACTTTGCTCGATCTCCTCCATTTCCGATTCCAAGCCTCGAACTTTGCTCGAATTCCTCCCATTTCACGATTCCAAACCTCGTACTTGGAACTTGGCTTGAACTCCTCCATTTCCGATTCCAAACCTCGAACTTTGTTCGAACTCCTCCATTTCCGATTCCAAGCCTCGAACTTGGTTCGAACTCCTCCATTTCCGATTCCAAACCTCGTACTTTGCTCAAACTCTTCCATTTCCGATTCCAAGCATCGGAACTTGGCTCGAACTCCTCCATTTCCGATTCCAAGCAAAGAACTTTGTTTGAACTCCTACATTCCCGATTCCAAGCTTCGAACTTCCATTCCCGATTCCATGCATCGCAATTTGACTCGAACTCGTTCATTTCCGATTCCAAGCCTTGAACTTTGCTCGAACTTTTCCATTCCCGATTTCTAGGGTCGGAACTGGGCTCAAACTCCACCATTTCCGATTCCAAGCTTCCAACTTGGCTCGAACTCTTCCATTTCCGATTCCAAGCTTCGAAATTGGCTCGAACTCCTCCATTTCCGATTCCAAGCAACGAACTTGGTTTGAACTCCTACATTCCCAATTCCAAGCCTCGAACTTCCATTCCCGATTCCAAGCATCGGAATTTGACTCGAACTCGTTCATTTCCGATTCCAAGCCTTGAACTTTGCTCGAACTCTTCCATTCCCGATTCCCAGCATCGGAACTGTGCTCGAACTCCTCCATTTCCGATTGCAAGCATCGAACTTGGCTCGAACTCTTCCATTCCCAATTCCAAGAGTCGGAACTTGGCTCGATCTCCTCCATTTCCATTTCCAATCCTCGAACTTGGCTCGAACTTTTCCATTCCCGATTCCAAGCGTCGGAACGGGGCTCGAACTCCTCCATTCCCGATTCCAAGCTTCGGAATTTGACTCGAACTTCTCCATTCCCGATTCCAAGCCTCGAACTTAGCTCGAAATCCTCCATTTCCAATTCCAAGAATCGCAACTTGGCTCGATCTCCTCAATTTCCGAATCCAAGCCTCGAACTGGGCTCGAACTCCTCCATTCCCGATTCCAAGCCTCGAACTCCTCCATTCCCGATTCCAAGAGTCGGAATCGGGCTCGAACTCCTCCATTCCCGATTCCAAGAGTCGGAATCGGGCTCGAACTCCTCCATTTCCGATTCCAAGCAACGAACTTGGTTTGAACTCCTACATTCCCGATTCCAAGCCTCGAACTTCCATTCCCGATTCCAAGCATCGGAATTTGACTCGAACTCGTTCATTTCCAATTCCAAGCCTTGAACTTTGCTCGAACTCTTCCATTCCCGATTCCCAGCGTCGGAACTGGGCTCGAACTCCTCCATTTCCAATTCCAAGCCTCGAACTTGGCTCGAACTCTTCCATTCCCAATTCCAAGAGTCGGAACTTGGCTCGATCTCCTCCATTTCCATTTCCAATCTTCGAACTTATCTCGAACTTTTCCATTCCCGATTCCAAGCATCGGAACTGGGCTCGAACTCCTCCATTTCCGATTCCAAGCATCGAACTTGGCTCGAACTCCTCCATTCCCGATTCTAAGCATCGAAATTGTCTCGAACTCTTCCATTCACGATTCCAAGCATCGGAACTTGGCTTGAACTCCTCCATTTCCGATTCCAAACCTTGAACTTGGCTTGAACTCATCCATTCCCAATTCCAAGTGTCGGAACTTGACTCGAACTCCTCCATTTCCGATTACAAACCTCGAACTTGGCTCGAACTCTTCCATTCCCGATTCCAAGTGTCGGAAGTTGGCTCGAACTCCTCCATTTCCGATTCCAAACCTCGTACTTGGCTCAAACTCTTCCATTGCCGATTCCAAGCATCGGAACTTGGCTCGAACTCCTACATTTCCGATTCCAAGCCTTGAACTAGGGTCGAACACCTTTATTCCCGATTCCAAGCATCGGAATTTGACTCGAACTCCTCCATTTCCGATTCCAAGCTTCGAACTTGGCTCGAACTCCTCCATTTCTAATTCCAAGCATCGGAACTTGTCTCGAACTCCTCAATTTCCGATTCAAAGCCTCGAACTGAGCTCAAACTCCTCCATTTCCGATTCTAATCCTCTAACTTGTCTCAAACTCCTTAATTCCCGATTTCAAGCCTCGAACTTGGCTCGAACTCTTCCATTCCCGATTCCAAGCGTTGGAACTTGGCTCGAACTCCTCCATTTCAGATTCCAAGCCTCAAACTTGTCTCGAACTCCTCCATTCCCGATTCCAAGCCTCGAACTTGTATCTAACTCTTCTATTCCCGATTCCAAGCGTCGTAACTTGTGTCGAACTCCTCCATTTCCGATTCCGAGCGTCCGAACTTGGCTCAAACTCCTCCATTCCGGATTCCATGCCTCGGACTGAGCTCAAACTCCTCCATTTCCGATTCCAAGCGTCGGAACTTGACTCGAACTCCTTCATTTCCAATTCCAAGCCTCGAACTTGGCTCGAACTCATCAATTTCCGATTCCAAACCTCTAACTTGGCTAGAACTCTTCCATTCCCGATTCCAAGCGTCGGAATTTGACTCGAACTCCTACATTTCCAATTTCAAACATCAAACTTGGCTGGAACTCTTCCATTTCCGATTCCAAGTGTCGGAACATTGTTCGAACTCCTCCATTTCCAATTCCAAACCTCGAACTTGGCACGAACTCTTCCATTTCCGATTCCAAGTGTCTGAACTTTGCTCGAACTCCTCCATTTCCAATTCCAAACCTCGAACTTTGCTCGAACTTTTTCATTTCCGATTCCAAGCGTCGGAACTTGGCTCGAACTCCTCCATTTCCGATTCCAAACATCGAACTTGGCTGGAACTCTTCCATTTCCGATTCCAAGCTTCGAACTTGACTCGAACTCTTCTATTCCCGATTCCAAACATCGGAACTTAGCTCGAACTCCTCCATTTCCGATTCCAAGCATCGAACTATGGCTGGAACTCTTCCATTTCCAATTCCAAGCTTCGAACTTGACTCGAACTCTTCTATTCCCGATTCCAAACATCGGAACTTAGCTCGAACTCCTCCATTTCCGATTCCAAGCATCGAACTATGGCTGGAACTCCTCCATTTCCGATTCCTTCGAACTTGGCTCAACTCTTCTATTCCCGATTCCAAGCTTCGAACTTGCCTCGAACTCTTCCATTCCCGATTCCAAGCGTCGGAACTTGGCTCGACATCCTCCATTTCCGATTCCAAGCATCGAACTTAGCTGGAACTATTCTATTGCCGATTCCAAGCTTCGAACTTGCCTAGAACTCTTCCATTCCCGATTTCAAGTGTCTGAAACTTGGCTCGACACCTTCATTTCCGATTCCAAGCTTCGAACTATGCTCGAACTCCGCCATTCCTGATTCAATGAGACGGAACTTGGCTCTAACTCCTCCATTCCCGATTCCAAGCTTCGAACTTGCCTCGAACTCTTCCATTCCCGATTCCAAGCGTCGGAACTTGGCTCGACATCTTCATTTACGATTCCAAGCTTCGAACTATGCTCGAACTCCGCCATTCCCGATTCCACGCTTCGGAACTTGGCACTAACTCATCCATTCCCGATTCCAAGCTTCGAACTTGCCTCGAACTCTTCCATTCCCGATTCCAAGCGTCGAAACTTGGCTCGACATCCTCCATTTCCGATTCCAAGCATCGAACTTAGCTGGAACTCTTCCATTGCCGATTCCAAGCTTCGAACTTGCCTCGAACTCTTCCATTCCCGATTTCAAGCGTCGGAACTTGGCTCGACACCTTCATTTCCGATTCCAAGCTTCGAACTATACTCGAACTCCGCCATTCCCGATTCCATGTGTCGGAACTTGGCTCTAACGATTCCAAGCTTCGAATTTGCATCGAACTCTTCCATTCCCGATTCCAAGCGTCGGAACTTGGCTCAACATCCTCCATTTCCGATTCCAAGCATCGAACTTAGCTGGTACTCTTCCATTGCCGATTCCAAGATTCGAACTTGCCTAGAACTCTTCCATTCCAGATTTCAAGCATCTGGAACTTGGCTCGACACCTTCATTTCCGATTCCAAGCTTCGAACTATGCTCGAACTCCGCCATTCCTGATTCAATGAGTCGGAACTTGGCTCTAACTCCTCCATTCCCGATTCCAAGATTCGAACTTGCCTCGAACTCTTCCATTCCCGATTCCAAGCGTCGGAACTTGGCTCGACATCTTCATTTACGATTCCAAGCTTCGAACTATGCTCGAACTCCGCCATTCCCGATTCCACGTGTCGGAACTTGGCACTAACTCATCCATTCCCGATTCCAAGCTTCGAACTTGCCTCGAACTCTTCCATTCCCGATTCCAAGCGTCGAAACTTGGCTCGACATCCTCCATTTCCGATTCCAAGCATCGAACTTAGCTGGAACTCTTCCATTGCCGATTCCAAGCTTCGAACTTGCCTCGAACTCTTCCATTCCCGATTTCAAGTGTCGGAACTTGGCTCGACACCTTCATTTCCGATTCCAAGCTTCGAACTATACTCGAACTCCGCCATTCCCGATTCCATGTGTCGGAACTTGGCTCTAAAGATTCCAAGCTTCGAATTTGCATCGAACTCTTCCATTCCCGATTCCAAGCGTCGGAACTTGGCTCAACATCCTCCATTTCCGATTCCAAGCATCGAACTTAGCTGGAACTCTTCCATTGCCGATTTCAAGCTTCAAACTTGCCTAGAACTCTTCCATTCCCGATTCCAAGCGTCGAAACTTGGCTCGACATCTTCATTTCCGATTCCAAGCTTCGAACTATGCTCGAACTCCGCCATTCCCCGATTCCACGTGTCGGAACTTGGCACTAACTCATCCATTCCCGATTCCAAGCTTCGAACTTGCCTCGAACTCTTCCATTCCCGATTGCAAGCGTCGGAACTTGGCTCGAACTCCTCCATTCCCGATTCCAAGCTTCGAACTTGCCTCGAACTCTTCCATTCCCGATTTCAAGCGTCGGAACTTGGCTCGACATCTTCATTTCCGATTCCAAGCTTCGAACTATGCTCGAACTCCGCCATTCCCGATTCCATGTGTCGGAACTTGGCGCTAACTCCTCCATTCCCGATTCCATGTGTCGGAACTTGGCTCTAACTCTTCAATTGCCGATTCCAAGCTTCGAACTTGCCTCGAACTCTTCCATTCCCGATTTCAAGCGTCGGAACTTGGCTCGACACCTTCATTTCCGATTCCAAGCTTCGAACTATACTCGAACTCCGCCATTCCCGATTCCATGTGTCGGAACTTGGCTCTAACGATTCCAAGCTTCGAATTTGCATCGAACTCTTCCATTCCCGATTCCAAGCGTCGGAACTTGGCTCAACATCCTCCATTTCCGATTCCAAGCATCGAACTTAGCTGGTACTCTTCCATTGCCGATTCCAAGCTTCGAACTTGCCTAGAACTCTTCCATTCCAGATTTCAAGCATCTGGAACTTGGCTCGACACCTTCATTTCCGATTCCAAGCTTCGAACTATGCTCGAACTCCGCCATTCCTGATTCCAATGAGTCGGAACTTGGCTCTAACTCCTCCATTCCCGATTCCAAGATTCGAACTTGCCTCGAACTCTTCCATTCCCGATTCCAAGCGTCGGAACTTGGCTCGACATCTTCATTTACGATTCCAAGCTTCGAACTATGCTCGAACTCCGCCATTCCCGATTCCACGTGTCGGAACTTGGCACTAACTCATCCATTCCCGATTCCAAGCTTCGAACTTGCCTCGAACTCTTCCATTCCCGATTCCAAGCGTCGAAACTTGGCTCGACATCCTCCATTTCCGATTCCAAGCATCGAACTTAGCTGGAACTCTTCCATTGCCGATTCCAAGCTTCGAACTTGCCTCGAACTCTTCCATTCCCGATTTCAAGCGTCGGAACTTGGCTCGACACCTTCATTTCCGATTCCAAGCTTCGAACTATACTCGAACTCCGCCATTCCCGATTCCATGTGTCGGAACTTGGCTCTAAAGATTCCAAGCTTCGAATTTGCATCGAACTCTTCCATTCCCGATTCCAAGCGTCGGAACTTGGCTCAACATCCTCCATTTCCGATTCCAAGCATCGAACTTAGCTGGAACTCTTCCATTGCCGATTTCAAGCTTCAAACTTGCCTAGAACTCTTCCATTCCCGATTCCAAGCGTCGAAACTTGGCTCGACATCTTCATTTCCGATTCCAAGCTTCGAACTATGCTCGAACTCCGCCATTCCCCGATTCCACGTGTCGGAACTTGGCACTAACTCATCCATTCCCGATTCCAAGCTTCGAACTTGCCTCGAACTCTTCCATTCCCGATTGCAAGCGTCGGAACTTGGCTCTAACTCCTCCATTCCCGATTCCAAGCTTCGAACTTGCCTCGAACTCTTCCATTCCCGATTTCCAAGCGTCGGAACTTGGCTCGACATCTTCATTTCCGATTCCAAGCTTCGAACTATGCTCGAACTCCGCCATTCCCGATTCCATGTGTCGGAACTTGGCGCTAACTCCTCCATTCCCGATTCCATGTGTCGGAACTTGGCTCTAACTCTTCCATTGCCGATTCCAAGCTTCGAACTTGCCTCGAACTCTTCCATTCCCGATTTCAAGCGTCGGAACTTGGCTCGACACCTTCATTTCCGATTCCAAGCTTCGAACTATACTCGAACTCCGCCATTCCCGATTCCATGTGTCGGAACTTGGCTCTAAAGATTCCAAGCTTCGAATTTGCATCGAACTCTTCCATTCCCGATTCCAAGCGTCGGAACTTGGCTCAACATCCTCCATTTCCGATTCCAAGCATCGAACTTAGCTGGAACTCTTCCATTGCCGATTTCAAGCTTCAAACTTGCCTAGAACTCTTCCATTCCCGATTCCAAGCGTCGAAACTTGGCTCGACATCTTCATTTCCGATTCCAAGCTTCGAACTATGCTCGAACTCCGCCATCCCCGGTTCCACGTGTCGGAACTTGGCACTAACTCATCCATTCCCGATTCCAAGCTTCGAACTTGCCTCGAACTCTTCCATTCCCGATTGCAAGCGTCGAAACTTGGCTCGAACTCCTCCATTCCCGATTCCAAGCTTCGAACTTGCCTCGAACTCTTCCATTCCCGATTTCAAGCGTCGGAACTTGGCTCGACATCTTCATTTCCGATTCCAAGCTTCGAACTATGCTCGAACTCCGCCATTCCCGATTCCATGTGTCGGAACTTGGCGCTAACTCCTCCATTCCCGATTCCATGTGTCGGAACTTGGCTCTAACTCCTCCATTCCCGATTCCAAGATTCGAACTTGCCTCGAACTCTTCCATTCCCGATTCCAAGCGTCGGAACTTGGCTCGACATCCTCCATTTCCGATTCCAAGACTCGAACTTACCTGGAACTCTTCCATTGCCGATTCCAAGTGTCGGAACTACGCTCGAACTCCGCAATTTCCGATTCCAAGCTTCGAACTTGTCTCGAACTCCTCCATTCCCGATTCTAAGCCTCGAACTTTCCTAGAACTCTTCCATTTCCGATTCCAAGCTTCGGAACTTTGCTCTAACTCCTCCATTCCCGATTCCAAGCTTTGATCTTGCATCGAACTCTTACATTCCCGATTCCAAGCGTCGGAACTTGGCTCTAATTTCTCCATTCCCGATTCCAAGCTTCGGAACTTGTCTCGAACTCCTCCATTCCCGATTCTAAGCCTCGAACTTTCCTCGAACTCTTCCATTTCCGATTCCAAGCTTCGGAAATTTGCTCTAACTCCTCCATTCCCGATTCCAAGCTTTGATCTTGCATCGAACACTTACATTCCCGATTCCAAGCGTCAGAACTTGGCTCTAATTTCTCCATTCCCGATTCCAAGCTTCGGAACTTGGCTCGAACTCCTCTATTCCCGATTCCAAGCATCAAACTTGGATGGAACTCTTCCATTGCCGATTCCAAGTATCGGAACTAGGCTCGAACTCCGCCATTTCCGATTCCAAGCCTCGAACTTGGCTCGAACTCCTCCATTCCCGATTTCAAGCATCGGAATTTGACTCAAACTCCTCCATTTCCGATTCCAAGATTCGAACTTGTCTCGAACTCCTCCATTCCCGATTCAAAGCTTCGAACTTTCTTCGAAATCTTCCATTCCCGATTCCAAGTGTCGGAACTTGGCTCGAACTCCTCCTTACCCGATTCCAAGATTCGAACTTGCCTCAAACTCTTCCATTCCCGATTCCAAGCGTCGTAATTTGACTCAAACTCCTCCATTTCCGATTCCAAGCTTCGAACTTGGCTCGAACTCCGCCATTCCCGATTCCAAGTGTCGGAACTTGGCTGGAACTCCTCCATTTCCGATTCCATGCTTCGAACTTGGCTCGAACTCCTCCATTCCCGATTCCAAGTGTCGGAACTTGGCTCGAACTCCTACATTTCCGATGGATGAGCATCGAACTTGGTTCGAACTCCTCCATTCCCGATTCCAAGCGTCGAACTTTCTTCGAAATCTTCCATTCCCGATACCAAGTGTCGGAACTTGGCTCGAACTCCTCCATTACCCGATTCCAAGATTCGAACTTGCTTCAAACTCTTCCATTCCCGATTCCAAGTGTCGTACCTTGGCTCGAACTCCTCCCTTCCCGATTCCAAGCGTCGAACTTGGCTCGAAACTCTTCCATTCCCGATTCCAAGCTTCGAACTTTCCTCAAACTCTTCCGTTCCCGATTCCAAGCTTCGGAACTTGGCTTGAACTTCTCCATTCCCGATTCCAAGCTTCGAACTTGCCTCGAACTCTTCCATTCCCGATTCCAAGCTTCGGAACTTGGCTCGAACTCCTCCATTCCCGATTCCAAGCATCGAACTTTGCTGGAACTCTTCCATTGCCGATTCCAAGTATCGGAACTAGGCTCGAACTCCGCCATTTCCGATTCCAAGTGTCGGAACTTGGCTCTAACTCTTCCATTCCCGATTCCAAGCTTCGGAACTTGGCTCGAACTCCTCCATTCCCCATTCCAAGCTTCGAACTTGCCTCGAACTCTTCCATTCCCGATTTCAAGAGTCGGAACTTTGCTCGAACACCTTCATTTCCGATTCCAAGCTTCGAACTATGCTCGAACCCTGCTATTCCCGATTCCATGTATCGGAACTTGGCTCTAACTCATCGATTACCGATTCCAATCTTTGAACTTGCTTCGAACTCTTCCATTACCGATTCCAAGCGTTGGAACTTGGCACGACATTCTCCATTTCCGATTCCAAGCATCGAACTTAGCTGGAACTCTTCCAATACCGATTCCAAGTGTCGGAACTATGCTCGAAATCCGCTATTTCCGATTCCAAGCCTCGAACTTGTCTCGAACTCCTCCATTCCCGATTCTAAGCATCGAACTTTCCTCGAACTCTTCCATTCCCGATTTCAAGCGTCGGAACTTTGCTCGAACTCCTCCATTCCCGATTCCAAGCTTTAATCTTGCCTCGAACTCTTCCATTACCGATTCAAAGCGTCGGAACTTGGCTCGAACTTCTCAATTCCCGATTCCAAGCTTCGAACTTGCCTAGATCTCTTCCATTCCCGATTCCAAGCTTCGGAACTTGGCTCGAACTCCTCCATTCCCGATTCCAAGCTTCGAACTTGCTTCGAACTCTTGCATTCCCTATTCCAAGTGTCGGAACTTGGCTCGACCTCCTCCATTTCCGATTCCTAGCCTCGAACTTTGCTCGCTCTTCCATTCCCGATTTCAAGAGTCTGAAATTGGCTCGAACTCCTCCATTCCCGATTCCATGCTTTGAACTTGTCTCGAACTCTTCCATTCCCGATTCAAAGCATCGGAATTTGACTCAAACTCCTCCATTTTCGATTCCAAGCTTCGAACTTGGCTCGAACTCTACCATTCCCAATTCCAAGTGTCGGAACTTGGCTTGAACTCCTCCATTTCCGACTGCAAGCCTTGAACTTGGCTCGAACTCGTCCATATCCGAATCCAAGAGTCGGAAATTGGTTCGAACTCCTCCATTTCCGATTCCAAGTCTCGAACTTGGCTCGAACTCCTCCATTCCCGATTCCAAGCATCGAATTTTCTTTAGAATCTTCCAATCCCGATTCCAAGAGTCGGAACTTGGCTCGAACTCTTCCATTCCCAATTCCTAGTTTCGGAACTTTGCTCGAACTCCGCCATTTCCGATTCCAAGCCTAGAACTTGGCTCGAACTTCACCATTCCAGTTTCGAAGCTTCGAACTTTCCTCGAACTCTTCCATTCCCGATTCCTAGCGTAAGAACTTCGCTCGAACTCCTCCATTCCCGATTCCAAGCTTTGCTCTTGCCTCGAACTCTTCCATTCCCGATTCCAAGCGTCGGAACTTGACTCGAACTCCTCCATTTCCGATTCCAAGCCTCGAATTTGGCTCGAACTCCTCCATTTCCGAATCCAAGTATCGGAACTTGGCTCGAACTCCTCCATTTCCGATTCCAAGCATCGAACTTGTCTCGAACTCTTTCATTCCAGATTCCAAGAGTCTGAAATTGGCTCGAACTCCTCCATTCCCGATTCCATGCTTTGAACTTGTCTCGAACTCTTCCATTCCCGATTCAAAGCATCTGAATTTGACTCAAACTCCTCCATTTCCGATTCCAAGCTTCGAACTTGGCTCGAACTCCACCATTCCCAATTCCAAGTGTCGGAACTTGGCTTGAACTCCTCCATTTCCGACTCCAAGCATCGAACTTGGCTCGAACTCGTCCATATCCGAATCCAAGAGTCGGAACTTGGCTCGAACTCATCCATTTCCGATTCCAAGTCTCGAACTTGGCTCGAACTCCTCCATTCCCGATTCCAAGCATCGAACTTTCTTCAGAATCTTCCAATCCCGATTCCAAGGAACTTGGCTCGAACTCTTCCATTCCCAATTCCAAGTGTCGGAACTTTGCTCAAACTCCGCCATTTCCGATTCCAAGCCTAGAACTTGGCTCGAACTCCTCCATTCCAGTTTCGAAGCTCCGAACTTTCCTCGAACTCTTCCATTCCCGATTCCAAGCGTCAGAACTTCGCTCGAACTTCTCCATTCCCGATTCCAAGCTTTGCTCTTGCCTCGAACTCTTCCATTCCCGATTCCAAGCGTCGAAACTTGACTCGAACTTCTCCATTCCCGATTCTAAGCTTCGAACTTGCCTCAAACTCTTCCATTCCCGATTTCAAGCGTCGGAACTTCGCTCGAACACCTCCATTCCCGATTCCAAGCATCGAACTTTCTTCAGAATCTTCCAATCCCGATTCCAAGAGTCGGAACTTGGCTCGAACTCTTCCATTCCCAATTCCAAGTGTAGGAACTTTGCTCGAACTCCGCCATTTCCGATTCCAAGCCTAGAACTTGGTTCGAACTCCTCCATTCCAGTTTCGAAGCTTCGAACTTTCCTCGAACTCTTCCATTCCCGATTCCAAGCGTCAGAACTTCGCTCGAACTCCTCCATTCCCGATTCCAAGCTTTGCTCTTGCCTTGAACTCTTCCATTCCCGATTCCAAGCGTCGGAACTTGACTCGAACTTGTTCATTCCCGATTCTAAGCTTCGAACTTGCCTCAAACTCTTCCATTCCCGATTTCAAGGGTCGGAACTTGGTTCAAACTCCTCCATTCCCGATTTCAAGCTTCGAACTTGTCTCTAACTCCTCCATTTCCGATTCCAATCATCGAACTTGGTTCAAACTCCTTCATTTCCGATTCCAAGCATCGAACTTGGCTCAAACTACGCCATTCCCGATTCCAAGTGTCGGAACTTGGCTTAAACTCATCCATTTCCGATTCCAAGCGTCGAACTTGGCTCGAACTCCTCCATTTCCGAATTGAAGTGTTGGAACTTGGCTCGAATTCCTCCATTCCCGATCCCATGCATCGAACTTTCTTCAGAATCTTCCATTCCCGATTCCAAGTGTCGGAACTTGGCTCGAACTCATCCTTTCCCGATTCCAAGCGTCGGAACTTGGTTCAAACTCCTCCATTCCCGATTTCAAGCTTCGAACTTGTCTCGAACACCTCCATTTCCGATTCCAAGACTCGAACTTTGCTCGAACTCCTCCATACCCGATTCCAAACCTTGAACTTGGCTCGAACTATTCCATTTCCGATTCCAAGTTGGGAATTTGACTCAAACTCCTCCATTTCCGATTCCTAGCCGCGAACTTGTCTCGAACTCCTCCATTTCCGATTCCAAGCCTCAACCTTGGCTCGAACTCCTCCATTTCCGATTCCAAGTGCCGGAACTTGCCTCGAGCTCTTCCATTCCAGATTCCAAGCCTCGAACTTGGCTCGAACTCCTCCAAAGCCGATTCCAAGCTTCGAACTTCGCTCGAACTCCACCATTCCCGATTGCAAGTGTCGGAACGTGGCTCGAACGACTCCATTTCCGATTACAAGCCTCGAACTTGGCTCGACCTCCTCCATTTCCGATTCCAAGTGCTGGAACTTGGCTCGAACTCCTCCATTTCCGTTTCCAAGCCTCGAACTTGGCTCGAACTCCTCCTTTCCCGATTCCAAGCATCGAACTTTCTTCGAACTCTTCCATTCCCGATTCCAAGCGACGGAACTTGGCTCGAACTTCTCCATTTCCGATTCCAAGACTCGAACTTGGCTCGAACTCCGCCATTCCCGATTCCAAGTCTTGGAACTTGGCTTGAACTCCTCCATTTCCGATTCCAAGCCTCGAACTTGGCTCGAACTCCTCCATTTCCGAATCCAAATGTTGGAACTTGGCTCGAACTCCTCCATTTCCGATTCCAAGCCTCGAACTTGGCTCGAACTCCTCTATTCCCAATTCCAAGCCTCGAACCATCTTCGAAATCTTCCATTCCCGATTCCAATTTTCTGAACTTGGCTCGAACTCCTCCGTTCCCGATTACAAGTTTCGAACTTGCCTCGAACTATTCAATTCCCGATTCCAAAGGTCGGAATTTGACTCGACCATGGGTCGGAAGGGCAGACTAGGAAGTAATCAGTATAGTAGACCCACCACTCAGACATAGCTCTCGGTCACAGCCTGCCCCTCCGAATCATGGGAATGAGGCGTGCCCTCTGCGGCACCTGTATTAAAATCCTATCCATACCGTCTAAGTTTCAACCCCATTCAATTAGCTCTAGTACAGGCAGGAACGCAGTTTTTACAATTTAGTCTTTTGCTAAGCGTTCCTTAACTTATTGGCTATTTTCTCGTCAGTTTCACTTAATCGGCGGTTAACTCTAAGATAGTTATTTCCGCTGTTCTACTTAGATACCTATAGAAGTGTACTATTACTGTATGTAGGCTCACATTTGATTAAAAATTTCAAGAAACATATACTCTACTACCACCAGCCAATTAAAGAAAGGAATTCCGGGCCATAGGAAGTATCAGTATCATGGCTCCACCTGAAAGATATATCTCTTGGTCCCAGTTCGACCCTCCGACCCATGGGAATGAGGCCTGCCCACTGCGGCACCTGCATTAACTCTTTGCAAGCCATGGGCACATTTATGTGCCTATATAAAATAGAGAAAACTATGTACTTTATATTAACGCCTAATATAAAAAGCTCATATAAATTCACATAAGCCTTATGGATGTATTAAAACTTGGCTGGGAAGAGTTAATACCCTATCTATACAGTCTAAGTTTTAACCCAATTAAATTAGCTCTAGTACAGGTAGGAACGCAGTTATTACAATTTAGGTTTTTGCTAAGCGTTCCTCAACCTATTGGCTATACTGTTGTTAGTTTCACTTAATTAGTGGTTAAATCTAAGATAGTTATTTCCGCTGTTCGATTTAGATACCTGTAGTACTGTACTATTACTGTATGTAGGCTCACACTTGATTAAAATAGCTCTAGAACCATATACTCTACTACCGCCTGCCAATTCAAAAAAGGAATTCCGTGCATAGGAAGTAATCAGTATCGTGGCACCATCCCTCAGACATAGCTCTGGGTCCCAGTCTGCCCTTCCGACCCATGGGAATGGGGCATGCCCACTGCGGCAACTGCATTAATATCCTATCCATACCGTCTAAGTTTCAACCGCATTAAATTAGCTCTAGTACAGGCAGGAACGCAGTTTTTGCAATTTAGTTTTTTGCTAAGCGTTCCCTAACCTATTGGCTATTTTTTCGTCAGTTTCACTTAATTGCCGGTTAACTCTAAGATAGTTATTTCCGCTGTTCTAGTTAGATACCTGTAGTGATGTACTTTGAGGTGGGGCCGTGATACAGATACTTCCTAGAGCCCGGAATTCCTTTCTTGAATTGGCAGGTGGTAGTGGAGTATATGTTTCTAGAGCTATTTTAATCAAGTGTGACCCTACATACAGTAATAGTACAGTACTACAGGTATCTAACTAGAACAGCGGAAAAAACTATCTTAGATTTAACCGCCAATTAAGTTAAAATGACTAAAAAATAGCCAATAGGTTAGGAAACGCTTAGCAAAAAACAAAATTGTAATAGCTGCGTTCCTACCTGTACTAGAACTAATTTAATTGGGTTAAAACTTAAACTGTATAGATAGGGTTAATGCAGGTGCCGCAGTGGGCAGTCCGCATTCCCATAGGTCGGAGGGTCGATCTGGGACACAGAGCTATGTCTTTGAGGTGAGGCCATGATTCCGATACTTCCTAGTGCCCGGAATTCCTTTCTTGAATTGGCAGGTGGAAGTAGAGTATTTGTTTCTAGAGCTATTTTAATCAAGTATGAGCCTACATAGAGTAATAGTACACTACTACAGGTATCTAACTAGAACAGCGGAAATAACCATATTAGAGTTAACCGCCAATTAAGTGAAACTAACGAGAGTATAGCCAATAGGTTGAGGAAGGCTTGGCAAAAAACTAAATTGAAATAGCTGCGTTCCTGCCTGTACTAGAGCTAATTTGTTTGGGTTGAATCTTAGACTGTATAGGTAGGGTATTAATGCTGGTGCCGCAGTGGGCTGACCGCATTCCCATGGGTCGGAGGGTCATCTGGGACGGAGAGCTATGTCTTTGAGGTGGGGGCGTGATACAGATACTTCCTAGGGCCTGGAATTCCTTTCTTGAATTGGCAGGTGGTAGTAGAGTATATGTTTCTTGAGCTATTTCATTCAAGTGTGAGCCTACATAGAGTAATAGTACATCACTACAGGTATCTAACTAGAACAGCGGAAATAACTATCTTAGAGTTAACCGCCAATTAAGTGAAACTGACGAAAAAATAGCCAATAGGTTAGGGAACGTTTAGCAAAAAAATTTATTGCAAAACCTGCGTTCCTGCATGTACTACAGCTAATTTAATGGGGTTGAAACTTAGACGGTATGGATAGGGTGTTAATGCAGGTGCCGCAGTGGGCAGGCCCCATTCCCATGGGTCGGAAGGGCAGACTGGGACCAAGAGCTATGTTTGAGGGGTCGGGAAACGATACTGATTACTTTCTAGGCCCGGAATTCCTTTTTTGAATTGGCAGGTGGTAGTAGAGTATATGTTTCTAGAGCTATTTTAATCAAGTGTGAGCCTACATACAGTAATACTACAGTACTACAGGTATCTAACCAGAACAGCGGAAATAACTATCTTAGATTTAACCGTCAATTAAGTGAAACTAATCACAGTATAGCCAATAGGTTGAGGAACGCTTGGCAAAAAACTAAATTGCAATAGCTGCGTTCCTGCCTGTACTAGAGCTAATTTAATTGGGTTAAAACTTAGACTGTATAGATAGTGTATTAATGCAGGTGCCGCAGTGGGTAGGCCTCATTTCCATGAGTCGCAGGGTCGAACTGGGACCCAGAGATATGTCTTTGAGGTCGAGCCATGATACTGATACTTCCTATGGCCCGGAATTCCTTTCTTTAATTGGCAGGTGGTAGTAGAGTATATGTTTCCAGAGCTATTTTAATCAAGTGTGAGCCTACATGGAGTAATAGTACATCACTACAGGTATCTAACTAGAACAGCAGAAATAACTATCTTAGAGTTAACCGCCAATTAACTGAAACTAACGAGAGTTTAGCCAAAAGGTTGAGGAATGCTTGGCAAAAAACTAAATTGTAAAAGCTGCGTTCCTGCCTGTACTAGAGCTAATTTATTTGTGTTGAAACTTAGACTGTACATACAGGGTATTAATGCTGGTGCCGCAGTGGGCAGGCCCCATTCCCATGGGTCGGAAGGGCAGACTGGGACCCAGAGCTATGTCTGAGGGGTGGTGCCACGATGCTGATTACTTCCAATGCCCGGAATTCCTTTTTTTAATTGGCAGGTGGCAGTAGAGTATATGTTTCTAGAGCTATTTTAATCAAGTGTGAGCCTACATACAGTAATAGTACAGTACTACAGGTATCTAAATAGAACAGCGGAAATAACTATCTTAGATTTAACCGACAATTAAGTGAAACTAACCACAGTATAGCCAATAGGTCGAGGAACCCTTGGCAAAAAAACTAAATTGTAATAGCTGCTTTCCTACCTGTACTAGAGCTAATTTAATTGGGTTAAAACTTAGACTGTATAGATAGGGTATTAATGCAGGTGCCGCAGTGGGCAGGCCTCATTTCCATGGATCGGAGGGTCGAACTGGGACCAAGAGATATGTCTTTGAGGTGGAGCCATGATACTGATACTTCCTATGGCCCGGAATTCCTTTCTTTAATTGGCAAGTAGTAGTAGAGTATATGTTTCTAGAACTTTTTAATCAAGTGTGAGCTTACATACAGTAATAGTACTCTTCTATAGGTATCTAAGTAGAACAGCGGAAATAACTATCTTAGAGTTAACCGCCGATTAAGTGAAACTGACGAGAAAATAGCCAATATGTTAAGGAACGCTTAGCAAAAGACTAAATTGTAAAAACTGCGTTCCTGCCTGTACTAGAGCTAATTTAATGGGGTTGAAACTTAGACGGTATGGATAGGGTTTTAATACAGGTGCCGCAGATGGCACGCCCCATTCCCATGATTCGGAGGGGCAGTCTGTGACCGAGAGCTATGTCTGAGGGGTGGGTCCACTATACTGATTACTTCCTAGTCTGCCCTTCCTACCCATGGGAATGGGGCCTGCCCACTGCGGCACCTGCATTAATACCCTATCCATACCGTCTAAGTTTCAACCCCATTAAATTAGCTCTAGTACAGGCAGGAACGCAGTTTTTGCAATTTAGTTTTTTGTTAAGCGTTCCCTAACATATTGGCTATTTTTTCGTCAGTTTCACTTAATTGCTGGTTAACTCTAATATAGTTATTTCCGCTGTTCTAGTTAGATACCTGTAGTGATGTAATATTACTCTATGTAGGCTCACACTTGAATAAAATAGTTCTAGAAACATATACTCTACTACCACCTGCCAATTCAAGAAAGGAATCCCCGGCCATAGGAAGTATCTGTATCACGGCTCCACATCAAAGACATAGCTCTGGGTCCCAGATGAGCCTCCGACCCATGGGAATGCGGCCAGCCCAGTGCGGCACCAACATTAATACCCTATCTATACCGTCTAAGTTTCAACCCAAACAAATTAGCTCTAGTACAGGCAGGAACGCAGCTTTTACAATTTATTTTTTTGCCAAGCGTTCCTCAACCTTTCCGCTAAACTCTCGTTAGTTTCACTTAATTGGCGGTTAACTCTAAGATAGTTATTTCAGCTGTTCTAGTTAGATGACTGTAGTAGTGTACTATTACTCTATGTACGCTCACACTTGATTAAAATAGCTCTAGAAACAAATACTCTACTACCACCTGCCAATTCAATAAAGGAATTCCGGGCCTATGAAGTAATGAGTATGGTAGCCCCACCCCTCACACATAGCTCTGGGTCCCAGTCTGCCTCTCCGATCCATGGGAATGGGGCCTGCCCACTTCGGCACCTGCATTAATACCCTATTCATTCCGTCTAAGTTTCAACCCCATTAAATTAGCTCTAGTACAGGTAGGAATGCAGCCTTTACAATTTAGTCTTTTGCTAAGCGTTCCCTAACCTATTGGCTATTTTCTCGTCAGTTCACTTAACTGGCGGTTAACTCTAAGATAGTTATTTCCGTTGTTCTAGTTAGATACCTGTAGTAGTGAACTATTACTGCTTGTAGGATCACACTTTATTAAAATAGCTCTAGAAACATATACTCTGCTACTACCTGCCAATTCAAGAAAGGAATTCCGGGCCCTTGGAAGTGTCAGTATCATGGACCCACCACAAAGACATAGCTCTGGGTCCCAGTTCGACCATCCGACCTATTGGAATGGGGCCTGCCCACTGCGGCACCTGCCATAACACCCTATCTATACAGTCTCAGTTTTAACCCAATTAAATTAGTTCTAGTACAGGCAGGAACGCAGCTATTACAATTTAGTTTTTTGCCAAGCCTTCTTCAACCTATTGGCTATACTCTCGTTAGTTTCACTTAATTGGCGGTTAACTCTAATATAGTTATTTCCGCTGTTCTAGTTAGATACCTGTAGTAGTGTACTATTACTCTATGTAGGCTCACACTTGATTAAAATAGCTCTAGAAACAAATACTCTACTTCCACCTGCCAATTCAAGAAAGGAATTCCGGGCCCTAGGAAGTATCTGAATCATGGCTTCACCTCAAAGACATAGCTCTGGGTCCCAGATCGACCCTCCGACCTATGGGAATGCGGACTGCCCACTGCAGCACCTGCATTAAAACACTATCTATACAGTCTAAGTTTTAACCCAATTAAATGAGCTCTAGTACAGGCAGGAAGGCATCTATTACAATTTAGTTTATAACCAAGCGTTCCTCAACCTATTGGCTATACTCTGGTTAGTTTCACTTAATTGGAGGTTAAATCTAAGATAGTTATTTCCGCTGTTCTAGTTAGATACCCGTGATAGTATACTATTACTCTATGTAGGCTCACACTTGATTAAAATAGCTCGAGAAACATATCCTCTACTACCACCTGCCAATTCAAGAAAGGAATTCCGGGCCCTTGGAAGTGTCAGTATCATGGACCTACCACAAAGACATAGCTCTGGATCCCAGTTCGACCCTCCGACCTATGGGAATGGGGCCTGCCCACTGCGGCACCTGCATTAATACCCTATCTATACAGTCTAAGTTTTAACCCAATTAAATTAGCTCTAGTATAGGCTGGAACGCAGCTATTCCAATTTAGTTTTTTGCCAAGCCTTCCTCAACCTATTGGCTATACTCTCGTTAGTTTCACTTAATTGGCGGTTAACTCTAAGTTAGTTATTTCCGGTGTTCTAGTTAGATACCTGTAGTAGTGTACTATTACACTATGTAGGCTCACACTTGATTAAAATAGCTCTAGAAACATATACTCTACTTCAACCTGCCAATTCAAGAAAGGAATTCCGAGCCGTAGGAAGTATCTGATTTATGGCCTCACCTCAAAGACATAGCTCTGGGTCCCAGATCGACCCTCCGACCATTGGGAATGCGGCCTGCCCACTGCGGCACCTGCATTAATACCATATCTATACAGTCAAAGTTTTAACCCAATTAAATTTGCTCTAGTACAGGCAGGAACGCAGCTTTTACAATTTGGTTTTTTGCCAAGCGTTCCCCAACCTATTGGCTATACTCTCGTTAGTTTCACTTAATTGGCGGTTAACTCCAAGATAGTTATTTCTGCTGTTCTAGTTAGATACCTGTAGTAGTGTACTATTACTCTATGTAGGCTCACACTTGATTAAAATAGCTCTAGTAATATATACTCTACTACCACCTGCCAATTCAAGAAAGGAATTCCGGCCCTAGGAAGTAATCTGTATCGTGGCCCACCACTTAGACATAGCTATGGGACCCAGTCTGCCCCTCCGACCCATGGGAATGGGGCCTTCCCACTGCGGCATCTGTATTAATACCCTATCCATACCATCTAAGTTTCAACTCCATTAAATTAGCTCTAGTACAGGCATGAACGCAGTTTTTACAATTTAGTCTTTTGCTGAGCGTTCCCTAACCTATTGGCTATTTTCTCGTCAGTTTAACTTAATTGGCAGTTAACTCTAAGATAGTTATTTCCGCTGTTCTAGTTAGATACCTGCAGTAGTGTACTATTACTGTACGTAGGCTCACACTTGATTAAAATAGCTCTAGAAACATATACTCTACTACCACCTGACAATTCAAGAAAGTAATTCCGTGCCCTAGGAAGTATCAGTATCATGGACCCACCTCAAAGACATAGCTCAGAGTCCCAGTTCGACACTCCGATTACTTCCTAGCCCGGAATTCCTTTTTTGAATTGGCAGGTGGTAGTAGAGTATATGTTTCTTAGGGTAAGGGTTAGGGTTAGGGTAGACCATTGTCCTTGCATTTTGTTGCTTTTTAGTGATTTTTCTACAACTACAATAGTCACACTTTCTTACAAATAGTGCGTTATCATGCTGAACACACAATATATGGACCGCCAAATTTAGGTTAACTAAGCCAACCATTCACCTAGCAAGTCTCCGCGGGTTTTGTCCTCTCCTACAGCTGTTGGGCTCTGAGAGAACGGAGCGCTTTCGATATCATTTGCCACGCCGCCATGCCTTCGTATTCCAATTAGCGCCTACTATTACCCCCAGACGTCATAATGACGTAGTAATAGACTAGGCAAATGCAGGGCATTGTGGGGCGAGCCTTCGTGAGAATGGCGAATTTGAAGGGAAAGTAAGCTGGTGGATGATGTGTTTGATACATGTAGTAATGAGTGTTGTGTAACGCCATCATCGTTCGGACAGAAGATTGTTGAAACAATGGGAGCTGTGCCTGCATGACCTGTTGTTGTCTGTGCCTCAGTCTGTCAGACTGTAGCCTGGCCTCTCTCTCCTCAGCAGTCTCAGCAGCCAATCTTGCATGGTTGGAAGCAGTCATGTATATTTGTCGCAGCCTGGATTCTCTCTCCTCAGCGCTCAGCAGCCAATCTTGCACGGTTACAAGCAGTCATTTGCTGCAGCCTGGCCTCACTCTCCTCAGCAGTCTCAGCAGCCAAACTCGCATGGTTGGAAGCTGTCGTTTGCTGCAGCCTGGCTTCTCTTTCGTCAGCAGTCTCGTCGGCAAGTCTGTCAGTCATTCGCTGCAGCCTAGCCTGTCTCACCTCGTCAGTCTCGCCTGCCAGTCTGCGCCTTCTTTGTTGCAGGTCTGCCTCTCTTCTTTCGGCAGTCTGAACAGCGCGCCTAGCCCTATCCCTTTTTCTCCGCTTTGTGCGCTTCTGTAGCATCCATAGCCGACCAACAAGCAGACCGCCGACAATTCAGTGGTTTTACCACGTGTAGTGGAAACACGAGAATTTAGCTAATTAGTTAAGTGATAGCGCGAGAAATTGGAATTGCAAAACGCTGACCTGACTACGTAGTGTGGGCGCGGGGGGCTCGCTCAGGCGCTGCTTAACCCAGCCGCATACGCGCGGGGTAATTACTCTATAGTCCCTGTAATAGAGTAGTGACTAGGCCTTGCCCAATTATGCTAGCATAATTTTGAGCATAATAGGTACAAAATAGCATAATAGGCAGAGTATTGGGCATAATTTGCATTTGCATAAATTGTGCTGCCGAAAGTTTTCCCCCTCCTAAAAAAACTGTTTCAATGAACAGTGTAGCAGCTTATATTGAAGTATCCATTATGTTGCAATATAATGGTAAGTAATTCTGTAGTGCGAAACTTTGAGTCTTTGACCACCAAAATTGAGCATAATAGGTACTGGTTGAAACATAATAGGGGCAAAGACATAATAGGCTGGAAAAAAAAGCATAATTGGGCAAGGCCTAAGCATGAGATTACAAGCAGGACTAGGGTGTGAAACAACAGATTAATTATTAACACTCCAGGTTACATACTATACATAGCAATGCTGTGCATAGCCACAATTGTGAGTTGTATGATTCAGCATGACAAAGAATGCATGGTTATCACACTACAATATCTGTCTATTTTGTTTCTTCTTTGGGTTCAGTTCCAACCCCTTGCACTGCACCTTGGCAACCTGCATTGAATAACAGAACAATAGCTCAATATTTAAATTTATGATAGTAGCCATAGCGAAAAGAAGTTGTGTGTGTGAGACCCTAATGTTGTTTCAACACATCATTCCCTTAACTGGCGGATAGTAATGTATGGTTTAGAAATCTAACCCTAAGGAACGCTGGCTAAATGATCACATGGAGGTAACACTGCACAGACTCAGTTATCATACAGAGTAAATTAGGTCTACATGTACCAGGCCACTGTCTGGATGGCCCATCCAACCTGCTACCAAGTTGACACTGTTCTGTAATCATGCAGTGACATGCACTATTTGCGACTATAACTACGTACAGTGCTACATCCAATATGGTATTCAACATACTTCTTTGCCAGTGGTGTTTGAGCTATGGTGTCCTGCTGCCTCAACGAATCTGGAGAAAAAAACAATTATTACACGGAACTGCATTAGGACACTGGAAGCCTGTAACAGCCTACCACATGCCTTCTGTGAAGTGTATAGAGGTTTTTTCTATTCCCTCCTTTAGTCTCACGACCAACTGCCAATCTAAGCAAGCTCTCTGACAATTGCATCAGGTCTAACTATGAAAGGTAGGCATATACAATAATATTATAACCTGCCACTATACAATATTATGGTACCTGTAACTTGGCTGCTTTCAAACCCTCTGTGAGAGGCTCAAATACACTCCTACAAAGGGCCTCGGTAACTGTGGAACTAAGAAGAGTTGTGGATTAGTGTGCTATGCTAGCACAAAACACAGCAATCTCACTCCTTGGTCCTGGCCAGGAGGTTGCAACACGGCTGTAGTAGTTCAAGACTTGGCACACATGAAACCTAAGGAAGGAAAAACATTTTCTGAGAGTGGTCAAGACCCTAGGAGCACAGCTGCTATATATATCTTGGCTACATCTCAACAGGTATAGGAATTGGGAGCAGGCTAGATACACTTAGAGACGGTGTGTAGGCTACCTACAAAACTGGTGTAAGATTACTCAGCTCTATTGACTAGTGGACTAACAGTGCAAAACGTAAAAACAAAATTTTTGGGGGTGTGGCCTACCTGGAAAGCTAAAACTCACAGTTACAAATTGCTTGGAAAGTGTTGCCAATCCTGCATGACAGCTTCTAGTTTCAATGAAATACCATTTATGGAATTATCCCACTTACGGAATTACCTCCACCTACCTTAAGTTGAAATGCAACAAGTGCTACATGTATGAGACTGCTTATGCTAAAAGCAAGCAAGGCTTTGCATGGACAGCTCTACATCTGCCATTTCATAGGCTCTCCAATGTAAATTCTGATACTCAAATTTACTCCCTCAGGCAATATACAGCTTCCTACAAGTCTGATTACGTAGCTATGTCTGTGCACTGCACAGTAACAATACTAAGGCTACACATAGCACAGTGCAGATCACCGTGATAACTCACTGAGCCCATAGCCACAGCTATCAACTCTGGAAGGTACACCTCCACTACATGTAACTGCACACCACTGCAAGTCTAGGGATGGAAAGGAAAGTCTAACTTAGAGGTTGGGAACAATGAGTCACAGGAGTAGCTGCACACAGAGTAAGTGTGGGTGTATATAAATATTGGGGCTGTCCGGATACACAGCAAACACACCTCTTACCCAAGGCCTTCTCGTTTGTATTTGTATACATGTATGTGCATCACAATTTAAGGGAGCAAAGACAGGTCACAATAGCAGGCAGGAAGGCCCTGAGAAAGAAGCAAATTCGCCATGCATCTGGACAACCCACCTCCCTACTTTCCCTACCTGAGTAATGTCAGGGCACAAGGGACCACCAGCCAACACTTCCACTACAGCTCCGACCAGCCTGTAGCGATTGACTTTCTGAGCACTTGTATAAAACCTCCTGCTGTACTATGTACACACAACAGTTTACAAACTCACCCTTGCTCCCACTCTTTTGACTTGAGGTAACAGAAACAGTGATGTACCACCTTCCGAATCAACTGCAGGGCAGAGGAATGAGTACCCAATGACCTCCACACTCCTCTTAGCTACACCCCTAGCATACCATGTAGAATTTGTCGAGCCGCAGTCGATCAATACTGTGCCACTCTCGTCCCATGGTCTTAAAGAATACTCCTACAAAAAGCCAGGCTGGAGAAGAGATATAATAAGGAGCACTGACAATATATAGCGGTACAGCAAGCCTCTAGCTCACCAGTGTCACTGAAGTGAAACAGGTGGATGAAATTTGCAATGTTTTCAGCGAGCTCTTCCTAATACAATGTAAATGCCACATGCACACAATTCAATACACTTTGCTAGCCATCAGCCATACTAACCTGAACCAGTGGCTTATCAGAATGCCACATGCAGAGGTACAGCCCTTTCCAAAGCTTGAGCAGTTCCAGTTCACTGAGTGCTGGCCAAAAAGAGAACATAGCCTATTAACTCACTGCCAGGCTTGCATAATATTTATTATGGCGGAACCTAACCCTCTTCTTTACTTTTCTCTCGTTTTTGTACGGGTCTAGCAGCTAGACTAGCTTTAGGGGGGCACTTAGTACCTATAACAGCCCCCTACACACTTATCGTTACAATACATATACTGTGACAAGGTGTACTTGGTATGGAGTCAACACATGATACGGAATGATACCGGTGTCGGAGTGAATAATGTCCCCCCCGGACATTATTCACCGGTGAATAGTGTCCCCCCCCGGTGAATAATGTCTCCCCCTCGGAAGAGCGTGCCATACGCCGAAAACATAGGACAGGTGGTAATATTTCCATAGATATTATAGTTATGATATTTCTCAAGACTGTCACTTCTAGTGTCAGGAATCATGGAGCTGAACTACAACGACATCTATGAGTTCCTTACTTTCCATCGCTATCCAACCGGTTTTTCTAAACACCAAAAGCGAGCCCTGAGGAGGAAGAGCCAAGATCATTTCCGCGTGAAGCGGGGACAGCTGTTTTACTCACTGAAGAGTCAAATTGATGGAGAGAGGCGAGAATGGAGACAATCTACCTAGATGCCTGCATGAGCCTTGAACCTAAAGCGCACTAGGCTGCAGTCCAGGCTCTATTAAAGCTCCAATCTCCACAATCTAGGCTGTAGTCTCGCGGGGCCAGACTGCCCCGCCTGACTACCCGAGGACACTTACATGTAACTACTTAGTAATACACACACTTTATCCCTGCTTTACCAGGGTTCGAGGCTTCCGTAGACGATAGCAGGTAGCTTCCCACTAGATACTGCCGAAGCTAGGCGATAGGCACTAGGAGATAATAATCCCTCTCGAAAAAATTGGGGGGGGGGGGGGGGACATTATTCACCGGTGAATTTTGTCCTAGGGGGACATTATTCACCGGTGAATTATGTCCGGGGGGACAATATTCGCCGGTGAATAATGTCCGGGGGGACATTTTGTGGCGGGACAGTGTACACTATGACACCGGTACACAATGAGGGGTCCACATAATGAGGGTCCAGATAATGAGAGGTCCAGGCATAATATGCAATGAGAGGTCCAGGCATGATACACAATTAGGGGTCCAGGAAGGACATGCAAATTATGAGGGCTTCACGCATAACACATAATGAGGGGCCCATGGCCAATGCGGCATGATACGTAATGTGGTACATACATCATTGTAACACAGTAAGTAGAAACACTGTTGTGGCATGCTAACCAGTTGCAGTAAGATAACAATGTGTATACGCACACACATGTATGTCCAAGGATGCTAACGTTAGTAATTAAATATCCTTGGTATGTCAGTAGACGTACGTCACTATGGGGTGCCGTTTGTGTCAAAATTCAATTTTTTTCACCTTTACTTTTTGAATGCGGTATTTACAAGGCGACGTAAGACATTTACTAAATACCCAAAGCGATATTTGCTAAATATGGGGTTACTGGTGTCTAGTAAATACCTGATACAAATTGCAGATTGCACAAGGTGAGCAGTATTTACTAAATACCCGACTTCAAAAGCCTTTTTTCGCCGATACAGTGTGTTTAGTAAATACCTGATGTAATCACACAATCAGCGTCGCACAAAGAGAGCGATATTTACTAAATACCTGTCCTGTTTTCGTCGCCATCTTGCACATTGCTTTGAACTTTGAACCGTTGACGTGAGCAGCGGTCATTTACTAAATACCAGGTACTAGGTAGCAGTAAATATCGCTGACTTTACAGATATTTAGTAAATACCGCTTTCGAATGACTTGCCTTGTGCAATTTGCAGGTAGGCCTATATAGCGTCACTCGCACTGGCCCTAGCCGCTATGCACTAGGTATATACGCTAAACACCAGTATCGACGAAAACGGGAAAGGTACGTATTTAGTAAATATCGCTCCCTTTGTAGTCACGACACCGATTGTACGATCACATCAGGTATTTACTAAACACCAGTAACTGAAAAAGGGCTTTGGAGGTCAGGTATTTAGTAAATATCGCTTTCGAATCACTCACCGGGTACGATCTTTGTTAAATGCAGTCACAGATTGTATGGTTACATCAGGTATTTAGTAAATGTCTTACAGCGCTTGTAAATACCGCATTCAAAAAGTAAAGGTGAAAAAAAATGAATTTTGACACAAACGGCACCCCATACGTCACTGTATTAAAGCGTAACGTGCTATAAATTCATCTGTGCACATAATTTTTGCAATTTCTCACCATTTTGCACTGAGGATCGCGCACCAATCCACCGCCGGAGTCCACTCAAAGCCCTCCCCCTGACTTTGACATCATTACTTGCCAGTCTGCGAGCAAATCTTACTTCAACATCAGTCATGACGAAGTGTTGTGGGGTCCAATTCCCAGGCTGAAGCCGATGAGTCTCATTCTGAACATTCGCACGCATGCGTGGAGGTCTGTCATGTGAAGGAAAGATATTCTAAATAATCCCCACCTTAATGTACAATAATAACTTGGGCTGATTTCTAGTTGTTCGTGTACGTCTACGCCTTCTCTGACCAACAGAGGTCAGTTGATGAGCTGCTATGTGATGATATGTTGTAGCGCAGCTAGGTAAACGTTGGTAGACTGTAACTACATAATTTACCAGGAGTGTATTAAAGGTTGCTAAATGAAGTGCTGAATTTCTAGAATGATGCGTATCAATTGAAGAACCAGAACGTCATCCCTTCCTCTTCAATACAGTATTGAATGGTAGGCATGAGTGCGAAGAGCAGTGAGCCACGCCGTGGCCAATCTGCACAGGCTAAGAAGCAACCTGTGCCCACTCCAACAAGCAAGCCACAGGTATGTGTATGATGGTGGTGGGTGCTGGCCACGGCTGCTCTACCTCTTCCATTTTTTCTCCAGCCTTCTGCAGAGGCTTTACAGATGGCACGGATGTTGGGAGACAAGTATCCTTCAGACCTAGGGGAGAAGATTGCCCAGGTGCGGGCAGTTGTGCCTGGGTGCAGTGAGGAGGATGTCTGTATCGCCCTGCATGACCATGACTTTGATCCCGAGAAAGCTATCACTGCACTCCTAGACAGAGATGGTGGTGGAGGGCAGGTATGTGGGCTACTGGCCGAGGAATAGGGTTCTATAATGAGTGTACTCGCCCATGGAAAAAAAGAAAATAAACAATCAAAGGGGCGTCCGTTTTCACTTTACTACTGATTGTACATTGTTCCTGTGCTCTACTGCCTCTTTTGGCATCTGCACATCAAATGTACCTTGATGTGCATATACCTCTACTTTTGGGTAGACGTGATACATGTACTGTATGTTACTGCTTGTCCTCTGCCTCAGGGGGAGTGGACGACCACAGGCCGTAAAGGCAAAAAGAAGAGCCTGGATATAGACCTGATTATAGCCCCTGGAGACACGAAGAGCAAGGGAGCTCCCAAAGGAGTCAGAGGAACAAGTAAAGCAGGTACATATACATGGAGTGCTCATGTAGATGGTGCGTGTGTGTGGCACCACTGAGCCTTTATTGCATGAGCTTGCTGTTCTCTTGTTCCTAGCACCACAAACAGCAAGAGAGGCGTATGGAGGTGGTGTTCGGGTTAGTAGTGAGAGTGGCCGGGGAAGAGGACGAGGCAGATCTCAGAGTTCAGGCCGTGGTCGCAGCAGTAGTGGCAGACGCAGTGATAGGGCACGACCCCCAGGGTAGGGCCTTTCTACCTTCCGGTGGTACTGATCAGTATAACTATTGACTGTTGTTATCCTTGTTACAGTCGTAGCAGTAGGGGCAGTGTTCCCAGGGAACGAGCACGAGCATCAGCAGACACTGAGACAAACACTTTCAGGCCATCTTCTGGCAGTCCCCAGGTCCGTGAGGAAACCTGGGACTCGGAGATAACTCCGCCCACTTCCACAGCACCCCCACAGCAGCAACTGGGCACCGAGGCGTGGGGGAAGTCCCCTCCTGTTGGGCCCAGTTCCTCTGCCTCTGAGTGGGAGCAGCAGGGCTCTGAGGTAACTGTGCTACACACGATTTTGCCACCATGCCTGCTGCCACGGTTTTTCCCTCCCTGCCAGCTGCCTTCCTGGGAGAGAGAGGAACCGGAAAGTGTGGCCACCAGACTGGCACCGGTGTTCCCTGAAGCCATCCCTTCCCCCCACCAGCTGGAGATAGTCTCCACAGCAGAGAGCACCAGTACCACAAACACAGCAGCTCAGGAACGCCAGCAAGACACACCTTCGGCTCACAGGTAGAGCACATCTCCCTGACCATTATATTTGTGCGCAGAGCTCCAGAGAAAGAGAGCAAACCTTTAATAGTTGAGTCTTGGGGGTTTAAGTGTTTCAATGTACCCAAATATGTTTGAAGAAATGCAAAATTTTCCATGTATGTATAATATAGCCAATGGAGAAGTCATACATATGCTATGCAGAACCTGCTAAATCACCTATTGGAAACATTTAGAAAAATGTATGACAGAATGGCAGACGGACAAAATCAATTTCTTAACCCCACGGTCACATGCACGGCGTGGGGTAAAACATAAACTGAAGCGGTTATCTTATGATTGGTAAGGATTTGTACATGTGAGACTCAGCTGCCGGTTGTTCCTCACTGCAGAATGGATGAAGCCTTCCTTGAGCTGCCAGTGAAGGGGTCAAGTGGGGCTCTGGGTGGCAGGACCAGGCAGAAGAGAATAGCACGGTCACAGATACCCACCAAGCCTGTGGAAATGCCTGCCAATGTGGCTGCATTGGACATTGAGGTTAGTACAGCAGAGATAGCCATTCAAACGCAGGGCCTGTACCAGTGACACTATGCTCCTGTCAATGCATTTTCCTTTAGTTTGGGAGCTTAGGTATAGACTTCGCTGGTCTTGAGCCGGATTTGCCGTCCCACACCGCTGGCTCTGGCCTGCCCACTTCTTCTCAGGTCAGACTTCAACTGCCTACCTATACTTGCTGCCTCTTGTAACACACATATATGCACGTACATACACACACACACAGCTGGAAGGTTCCAATCCACTGCTCACATATACTGCGGTACAACAGTAAGTTTTTTGTACCTACCTTTCCCTCCTGTATTGTTCTAGCAAAACTACAGACCACTCTAGTGAGATGCAGCCATATCATTAGTGAGCCTGGTATGATCCTTGCTCACAGCTTCTCAGATGACCCTGGAGTGATCAGCATGTCAGCTACTGTGGAGCCATACCAGGAGCCCAAGCTAGAGGCCCCGCCCGGGCTGACACATCCTAGTGAGCAACAGGAGAAGTCACCGTTGCAACTGCTGCCTCCAGAGCCCATCTCTCTGCCCCAGCCACACCCCTCACCCCCTCACACCACCTCAGAGACACCATTGCCCACGTTGACAGCACCACTCACCTCTCATGAGCCAGTGCTGCCCCCACTATCTTCAGAGGCCTCCCTGGCACCCCTGTCAGCAGAGAGCACCTTGCCCCCACTGTTGACTGAGGCAAGCCTTCCACCCTTGTCAACGGAGGCCTCCCTACCACCCCTCCCACAGTCCATTGAGCTACCCAGACACACTAGCTCCGCGACTATGGCCTCCTCCCTTAGTGATCCCACCCCCCGTATCATCCAGGCTGGTTCACAGCTAACAGTGAGTGCTGCACTATCAGCTGAGGCTAGGAACTGTATCAAGTTGACCTGTCTGCTTTGCCCCACGCTCACATACTCATGAACACGCACAGCCCCACAGCTTTCCAGTGACCAGCTCAGCCACTGAGCTTCTCCTCTCCAGCTCCCAGAGTCACACTTCCACCACCCACGCCAGCACCACCTCATCCAAGTCACTCCAGGCACAGCATACTGGCCCTCAGGGTGAGTGTCACACCCTCTGTGTATCAGGGTGTTGAGTTTTTCTCCCGATCCCTCTCTGTTGACCCTTGTGACCCTTTACTCCTCCAGGCAAGCATGTGCACCCCGCCAACGTTATGTACCCACAGATGATGCACCAGTACCCATTTGGGATGCTGGTAGGTGCTTCCAGTCCTTCTCTGATGGGCTGGTATCCCAACCTCCTCTCTCCCTATGTAGCCTGTTTCACCCTACTACGACCCCTCTACCTCCTCTCTCCCTATGTAGCCTGTTTCACCCTACTACGACCCCTCTGACATGAACTGTTATCCCGCCTCGGTGTCTGTGGCCTACTACCCTTCTTCCTCGGATCCGAGTGTGGCTGGGGGCATCACGCGAGACCACTCTTCCTCCGTATTCTCTGGAGAGGCTGGCAAGTTTGCCCGGGGGCCTGATGTCACCTCCCCTGTGGTCTCTAACCCCAGCCAGCAGCAGACACAGCAGCAGCAAGGTATGTGCCTCTAGTTTCCCCCACTGGCTGGCAATGTTGGTATACATTTCCCTGTCTCACTAGCAGGTGGACTGCAGCAAGGCCAGCAGATGGGACCAGCTTACTACCCCTACATCTACCCTGGCTCAGCAGCCTTCATGTATCCCACAATGGGCATGGCAGGATTCCAAGCTCCTTCTGTGAGTACCTCAAACTACTTTACTTCTCTTGTAAGTTAGACTTTAACGGAGGACTGGATCCTTCACTAGTGTTGCACTATACTGCTTCAGTGCTAGATTTGATCTTAGGTTATTCATGTGTAGTGCAGCATGTCCTTTTGGCAGCATTGCATCAGTCTGAGGTTATACATGTTATACTTGTACATGTATATATGTGGCTGATCTTGCTGAGCTATGGACTACATTGTATTTGAACACTGACGCACATAATACAACTACAAGACACCCGTAAGATGAGTTACATTGCCCTAACCTAACCCTAAGTTGAGCATTTGACTGCCTACATGTGGACACAGCCCCACTTAAATATTGAAACTGGATATAATGTTCAGATAATTTGGTGAAACAAATGCTTTTCTCCCAAGTTTCCTTCTCTTTTCCAGAAGACATCATTATATGCAATAAAGTCACAGCTGGCTCCTTTTCTCCCTACAGATGCCTAAGCCATCGGGCGGCTCCAACTATCCTGGAGGGAGCAGCTTCCAGGCTCCTGCTCCAGGGGCCTTCGGCTATGATGACATGGCCTCAGGTGGTGGGCATGACTTCCACAAGATGTACAGTGGCTCCAGCCTGGGCAAGGGCAGCAGTGTACCGAGCACCAGCAGTGCCTCAGAGCTTGCAGGGGCATCTTTCAAGCACCAGGGAGCCTTTGACAGCAAGAGTGGCAGCAGCTATGGCTACGGTGTACCCATGGGAGGTTCTGGAAACTTCATGGGAGGCTACATGGGGGTGAGTTGGGGGTGTCTGTGTGGGGGTGTGTTGGGGGAGGCTACCTGGGGGTGAGTCGGTGGGTGGACCAGTGAACCAGGTTGCCTGCTTTGTACTTCACGCTTAGCTGTCTGTAGCCTTTCTTGTCTATTGCAGGGTTTCATGCAGGATTATTTGGTTGGGGTGAGAAAGACATGCGAAACACAGATATGTGGAGAGCCAAACCCCTAGGCTGCCTGGGACCAATTTTGTAGCAGGTTGTTCGTGACACCTTAAAGGGGTGACTTACTGATGAATTACTAATTCCCAAAAAAGAAATGTGATTATGTTTCCAAGATCCTATTTTTAGCAACTGTCTCCACTCCTCCAGGTTCCCATGCATCACATGCCTGTAGTGGCACCCCACGACAGCTCCCAGACACGAGGACAACTCCCCAAGCATTCAAACAAGTCGTATGGGGGGCAGTTCTGGCCACAGGGCACCCACACCTCCTGACCGGAGAGGGAGAAAGGGGGAGGCGGGACTGCACCCGGTGATCATGCTAGCACTGTTATTGTAAGTGATGTGTCTGCTTATGTTGAATGGTGTTCCTTATACTCACAAATTATAGCATCACTGAACACCGTGCACACTAAATTTTAATGCCTTACTGTTGCAATTCTGTATAGTGCAAATGCAATGTACAATGACTGAGCAATAAACATTACACCATGTCAGCCACACTTTGTTTTGTGTGGGTTGTATACCTCAGGACACATGCGTGTATACCTTGAATAATAAGGGGTTATAGGACACTGGTTCACACTATTCTGACCTCTGGTAAATGCACATGAAGGTGACAATGGAGTTACGGGTAATTTGTACAGTGACAGTAACAGACTGACCACATTTTCTGCACAGAATAGCTGAATGGCTTGGAGCAAGTGCTCCACACATAATTTGTATCAACAAACAATTAAAGTGTTAGCATTTAGAAGACTAAAAGCGTGAATAAACAATGCCAGCACAAACCCTACACATGACTGTACATGCCGTAATCCCCTGAGCATCTTGCCGCACATGCAGTTTTATGCTGTAGTTTGGATTTGTTCCGCCTAGTGTCGCTCACGTCGACGTCTGAGTCTCTCACGTCGACACCTGAGGACCTCATAGAACTCATCGTCCCGGCCCCAACGACCGTGGGGTGTCCAGGATGCAATGGTCTAGGGCCCATCCATTTTGATGTTTTCTCGTCCTCCGGTTTGTTGTTCAGTTATCAGGCATGAGAGAGAGAAAGGGGCTATCCAAAGCAGACCTGTAGCCTAACCTCTCGGGTGAGGTGGGTGGCCATAACACTGTTATCGTCGGACACGGCCAGGTAGTTCGACAGCAGACACAAGAGGGGGAATGACTGGCTGAGCAGCACATGAAATTCAATGGCATAACCTCCTGCAGTACAGCCATGTTAAAGCCGCTCCACCTAGGCGGTCGTGGAGGTGGGGCTGGACGGGCGGAGCTGGGTACGTGCGCACTTGCAGCTAAGTGGGAGTGGCTTCTTGCTGTCCACTGCATGTTACGCATGCGTATTGCAATAGTCATGTGATCTCTTTTAACCCTTTGGAGTGCTTTACAAAACTGGATGTGGAACTTCTCTCTGTTTGTGGGAATCTTCGGGAAATGGTACGTTTCTGCCTGTTCAGTGTGTGTTAAACCACTGCAAGTTGAGATTAACTACGCTTGATATCGGTTTTCTTTTGCAGTCCTTTGGAGGAGCTGATAGTGACCAGCCCCATAGCTATAGTGTAGTGGAGTCTTTCCCAGACGCCTACGAGTGAGTGCTGTGGGTTAGTACTGTTCTCCATGGGTTGAAGTATGCTAGCCATGCTAGCTTCCCCCCTACAGCTATGGTCCAGGCGAGGACGATGTGGCTGGAGGGGGCATAGGTACTGAGAACAAGCCCCGCATTGTGCTCATGGGTTTGCGGAGGTGAGGGAGCCGGTTGTTGGCCTATTGGGAACAATGCTGACAATCAGCCTTCCTACAGGAGCGGCAAGTCCTCCATCCAGAAGGTAGTGTTCCACAAACTTTCTCCCAATGAGACACTCTTCCTGGAAAGTACCAGCAAGGTGGTGAAGGACGACATCAACAACAGTTCCTTTGTGCAGTTCCAGGTCAGCTCCATAGCACCACTAGTCCATGGGGTGTGGTCACCTCTGTAGCACCACCAACCCATGGGGGGGTGCTAACAGTGTCCTCTCTCCTGTAGATATGGGACTTTCCTGGACAAATTGACTTTTTTGATCCTGCGTTTGACTCAGAACACATTTTCGGTGGTTGTGGGGCTCTGATATTCGTGATTGATGCTCAGGTAGGTGATTTGCACTGTGTGCTAGCCATCTGAGTCACCCGTGGTATCCTGTAGGATGACTACCGTGAAGCCCTCATCCGCCTACATCAGACAGTGACCCGAGCGTACCAGGTCAACCAGAGCATCAAGTTTGAGGTCTTCATTCACAAAGTGGATGGGCTATCCGATGACCGAAAGATTGGTGAGCCACAGTCATCTGTCTAGCAAACTGGAGCGCATCGTTATTCTGTAATTGGCTGGACGTCCAGAGATTTCTAATAGTACCAGGCCTGTAATAACAGGAGCACATAACCCTCCCTTGCGGCACTCATAAGCTCCTGGTAATAAAGATATAGACTTTTGATCTGTGCTGTAGCTACATATAGGTACATTACATTTCAGTACAAACTGGAAGTGCTTTGGAATTGCTACATGTAGACTGTTCCTCTCCACTATGCACAACTACAAGTGATGACCAGTGGGGTAGCAGTGGTCCCCCTTACAAGTGATGACCAGTGGGGTAGCAGTGGTCCCCCTTACAAGTGATGACCAGTGGGAGTGGGGTAGCAGTGGTCCCCCTTACAAGTGATGACCAGTGGGGTAGCAGTGGTCCCCCTTACAAGTGATGACCAGTGGGGTAGCAGTGGTCCCCCTTACAAGTGATGACCAGTGGGGTAGCAGTGGTCCCCCTTACAAAGGTGACACAACTCAAACATGCTCACATACACACACATACGTGTATACACAGAGGCCCAGCGTGACATTCACCAGCGAGCCACCGATGACCTGGCTGATGCTGGTCTAGAAGGCATCCATCTCAGTTTCTACCTCACCTCCATCTACGACCACTCCATCTTTGAGGTCAGCTGGTACCCTGCTGTCTCCAGCCTACCAGGCCTCACTGGCGTCACTACCATCCCCCACAGGCATTCAGCAGGGTGGTGCAAAAGCTCATTCCACAGCTGCCAACTCTTGAGAACCTGCTCAACATTCTCATCTCAGTGAGTCCCACCCCACCACCATGTTGCGTGTCCGCATGACCTGCTCTGCCCTCCTCCTCCCAGAACTCTGGTATTGAGAAGGCTTTCCTGTTTGATGTTGTCAGTAAGATCTACATTGCCACAGACAGGTAGGCGGAGCTAGCCTCAAGACCACTGAGATATTATCTTGTAGCTGTGGAGAAACATTGGGAGTGGTGCCGCTACAAAGCTTTCCCCTCCCTCCAGTTCACCAGTGGACATGCAGTCCTATGAGCTCTGCTGTGATATGATAGATGTTGTCATTGACGTCTCCTGTATATACGGGTAAGTGTGGCTCTCCTGAGCCCTACCTGTGCTGGGCAGCCAGTTACAGACGCCTCCCTGCAGCATGCGAGATGATGAGGAGGATTGCGCCTATGACCAACAGTCTTCCTGTATCATCCGACTCAACAACGGCACCATCCTCTATCTTCGGGAGGTCAACAGGTGAAACTCCAATTAACGCTCCTCCCCTACCCACTCACATTGCCTGGGTGTTTTCACTATTGTGGTACGCAGTAATTTTTATTCTAATTGTTACCCACCAGGTTCCTGGCACTAGTATGTCTCCTAAGAGAAGAGGTATTTGAGCGGCAGGGCCTAATTGAGTACAACTTCCACTGTTTTAGAGAAGCCATACAAGAGGTAAGGCTTTACCAACCAAAATAGCGGGAGCTTACCGTATTACAGTAAGTGGTGTATATACTATCCACACAGGTGCTATGTGAATGTTATACTGCTGGTTTTGCTACTTAATGCAATCCCACTTTACACCAGTAATCACAGCAGCATTCCCTCTCTGTGCAGGTGTTTGACATCCGTAGGAAAGCCATGTTGAGTCCCAACACAGCTCCAGTGGGGGACCGGGAGGACCTGGCGTAGGACAGCCACACACACTCACACACCACGCCACACCATAGTATCATAAAGTGCCATTGAAATTTGTGTCTGTTGGTATCCACTGCATGTGCACCACTATCACCTCCAGATATTATCAGGATTTATTTCTAAATGCTTCAAGAATATTCTCTGCAAACTGATGCAGGTCTGTTCCGGACAGCAGTTCCTGTGCATGTGGGGAGGGAGAAAGCCGTTGTCATAGCAAATAGGTTGTTGCTGAGCACAGCACCTAATGTCCCAAGAATGCCCATTAGTACAAGCAATACTGCATGCTACTATGATACAAGCCCTATACTGACCAATAATTAAGGGAGAGTTTTTGAAGACCAGATACTGGCATCTGCAGCCACCCCATGCTGTTGACATGCACAACACAGTTTACCGCGGCAATGCTCTTGGGTCCCTCTGCACTGAAGATGACCGGAGTGTGGTCAGTGATCAGCGGGATGATGCGAGCCAGGGGCAGGGTGAGTGAGCTGCAGGAGAGGGTCAGTAGTTGCTACTCGTTGACTGGAACCGTGCAGTAGCTGTACCTCTGAGCTGCTGAGTGGTAGGCCTCAGTGAGGGAGCGGCCTAGCTGAGCAAAGGCTTGGTCTAGAGCACTCTCCAGCACACTGCCGAAGTCGTCACTGGAGCATTGGGGGGCAGGGTTATCTCATACACATACATAATGATGTCATAATTCCTAACCTTTCCAGCATATCCCTAGTGGCTGCCAGGAGGTGCTGGCTGTCTCCAGAGTTGGCCTATAGGGAGAAGGGAGGATCAAAGGGATGGTCACTGGAGTGCTAATTTCTCTGAACTACTTACTTGCAGTAGCGGTTCCTTAGGTAGCATGTATTGCAGCAGACAAGACCGCGCCTCCTGCACCTGCCTGGGTACAAGCAGTACACATTAGCCTGCAGACAAGGCACTTGGGAACAAGTGGACTTACAGGGTGCCGTGGTGGGCAGAGGGAGATGCAGAGGCCTGCTGCCGGATGTCTGAGATGATCTGGAGGACACCTTCACATGTCAGCTGATGCTTTAGAGAGTAGCTGACTAGAATGGCTTCCGCTGCCCCCTGCACAGCCTGAGCCAGCTGCACCACACCTGCAAGTAACATGGTGGGGGGTGGGGGTACTTACAGACACAAGCCTCCATTAATTAAAATGAGAAGTTTAATTTCTCTAGACTATTAACACTATACGTGTCTCAACATATACATACCTTCCTGCAGCAGAAACTGGACTGTGGACAGGTACTGCTTCTGTACAAGAGTGGGTGCAGTGGACTGGGAACCAGAAGAGGTGGCCTGGGAATGAATAGTATATTAACAATGCTACACTACTGGGGGTGGCCACTCACTGGCTGTGTGCTGTGCAGGTCCAGTGACATACAGCCTCCCAAGATGCTGAGCTGGACACGCAAGAACACAGTCAGAAGCGTGCATGCACACACTCCTGTTACCAGACGAGCAAAACCTGATAGAAGGAGAGGAGTTAGGAATAGCTGTGGGGGCGGGGCTTGGCTGTGGCTTACAGAGTGCCCTGAGGGTCTCCCACAGTGCTACCTTGTTGGCTGGCCTAGGGAGGAGATATGCCACTCAACACATGAAAGGCCCTCCCAACCCCACCACACCTACTCACCCTGTTCTGAGCTGGGCAGTGATGGCCTCCACATCCAGTTGCCCACACACAGCCTCCTGCACACTGGGGATCAGGCCCAGCGCTAACGGTAGAGGATACAGACAGTAAGGCACTGAGCTCCAGCATTAGGTGGTATTAAAGGGACACGCCCTGCCTGGGGACTTCAACAAGTCTGTACAATTAGCTGCAAACTGCCTGCCACCTTCTTTGATGTCCACCACGATTCCTGATCACTTACATCAAATGAACTAACTCTGGTTTCAAAGTCTGCCTTGTCATAAGTCATCTCCCTATCTCATACCACAGTCTCACCTACTTGCTATAATGTACTGACTATGCTGAAAAACGGTCTGGCAAATGCTACTTGGTCGTATGAACAATCATTGGCGTAGCCAAACTAGAATACTTGCCCGGGCACAAGTGGGGTGGCTACAAAGCATATTGTAACTTCTGCACGAAGCTGCTATATATAGATTTCTAGCATTATTGCCATTTGAGCTCCTGATAATGTCCGACGGTATTAGCCTACTATTCCAGTACAACTCTTGTGGCTCCGAACTACCATAATTACTAGTCCCCTTCCGCAAAAATGGGAAGCACTTCCCATTTTATTGTGGAAGGGGGCTGGCACATGAGACTACATAATTCCCTACTCACCAGCTGCCAGGCATGTATGTCGATTGCTCTCGTTCTGTTCCTTCAGGCTGCAAAAAGAACATATAAGTCAAAATTCCGAGCAGGGGCGTGGCTTGGGGTGGGGCACTGACCGGACGGTGTCCAGCTCCTCAGTCCCTTGTTCTTGCAGCTGCCCCGCCTTCCGCAGCAGGCACCACGCCCCCGCACATATGCCTGCTGTGTAATTTACCATGTCAGCCACGAGCACACACTTATGTTTAATGCACGCTAATGCACAGAGCTAATGCTCACCTCCAGCCACAAAGCTAATGTACAGAGCTAATGCTCACCTCCAGCCACAAAGCTAATGCACAGAGCTAATGCTCACCTCCAGCCACAAAGCTAATGCAGAGCTAATGCTCACCTCCAGCCACAAAGCTAATGCACAGAGCTAATGCTCACCTCCAGCCACAAAGCTAATGCACAGAGCTAATGCTCACCTCCAGCCACAAAGCTAATGCACAGAGCTAATGCTCACCTCCAGCCACAAAGCTAATGCACAGAGCTAATGCTCACCTCCAGCCACAAAGACCGTTTTGTGTCTTTTCACCCACGACCACATGCCGACATTATGATTTTGTTCCTTTAATTAGAGCATCACGTGGGGGGAAAAACACGCAACCATGGACATCAGAGCTGCTAGAGTGAGTTTGCTCATAATTTGCCGGGGGGCTTGTTACTGCAGTGTTCCATGTCCCTTACAGCCGGATGACCTGCTCAACATGCAACACTGCAACCTCCTGTGCCTGCCTGAGAACTACCAGATGAAGTACTACTTCTACCACGCCCTCTCCTGGCCACAGCTTTCATACGTGGCAGAGGATGAGAAGGGTCGCATCGTGGGCTACGTCCTGGCCAAGATGTACGTATTCTGTGCACATGTCCTTACACTGCAGTAACTGCTGCTGATATTCCTGTACAGGGAGGAGGATCCAGACGACGCTCCCCATGGACACATTACATCACTGGTGAGACGGGGCCCACCCATTGTCCTGATAGCCCCCCATTTTTAATCTCACTGGCACTGCATTTCTTTATAACATTTAGATGAATTATTAATTACTGAAGAACTATTGATCCTGGACTGTCATCACTCACCTCTCCCAGGCTGTCCGTAGGACTCACAGAAGACTGGGGCTGGCTCAGAAGCTGATGGACCAGGTATGTCAAGTTGCCTGCCCTACCACTGCAGTGGCTAACTACCACTCCCCCCCAGTCGTCCAGAGCCATGGTTGAGTGCTTTGGAGCCAAGTACGTGTCTCTTCACGTCAGAGTCAGGTAGGCTACCCCCCACAGCTGGTTTGATATGATTGTCATGAGAAGCACTCTCCCCCAGTAATCGGGCTGCCCTCCATCTCTATGAGAACACACTCCACTTCAAGTGAGTGCAAAGAGTATAAATGACTATAGCCTCATCCCCAGGCCACACCCCACCACGAAAGAGGTGGGGGTGTGGCCTGGGGACGAGGCTAAAATGACTACTGTAGAGCACATGGATTTGAATGCTATTTGGAAGTAATTGCAAGTACAGTAATCCTTATGAGGCTTATTCTTATGCCATTTGCTTTTAACTTGTGTGTCAGAGTGTATGTATATTATATTATGTGATCACTGCTGTATACCACCGAACTTCACACACCCCTCCTGCAGGAAGGAGGATGTTGAGGCCAAGTATTATGCCGATGGGGAGGATGCGTTTGCCATGCGCAGGGACCTGAATACTCTGGCAGAGCAGGTGGAGCGAGAGAGACAGAGTCAGAGGAGGAAGGCCCTGCCAGCCCCCCCACCCACAGACACCAGTACTGTCACATGACTCACATTGCTACTGCTGTACTTAATTCATGTTATCTTTGCCATCAACAAAAGTAATTTTGTGTCACAAGATATGCTGGTGTACTGTATAAGTGGAGAATTATGACTGGTATCACCATGGGTCATGATGTCATCTCTTAAGAGCAGTCCTCTCCTGCCCAGTCAGTGGCTGATGAAAGTATCCGTGAATGGCCTCAGCACTTGACCTGCCCACCACTTCACTGAGTTCCTGCGGGGGTGAGGCACACAATAGTGCTATGAGATGGGGGTGAGGGTTAGGAAGGGTGCTTGGAGACGGGGGGGGGGGGGGGGTTGGGAGGGACATACAAGGGTTGGGAAGGATGCCACAAGACGGGCGAGGTTGCACACCCACCTGTACTGAAGCAGCAGATATACTCTCAATACCTGTATATAGAAGGTAAGGAGTCGGAGTGAGTGACTCTAGTGATTTACATTATTTAGTACCCGTAGGAGCCAAAATAGGTTCAGTTAACATACTGAAACTGAAAGTGTTTACCTTAGAAAAAATTATATTTTTGCCTCTAACCTAGTTAATTAACTGGTATTTAAAAAAAATTTAGTTAGCTAACTAAAAGTAAAAAACTAAATTTCACATTCAAAACAGAAATTTAACTGAAACTACAACTAAACCAACACTGGGTCCGACTCAATTTAGGACCTAGTCTGACCACCTGTTGACGAGATACGTAACTGGCACACTCACTTCCAAAGTGGTTGATGAGAATGTTTGCCTTAACAGAGCCTGTCTTGGGCAGCAGCCGGACTGCCTGCAACACTGCATTGTCCACAGGGATGGAGTGCAGAGCCTGGCTGTTGTCTGGCCGACTGCACACCTTCACCTGCAAGACAGCAACACACACTGACTGCTGCACCCCACAGGAGTGAGTGGGAAGGGCCTTACTAGCTGTGCGATGTGCTTGGCAGCGTTGCTCTGAGAGGTCACAGGAATGGCAGCCAGTCTGAGCTGCAGGGTAGCCACCTCCTGCAGAGCTCCGAAATACTGCTCACTGAGTGCTGTGCACTCTGCCAGCACTACTCCACGGTAGGAGCCTTGCTACAGGGAAATAAATATAGTTGGGCTACAAGCACAACGATACTAGGCATGGGGTTACGGCTTCCAGCATATTAGTCCCTATCACTTTCAGTGTGCTACTAGTGGCCTAACAGACATACCGAATATGGCAAATATATGCGGAGTCTTGGGTACCCAGACCCTCAGAGACTAGTCTGTGCCCAAACTCACACCCGCAAGGAGTGATCTGGTTACGCAAGTCCAAAGCCTGGGGCTGCCATCAAAATCTTGATGTGGCAAATCAGATCGCAGGAAAATGAAATACAGAAGTAGCTACCGACGTGTATATCTACCTTCGCTGATTGATCAGCTGCTGAGACAAGACAACTACCAACCAAGTCAGCAATCATTCTTCCAAGCATTCTCCAGGTCTGAAACCAAACTGCTTGGAGAAAGGTGAAGCATAAGCCTTGAAGCTTGTAAACGCTTCTTTAAATAGCGTGAATGAGTGTAACTTGCCCTTTTGTAAATGGACTTTCTTCAAACTTGGATAAGTTCGACTCAACTAACAACTACTTCCCTTGGACATGTCTTGCCTTTCCAGCTACTGTCATAGCGAAGATAGAAAGGCTGTACAATATTCAAATCTTTCCATTTTATGACGTAATCATTGCATTCAATCCCCAGGATTTGACTTGCGTAACCAGACCACTCCTTGTGGGTGTGAGTCTGGACACGAGATTATCAGACTTGTAAGCAGTCATTCTCACCTTTGCCAGAGCTGCTAGCTTTGCTTTGACGGAGGTACTGGGGTTGATGACCTCAGCTTCCGGCAGGAAGACACAGGCCACTCCAGGGTCGGGAAAGAAGTCCGCACAGCCCATATCACCTTCAATGTGTACCTTTACTGCACCTGCAATTTATGACACAACCACTACTGACAGGGAATCCTGGCTATTGCATGCAAAAGTAGTTTGTCAGTGGAGTAGCTGCACGTGCCCTTCAAAATGGTGTGCAGCTCTGAGCCCTGAAACTTCTCACTCATCACTACAGAGCCAGGAGGAACCTGCCTCGTGTCCGCGAGACCCCTAGACATGCCCCAAGTAGTATCTAGAGGGAGGAGCTCCATTAATTACGTGGGCGGTGCATAAACTGCGCTCTAATTAGGTTTTAAGATCACTATCATGAACCTGCCCCATCTCAAGACTACTCTGTCTCATGTCTCTCCGGAGAAGGCGGCTGAGATCCGGTCAGCAGTGACTGGCTGCCTTAAACATTCAGACAATGGACTCTTCTGCTTTGAGAGGACGGTGGAGACGACGTTCCTTCTCCCATGGGATCTGGACCCAAAGGTATCGATCTACAATAATTTTGTTGTATGCAGTCAGTTAACTCCCATGATGAGATACCGTCTGTAATGCCCTTTCACAGGTGCAGCCACAGAAGTTGAGTGTGGGTGTTCGTGATGGCATTCGAACAGAGCTACTGGACAACACTACCCTGCAGCACTTGGAGAGCAGTGCTAGCATCAACTGGAACAGTACTGTGCTGTGGCAGTGCCAGAGTGAGCAAGGCGTATGGGAAGCAGTCGGGGAGGGTGTGGACTCACAGCTGGAGGAGGGGTATCTGCGAGGGCCAGACCACTGCACGTTCAGCATCAGCTTTAGTACATTCCAAGTGGACTTTGCCGCACACCGGCTGCTCAACACTTCCACCAACTCCCTGTTCGAGCTGCGACGACTGGCATTTGCTCCTCTCATGCCCATGAAGGTCAGTTTACAATAGTGTTTGCTTCCCAGTAACCTCATCCTGAATGCCTGGCAAAGGGCCTAGTTCCTGCACACACACAGCATTTGTGTAGTGCAACAAGGCTTCACTGAATTAGGATACCGGGTTCATACCGTATGGAGCATTAAAAACAGACAAACAGAACCAATATCATCTGCCTAGTTACGTGTACAAGAACTACTCACAGACCTGTAATATTAATATGCCCCACCTGCTGGTTGTTCCCACTCCCCAGACAGAGCAAGACGTCAACTCTTTGTTCCACGCTGCGTCCCTGGGGTTCTGGGGTGTCCACGACCGCACCTCCCTGCTCAGCTCGGCAGTGTCTCATACCCTCAGCAACCCCAAGGCACAATTCCTCATCTACGACTACTGGAGTGAGGAAATTGCCCGGGACACCCCCGCAGAAGCCAAGCCAGTAAGTGGACAGGGCTGGTATTCAATGGACACATCCTGAGTTGTACCTCTGCAGGAATTTCCTCAGTGGGAGGCAGCCAAGCACAACCTGGCTGCAGCCCCCCAGCTGCACATCTTTACCCTGGCCAACATCGTTCAGAGGCCAATCCTGGTGTACGCCCACCCTGACTCCCCAGTGGGGTAGGTCTCCCTTCGTCATGGCTGCACTCTTCCTGTCGCTCACTCTTCCCCCCTTCCCCCCTTTAGGGGTATCTACCTGCCTCTGCTGTGGGTGGGGCCAGGTGGGAAGTTCCTCAGTGAGACCCACCCTCACCTCCGGAATCCCCTAGCTCTTGGATACGATGGTGAGTTAGCCACTGGCACACTCAGCATTTCCATGATATTTTGCTATCGTATGCCTGGAATTGTAGTGAAGTTGTTGCAATTCACCTGCAGTGACTCACAGACACTTCACACCACTGGTGACATTCAAGGGTCTCAGGGTTAGTGCCCCCCTCCCCCTCCCCTGCCACACCTCCACTGCTGGTCTCTCCTCCCATAGGGTCCAAACCCCATCCTCTACCCTCTTATCCACCCTGATGGACACCTCCTCAAGCTGCACTTCCTCTCACAAAAGCAGGTGAGTCCCTACGATCCAGGCCTCATAACTGTGTATTTAAGTGTGTAGGGTGGCACCTACTGTGGTTTGTGGCCAGACTGAGTGTTTCAGACGTGCATAGGCTATCAGTACATGCTATGAAGTGACTCTTGGGTAGCTGCCAAGTAGTGCTGTACTCTGACTCTGCCATGTGTGTCCCTCTTTCCCAGAGCCAAGAGGACCCTACCGAGCTCCTCTCCAGACTCATGCTGGTTGATGTCATCGGACCCTCCCAGCCGCTGTCACCTCAGGGTAAGGCTAACCCCCTCTCTCCTCTGCCTTTCTGTCATTGCCAGTGGCTGCCCTTGCAGTGCTGCAGACCCACACAGCCTTTGGAGGTGGCACCACACCACAGTTTGGTAAGATTGAGCACCCCAAAGCTGTGAGTGGCCTGCTCACTTATCTAGTCCTCCTCCAGGCAAAACCACATCTACATGTAACCCAGGCCATGGGGGCATGTCTCCAGTATTCCCGCCCACACTGGCTGCCATTTCCATGGCAACGGAACTACCAGAGGTCATGGACACACTCGTCAAACACTATCAGAGCAGATTTCTTTAGCGCCAAATGATAATATTTTTGTGTACAGAATTCACCATGTAACTTGCTGTCTGCAATATGAAGGGCTCATAATCATAGTGGATTAACCCAAAATCAAGAACTACAAAGTACAAGAATGCTCAAAATGGAGTAAAAAACATGCATAGCATTCCTATGAGCAAATGACCAAGCTGTTTAGCAGCTCAGAAAGCACATTCTAAGGACAAGTTCTGTGCCCCCAACATTTTTTCTCAATTGTCTCCCTGGGATTTACATTGTACATGTAGACAGGTGTACAACTCTCGTGCAAGTTCTGATGAAAATGAGCGGATAAACTGTTTCATAGGCTTCAGTGATGTGGGTGAATGGATGATGAATCCACTGTCCATCAGCACATCCTACTGCATTCTAGGAACAATTCCATTTAATGCACATCACCGTTACAGGTAGGTTTATAAGTAGTCTCGTGCCTAGACCACGCCCGCGGGCGTCTGGGCACAAGACTAGTTTATAAGCCACATCTGCAAGTAGTCTCGTGCCCAGACGTTCACGCCCTCCCGGCGAAAGAACGTCTGGTGTTCTAAGCGAACTTTCTTGTCACAGACCCCACGATTCAGGATTGCTGATAATAAATCTCGAATGTGATTGGTCATTGTATATACGGTATATTTCAAATTTTCATTCTAATTTATCAAACTGACCAATAGTATTAAAGATTTATCGAATAACGTCATGGCAACTTTGCGGAAGGTCTGAAAGCTGCAATCTGATTGGACCCTTTGGAATTCCAAAGGGGAAAGGCGTCTGTGACGAGAAAGTTTGTTTAGAACACCAGACGGTCTTTCGCCAGGAGGGCGTGAACGTCTGGGCACGAGACTAATCTGCACGGTGGCGCGTTCGGTTGCCTGGGGCCGGTCGGAACTAGCCTCGTCCCGGGTACGAGGCTAGGGTCGGAACATGGCCTCCCCAATAATCGGGTTCAAGGCGCACGCGTGCAATCTGATTCTTGATTTTCTAAGCCTACAGCCAATATGTCGGGAACTTTCCTCCGAAACTAAAAGGATGACTGGGTACGTTACAAGGCCTCCTGTGATTCCCAGCCATCGCCTATCCAGCGCTCCGGGTGTCTGACACTCCAGAAGGCATGGGAGGCTCCCTGGGCTTTTTTCCCCTTCTTTTCTTTTCTTCTCCTTTTTTTCCTCCAAGTGGTTCTCTTTATATAAATGCCACAAAAATAATTTAATTTGAGTTTTATAACATAGATATGCTATGGCTGCTAGGCTTTTTTCCCTCCAACTTAATTTGTTTCTCTTTATAGAAATACCACAGATAGTCATCTATCCTGGGAAGAATTGTTTGACCGACCAGGAGCTACAGGCTTCGATCTTTTTTCTTAAGTTGTTCTCTGTATAGAAATACCACAAATGGCCATCAATGAACAGTCACCAGTGCAGCTCAACAAATACAATTAATCCCTAGCAAAAAAAAACAGCACTAACATGAATACAATTCCTACATATTCTGAATTCATGCCCAAAAATAGCAGGTTCCAAAATTCAATCACGACATTACTATAGCACCAAAATAAAACAAACCTGCACTGAAGTACCAGCAGCAGAATACAATAAATTGGCTAACTAAAGCCACTTCATATTTACACTACAAAAACAGTTCCTGTGTGCTACAGCTACAGGGTAATTCCTAGTCACACGGTACCCCCTCAGGGGTGAAAGGTGGTGTCAAAAGTTGGGGGCGGCTCAAACGAAGGGCGGCGATCAATTGATGCCTGATGGGGGAAGGCAGAGGAGCGGCGACCATCCAGTGACATTTCAAACGAGGTCTGCTTCAGGTTTAGGTCCTCCCACTTCTTCTGCTCATCACGCTTCTTCCTGCGAGCTTTCTCATGCTCCTGCAGGGACAGAGAACCACTCGGCAGGTGACCCTGAGCTTTAAATGACAGCCCCTCCCAAGTTCTCTGGCCCACCACAGCAATGGGTCCAGGAATCCCCAGAGCCTTTTGACTCCTCAATTCCAGGCTTTCATAATTGCCCCCCCCCTCTCTCTCTCTCTCACACACACACACACACACACTATCCTGTCCTGTACACGACCCCCAACAAAGGAATTAAATGTCATGGTGGGCTGTAGGTTGCCCGAGTCACAACTGGTGCTCTTCTTATTGTGTTTGTAACTCACTACATCATACTTGTGTCTGGTTCTGTAACAAACTTTTTTAAACCAGCGCTTGCACTCCTCTGACACTGCACTAATCTAGTTTGCTGGGAGGAACCATGCTGCATTGCACTTCTGGTTGTAGCCCTGCCTCTGGTAACAGCCAGGTCTTGTGAGGTGCCACACACACACACACACACACACGTACTTCCTCCTTGAAGCGAGCCAGCACATGCTGCACCATGGACTTCAGCTCCATCAACTGCTGGGCAGTCGTGTCTTCCTCCTTCTCCAGAGCCAGTGCTGCCAGCAAAGGAAAGAACTCCAGCTGGCCGCCGTGGATCTTGAGGAAGAATGGGAGGGAGGGAGGGAGGGAGGGAGGGCAGGTGGGAGACTGAAATGGACGTGTCAGCTACACCCCAGCACAGTGGGGTCCACATCTCCTTACCGCGGTGTAGACGAAGGACTCAATGGCATTGTGGTCACTGGTATCAATGGTGTCCAGGTAGATAGAGTAGTAGATGTAAGTCCACATGTTGTGGTCATACTTGACGTGGTGGTCAAAGCCCTATGGGGGAAGGTCACAGGGTCACCACAGTCAGCCTGTACATAGCCACCTGACACAACACAACACAGTACCTTGGCCCTCCTCTCAAACTCATGGTTGGGAAGACTGCAGATAAAGCAAAAGGCTTTCTTGTCCTGTTCTGTGCGGAACTGCAGTGGCAGAGAGAGACAGGTCATATTAACCCACAGATAACAGTGCCAGCACATGACATGCACTTTGTGTGTCCTGTGCCCATCACAACATCAGTGGTAGCTGAGATGGAGAGTCCATAGTAAACTCATTCCCATACCACCACCCTGGCTGGGATGGAGGCCTGGAAACACAGCTAAGGCCAGAGAGTGGTCATGCAGCGGCATCACTATGCCTGGACTTACCATCGGTGGTATAAATTTCCTTTGATCCGACAAAATTATCCATCACTTCTAGCCCAATCCTAACCTTAGCCACGCCCACCCCTAAGGCCTACTAACTGGCACATACCCTCTCATCCCTGAGCTCAGAGAAGGTGTCGACAATGATACCGAACACGATGTTCAGTCCAATGGTGGTGATAATGATGAAGAATGACACGTCAAACAGCAGGCGGAGACCCATCACCTCGTACTGTTCTGGAACCAGGGGGATGATCTGAGGGAGAAACAACGTGTTAGGTATTAGCCCAGCCTGTTAGAGGTAAAGGGATGTCTTGTGTTGGACCCTCCCCAAGCCCCACCCACCAGTCCAATGTTGTCAATCAGGCCATAGCGAATGACAGAGATGAAGCATTGCCAGAGGTTCTCACAGTAGAGGTTGCCATCATTGTTGTCGGGGTCAAAGGACTCATGCAGAAAAGCAAAGGAGATGACAGCATAGATATAGAGGATAACAGCCCCGAGGATGGCCACCCAGATCAGGGATTTCCCTGCAGGAGGAAGGAGGGGCAGGAACGGTGATAGCCATGTCCCTTAAGACAGTGGTAATGTCCCTAATCACCACACTTGAAGCACACACACACACACAGAGCAGCTGGTGCAGTGGAGGAGCCCATGGTGGGGTCCACTGGAGAGCCAGTGAAAGCTGAGGCACTGCTTACCATTCTTGGTGACAGAGCGTAGCACACGCTGCAAGATGTCGTTGTTGATGACAACGTGCAGCAGACACAGGCAGTAGAAGTACCCCCAGAATGGCAGGGACAGGATAGAGGCCAGCAGGAATGCCTGGGGGCAGACAGAAAGGCAAGTATCAACAAGGTGGACACAGGGGGCAGGGCAGGAATGGCCGCTCGCAATCTTTAAAACCCCAAAAACCATTTAAAAACCAGATAGGTACACTTTAGGATATGTCCATTTTCTAAGCACATGAACCAGCCACGTGCACCATGCTGACATAACCAAACCAGGTACATTTTGAACTCACAATGACATAGACTGTCCGCAGGCCAAAGATATTTATATCTGAGTAGGTCTCATCAGGTGGCTTAACTCTACGGGGAGAGAGATAAAGTATGTGTTCCACACGGACCTTGCAGGCCCTGTACAGTGTAGACAATGGACTGGACTACAGCAGGCTTACTTTGGTTTTAGCCTGTTTGGCAAGATAAAGTTGGGCAAGTTGACAAGATGGTAGAAAAAGCGTGGCAAGATAAAGTTGGGCCAGTTGACCACGAAGTACTCCAGGAACATCCAGAGGGAGAAGAAAAGGTGAATTGCTCCAAACACATACAGGACCACGTCACTGAACCACTCCTGGACATTGGGCCTGATGGCCCCAGCCACCTCCGGCCAAGTAGGTGGTGCTGAAGTACTGGAAGAAAGAGGAGTCGTTGGTCTCTAGCAATCACAGAATGGCCGTGGTAAGGACTCACTTCTCACGTCTGTCTCCCACCCTGAGCCCAAAACTGATGAGGACAAAGATGTTGAGTAGCAGAGACAGGAAGAGCAGGATGTAATACCGCAATCGTCTGGGGGAGGGGGTGGGAAGTGGTATGGTTACAGTCCAGCCACAGTGGAGCTGCTAGTCTGTGTAACTTACGGATATGAGATGAGGATGCGAGTTGGCCAGTGTTTGTAGAGCCAGTTCTGTGGGAGTAGCAGATGTGACAGTACACATCAAATAAAACTGTTGACTGGCAGATACAGGAACAGAGGGCAAGAACGGCCATTGCACTTATTCAAGGTAGCCATGGACTGAGTCTAGTCCAGCACCCAATAAAGGTACCACCAGCATACCCTTTAAACACACACACATACACACACACACACACACACACACACACACACACACACACACACACACACACACACACACACACACACACATACACACACACACACACACACACACACACACACATTGTGAATTGTGTCTTTCTTGACTGCATACAGCCACTCCGTAAAATCTCGTAGCTTGTCCTCGGCGGAGTCTCGGTTCACATTCCATTTCACCTTCTCAATCACTTCCTCTCGTAGCTCATTCTGTTAGCACAAAGGGTGCAGGTATAGGGGTGGGGGGGGAGGGGCAAGGGGGAGGGGCAAGGGGGAGGAGTGTGGGAGGGGGGGCAAGGGGGAAGAGTTTGGGAAGGGGGAGAGGGAGGGGTGCTGAATCCAAGCATTAAAAGCTGTGTGATGCTCAGGTCCACTCACCACAGGGTCAAACTGGAAGTGCACTTTGGTGAGGATCTTCTCATCTTCCATGTTCCTGTAAAAGACCTCGATGCTCTTGGAGCGACGCTTACAGAACTCCCAGACAGCACAAACATCCTTACCAGCATCCTTGCCAGGGGCTGCAGGAGGGAAAGGGGAGGAATTGGCATCTTGGACACCAGGAGGGGAGGGGCTAGGGTCCTGGACACTAGGAGAGGGAGGGGCTGGGTCATGGACACCAGGAAGGAGAGAGGGTGGGACTGGGAGTTGGCACACATAAAACCCTCTAATGCTAAAATGAGAGACCTAGCTTGTCCAGGCTGAGTCCAGGGTAGTCAGCAAAGTGCACTAGGACGTGATACGTCCTGAACAGCCCACGCTCCGCCTCATCATCAAAGCTTTCTGCAATCACTTCCGGATCACGCATGAGGTCGTAGAAGTCAACCAGTGTATCATACATGGCAGCCCTGTCCAGCGCACCATGGACCTCCAGGACCAGCTCCTTGGTCTTCTCGCTGGTCTCCTCCAACATGGCCTCCAGCAGCTCCACTGCCGATGCCTTCAGGTTCACCGACTGGAGAAGGGGAGCAATAAATAGAAAGACAGTCAACACAGCTTGGCAGGCGGTGCGCTGTAGCCGTACAGGCAGAGCTAGGTAGATCCCACTAGTGGCTCAGGAAGCTTTTCATATAAAGCACATCACTGGAGAAAGCACAGCTCATTCACAAAGCCACAACCAGCCAGCCAATGCTAGCAGGCCACACCCACTCACATCCTGGATGCTGTAGCCATGCTTCTCGTGATCTGCGATGTCCAGCTGGAGGATGCGGTTGATGACGTCGATGATCTGGCGGTTGTAGATGACATGCTGGTTGGGGTAGTTCCCCACGCACATTTCAATGAGCGTCTGCAGAATGAGGTGGACCAGCTCCATTGTCTCAGCATTGATGTCATTTAGGAAGTGCTGGATGAAGAGGGCCACATCCCCCACAACATTGATGTTGTGGATGTTGTCTTTCTGCTCACGGAGGTAGTTCTGCATCAGACGGTACTGCCCATCACACATCAGCCCCAGCACCTTCAGGGCCAGCTTGATGTGGGCAGAGTCCTGGAAGCAAAGCAGCTCTGCGGTCTCCTTATCGATGCCTGCGTAGGGGTCAACCTAGGGTGGGGAGGGGGAGGGGAGGGGGAGGGGAAGGGGGGTGGGTACCAGTCAACATGTCACTGAGTCCGATCACAACGGAGAACTAAAATTGGACTACCTTCTGTTCTTGTCCCTCGCTTGGCCGGCGGTGGGCAGTGTTTTGCTTGAATAGCTAGAAATAGAGTACAAGCAAGAGTGGACTTGACATGCACTCCTATCAAATACATGTATGAAATATCAGCGGTCTCACGTTCAGTGCCTGGTCCACTAGAGGACGGCCGGAACTGCGCTTCCGGCGGGGTTTGTCCTTGTCTGAGGCCGAGCGTGCATGCTTAGGGTTGAGCAAGGGAGAGGGCTGGGGTGAGTGTGTGCGATCCTCTCGCTTTGCAGGCAGTAGTGCTTCTGTGGATTTAACAACGGAATCAAGGGGGATGACCTCCGCGGCCACCCCTCCATCTATGACTTCAATCTCTATCTTCACTGTCTCAGGCTTGGACTGTACAGGGAGGGGGAGCGCGGGGAGGAGGGAGTGAGGGGGAGGGGGGAGGAGGGAGTGAGTGAAGGGGAGGAGGGAGTGAGGGGGAGGGGGAGCCAAACAACGCCGGAATATCATTCCATCCACCATCATATTATCGTTCATTGCACATGTACAATTGCAGATGGTCGTGCTTTATGAAGAGCCTGGGAACGAGACTAAGCCGGTACTGATGGTTTTTTTTGCCATGTAGATGCCTAGAAAGTGATTGTTAGTTTGATAGTTTGATCCCGTCTACATCTGAAAGGCCTTCAAGGCCAGATCTGAGATTGAAAATCGAGCAGCTACCAGGAGAGAGGCGCTTTCGAATTTCCATGGTAAGACAGCTACCATAAATCCTAGCAGATAAAAAATTACACTATTCTTGATTGAATCAAAAATCTGAGAGTTTCTAGTTCTTTCACTTACTATACATGGACACTGCCTCCGTACTACTCCTCGCCATGTGACTGAAGTCGTTCGCGGCCGTTGGCCCTGTTTCATATATTTTTTTGCATACACAAACAATGTGTACCAGGCTCTACTCTCCCCCACTAGAGCCTGGGAAGGAGACTGGCGCATGCACTATAGAAGCCACTGGTGTGGCCATGTGAGCACTTACCTTCCTCCAGTGGACCTGTCTCCTCTTAGCATCCTGTAGGGAGAGTATTGGACTTGTGAAAGATCACAGACAAGGTTTCGCCATGGGAGGGTTTGGGCAAAGATGGAACAGAACTACTCACTTCCTCCACTCCAGAAGCTGCCCACTTCTCACTCACTTCTCCAGTCCGGCGGAGAGTGGAGAATGAGTCTTGCTGTGTATGGAGGCAGGGCAGAGCTGTAACACAACTGGCGAGACCACCTACAATGAGAGACTCACCAGGTACGCCTCTTCAGCCGTCCTCATCCCCATCTGGGCCAGCAGTGCTCGCCTGGAGATAATACAAGGAGCATGTCACCCTGGGCCGGGCCAGGCTGCTACCTGAATGTACCTCTCTTTGTAGGTGATGGCTGCATGGCCAAGCAGGGCCTGCATGGTGCTAAAGAGACGCTCCTCACGGGTAGTCAACAGGTGCTCCATGCCCTTCTGCACATGATGGTTGCCCGAGTAAAGGATGGCCTTCAGGAAGGCAAGCACCTCCCGCACAATCTCATCATTGGGGTGGGACAGCAGCGGGACCACCTACAGGTGACCAGGGGGAAGCTCCTCAATTACTGCTGTGAGATTGCTCAGGCATTGCTTGCTTACTCTGGCCACAGCATTGTCAAAGCCCTGGATGGTGTTCTGCACTGGGTGGAGCCGAGTGGTACATCGCCTAGGAGGGGAGGGGGAGAGGCAGGGAGTCTCAGCCTTGTGTAAGAGCAGGTCTACACTGCAACACTCACTTTCGGAAGACTACAGGAAAGTCCTCTTTGAGCTCAGGGTCAATCAGCATGATCTCATTGTGGATGATGGCCCTCAGGATCTGAAGACACTTGATGTCCAGCTCATCCTGCCGGCTCCGCTCTGTCTCATCAAGGTCCTCCAGCTGGCTAAATGAGATCCTGGGATACATGTACCAGTAGTAATTAATAGAACCACCTCTTACAACGATACAGCTCCAGACTCAGTGACAAAGACTGAGGCAGAGAAACTCAGAAGGTTTTTCAGGACAAGACACAGTCAGACAGACAGACGGACACACACCTACACACACACACATACACACACACACATACTGTAGCTGGGCAAGAAGCCTCTCTGCCACCGGCTTTACAATCTGGTCAGCATTGGGAGCCTGTCGACTATGAGGTGGGAAGGAGGCATGCACATATGACTAGGTAGTAGTAATGAGTGAGTGAGAGGTGGTGGAATAGCTCACTTAGCAAAGCAGCTGACGTGCTCCTGGAAGCTGGGTCCCAGAGGGAGGTACTCGTCTCCTGGCTTCATCATCTGGTCGTCAAGGAAATCACTGTACTCTGCAGGCCATTAGGTCACTTAATGAAACAGTGGCTAGATAGAGAGCATATTAGCTACCTCTTACCGGTGGAGTCATACTTGGACCCTATCTGGGCCCTGGGGTTGTTGGGTCCCTGGTAGGCCAAGCGGTAGTTGGAGACAAACTTGTTGAAGATGTCATTCAGCTCCACCTCGGCAGCATAGGTAGTCCTGTAGTGCTCCCTGGCTCTGGTAGTGGTGCCCCCCCAGTGCTGCGTCTTTGCCTCAAAGTTGGCCACCACCTGACAGGAAGGGGGAGGGGCTCTAGTGAGGAAGGGAACATGGTGCACTGGCTACAGTTGACAAGAATAATGTATACCTTCTCTTCGGCAGTGATGGGGATGTCCCCATTGCCACTCCTAATCATTGTCATGACAGCCCCACGGTAGAGCTTCACATGTGTGTCCAGAGTGAAGTACCGCGTCATGGCCTCAGAGAGGTTCTGGAGGTAACACGAGGGGGGGGGAGCCATGGGGTCAGGATACAAGTGAGGGGACAGGGGGACACAGGTGGGACGGAGGCACGGACACGGTCACGTGCAAATAGATGGTTAGTTACATAATTCCATTCTCCTGGCTGCTAAAAACGACAAAGAGACCATTTGAAGCTTCTTACTTCCAGAAAGTATCAGACAGCATGGCGTAATACTTACCATAATCAAAAGAGTTGGCGACAGTATGACTACAAGCGGTTATGAATACAAGCACAAGGATCACTCTGAAATCTGATGGACTGATCGAGGATTTTCTTCAGTTACCTTCGGCACGCGAAAAACAGCAGGGTTTCCCTGGCTTCCCCAGCAAACAGTGGAGATCAGTTTCAAAGTGGTTAACTCAGTATCCGTAAATTATGCTTCACTACCTATTGGCAATGAGGTGTCATCACATGTCCCTCTGGGATGGCTCACTGCTCCAGGGTAGACTGACAGGTGACAAAACAAACACTCCCAACAATAACAACTCATCCACCCCAGGCTACACAATGCAGCTGTGAACCCAGTGAACCCAGGTCACTGTACTTGTCAAAACACCAGGTCACTGAGAGGGTCATAGAGATAATGGATACAGTACTCACCAGCAGGGAGGCCAGAATGTTGGAAGCAGACCCCAACTGACGCTCTCGGTCAGCTCCTGTGCGCGGGGGGGCAAAGAGCTCCATGAAGTAGGACTTCAGCAGGGGAAGGATGCCCTCGGCAAAGTAGAGTAGAAGGCCTGCATTGAGAGAAGGGGTTTGGGACAGCAGCAGGCATAAAGGCTAGCCTCACTGCTATAGTGGAAATGGCTACTACTGTTGAAGGTAGACAGGCAGTAAGGAAGGGGTAACGTGACGCGGGGAGGGAGGGGCAGTGAGGGTAGGGGTAGGAGGAAGGGGAGAAACAATAAGGGGACGGGCAGTGGGCTCACCTGGGAGCAGTTTGCCGTCCTCTCCAGTGACAAAGGGTACAGCCTGGGACTGGGTGCGTGGGCGGCGGCGCCGGCTCTTAGAGGAGACGGAGTAGGAGCGTGAACTGGGACTCAGCCCCTCCTTGACGTAAGCCTCCTCCGAGTCTGGCATGGCCCTCATGACCTGCTCCATGTTCTCCATCAGGGTGTTGAGGTGGTCCAGGTATTCCCACATCTCCCTGCAGGGGAGGACAGTGCCAGACATGAGCTAAGGACAGCGTATGAGAATGGTGATGCATGCCAAAGATAGGCAGTCCAAGCTTGTAGGCTTGTAGTGTAGTGCTGTCATTACACTTACAAAGTGTACTCCATTGAAACCAGCAATATTTACAAGCAGTGTGTACAAGCACAAGATCGGCAACCACCAGTAATGAAGTATTGCTCAGAAACCAGCACCTAGCTTAGGTGCAGATCGCTATATACGACTCAAGCTGCTGTCTGTTGCTATTAATAAAACTACACAATCTTTGTCTTTATGTCTCCCCCACTTGTGCACATAATGTGGCACACACTGCTTGAAGAGAACATACAACAGCGTCACCACTCACGGGCTGGAGGAGAGCTCAGAGGCCCCCGTCTGGATCTTGTCCCCTCCGGTGTTTATGTACACCCACACCAGGAACCTGGCAAAGGGTCTCTTCCTCTCGGGAGGCAGGAAGGGGCTGGAGAGGATACGCAGAAGCTCCCGCACAGTGAACACCGTCTGGCAGACAGACTCAATAAATAAGTTCTCTCCTTCGGAGCAAGCGGCAAGCATGTCTGTCATGGTCAGCAGGAGCTGGAGATCGGGATCCTCGTCTGGTGCGTCCACCAGCAGCGCCCAGCGATCCTCCTGCCGACCCTCCCCTAGAACATGGTCACAGAACTTCTCCCTCGTCTTGCTAAAGAACTTGATTATGAAGGCCTGGTTGCGCTTCACAGGAAGGTCCAGTTCCTCCACCTGTGGCAGAATCAGACCTCAACCCCAGAACAGAGGAAAACTGAGTGCCCTACTGTTATTTCCAGACGACATACCTTGGCCATGGCTTGAAGAGTGATGATCAGTTCGGCCCGGCCTTCCTCACCACCTGTGGCCACCAGGTGGAACAGCCTCTCCACCTGGTCCTCCCGTACCTTCAGGCTGATCTCAGGCCCTCCAGTGAAGACCTCAGTCAGGACCTCTGCCATGTAGGGCACTGCCACATCAATCTCCAGCAGGTCATTCATGCGGTCATACAGCCTGACAAGCAGGAGGGAGGCAGACAAGGGATAGCATTGCTGCCATGTAAAGAACAATGCTTACATAGTGGGCAAGGTAAGGCATTCTCCCCTGTGCATACCTGTATTGCATTACTGTAACACAGCCAGTCAGCTTACTAGGGTGCATGTTTAGAGCTCATTACAACAACTGATGTACATACTGGGTCTTGGCAAGACTATTGGAGTGCCTAATCTCCCTAAGTCACACAGTACCTGCCATGACACACAGGTCCCTACCTCTGCTGGACCTCCAAGTTCTTAGCGGCCAGAGCCTTGAGGAACTGGAAGCACTTGACAAAGACCAGCTCATTGGTGAATACCCGTGCTCCTCTGGAGGTCCTCTTTCGGAGCAGGGGCTTCTCCTTAGGCTTAGGTGTGTCCTCATCCTCTGCCTTCTGCTCTGTGGCCACTGTCGTGCTGGCACCTTTTCCATGCTTCAGCGCATAGCTCAGCACATCAGAGAAAACACCTGAAAGGGAGGGAGGATCGAGGGAGGGAGGGAGGATCAAGGGAGGGAGGATCAAGTGAAGGATTGAGGGAGGAGTAACTGAGAAGGATTCAGAGTTATGTGCATAATCCTAACATACATACAGTATTTGCACACAAATACACACACACACACACACACACACATCATACATGTAACCCTAACCCTAAACACATAGTCTCTCAACACCTTATATACATGTACATGGGCACAGCTAATTGCTAAGACGGTATTATTATGTGGAATTGGTCAAAAAGGATTACTTTACTCATCTGCTCTGCTATAAATGAGTAACGATTGTGGATGGCTGGCAGAAAGTGATCCTGCTATAATGTACTAACCACGTTCTTGACCAACTCCCTCCACACACTAATACCATCTTGGCAATTAGCTGTGTGAGTGTCTGTAACACATTCGGCAGCAACAACACAAATATAAATGACTGTGGTCAAAATGATAATTTTTTACCATGATCAACCTTCAACACAGCGATAATGGCTACAGAACGTACCATAGTTGTAGAGGATCTTCTGGTTCTGTGCATGTGGCTCACTCTCCTCCTCCTCAAGAACACACATGTCGGTGAACTTCTCCAGGATGTCAATGATTTCACCTCGCTCCTTGTTGCCTATCTCAATGCTGAGGTGACGTCGCAGGGTTGGCAGTAGCTCTCCGATCTCTTGGAACACTTCCTTGGAGCGATCTGTCACCAGCAGCTGTGTCTGGATGGCCTTGCTGAAGAGAGTTACTTCCGAGGAGTAGAACCGGTTGAGCAGGTGCAGCGAGTCCTGGACAAGGGCATTGCTGTCGTAGTTGGCCAGGTCCAGGAGGATATCCTGCATGAGAGTGGCCCCACTCGAGGTATACTCAGGCTTCTCAAAGAAGTAGGCACTTATGGAGAAGATGAAACGCAGGCGGTCACGGGCCAGTTGTACCAACCTGGGAAAAGAGAAGTCCAGATAGAGTTTAAAAACTGAACATGCTCTCTACGATCTGCCAGCTTAGCCCAGGGCTGATTTATTCCTGTTTTATTACCCATTGTAATGTCCTGAAACTTCCTATTATTCCTATACACTAGTACCTGTTATTCTCAATTAATTCCGCTATTTGTGATGTCCAACTACACATTGTCCATACATCTATGGGTCTATGTAATGCTATAGGCATGCTAGTGGCATCAGACACTACAGTAACTGGACCTACTATTACTGGTAGAGCTACTGATGGCCACCAGGTCAGAAAAGAACGTGCTTGGCCTCATCACTACACGTGTGTTGAATGACAAGCCATATTTCCACACCCATTATTCTGAAATCATTTCACTTCTTATGATTCCCAAAACTACTCTGAAGTAAGCCACCCAGGCCTACACCAGCTACTCTGAAGTAAGCCACCCAGGCCTACACCAGCTACTCTGAAGTAAGCCACCCAGGCCTACACCAGCTACAGTACAGAAATCAGAGTGCAAGTGGCGGAGGCCACCAGCGTCAGGAAAGGGGTGCGGTAGCCTACGTTGGGTTCTCCAAGAGCTCCACCCCCAGGTCCTGCAGCTGGGCAAGGTCTGTAGGGGGGCGTTTCCCTGAGGCCGAGGGAAGGAAGGCAGCTGCCGAGATTAGCCGCCCACGTGAATCCTGCTCTTGTTCCTCCTCGACATCTCCCCTCAGCTGGCGAAAGTCGAAGATGAAGCGCTGGTGAGAGGACAAGCAACAGTCAAAATAACCAGCCATAGGCAAGTGGAAACAGCTGCCTCAGTGAACAGTGTCCTACCTGCAGCCTGACATAGAACCTGAAGTTGAAGAACAGGTCCATCACCTCCATAGCTCTGCAGGAAAAGAACAGACACCCACTCACCAGTGGTGCCCAGAGTCCCCCCCACTATAAGGAAGTCATAGGCCACGTGTACACGTATCACCTCAGTCAGCTTAACAGTTCTACAAAATCACAATGGATTAACTCATTCCTCAGTCAGTTCTAGCCACTCATGTCAGAAGCAGGTGCGGGGCTTGCAGAGAGATGTAAACCTTCAGTGACTCTGAGACTCACCTTTCCTTGATGATAAAGACGGCACCATTCTCTGTGGACTCCTTAAACCGCCCCTCCTTCCTGAAGTAATCGACCTGATCTTTGTACTGCTGTTGATACTCCTCAGGAGCGTCAGGAGGCGGAGCCTCGGAGGCTGGGAAGGGAAGATCGTCCAGCCCTTTGAGAACAGTAGTAAGTGGTTGGAGCACATCATCCACATCCTCAGGGTCGTCATAGTAACCGTACTTGACCAGCAGTGAGAGGACACGCAGCACCTCGGCCAGTAGGTAGTTGTCATCCTCCTCCGAGGCTACCACATTCTGGGGATGACATCATCATTATGTCATTATAGTATCACATGACTACCTGATTAGTGCAGGAGGCAATTCACGCACTAGAGATGGGTGTTGCTGGCCCCACCCACCTTCTCGGCAAAGGCTGATATGTAGTCCTTGATCCACTCCTTCATGTCGGGAAAGTATTCATTCTTGACCCCAGTCAGGGCTGTGATGTCATCCGCCCCCGTGTCTGCATATGGATCCTCCACCATCTCGTCATAGATCTGGGGGAAGAGGAGAGACCTGAGTGAAGCCATTCAAGAAACAGACAACCCTGAGGCTATGTTTAGATGGGGTTACTCACAAAGGACAAAGATAGGTTCTCCAGGACAGCTCTGTTCTCTCCTACGTCCACAAACATCACTGCAGGGGGAGTACTTACTGAGGTAACTATTCTGAACCTCACACTTCAATCTTTGGGACGTTGTCAGCTTCACTATGATATCATGTACCACCACCTATACTTACTGACCTGTGATGAGCTCCACATACTTGGAGCGGATATCGGGATGCAGGGCCTCGTCCCTGACACAGGTGATGGCCTCACGGAAAGTGACGTAACAGAGACCATCCTTGTCCAGGGCTGAGATGGTGGTCGTGTTGTTGCCCTGAGGAGGGAGGTTTGTAGCACTGGAGTGAACTATCACAACAGTGTACCTTAAGAGTGCAGTTGCATTCAGATGGCAACAATGACATGGTTTGTATAGACTATCATGTGCTGGCTGTATTTCCAGGACCATGACACATGGCTGGCTGGAGGATTGGCCAGGCTGTAGCTGGAGCAGCCAGAAGATCAGGCCCTTACCTTGCACATCTTGCCAAACAGCTGCAATTGAGATTCCAGGAATTCCCTCTCCTCACTCTCCTTGGCAACAGTCTGAGGAGGGGGAGGGAGAGATACATTCATACATTCCAACTCCCAAACCCGGTGCCCAGCAGAAGGTCAGTAGACACAACTGACCCTGACCCTGACCCTGGCTGCGATAGATGACAACTCCTGCCATGTCCCCCTGGGCTCCTTGAAGTAGACCACGCCTGCTCTAATGCCCTGCCCCTCTGGCAGGAAGTCAGTGCCTCCAACAGCAGTCTTATAGAACACATCCTGTGGGAACAAGCACAGCAACAACGTGGATGATGCCAGGAGGAGAACCTAATCTCACTGAATGCCTATACCTCGCCATGACGCTTCACCAGCTTCTCCAGAATGTTATCTAGGAGGGTTAGAAATAATGGCTGTCAGCTGGAAGCAGCCAGTGCTGGCCATGGAGGGTCTGGAGGTGGCTTACTCTGGGTCTTGGGGATGGGTCGGCCTGCACACACACAGAGGTTGCCCAGAAAATCCATGAAGCGAGGATCCTATTGGAAGGAGGGGAAGGGGTCAGGTTGGGCTCTGCCAGTAACCCTGGGGGGTCCGTCCCACCCACCTTGGTCTCCACAAACTGCTGGATCATGTAGTCAATCTCAGACTCGGCCATCTTAGAAACAATGGCACTGCAGGGAAGGCCACCTCCTGTCATCACCCTTTGAGTCAGCTATCACCCCCCACCATTGAGTCAGCTATCATCCCCCCACCATTGAGCAAGCTAGCAGCCCCCCACCATTGAGCAAGCTATCATCCCCCCACCATTGAGCAAGCTAGCAGCCCCCACCATTGAGCCAGCTGGTAGCCCCCCACCATTGAGTCAGCTAGCAGCCCCCCACCATTGAGCAAGCTAGCAGCCCCCACCACTGAGTCAGCTAGCAGCCCCCCACCATTGAGCCAGCTAGCAGCCCCCCACCATTGAGCCAGGTGGTAGCCCCCCACCATTGAGCCAGCTGGTCATTCTCTACCCACTAATGAACCCACAATTGAGCCAGTTAGCTGCTCACTATTGAGCCAGCTAGCTCCCATTGAAACAGCTAGCTGGTCATTGAACCAATTCTCTACCCACTAATGAACCCACAATTGAGCCAGTTAGCTGCTCAATATTGAGCCAGCTAGCTCCCATTGAAACAGCTAGCTACCAACCACTAAGACAGCAACTCACTCATTATCCTCCACCATCTCGATCATCACCTCCTCGGCATTCAGACCCATCCTCACCTGGGTAATGGAGAGTGGGTCACAGCCATGCACAGACCAGCAGGGCGGGAGGCTTACCTGGGTCTGAAAGAATTCAATGAACCTGGCCAGATAGTTCTCATTCTTCCTGCTGTCTCCCTTGAGGTAGTTCTCAATTACCAGGTAGCACGCCTTGCAGATCTTGCGTTGCTCACTACAGGAGGACAGGAATAGCAGTGAACTACACACACACACACACACACACACACACTCACTGGCAATCAGGAGCATCCAGCTTGAAGAAGCCCAGCGTCTTAATCACTAGCTCCAGGACCTACAAGACAAGACCAGGGAGACAGTCAACTCCGGGGGGAGGGGGGGGTATACAGCGACAGGCCTGTAGCTTTCAATGGTTAGCTAGCGAGTTTAAAGCAAGGCTTTGGTTTCAATAGGGTGGGAGGGGAGCCTGGGGATGAGGTTAAATGGAAGCTACCACTTCTTTGCTCTTTTTACTTTAGAAATAGATTAATCCTTGCAACTGTAGCAACACCCTGGGTTAAAATTACCAGCCCTTTCATTGCGACAGTGTATGGAGTTGTGGCAATGGTATGTGAAGTAAGCACAGAAACGCACTGTTTTGTGTGATGCTGTTTTGTGTGATGCAGTTAGCGTAAGCACTTTTAGGGTAGTTTCGTGGTCACCAAAATACTTACATGTCTGTGGCTGGCAGATAATTTTCGAGTTTGTCAAACTTGAATCTGAAGGCGCTTTACAAAGACTCAAGGCTTCAGTAAACACCATAACAATGCCACAACTTGTTTAGCTACTTGGAAAGGTACAAGGCCATGCCCTGCTATATGCTAGCTTTAATGTGCCTGTCTTCTGTGTGGGCGGGGTGAAGAGAGCGGAATGGTTTCAGAAAACCTAGTCCATATTCCATTCCATTCCACATTTTTACATCTTACCCTACTACACTGTATATCGGAGCATACGATAAAGGTCCCAATCGGACATAATTAATGACAGGGACTCACCCTCAGGTTCCTGAGCAGCTTCTGCTTGTCTTTGGTGTCTCTGGCATTGGGTGTCTCCAGCATGAACTGAGCCAGCTCGTCCAGTGTGGAGGCCACCGAGTAGGCCCGTCGGGAGTCCAGGGGCGGGGCCGTGGGATCCTCACGCTAGGGAGAGGGGGAAAGGGAAGGCCAGGGGGCAAATGAAGATACCTTCTGATCACTAGCTTCATGTTTCTGATGCCATGTTTCTGATACTATCTTGCTGACAAAGCTCTGTGCAAGGACACAGGCATTAATGATTCTGGCTCTGACGCCTGCTGACGACTTCCAGCTTGGCAAATATAACACTACAGAAATGTAATTATTGCAAACATATTTCCTGGAGCAAGGCATGGTTTCCATTGGCACTGGGCAATAGAGCCAAAGAGCAAGCATTACAATGGAGTTGCCTGCAGAGACACGTGGCCATTAGGGAGGCTACGTGCGCAGCACTACAGAAGTAGTGGTAGTGAGGAGAGGAGAGAACATCGGTGGATCAACAGCGGGTAAGGCTGATTAGGCAGCAGCGTTCTCAAAGCCTCCGAATGCTTGAACGGTCAGTTGAGCAGCGTAATGCAACTCGATTCCCACAAGGCCCTCTGCATGGAATACCATGTATGGACTAGTACCATTAACTCCCAAGGGGAATTCATGCCATTTGAAGCCAGCAGGTGTAAACTTGGGCTGTGCCTGCTAAGCCACTGAGGCCATTCAGGGCAATGGAGGGTTTTTTTGAACCACTCACAGGAAATACCTGAGCCACACTTCCTACTGCAGCACAGACCAGCTGTGAAGCCACCAAACACTGACACCAGCCCTAGCTGAAACACAGCCTGGGGCAATGGGGCTGGGGCCTGCTAGCTAGGCTAACCTGCTTAATGTAGGAGGTGAGAACGGTGACTGCTCCAGCCACATAGTTGAATTTGTCCAGCAGAGGCTCTTCCACCTAAGAAGGAATGGGGGGTGAGGCTAACAGTGAGCCATTGCCTCAGGCAAGACAGCACCGGATGTAGACCCACCTGCTCCAGAGTGAAGGCATCATCATAGTTCATGGTTTCTGTGGCTGAGAGCTGGCAGGAGGCAGGGGAGGGAGGCGGGGGGAGGCAGGGGAGGGAGGCGGGGGAGGGAGGCAGGGGGTAAGCAGACAGGAATTCTGCCCCTTTGCACCACCTCAACTCTTTCCCAGCACAGTTTTAATTTATTCATAAGGCTCAATGTGAATTTATATGAGCTCTTATATAGGCATTAATATAAAGCATATACTTTGTACGGGCACGCAAATATGCCCATGGTATTCAAAGAGTTAATTACTGAGCAAGACAGTCACAGTAATGCAGTTCTTGGAAATGGTCCAGCAACTGCAACAGTGGCCTACCATGAAGAGCTCAGCACTGTCCCACTCCAGGCCCTTCAGACCAGGGGCTCTGGGGTCAAAGTGCTCACGAATGTAGGGCTTCACTGTAGGAATTCACATAAACATGAAATTGCATGCTGCCAAATGCCTTTCTCAAATGCACAGTGCTGGCTTCTGTTGCTGAAGTTCAGCTGACTGCAGGCTGCCCCAGCCTTAGGGTGGATTCCCTACACCCTACACCCCTGCTGGTACCCTACACCCCGGCTGGAATCCTACACCCTGCTGGAAGGCTTCAGTTGGAACAACAAACCATTATTTCATATTTAAATTTAGCCAGATCTATATAATCAGAAATACCAAAACTAGAGCAGTAGTCGTGCATATGTAAAAAGTAAAATTTTGAAAAGCCACCTCCAAAAAAAGCAGCTCTTTACTTACGCTTCTCGAGGTGGAGCCAGGTGCGGGTCTGAAGGTGCTTGATACGGGCATAAGAGCCCACCTGGATGGCGTCTCCCTCCTGCAGAGGGGGAAAGACAGTCACTCCACTGCACAACACTGGCAGTTGGGGGATCACTGACCTGAATGACAGGGAACAGACTGAAGACCGTCTCCAAGTCAGCCTGCAGTCCCGTGATTGAGGCATTTTCCCTCAAGCACTCAACCAGGGATACCTATGGAGAGGGAGAAAGGGGAGAGAAGGTGGGAGGGAGGATGGAGAGAGAAGGTGGGAGGGAGGATGGAGAGAGAGAGGGAATAAGGGAGGAAATAGGGCAGAAGGAGGTAGGGAGGAGAGAGATGGAAGGAGGGAGGGTGGGGAGAGAGGGAAGAGAGGGGAGAGGGTGGTAACAGAGGAGAGAGAAAATGAAGGAGGGAGGAGTCACTGGAAGTGATAAAAAAATTAAATACCACAGAGGGTGACAGCTCCAGCTGGGCTATGAATAAAGCTGACCAGAACCCTATTCATGGCATCATGCAATTATATTTATGGCCCCCCTCCTCCCCACCCCCCCTCCCAAACGGGGTAAAAATGTGATTCGTGCAGAAATCAACTATCCCCCCTTTAGAGTACTGAACGTGCAATGTCGATGTTCTTACTTTGTAGCCTCCATCGTACTGGATGACGGACAGGTAGCAGCGAGTGGGCATGTGCTTGATACGCACCCTCTCCCCCCACGACAGAGGTCCACCTGGAGGAGGGGCAGGATCCATGAGCCCCCTTCATACGAGACACAGAGACACATGGGTCAGGAGGGGATGTTGCCTACCACTGCGTGGGTCACTCTCCTTCTCAAACTGCCAGTAGGTGTTGGCAGAAGTGGATGGGGCCTTGAGGATGCCGTGATCTGAGTGACGCTTTCTGCAGTGCACTGGAGGGAGGAACAGGCTGGGTAAGGCGGAAGAAGTGGGTGGGGGCACCTCATCTGATACTGACCATCTTCCACCACAGGGGGCTGCTCAGCAAATGAACCTTCAGCTGCAATGTAGCACTCATACTCTCGGTGGAACAGCCGCACAGTTCCACTAGCCTGGGGAGTGGGGGAAGACAGCATTGAACTACACAGAGTCCCTTCTGTACATCACTAACAAAACTGGTGGCTCACCCTGAAAGTCTGTGAGCTATGGTCAGGCATGGGTCGGTAGTGAGGGATGACCGTGAGGGCTGACTCGGTAGCCGACAGGTTCACCTCATGACTGTAGGACATGCAGCAGAAGGCAGTATGAGGCAGAGTACAGCATGCAATGGAATGGGTAGTACGTGAAAGACCATTTAAAAGCTATCTCCAGCAAACACACACAGAGGCTTGCAAGTACCCTTTCCAGCTCACCAAGTAGGGTGCACCATGAAGCCCACAGACCGGAAGAGCCGGGCACTGCAGTGCAGAAACTGGCCCTCCGTTTTGACACTCTCCAGCTTCACCTGGTCATTGTAGCGCACCTGCAAGGTGGAAGGGAAGGGGCCAGGGGAGAAAGGTCAGGTGTTTGTTGTATGATACTTGGAACTAACTACAAACATTCCAGCCTGCCATGTATTGCACTGGGAAGCTATCGCCTGCTACAGGACAGGCTGTGGCTCATCTGATCGCAGTAGCTCACCTCATCTCCAACCGATCGCACTTTGTACCGTGGGAGGATCTTGAAGATACATCCCTCGGCATTTGCAGCACACAGCTCAACCTGTGGGAGGTAGGGGCGTGGCCTCACAGAGGCCTGCGGGGGAGGGGAAGTGCCAGAGAGGGGAGGGGTAACATACTCGGAGATTGGTGTTCTCGGTACGGGAGGTGTGTGTGGTGCTGACATAGAGATACTTCTTGGATAGCACATGCATCAGCTGTAGGGAGGAGGGAAGAGGAGAGCAAGTCAGAAGCGCTGCACGATCATGCTGGGGTCAATCTCCACTAAACACTACACACAGGGAGCTATGGCTCATCCACTTGAATACCTGCTACGACTACTTTTGCAACACACTTCATTTGATTGTCATATTAATTGATTACACCGTTTATAACCAGCACTTCCATCTTCACTTGCATGCCATCACTACATAACTTGGAGCTGTAGCCACCCAACCTTACCAAAAATATGCACTCAGATCTCTAGCATCACAAGTCAAACAAGGTATCCACGATTCCTGGCAAAAGCTAGACGCCATTTTAATCAAACATGCTTTACTAAAGTCCTAACAACTATTTATACACACACACGAACACTTTCGCCTACACTGCAAGACTAGCTCAGGGAAAAGTTCAGCCACAGTTAAGGGAATTAATTAAACATAGGAATGCTGCACTGAAGTAGAAACTGAAGCAGCAACAGTCAGAAAGTGTAAACCACAAGGTTTTCCATGGGCAGTAGTGCAATAGCATCAACACCAGCTAAGGCATCCAGCCAGAGGATGATGCCATAACATATATGTGCAACAATTGAGTGCATATTAGCACAGTACACATTAGCACATATTAGTGCCCATGGGTGGGGGGTATTAATGCACTACAAACCAACCCAGGGAATCAGCCACAACATTCATTTAATGGACTCAAGCTGATCTCCCTCCACACAGCATACACTCCCAAGTTGTGCAGAGGAGGAATCATGATAAGTGCCTAGCCTCAATACCACAGAAGAGAAGGAAATGAATTAATCACAGAGAGGGGGGCCATTGTTGGGAAGCAGAGAAAGTGACTACAGATCAAGAACATAACCAGAGTCAAACGGTAGCCAATAGTACATTGCAAGGATAATAGCATTCCATGAATACAGTTTGAGGCCAACGCTGCTGGAGAGTCCGCAACAATATTCACTACATGACTCCAGCTGGTCTCCTCCCCCCCCACATCTACACACCCTGTCTAGCCTCACTGCCACAGGCAAGGAAAAGGGAAGAAAGGAAATCAGCCCAGACTGCCTTCCCTGGGATGTCCATTACCAACATACCTGATCAAGGAGTAGTGATTGCAGGAGGCAAGATAGTGATAGTGATCATAGAGCAGGGAAAGCGTATGTAATAGTCTCGTGCCCAAACTCACTCGCAAGGAGTGGTCTGGTTACGCAAGTCCAAATCCTGGGGCTAGCATCAAACTCTTGATGTGGCCAATCAGATTGCAGGAAAGTAAAAATTGCATAATGCAGTGACAAGTAGCTGTCAACATGGATATTTTGCTGTTATTCTACCTTTGCTCACTAATCAGCTACTGATATGGGACAATCACAATTTGGATATATCAACTAACAACTACTTCCTTTGGACTTGTCCTTACCGCTCCAGCTACGCCGTAGCAAAGATAGACAGGCTGTATGTTACGGTCCACGTCCTTACCGCTCCAGCTACGCCGTAGCAAAGATAGACAGGCTGTATGTTACGGTCCACGTCCTTACCGCTCCAGCTACGTCGTAGCAAAGATAGACAGGCTGTATGTTACGGTCCACGTCAGCCGATACACACAAAGTCAACACTGCACCACAAAATCAAAATCGATCTTTGGTGAGCTTTAATGGGAATACTGCCAGCAAGTCAGCTATTCAGCGTTTTAGCTGCTGCTTACAAATAATAGCTACCAACATGCTTCTGCAATAGCTACGGTAATAAACGTGTATGCATACTTGGCTATACTTACCTCGCATCCTGCTTTGCACATTGCGCATTAATTTTGTAATGCATTTGTGTGGGCGGATACTACATGCGTAAACGCACTCTTTGCAGGAAGCTGATGCTGCAGAGAGGGCTAAAATAGATGGTGGGCGCTTGATACGTACTCTACGATATATTAATCTCCCTAGCTACCAAACTCACACTTAATAATAAAATACTACTCATACACATACCTATTAGCGGTCACTAGCACAAATATATAGCCCAAAAATAGTACATACTAAGACATTGGCAGCAACTAACAAGTCCAATTAACAGTCCGTCACGTGGTACCATATTCAAATTTTGCCATAATCATTGTAGTCAAGTCCTGTTGAGCATTACGCATGTAGTATCAATAAACAACATTGTTAAAATGTTTCAATTTGCAGATCTACAGAACAAAATGTTAGGCTCCAACTCATTTCAGCTCACTTGTTCGGATAATGTTGCTTGTTGATACTATGCAATGCTCAACATTCTCACTACTAGATGTTACTTCAAGCAATGCAGCAAAAGCCTTCACCAATACCAACTGCACACAGAGCCCACTCAACAAAAGCCTAACACATACATCATCACTACAGTGGTCTACCACACCTGAATGGTCTCTCCATACACCATGGAGGCGCCCTGCAGCCGATCTTGCTCCAATTCATTCTCCTTCAGCTCGCTCTCAAGGTCTTTCTGCAGATGGATACAAAATGGAAAGGTCACTTCTGGCCAGCAGGCTGCTATGTGAGGTGGCTGGCTGGGGACTCGCCTCAGCCTGCAGCTTCAGTCCCTTTTCAGTAGTGGTGGGTTCATGACCCCTGAGAGGAGGAGAGCAGAGGAAAGGTTGGGAGAGAGGAGGGAAAGTTGGGAGGGATGGTTAGGAGGGAGGAAATTGACTGCAGTGGAATTATGACTCACTTGAGGAGGCGCTCAACATTAAGCAGTCTCTCCTGCGCTTTGTACTTGTTGGCAGCTATCACCTTGAAGGTAGCAACTGCAGAAAGCAACAAACACCACTACATGCACCTCTTTCTGTACATTGCACTTTAAGAACTGCAGCTTTTAGTAAGACAGCAAAATAACAATAATTATCCCACCCAGCCAGACTCACAGTGCACGTTGGGAAGGTTGGGCTCCTTCAGCGGACATTTTCCGACGGCCACCGAGTTTAGCAACGAGCTGGAAGGGCAAATAGCACGCCAGCATCACAAACGCCTGCTACCCCGACTAGCTAGCTACTCCTGCACATATTATACATGTAGCCACCCACAACACTATAAAAGTACCTGGAAACTTCAGAAAACACATATCCTAGAACTTCCTTGGCATACAACAGCACCGTGTCGCCTATTCTCATCGAGTACTGCAGCTCAGAGCCTTCAGATGCAGCCATCTTTGCATGCAACACTAACGCCGGTCACACACACAGCTGCTAAAGGCATGCGGCCAATTATGGTATCTCGAGCATGCGCAGCGCAACACGTGGGCGGAGTCACTAAGCAGCACAGCCTGGTTACGGCTTACCGCGGCGCGCGCGCACAGGCTGAGAAAAAATGTGCCGTCAGATTTATGCTATGCTGCTGCTGCTCCCCCTCCTGGTAGAAGCAGGACTCGCCGTGCCTATCCACAGATACAATAGGAAAGGTTATTAAAACAGGCCTGTAGTGATTCCATGATGGTGCTGCAATTATCCATAGATTATCTATGAATTATCCAATTGTGTGTTTACTGCAGGATGGAGTGTAAATGGAATTTTGGATGAACCTGCTATTCAACACATGTTGAGGGAGATGAAAACGGGATCAGGATACTTTGATAATGGTAAATTAAAATCCAGTCATATAGATCATACACCATTCAGTGCTGTGAAGTGCAGAAATTTGTCTTCATTCACTGTGTGCATGTAGGTGATGGGCCAATGGACACCGAACCTGACGTACAATATCCTGACATTGAGTATACCCAATTACTGCCACATCATGGTAAGACATGTACATGTACACCAGACTAGTCACTTTCCTATAACTTCTTAATCCTTTTCCTTGTAGGGGTCTGTAAGCATCCCACAACAAACCATGCAATTGCAGTGGGGTCATTTGACTTCAGCTATGAGTCCTGTCTGCTGTGTGAATGTCCAGACGGAAAGCTCATGTGTTCTAAGACATGCTAGCAATACAATAATACGGCACACTAATGTACTGGTGCTTCATTATACTATGAACATGCAATGTCATGTTAAAACTCAAGGTACAATACATTCACTCTATGCCAGTCTACAGTGAGAGAGAGGACAGTTTTGTCATGTAGCTGCTGGAGAACCCAGAGTAGCGCAGTGGGGTGTGCCGCCCCTTTAGGCTGGTTCCCACTCCAGTGAATTGGCCCCTGTTGGTCTGACCCCGCTCCAGCACATAGTTGTTGGGGGCAGGGTTGGAGGAAACTAATGAGGAGAAGAAGTCAAGATAATCAACAGCCAAAATGGTGTTGCTATCTGACCTCCACCTTTGTTTGAGCTCCTCCGGGGTGTGATAGAGACAGAGGTGGCACTCTGTGGGCGAGGCAGGTACGCTGCAGGTCCAGGACCATGCTGTAAGCGATCGGAAGCAGATGCTAGCTGCCGTCTCATGCTATAGGAAGGTGTAGTAGGAAGGGTGGCATCATAACTGACACGGTACTGATTGGGGGCTGGGTTAGCGTCTGCAAAGGGGAGGAAAAAAACGAGTAAGGGTACGTAGCATTTCTCATCAATCAAGAGATGGCAAGAATGGCCCTCCAGGTGTTACTATGGTGTAACTACATTGCAGTAGGTGGCCAGGAAGGACACTTATTCACTTCTCAAATTTCGCAATTCAGTAGTTTCACTGTTTTTGTTTTCCTCTTCTCAAATGTGAAGCAGAAGTTCTGAATATAATTAGTTGTTTTCTTTTCTTTTCTCAAAATTAATTTGAAACAGCTGCAAATGACTTAACACTAGTTGCTATTTCATTTCTCAAAATTAAATGTCATTCAACTTCCTTGTGGTAGATGTCATAATATGCATACATAGTAAACAGGTGTTATATCTGGGGTACCAGTAGCCCCAGCCTGTTCTAATTTCCTAACTTCACAAGTGCCCCAAAGCACATGGTCCTATGCTTCCGCAGGTCTGTACCGTCGTGTACACTGTATATTTTAAGGCTTCAGCATTGTGGGCTTATGATAGGCAAACACATGTGCATATTATGACACCTATCACGAAGAAGCTGAATCGCATTTGAGATACGAAAACAAAAACGAAACAGCTGAATCGCATTCGAGAAATGAAAAATGAAACTGCTGAATTTCATCCAAGAAACAAAAGTGAATTAAGTGTCCTTCCTGGCCATTGTGTAGCAGTGATAGACGTCTACTTACTAGGTTTCAGTGGGAGTGGCAGTGCAACAGAGTATGATGGCTTGCTGTTGTCCTTGAACTCTCTGTCATATTCATAAGCACCAGCTCCAGGAGTGGCCAAGGTAGCTGCAGGGGCACAGGCACCAGATGGCAGTACTGAGGTTCAGCTGTATACCTTTGATTTGTTAGCTGCATAAAGCCTATCTCCAGTTACTCTTGCCCTCTGAATGGAGATCTTATAAGATCTGCCTGAGTCTGTGAGTGCATGGTCAGTGGCAGCCTCGTCCCCAGGCCACACCCCCCCATGTGGCCTGGGGATGAGGCTAGGTCAGTGGCAGCCTCGTCCCCAGGCCACACCCCCCCATGTGGCCTGGAGATGAGGCTAGGTCAGTGGCCGCTTCGTCCCCAGGCCACACCCCCCCATGTGGCCTGGGGATGAGGCTAGGTCAGTGGCCGCTTCGTCCCCAGGCCACACCCCCCCATGTGGCCTGGGGATGAGGCTAGGTCAGTGGCCGCTTCGTCCCCAGGCCACACCCCCCCATGTGGCCTGGGGATGAGGCTAGGTCAGTGGCAGCAACCTGAGCTATTGTGTTGACCAGGAGTGATTAACAGATCCTATACTGTGCCCTGCCCCAGGCTTTTAGCCAGGTCAATACTTGAGGTAGGAAAAAAAGAAGGGTTCCATATTCCCCATGAAACCCTACAAAGAATGACATAGAGCATGCCCAAGCTGTAGTGTTCACTTCCTCACCATGTTCAGGGTAGAGCAGGACCTGGGGGAAGCCCGGGAGGCAGGGTTGTCTACACGTGTACTCCGGATGGTGTGGGAGACTGCTTTTACTAGGGGAATACTCTGCTGGACCTGGCCTCTTCTCAGCTACAGCAGATGATAGGCGCAGCCATGTAAACACTGAGCATGCATACTAATAAACCGTTTTCCACTGATATTATCAGCACATGCTAAATTGTAACTTTCTTGAATTTGGCCAACATTCACCCCACGTGTTATAAAGGTGCTGCAGAAATGGTATTTCAAATTTTAGTGCAACAGATTGATCTGTCTTGGAGATAATGCATCAGTGAAATAATATCCATTTTCGTTAGAGAATTTACTATATAAGGGGGGCAGAAGTTACCCCCCCCCCCCCCCCCAGTACATTCTGTATGGAAAACAGGTAAATTTCCGTGATTCATATCAGAATAAAGTCAAATTTGAGATAATTATGGTAAACAGGGATTAGATGGAGGGGAAAATTTGACAAACTTAATTAATTAGTGACAGTGATGTTATTGTGATTGACATCACATGGAAAATGGTCTATTATATGTAAACTGCATTCTGAGCAGTGTTTTGCCCGAGGGCTGAAGACCAGTTGAAACATAGGCAAATGCTTAGTCAGTTGTCAAGTTGGCACAGTACGAATGACCAGCTAAGAATGTACACTAGAGCTGATCATGGAGCTATTATAGAAACACCAGTTATTCTATACAGTAATCTTACGGTCTGTGGGAAATGATCTGTACGTCAAGCTGTGTGATACGCCTGACTTTGGTTTCCGAATATGGTAAGTGGCAGGCTCTGGACCAGTAACACCTAATGAAGAAAGAGTCAGTTATTAATTCTGGTCCATTCACAAATCACCACTGCAAGCATGCAGAGGTGACTAATTAACTGATTTCCCACAGCAGTAAGGTATAATTATGAGATAAGACTTTTTCCAGCTTTGAAAGTGCAATGGACAATAGCAGTAGTGTACTTTAGTATCATTCAGTAGTGTACTTTAGTATCATTCAGTAGTGTACTTTAGTATCATTCAGTAGTGTACTTTAGTATCATTCAGTAGTGTACTTTAGTATCATTCAGTAGTGTACTTTAGTATCATTCAGTAGTGTACTTTAGTATCATTCAGTAGTGTACTTTAGTATCATTCAGTAGTGTACTTTAGTATCATTCAGTAGTGTACTTTAGTATCATTCAGTAGTGTACTTTAGTATCATTCAGTAGTGTACTTTTCTTTAGCTGTGTCTTGATCCCAAATGACTTAGTCTGCCCAGTACCCACAGAGCCAGGAATGTCATAGTGGTTGGGGGCGGGGTAGTTGGAGCCTTCTGCTGGAAGCAGCTGCTCCCCACAGAGGATACCAGGAGGGGAGTATGAGGGGAGGGTATAGGCAGCCGGGCCTAGGAAAAGCAAGGGTAATATTGAAGTGCATCAAACTGCAGGCTCACTGTATTATTTGTATACGTTTCTCCACCTACAGTTTGTATGGGATTTTAGTGTGATTTGGTAATAATTGCATGAGCAATAGGTAAGGTAATTGCACGAATGATCATGAGTGCAATTTTGCCAATTGCAAGTGCAACTGTTCCCAAATGGCACAAGAATCCATATATCCTATAGTTATAGCCTTTATTGAACTAAAAAAGTGTGTGATTACAAAAAAAATCACACTCTTATCTATAGGGGTAAAATACACCGTTACCAATACAGTACATATGTGAGTAGGAATGTAAGGCTGCAGGTAATTATTACCTGGCCCAATCCTTTCACCACTATCCTTCTTCAGTGTGATCCCTATAAAGTGTTCAGGGCCTCTAACTGAGTCTGGACAGTATTTCGACTCAGGTGTCTTGAAGCCTGTAGTGGTACAACTATAACATGCGCACACATAATACTGAAGGCTGTATGGGACAACAGACCATGTGTGTCAACAGGTTGCACTAAAGGGTTGGGGTAGCCAGCGTTGATGCCCTCCTTGTGTCTAGAGCTGGTGCTTTGCTTCACACCAGCTCCAGTGTTCCCGTTGATCAGCTGATAGTGTCCAGAGCCAGGGGTACATGTCAGATGCGCGTTCTCTGCATAGAAAAAGGGATGCAAGCAGGTGGTGACTAGGGCAATGATCCAGAGTATTCTTTGACTCACTTCTTGTGTCGTATGGCCATGTGACATCCTTCTTCTTCAAAGTAATTGTCTTGTTGGTCCAAACAGCATCTTTGCTGGTGCTGTGCTCAAAGGGACCAGGTGTGATGGGAGCTGGAAAACAGAAGTACCAGATTAGGTGCACTGACTGTCAGACCACAGAACTGGGCTATAGAGATGTACTCACTGGTCAGCGGATATGGCCTGCTCTGCATGGAGTAACTTGGTGAGCGGGGGAGGGTAGTTTTGGCGCTAGCAGCTACGCCGCCATAGTCAGCAGGAGAGGGTTTCGGGATGGCTATAGAGAATGCATCGATAAAAGGCCAGCTACATAACGCTATTTCTATTAATACTGACTCACAGTGTGATGATAGAGGCTTGCCTCCTGGCGGCGGTACGTACTCTCCCATGGCCGAGCGCCTTCCAGCTGTACAGGAAAAGACAGCGTGATCGATCCCTAACTGGACGAACCCTCCCATCGAGATGCATGCACCGTTAGTATAATTTATGCTATGCATGCACTCACAATTACCGCAAGAGCTAGAGGTAGACTTGCGCAGCGCCAGTCTAGCACTCTCCCGGCCAGACCTTGGCTCTGGGCTCACAGGGTCTGGACTGATTCGCACCTCCTTTACAGGCTTGGCCATTGCAGCTTTGCGTTGCTAGATAACGAGCCCCACCCACATTCACGACCTAGGCGGCACCGCAACCCGGGTACCCACCAGCTACTTCGTGGCGATCATGATTTCAGCCCTACGTACATCTTCCTAACTCTTCATTCAAACCGGTAGTAGCTGACCTACGGTATCATTTTAGGACAGCCCAATATGTGTGCATGAGGCATGAACTTGTCGTGTTACCCAATGAGATTGAGAGGAGTGCTGTTGCTGTGATGTGGCATGTATTTGTCATTTACCCCATGAATAGAGTACTGCTGTTGTGGCTAGTATAGCTTGTAGCTTTCCACTCCCCCTGCATGTAGATGACAGCATTAGAAGTACCTTTTCTGGAAACTCTGTTGGGAGGAGTTTTGAGGAGTTTAATAGAGCAGTCTTTATTTTAGGGTGTGAGAATCGGGACGGGTATATTATGGTGATCAGCTGCAGGATGGTGTAATCATGATGTCTCGATCAAATCACATCACACAGGCTTTATCAAGTTCTCTGTCTCCCCATCACTCTTATGAGTCAGTTTTTGATCCGTGTTTACCATCAATACTTCCCAATTGCTTATAGAATAGCAACACTAATGAATGAGAACAAAAACATTCATGCTCTTATCGAGAGGCCCTACAAGTTAGGCAGCTGTTAATCAGGGGTGGGCAGGGGTGGGGCTGTTCAAAAAGGACAGTGTGCTAATGGTTTGTAGACATAGTCGAAAGTAAGATTCGTGCATAAACAGTTGAATACCACCAAATATAGCCTATTGAGGTTCAGCTCCAAGCCTTCGCACAACATTTACACGGAAATGATCCTACATCAAAATTAGTGCGACTTATTGGTTCAGTGAACAGTCAGCCAATGCCATGGGGCCTGGGTTGGTCCAGATACTCCTCTATAGGGGTGCTGAAGGCAGCATTCTTGTGGAAAGGAGACATATTGGCTACTTGGGTCACACCCTGGGGGAGGAAAATGCAATAGTAACTACATGGTAGAGCAGAAGTGTTGCAGACCAACTTACAGTGGCTGCATTAATATTCTCTGTCCAGTAGGTCACAGGTTGGTCCATGTATACATCATGTTCCTGCCAGTGACCACTAGTTTGTAACAAGGAACAAAGCACTCCAAAATCTATGTTCAATAAGCTCACTCACCCTCGTGGGAGGGACCTTGGAAGGCACAAAGTCTGCAGAATGCAGATTAGGAAATTAGGGTACGGTTACACTCTAGCCTTGCTTGGCCTACCTCTGCTGAAGTCTTTCTTGGTTGTGGAGCAGTATTCCATTGGTGGAGGGGGCGGGTGAAACTCCTCGTGCACTTGAGAGCTGCAAGTGGATGAAATGGCAATTCTCATGTCCCAATCCCTCAAACACTACCACTTCTGAATGCTAACCTGACCATATCATACAACTGCTGTCTCAGCATGTCCTGTCTTTTGCCTGTTAGGGATAAGTGATAGTCACATCACTATGTGCATGAGGTGTGTGAGTTGTCACTGCAGCTGTGTGTCTAACCGGTTGTCCTGACTGCAGGTTGCACTGGAGGGGTGAAGGAGTCCTTGACAGTGGTGCTGGCCTCCATGGCAGCATCTTGCTCTGTGGAAAGTATACCCTGGAGAGCAGAAGACTAAAGAACTGGAGGGAGTGTGGTGCCATACTGCCTGATTAATTTATGTGCTATGTGTAGTCTTTTGGGTCAGCTGTCGATTTTAGTAAAGATTGTGCTGTATAATATAGTACCCACTACATGTACACACAGAAGCTGGTTGATGACAAACTATAGACTTTTTAATTTTCACAGCTGGCCTTCACCCGACTGGTCTATACCAAATACTGCACTGGATTAGTAAAACGTTGCTGAATGGCCAATCAATTTTCAACCAATTTGGCGGGCCAGAATAAAAAGTGACTTGCTATACAGACTGTACAATGTGGCCAGTACTAGCAAATTGGCTAATTGGGATGACATCACACACTTCACTACAACCTACCGTGTGTCCTTCCCTGTGAAGCTTGGTGCTGAGGGTGCCATCTGGTTTCCTGTTGCCGTCCTCCAGGTGGGCACACTGCCGCTGCAGGGAGAGTTAAGGAACTGGGGCTGCAATGACAGCATAGAGAGTGCTCCATACTATTAAGCAATTGGCTGTCCATCTCCAACCCAACCTTTTCAATATGCTGCATGAAATGACTTTAGCTATCTGTTTACGGGACAATTAACTAGTGCCATGTAGGCTAATTGAGTTTGTACGGCTTTACCTCTTCAACCCAATTGTCAATCAGTGTCTTGCTCTTCAATTTAGTGGTCATCGCACTCGCTTAGACTTAGTCACCAGTTAAAGTTGGTGAGCACTGATTAGAAGCATGAGTTTATCACTGTTGCAACCATAGTAACGAGACCGGAGGGTAAGGTTCTATTTTTAGCAACAAAGCACCCGATGATGTAAGTCTCACGCGCTCCTTTTGTGGACGTCCTATTTTTAGATTGTTTTCCTGCACTCTGCCGTCATCAAAAGATCGTAGCTGTTACCGTTTGGAACCTTCCTAACGGTTCAACGTTGGCTGTGTAAGGGGCAGTGGACGGTGAATGGACCGTCAGCATAATTTCTACAATAGCTTATTAGTGGCTGTTTAATAATACAGTGAAGAATCCCCAAATTACAGGTAAATGCCTCTATGACTCTAGTATACCTGAATGCTTGGTTTGTATGAGGGGGTTACTGACTGGCTGTCCTACCTCCCCAGCAGTGTCAGCCATGTCGGATGATGAATTTATGTGTGTAAATAGCAGCGATGAGGAAGACGGGGGGCTGGACTCCGAAGAGGAGCTTGGCTTCTCGGGAGAGGAGGAGGAGGTGGGGCATGTGGCCAAGGCCTCCAAGTCCGCCAACACCTATCAGATTCTCACAATGGATATGATCTCCAAGAAGATGTTTGAGATCATCGATGAAGTCAAAGCCGTATTCCATGTGAGCCTCCTGCACCCCTATTCCAGTCCATTCTAATTGATACTAGTCCCCTTCCCCGCCCCCTCCTCTCCCCAGCTTCCCACGCTCCATGTCAGGATCCTACTCATTTCCTCCAAGTGGGACAAGGAGAAGCTATTGGAAAGGTTGGTTCATGCACGGTGCCTCCCTGACTGCCTCTGGCATTCCACGCCACTCACTCCTGTCTTCGCAGGTACTACACAGGAGACCAGGAGGCTCTGTTCCGAGAGGCTCACCTGATCCATCCTTGTTGTACCACTAGAAAACCCATCCCCTCGTCTGAGCCCAAGGTAGGACACACAGACAGGCAGACAGACCGTGTCATGAGCCCACCCTGCCCTCTCCACCCCCTGCAGGCCCAGTCCACAGCCACGTGTGGTGCTGCAGCCAGCCCTGGCCAGGAGTATATCTGTGACATCTGTCTTCTATCATTTCCTCCTACGGTCAGTTACCAGTACTGTCTTACATGTGTCATTATAAATTCAAGGTTACGTGACCACTAAGGACTTAACTCAAACTGGCCTTGTACCCAGACCACGTCACATGGCCGGGGTACGAGGCTAAGCACAAACAAGTGTATCAAGTCAGTGAAATATACTGACAACAGACTCTTTCTAGCTACCAGTGTTGGAGTGTGTCCAAGCTCTCACCCCCGAAGACAGATTCATTCTGTGTTCGATACATATCAACATCCAGCCGACTTTTACTGTCTATTGTAGTTGCGCATTCCCTCATCACCTTCACCAGCTCAGCGTATTCCTGGCTTGAGTAAACTGCATTTCATCACTGTGCTGTCGTCTGATGAAGGGGCTCCCCCCTTTGCAGGAAATGTCTGGTTTGGAATGTGGACACCTGTTCTGTCGGCCGTGCTGGGACAGCTACCTCAGCGTCATGGTCATATGCGAGGGAAGGGGACAGGTCAGCAGTGCTTGCCAATAGCCCTTGTTCAGCCTGGAAATATGGAATGTGAAGCCTGGGAGTACAACGCCTGGGAATCTGAAGCCTGGGAGTATGAAGCCTGGGAATCTGAAGCCTGGGAATGTGAAGCCTGGGAGTATGAAGCCTGGGAATCTGAAGCCTGGGAATGTGAAGCCTGGGAGTATGAAGCCTGGGAATCTGAAGCCTGGGAATGTGAAGCCTGGGAGTATGAAGCCTGGGGATGAGGCTACACTAAGTGTAGCCTCTTACCATAGACTGTACTCTCCTCCTCAGACCATTGCGTGTCCTGACACATCATGCTCCATTGTCGTCGACGAGACCACTGTCCTGTAAGTCATCAGACCTTCTGTGGCCCCTCCCCCTCTCTGTGACTCCTCCCCCTTCCTACAGGGAGCTGCTGCGGAAGCCAGATGTGAAGCAGAAGTACCAGATGATCATCACCAACAGCTTTGTGCAGGATCACCCCGACCTCAAGTGGTGCCCCTCTCCAGGCTGTACCAATGCTGTGCTGGCCACCAGTGTCGACCACAGCCCCGTCACATGCTCTTGTGGGCATGCCTTCTGGTGGGTGGGGCTAGCCACTAGTGTCGACCACAGCCCCGTCACATGCTCTTGTGGGCATGCCTTCTGGTGGGTGGGGCTAGCCACTAGTGTCGACCACAGCCCCGTCACATGCTCTTGTGGGCATGCCTTCTGGTGGGTGGGGCTAGCCACTAGTGTCGACCACAGCCCCGTCACATGCTCTTGTGGGCATGCCTTCTGGTGGGTGGGGCTAGCCACTAGTGTCCAGGCTCTATGCCTTGTGATTTGGTGAAAAGATGTAATTGGCTATCTGCATGTAGCTTGTTGTCTTGGCAACGGTGTCTGTGTGACGGTTGTCATAAGTGTACACACACTGCCATCACGATTTGCTCTGTCTCTCTCCTTCTAGCTTCCATTGCTCTCATGACCCCCATGAACCCATCCTCTGTGAGGTGAGCTGGAGGTAGCCAAGCGGCAGCCCTCAGGCATGGAGCTAACATCTCTCCCTCTCTCTCTTTCTCCTGTAGTACCTGAAGAGGTGGGCCAAGAAGTGTGACGATGACAGTGAGACCTCCAACTGGATCCACGTCAACACAAAGGTTGGTTGGACGTCACCCAGCAGCACACCAGTTGGCAATTAGCTTAGTACAGACCTCACCCCACTGTCACCCTCTCCCACTATCTCCCTCCTTCCTCCTCCTCCCTCACTCCCTCCCTCCTCCCCCCTCAGGAGTGTCCCCACTGCCATGCCACCATAGAGAAGAACGGAGGCTGCAACCACATGATCTGCAGCACATGCAAGTCAGAGTTCTGTTGGGTGTGCCTGGGACCCTGGGATCCACATGGCTCCAGCTGGTCAGTTGACACTGGGTCCTCATGTCTGTGTGTATGTATGTATCATGGCGGTGCATACTGAGTGTAGGTACAAAATTGTATTATTGTGGAAGTAAAGCACTTGTCACTTGAGTTATGACATAGATTAGTACGCAGTTGTGACAAGGGAGGCCATATACAGCTACGAGGTCAGTAGTGGTCTCTGTGTAACTGGAAGTGCTTGAGATGGACGGCACTGACGATCGAGTGATCCAAACATGAGTTTTAAGTAGTGTAGGCCGTCTCTTCACTCTCCCATGGCAGCCATGGCTGAGCCTTCGTTGCAGGGGGACACACTAGCTGTTGAGATTCCTAAAGAGAGAGAGCCCAGGCTGTTGCTGTAGATGAGACTGCGGCAGACATGCTGCAATGTGACAGGCTGTTGCTGTAGATGAGACTGCGGCAGACATGCTGCAATGTGACAGGCTGTTGCTGTAGATGAGACTGCGGCAGACATGCTGCAATGTGACAGGCTGTTGCTGTAGATGAGACTGCGGCAGACATGCTGCAATGTGACAGGCTGTTGCTGTAGATGAGACTGCGGCAGACATGCTGCAATGTGACAGGCTGTTGCTGTAGATGAGACTGCGGCAGACATGCTGCAATGTGACAGGCTGTTGCTGTAGATGAGACTGCGGCAGACATGCTGCAATGTGACAGGCTGTTGCTGTAGATGAGACTGCGGCAGACATGCTGCAATGTGACAGGCTGTTGCTGTAGATGAGACTGCGGCAGACATGCTGCAATGTGACAGAGAGTGTCACAGGGACTGGCGAGTGGTGGGGGGGGGCACTCTCTCTCAACCTCAACCCAGTTCCCTGCTTGATTCCTCTCCTTGTGTTCGTATAGCTCTCCTGTGTGATCTTCTGATACAGTGTACATGCAGTATTATTTGCTCAGGCTCGCCCCACAATACGTAGTGCTAATTGAGGGTCTTCCCCCACAGGTACCACTGCAACCGGTTCAATGAGCATGATGCTAAGGCTGCCAGGGATGCTCAAGCCAAGTCTCGGGCGGCTCTAGAGCGCTACCTCTTCTACTGCAACCGCTACGTGAACCACCTCAAGAGCTCCAAGATGGAGCATAAGGTGGGCGGGATGGGGGCGGAGCTTGGTAGAACTCTGTATAGTGGCATTCAACACCCTACCACAACTCCTGCCCTCTCTCCTCAGCTCTATGAGATGGCCCATGCAAAGATGCAGGAGCTACAGCAGCTCAGTATGTCCTGGATAGAGGTATGTGTCAGCACCTTGCGCTAGCATCCGTCTCTTGCTGTCAATTGAGTTTAAAATGCCCTTCATACCTGTCTTCCTTTTAGGCACAGTTTCTGAAGCGGGCGGTGGACATCTTATGCCAATGCCGGCAGACGCTAATGTACACCTACTCCTTTGCCTTCTACTTAAAACAGAACAACCACACCCTCATCTTTGAGGTGGATGCTAATAGTGCTTTTATTGCTAGCTACTTCAGCTGAGTGTAAAAGAGGGGTGGGTGGGGCTCCATTGCTCAGAATTGCCGTAAAGTACTTGATTGCCTACGATGTTTGCTGTCCACTGTGAGTGTGCCCTTCCCCTCCCATCTCCAGGACAACCAGCGAGACATGGAGATGGCCACAGAGAAGCTGTCAGAGTACCTCGAGAGGGACATCACCAAGGACTCTCTGGCCAACATGAAGATCTTTGTGCAGGACAAAACAAAGTGAGCCACTAGCCTCATTCCCAGGCCACGTTGTCTGGGAACGAGGCTGCTTTAGCACTGTCCATATATAGCCTTCCTGCCTATATAGCCTTCACGTCTGCTATACATCCCACCCTAGCTGCCAAGTATAACACTCTGCCGTTGATTGTGTTCCCGTTTAGAAACATGCCATAGTGGGAACTGCCTCAAGTGGTAGGTCACATGCACAAGCCCAGCCAGTCACATGACCATGGGGCGGCTTTTTGTGGCATAGTCTCACGACAAGAGATGGCTCAGGGAACAGGCATCTGTTTAATCGATACAGTGACAACCTTTGGCAGGTAGTCTCCGCTAGCTGTAGATCTGTTAAGGACCATTAACCCCCCTGACATATGTGTCGATATCAATAGATGTATACCTACAGCATTTTGCATGGTAGAGCTACGTATTATGTAGCTGTTCTAACAGGCTGTCAAAAAGAAGTGAGGTTTTGTGGGGAAGAAGGTGGTAGCACTGTACCCCAGACTGCATTCGGGATATCATATGGGGGGCCTAGAATTCCCTCCCTCCGTTGATAATTTTTGATACTCAGTAGTTTATCAGTAGCTAATTTCTTGCATTTTAGCCGCCCCAGAAGCAGCCTCAGAGCATGTATGGGAGAGCATACCCCCACACCACTCTAGGACTCCACCCACATCAATTTTCCCCAACCCCACCAAAAAATCCTTTATAAACTCTGGCATTAAGTATTGTTATTCCTCCTCTGCCAGGTACTGTGAAGCCCGAAGACAAGTCCTGCTGGACCATGTGTATGAAGGCTACGACCAGGACTTCTGGGAATACAATGACGATCTATAGCCATTCAATTCCATAATCCCCTGCAATGAGACTGTTGCCTGTTTCTGCTCGTGTTCTGTCAATGTAACTGTTTGTACATATTAAAATTGATAGTGCTTGACGTCATGGAATTAGAATGCAGAATGGGAATGTGATCAATGAAAGTTGGGCATGTCAGGGTTTTAGTATGATAGTCGGTGCAGGCAACAGTCGGTGAGCTATCAGATCGAGGGATGGAGCCCGCAGGTGGGAGCAACCCGCGGCTGGTGGACACACAGACGAAGGAGGTGTACCGACTGAGCTACGGTCGGCAGATCATCGGTGAGCTAGCCGGCCGGATGCTGCAATTGTATGGCTTGATTATGCAAAGCGCTAACACCAACTTTCTTGTTTATCTGTAAACTCGCTAACACATCAAGAATCAACAGTCTACTAATGTATGTTAGCAGGACTTCCCTTATGGTGCTCCAGCACTAACCCACTTTCAGTTTCAACCCTCATCTCCCCACCTGAAGTCCCCCTTCTCTCCTCCTCCCCTTCCCAGCTTCCCATCCCTACCTGCTGGAGCATACCAAGGATCCGCCCCCCTCACCCCTCATCCTCCCACCCTTCACCCCCTCTGAGACCTATTGCTGTGAGGTGGTGCTGGGGGAGGAGGGAGGATGTGTGGGAGTGCTGGTGGGGAAGTGCCAGGTGAACGGGGAGCCAGCCAGAGTTGGAGAGCGAAAGAATATCAGCAATGGTGAGGGGGGGAGCAGAGGAGAGAGGGAGTCCACGTGATAAAGCAAACCTTTTCGGATTGGATCAGTTTGTCAGGTTTTATGCGTGCTAAAAGAGGGCGGGGCTCACCATAATTGATCATCATTACCCAGTGATTGTGATATAGAGTGCTACATGCAGACTCTAGCCCAGTGTGACAATAAAGATAGCTAGTATTATTACCATTCCTTCGGATTTTTGGTTGTGAAGAACTGTAGCCCGAGTTGAAAACTTTAGAGTTGGCCTGAGAAACTGGATTGGTCGTGCCTGAGAGCTATTGTGTACGATGTAAGAACCTCCCATACCTGACAGAGACCCAATTTAGCTGTGTTTATGGAAGATGCACCTCATATGGTCTACACTACTGTCCGCATAACTGTCCATGATGTCATCACTGAGAATTATAAGGCAGCACATTAGTGGCAGGAGGGGATTTTGTTACTAGCAAAGTGCATGAAAAGATATCAACCTTCATACCACCACATAGACTTTTCATTACAACATACACTGAAGGAGTTGCAGTGTGTAGTACTTCTGCCCAGGTGTAACTGATCCACTACCAATGCAACAAAAAGCAAATCTCTCTGTATCTGTCTGACTGCCTCCTTTGCTTTTAGTGCCATGGCTTCAATTCCTTTACACAGCACTGTGGGATCCATGGTGACTATGGTAATCACTGCTGGTCATGAGCCTAATGATCTGATAGATCTATAGCTATTTTCATAGATAGTAGAAAAGTACTGTTTTAGTTACTACATGGGAACAAGGCTGTCGTATGCTACATCATAATCCGCAGGAAATGGCAAGTTCTGTAAAGGCCATAGTAACACCATTCATAGTTTCTGATCACTGCCTGCATGTAAATGCATGCCCCTTCATGCTTTTTAGTATGAGTTCAAAGGTCACTCACTGCAGCCCCCCACTGCAATACAGTGCATGCACAATGGGCAAAGCAAGGATGTAAGTCTACCATAACAGTAATTATTAGAGAGCCATGCAAGAGACAACTACCAAGCCAAAACAGTGTCTTGAGTATCGAGTGCTGTCTCTCTCCTCCAGGGGCATTCATCAACCTTGGTCAGAGCATCCAGCTGCAGTTCATTGTCAGGTGAGTGCCGCCACTCACTGCAGCTAACCCTCAGCAGGTTGTAAAGCAGAGAAGCTTGTGGTGGTTACAAATGAACCACCCCTCCACCCTCCCCAGCTCCGTCAACTTCCGCAAGCGTCGTGTACTCCCACAGACACCAGGCAAACCCATACGGCACCTGCCTCCTTCTAAGCCAAAGAGAATTCAACCTCAGGCAAATGTGAGCAGCTAATGTTCTGACACGCTGTATCCAACGCTGGGCTAAGGGTTCAGTCAGTCAATTCGTATCTGTAACAACATGCATCTCTCAGTCATACTCTTCTTTCTAAACTTAAAAAAACTGCATCTTCCTTACCAAAAAAAATCTTCTCCTTCTTGAATTAGAGCACAGCGACATCGGCAGTGCCTCTGGAGCGCAGCAACAGTCCGGCTGGTCTGAGTGGCTCGGGAGAAGGCTCCCTCAGCACGTCACTGCGAGATCCAGGTTGGAAAGCCTCTGCCATAAAATGGGACGTAGCACGATTGCATGTGTTCTCACGTATATGCCTACAGGTATCACATGCATTTAGTCTGTACAGGTATCACATGCACTTAGTCTGTACAGGTATCACATGCATTTAGTCTGTTCTTCAGTTTTATACTCAAATGGGCTGACTGCTTATGTTGGGTAAAGGTCGACACTAAGCTTCAGGGGGTATTTGCAGTAGTGATTTATTTGACACAAGAAGTCAGAATCCCTCCCCCTCCCCCGCCCCACGCCAGGTCTCCGGACCAGATTGCAGCGGATCTCACGAGAAGTGAACGAGAGGAGAACAGGCTACCACAACAGGAAGCCACCTCCAGTATGTCCCAGGCCTTGAGTTCTATCCAGTGACAGTTGAGAGAGTAGCTAGTGTAGGCAGCAAGAACACTGTCTTCTCATTCCCTTCTCCTGCACACTCATCTCTTTTCTCACTTCCTTCCCACATATACCTTCATCTCCACCCTCCTCCCTCCACCCTCCACCCCTCCACCCCCAGCCGTATGAGCAGGTGGGGAACAGCATTGGGTTCCAGCTGCTCCTTCAGAGCCACAAAGACGTCACCTCACCTCTCATTGACTCCCTCTATGCTCCCCTCAAGGTAACCACAGTTCTATGTAGTAACCTGCTTCGCTGGCTCTAGCTTACTAGTGCCTGTCCCTCTGCTGGCGGTGTGTTTGGTATATGAGAGGCCAGCCCGTAGCAGGCCGGTATTTGTATACAGTGCAACACCTTGTCAACTTCCTTAGTCTTAGTGAGAGTTTCATTATTGCCTAAGGTAATAAGTTTACAAACTGAGTCTCAGTAAGATTAACCTGGTAACTGCTGGATCTCAGTGAAGAGCTGTACTGCATGTGAGCCGCTATGCAGGATGTTTGAGTGCTTCATGGCAGCCAATGTCTACTCTCTCTGTACCCAGGAGCTGGAGCTAAAGGACCCGGAGATCTCCCGCCACTACTCCACCTTCCTCCAGGCCTACAGCGACAGTCTGGAGAGTGGGGCCACTCATGAACTTATGCATCCAGAAGACATTCCCACCCTGCGCTTCCTCACTGATCTCATCCTCCACTGCTGCTCCATGCCAGTGAGACACTAGCCCTGCAGCCTCCCCCCACCTTCCCTTCCTGTCCTACTGAGCCCCTCCCCTCTTCCCTTCCTGTCCTACTGAGCCCCTCCCTCTTCCCTTCCTGTCCTACTGAGCCCCTCCCTCTTCCCTTTCTGTCCTACTGAGCCCCACCCGCTTCTCTTCTTGTCCTACTGAGCCCCTCCCCTCTTCCCTGTACACTGCTGACTAAGCCCACCCCTCTCCCTCTCTATCCTGTTGACTCAGCCCCACCCCCTTTCCCTCTGTCCTACTGACTCAGCCCCGCCCCTCTCCCCCTCTTTCCTGCTCACTCAGCCTCACCCCTCTCCCCCTCCCAGCAATTGATTGACCTGGCCACAAAGCACTGCCCACTGTGGCTTCACCTGGTGTCTGTGTTCAGTGCCTCAGGCCAGAACCAGCTGGCGCTAGTGGAGCAGAGAAGCCCCTCCCAGATTCTCTCCTGCATGCACCTGGGACTGATGGCTGAGTCTGTCAGCTTCCAGTGCCATGGCTGGTACACCCTTGCCCACGTGGTGGGCGCACCCACCCTCCCGGGAAAGAAGGTAAGGAGAGGTGTGTCTGAGCAGGACACAGAGATGGGGTGGCTGCAGTGTTGGCATCGATGTCTTGTCTGGTAAGCTTGTAATGCAACTCCTTCCTGTGCCCTCCTTTTTAGCCGGCCTTGAGAGAGCCGTCTGTGACTTTGGCGCTGGCACTGATCGAACAGCAGCTAGAGAAGTTCTCTTCATACCCGCAGCTGGTGGGCGGGGTCATGCACTTCCTGGGACAGCTGGCTACCGCTTTGAAGGCGTCTACCACTGCCTCTCCTGAGGAAATGTCCGTCACCTACACCACAGAGCAGGTGAGCAGCTCTAACAAGAGCCCATCTCTAGCAGCAGCCCACCTCTAATCTCCAGCAAGAGCCTATCTCTAGCATAATAGTCCACCTCTAGCCACAGCCCATCTCCAACAAGAGCCCACCTCTAGCAACGTAACATTGTACAGTACTACATGTACAGAATGGGTGCAGTTCTGCAAGGACTGATGGAAAGATTCGTCAATTGAGGAGTGTTTGTAAGAAACTACTCGGCAAGAGTAACCCTTACCTCTGACCCCTGACCCCTATAGGCTGGGCGTATCCTGGGTTTGCTTCGTGAGCACAACATTCTCCGTCATGTGATGAAGGTCCCACAGGAGCTGAGGCAGGACAAGAACTTTGACCTTGACTACTGCGCTCTTGTCAAAGCCCTTGTTCCAACCCGGTCCCGCCCTAACAAGAAGAAGAATACGACAGCAGCCGTGCCCACACCCGCTACTGCCACACCCCTTTCTCCTGGATCTCCGCCCAAGAAGCCAAAGCGGCTGCACAGGAACATTGCCAGTCGGGTAAGGGAGACGGAGTGGTCGGGTAAGGGAGACGAAACAGTAAGGGAGACAGAATGGTAGAGCAGAAGGGAATTGTTTGGAGTTGTAAGTTGTCCTACTCATTGTTGCCATATCTGTAGTGCCATCTGACTGGATGGTTGGTGGTGCGTAGCTATAGAATAGCTTTACTACTGTATTAACAGGCCATGACTTTTGGGAAGCAAAATTCTTTGTCGCGACCCATTACACTGTATACACCAGCTGTTGCACACAAGCTGCTGGTATATCCTTCGACATGACCAACTCTTAATTTAGGTATGACAGTATATGGTGGAACGAACATCACTACTCTGTTCTCCCCACTGCCCCAGCAATCCCGCCAGAGTCGCAAGAGTATGCAGCCGCCCGTGAGGGCCAGCAGTGCCGAGGACCTCCCAGACTGTGGTGCAGACTCCGCCCCCTCTCTGCCTCAACGTCACACCCCCTCACCTCTAACCAGGCGGAGAAGCAAGTCTGTAGATGAACTAGACTATGACTCGGACAGCTCTAACCACACCCACTCCGTTACATCACTACCGGATGTGCTGAGAAGCAATGAGGAGATCTCAGTCAGCAAACTGAGAGAGATGATGGGGGATACAGTTCAGCTGGCACCAGGGAAGGGAGGGAGTGTCAAGGAGGGACTACTAGCAGGAAAGGGAGGGAGTGTCAAGGAGGACACAGGCGATAGGAAGCTGTCTGATAGTGAGCCTGGGGTGGTCTCTGCGGAGGAGGCAGTGCAGCGTGGGAGAGCAAAGGAAGAAACTGAGAAACTGGCTGTCCACATGGAGAGGGACAAGGAAGCCACACACATGGCAACGGCCAGGGTGAAGGTCGAAGAGAAACCTGCTGCTGTGGGAGAGGAGGCTGACAGAAGCGAGGAGCACTCACTTGGCAGTCAGTTGGAAAGTATATCAGCTGCTGTTCACGCCGACAAAGACAGGACTGATGACACGCCCCCCTCCAGTGAACCGACGGGAGTGCCTGCGATGCCCCTCATTAAGGAGTCCTCAGTCCAGGAGGTAGAAGGAGGCGTGGCTAGTGACGGAGGGACTCGAGGTGGGGTGGGAAAGGCCTCGGCAGGCTGCAGCACATCAGCCAATGAGATCCAGCCACAAGCCACCACGGCTCCCGAGAGCAGTACTCCACCAGCTGGGAACAAGCAGGAAACCTTCGACTTCTCTCCTAACACTGACTCCAGACAGGACAGACCTTCTCTAGTACCTGTCACCCAACCCCCTGTTCCCTCCCCCATTCAGCACCCCTCCCTATCCCCCCTGACCTCCCCCTCTCCCCCCTCCACCCCCGACTCCCTGGCCGGAGACATACAGTCTCTGCTCTCCCAGCTCCGGGCCCCTGTTGCCCAGGGCAACATCAACAATAACAACAGTGGCTCCTCTATTGATCCTGCAGTAGGGAGCCCACTGCACAAGGTGAAAGGTGAGGCTACATACGTGTACTTACATGGTTTTTTAGGAGGCAAAATGTTACTTTACTACATCGTACACGTATACTCACATGTATTAATATTGTCAGCAATTTCAACACCCCTGGAGTCCATGTCTGGCCTGGCCCATGGGCCAGTGAGTCGCTGAGCCTAGTAAGTTGTCGACTCCAAGCTACAGCTGTATGGAATGTTCCTATCCCCTCCCCAGCCGCTGCCGAGGGTCTCACCGTGCTGGTACCGGAGGTGACCCGAGGGAGTCACTACTACCGCCACTCGTTCAAGAGAAGGAACAGAAAAGCAGCACTTCCCACCCAGCCACCTCCCAGGGACGGGCGGCAATGGGTAGGACTGATACCTTAAGTAGTAGCACACTACAGGTGTACAGTCAGTTAGTCTTCTTCTCCCAGAGTTTGGAGTTGGAAGAGCCACCTGTAATCTATCGTGACTCCGCCCACCGCCTCCACCCACGCACGGCTCGCAGAATGTCCTGGGACCCCTCCATACCCCTCCAGCCCCTCGCAGGACAGCAGGAGTCACAGTTCTTTGAGCACTCGGGAGAATTCTTGTCAGAGGTGAGACCTTAGCCAGTGATACAGTTGTGACTACAGTCCATGTCGGTCTGTGGAGTCTTGAAACGTATTTCGAGACTGGTCCTAACTCCACTCACCTACAAATTACAGGATCCCAAGTGGCAGGGTGGCGTAAGGGGGGAGCAGGTTAAGCACGTCCTCTGACACCAGCTCACCTTCTCGCTCTCTTTCTTCCAGGAGCACACTGCACTTGAGGACCTCTCGTCTGGCCACGAGGACATCAAGGACTCACTCAGCAGTAGACTTGAGGTGAGTCGTACCCCGGCCTCCAAGCCAGGATGTGAGGCCTGGGTATGAGAGTAGTGGAACCCCCTGTGTATGAGCATCTAATAGTAACTTTGGGGCTTGCTCAGGTTCGCCCCAAAGTACTATTAGACCAATTATCCATGCACATGCGAGGCAACGTGTTTTGCATCTGTGTATAAAAAATTCATGGCACATATCTAGAGCACGCTAACATTATTCTACACAAACATCCTCGCCTTACAACGCTAGCTAGTCTGTGTGTGCAACCTGTCATTTCTGCAGCTGCTGGGGACCATCTGCAAGCTGTGGCAGCAAGACAAGGGTCTGCAGGCTGCAACCAACACCCTCACTGCCTGCTTCTCCTCCGGCACTTCTGACATCTCTCTCTTCACAGACATCCTGGCTTGCTTCTGTGCCATACAGTGAGTCATAGCACACAGTCACAGCCACTGAGAGCGGTTCACACTAGAGGCTGATCAGGAGCACTCCCAAAGTTCCACTCAAGTGTGTGCTGATAGTGTGATGGCCCTTCTCTTTACAGGAGCCCCTGGACACTGGCAGTGAGTCTGGTGATGCTGCCAGTTCTCAGGCAGCTGATGGGCAACCAGAGAGAGGAACGGTCAGTACGTACATATCCACTGCAGTTGCTAGTCATAGCCTCAGGCCGTGGTTGACACTGGTTGCTGCCTCCCCAGACATTTGCTGACTGTGTGTGCTGCTCTCACGATGGTGGTGAAGAGATTCTCAGACATCATCCAAACTGCCAAAAGTAAGTGACAGACGTGAGGGGCCTCGTCCAAATACGAGGTTTGCTTTGTTCACCCAATTCAGATCCAGTGGGGTGACTAACGAGGCCAGAATAAAGTGTTTTACGATTTGTACACTATTACTTAGTGACCGTCTCTAAACTAGTCTGAAATCTGTAGGATTTCTATGTACCACTGTACACTCAGGGGCTCTGGAGTATAATATTATGTAGCCATGACCTCCCGCACTTAGAGCACCTGGTAGAATGTGCTAGTATTCATCTGTTGGTACCTTGGGGCTAGTGTTGTCTCCTTGGTTAATGTACCTCAACCGCAGTACCTCGACCACCCTCATTCTGCCAGGTTTCACAGCTGTGCATGGCCGGGTCCCTCAAACCCATACCAAAGGAATTGTACCCTATCGAGTATATATGACCACAAAGTTCCCTCCCCCCTCCCCTTGGGTTTCTCCAGACCCAAAGCGTAGCTCTCGGCTCTCCTCTCGCGCTGACCAATCACAGAAGGAGGTGTGCTACCGCGAGCTGCACCATAGCTGGCTAATGTTAGGGGAGAGGCTAGAGCAGGGCTGTGACACGCCCACTGTCACTGGGGAACTCACTCGGCTAAAGGTACAGGTAGACTCTCCTTCTCTGCATACTGTGCTGGAAGATGTGCCAATCCACCATGTATCCCACTGTAGGCACTACTGGAGCCATACAGTCTAGAGCTGGACAGCAGGTAGTGAGAAAACAGCCATTTTATCACGATCTGTGTGTACATCACCATCATACAGGAGTTATTTTTTTATTGGGTGTGTCTAATGTTTGTATACATAATATACTGCCGGCAGCATGGTACAAAAAGCATTTACGCTATATAATTGGTCCTAAATTATATGACACCCTGCAGCTGACGTCTGTAATGATACTGATCTGTCCAGATGTTGTACATAATATAACATGTATATACAGGTATCCTGAGCCCATGTGCACATCGACCAGTTAGTTATACTGGTCAGGCAGTAAAGACAGTCAAGTCTTGTAATTGAAGGGCTCAGAACCACAGTGGACTAACCCAAAATCAAGCCGCTAGAAATTGCAAGAGTTGCACAAAAATGGAGTAAAAATAAACATACTGTTATGAATTTTGAAGGGAAAAAAAACGGCACCCCATAGAGTTTGTGGAATGCCCCCAACTTTTTCTCTTGATTGGCCCCCAGGCGTACAACTCTCATGCAAGTTTTGATGAAAATGAGTGGAGTGCTGGATGATAAGCAGAATTGCCACACCTCTGCAGTAGCTTTGTAACTGTTTCATGGGCATTCAGCGATGTGGGTGACTGGATGATGAATCTACTGTCCACTAGCACAGCCTGTGCTGCTATTCTCAACAGTTCACAGAGAGCCACATGCATAGAACAAGGCCACGGGCACGAGGCTATTTTTACAGGGCTAGTCCAGTAGCTAGGTTCATAGCACTATCTGTAGCTACCTAACCTTTATCCCCAGTGCTTGTACTATAGCGGGACGCTCTAGCCATCCTACTGCTGAAATGCAGTTGTGCGCTCATGCTAGGAACAATTCCATTTAACGCACATCACCGTTACAGGTTTATAAGGCAAAATTTTTCACCCATCTGACGGGAAGTCAAGGTGGCGCGTTCGGTTAGACTGGGGTCGGAACGTGGCCTCCCCATTAATCGGGTCGCGTGTTCGAGGCGCACGCGTGCAATCTGATTCTTGACTTTCTAAGCCTACAGCCAATACGTCGGTAACTTTCCTTCGGGAACTCCGAAACTAAAAGGATGACTGGGTACGTTACAAGGCCTCCTGTGATTCCCAGCCATCGCCTATCCAGCGCTCCGGGTGTCTGACACTCCAGGAGGGATGGGAGGCTCCATGGGCTTTTTTTTTCTTTTTTCTCAAAGTTTCTTTTTTTTTCTTCAAGTTTTTTTCTTTTTCTCCTTTTTTCCCCCTCCAAGTTAAGTTGTTCTCTTTATAGAAATGCCACAAAAATAATTTTACAAATTTAATTTGAATTTTATAACATTTAATAGATATGCTATTGGCTGCTAGGCTTTTTTCCCTCCGACTTACATTGTAATTTGTTTCTCTTTATAAATAGTCATCTATCTATCAGTACTAAGCCTGGGAAGAATTGTTTGACCAACCAGGAGCTATAGGCTTCTTTTTTTCTTCTCCAAGCTAAGTTGTTTCTCAATACCACAAATAGCCATCTGTAGGCTCACTGACCAATTAGCGACATCCACACTGTACAGTATCAAGATACAAGTAGTCAAAGGTTTGTTAGTCATTGTGAATACAAGAGAGATGTAACGTGATCGCTGATTTCTGATTGCATGATACAAAATCTGCACCAGGAATGAAAATACAAACTGTACAAACTATAATTCTAGCTGTAAGTGGGTGGGTGGAAAAAAGAAAGATAGTGACAATTGTGAGTTGATTTTACAAGCAAAACGAAAATATGAATGCACAAACAATGAACAAGGGGGTGGTAATTCGTCACTCAGTTACATCATTAGCTTACATCATGACTGAGAGGGCGTCTCATTGGTGGATTGGCATTGGGAGGTGTGGCCCTTGCCAGCAAGACAGAGCAGTGCATCTGCCCCAAGTTCCTCCATACTGGAACACCTACAGCAACATAGAACAGCAGCTGAACAGTAATGGCTGAGTAGGAAGCGAGGCAAGTACTTATTACGTAGTGTGGAGACCCTGAACTTGTATATTTATGAGTAATTACTATCGGTGAAGATACACCTCAGAGTGCAATTGATATCTGCATAGCTAAGCACCACAAAGATTGGCAAGACTATGTAGCAGTGATAGCAAGCAATGAAGGGAGAATCGTTGGAGACCGAGGCTGATTCACAGCAGGAGAGTGGTGTCAGCCCACTGTTCTCACTGGCAAACAAACAGCATGCACTGGAGAGCTCCAAAGGTTAGGACACATTTACTGCTTACACCTAGCATGGCAATACATCCCACAGTGCATTTGTGAACCCGCAAAGCTGGCGAGGCCCCCTGCATGATGCAGGTATGCATTAATTATAAGGGTGAACCCCTCCCTCAATGACCTTTACCTGGACTCTTTGCTGAGAGTGGGCGGGGTACCAGCCCCTCCATAGCCACTGTCAGCTAGAGACCGGTCTGCAGCACTCAGCTCTCCGCCCCCCTCCTCGCAGTCACTCTCCTCTTCTCCAAAACCCTCATCACTGCTCTCCATCTCGGCCTCAGCCTCGTCCTGTGCCAACATGAGCTCAGCTGCCGCGCACACCTCTGCTAGGCTCAGGCTGTGTGGAAGGAATGGCACGACAAATAGCAGTATCCATTGAGACCGGGAATTAGTATCCTCCAATGAATACAGCAGTAGTGAGTCACATGACCCTCATTACTCATACTGTGAGCTGATTTCATCACAGCTAATAATTTTAATGGCTGACTGCTGCTTTGTTTGTCAAGACTATTTACAACTTCCATAGTGATCGGAAGCTGGACTGATATTCATAGGGTGTGGTCTGGGAAAAGAAGGCCGTGAATGCTAGTAAAAACCACACGCAGAAAAGACATAATAATTATGTAGACCAACACACAGAGAAGTCTACAGCTGGTGCTCATCTCAGTGCACGTCACGGCGATAGAATTCCTGTTGAGTTGGAAAGCTAATGAAAGTGTCTCACATAGGCAGATAATGATAACTTGACCCAAGCAGTCCGTCTGTCATGGATGTGACGTCGTCTAATCGTGTGCAATAGCGCAAGAATACACGATGAGTCGGTTACATTATCTAACGGTCCTGACCTCAACTTCTGACCTCAACTCCTACCTACTGATGCCTCCGAGGGTTATGATCAAAGCAATCAGGTACGTAGCTGTGCTCGGCTACTTGTATTTAAAAAATCATTCTACAAAGCAGACTCGAACGTGGTGCCACACTACACAGGACAGCCACGTAGACAGCACCTACCCTCTCTTGGCGGTGGGCCTGAAGAAGGAGGGAGCAGGCCTCCGTGAGTAGCAGTGGTCGTGCTGGATGGCATGCAGGATGCCTGGTGTGACCGTGGTGGAGTGGTCGGGGCTCCCACTGATCATACACATGGTCAGGGCCGCGTCCCTCTCAGCTGGGTCCAGGCTGTCTGCTCATGAGAGAGGGTGGAGAGAAAGAGGTGCCAGCTATCAGTAGTCAGTGCATCATTCCCAGGCTAGCCTCATCCCCAGACCTCTGCTGTATTTGGCTGTTCGGGCTGGGAACGAGGCTGGTCTAAGGCCCAGAGGCTAAAGGACTCAGACTACACACAAAACAAGAAGTAGGAGTGGTCCTGAACCAGCCCTGTGTATTGATACAATGAAATCAGAAGCACAGGCAGTAAACAATTCTACAGATATTTTCCAGGATACATGACATGCCGAAACTCCACCCCTTCTCTACACCTCTGCAGAAGCTGGTTTTGACCTAATTCTAAAGAGGATCTTTTCAACTCACACATAGCCTATGAACAAAAAGCTATTCTTTTCCAGTGACTATACTACACACGTATGCAAACCCCAAGAATGACCAGTATAGAAGCCATTCTTGCTTCTAGTTCATATGCAAATGAAGCAGCAACAAGGAGCAGTTGGACCTTCCCTGGATAGCTGGACACAGCAAAACATGTGGTTGCTAAGGCTACTAGAGACCTAGCATTATCTCCATGGTAATCACTAAGTACCTGAAGCTGTAGTAGTGACAGTGTGCAATAATTGGGACAGGAAACCATAGTGGTGCAATTGAACAGTTACTTGGCATTTAACTGGCTTCAGTTCATTTAGCATACATACACAACACTCACAACAAACACTCACCGAGGCTGCTGCTGCTGGAGCTGTGCAGCAGGTGCAGGGGAAGAGAGACGAAAAGTTCAGTTAGAAAGGATCAGATTCTAGAATTCATTATGAAGACTGGCAATCCAATTTTCGTTCCTCCTTCACACCCCCCCCCCCAAAAAACCGAAGGCCTAGCCAAGCATGCAAAACAGTAGATACCCTTGAGCTGTGGACATTACACTACAACTGAAAGTCAAGACTGGCGAGGTCCATTCATCCCTGATATGAAATACCCACTATAACGGCTAGGGCCTATCGTTGTCTGTTAATGAAGGGATTGTCAACAGTAACTGAGGCATCCCACACTACACCAAATAAACCACCTGTGCACACAAGGACGATAGCCTGGAATAGTACGCCAAGTTTCAGATATGATCATTATCATAGACTGCATACATATCTAGGGCTTCTAGCCTAAGGCTGCTATGGGAACTACTACAAAAAGAGTTGCTATGGCGAATTAGGAGTGAGCAGCCATTTTGCAAATTGTTGTTTTAGTGGTATCCATCAAATCTGTTTTTGGTCAGCTACGTTTCAGCAAAGGTTTATCGTGCCTCATTTCCATAATTCCATTCTTGAAAACCACCCATAAAATCACCATGTGCATACAACGCCAACTTATTATAGCTCCATAGCAGTTACGTCATGTCCGCAGTGGAGGACAATATGCGAAAGGTTGTATTGGTGAGTATCATTTAGAGTTATGAGTGCTAAGCACCATGTGACGGAATGACGTAATTTTTACCAGACAAGGAAACAGCAAACAGATGGTTTATCAAGCAAACACTAATCCCCCTGGCCAAAGTAAAAAAAAAGAATGGCTACTCACCTCGGGGAGAGAGGTGGAGAGAAGTAGCTGTGGTATGGATGGTAAGGAGAGCGACGCAGGGCCGCCAGAAGGCTGCGTCGGTATTCTGCATCCACTGTCCATAGCCCTCCCTTGCTCAAGGGTGACTTTGACTGCAGAGAGTAAGAGGCTTTGTTTCAAGCAGCAAGGAAAAATAAACTTATTATTCACGGTCATGCATAATCGAATAGCTAACCACAAATTCAAAACATTCATCATCCCGGAAGTGAATAAACTAGCACGTTGTCTCACCTTGCTGGAGCTCCTGTCAACCTTCTTGAAACACTTGTTGAGCGATAGGTTGTGCCGCACAGAATTTTTCCACCCAGGGCCCGCTGCGCGGTAGAACGGAAATTTCCACATTATCCACTCGTAGATTTCTTTCACTGGCAGTGTCTTCGTAGGGGAGCTCTCTACGGCCATGAAGATCATGCAGGCGAAAGAAAGCGGAGGCTTCTGTGCGTCTTCTCCGTTGTACTTTCGATTCCTCACGTTCAAAATGACGTTCACCATCTTGTCTGAGTTCTTTTTTCTAGAATCTCCGCTTCCCTGCGCCCTGCCGCTAGCCCTCCTGACGGCACGGGTCCCAGCCTTGCTAACCCTGTGCGGTGATCCAGTCAGGGCTGTACACATGGAGTTTAGAACTCCTGACTTCTGCAACCAAGCTAGATTGGTCAAGTCATCGCCGCCCATCCTAATGGTAAGGGCTTTTGGGGTAGTAATGGCGCCCGCGGTAGCACCAGAGGGTATCCCAAGGTTCCTTCCGGCACAGTCGGGCGGCTTGGCCGTGGCTAGCATGACAGAGACGGTTTTTTTTTACAGAAAGATGTCAAAAAACAGGTCTCAAGTTGCCGGCATAATACCTCGACTTGGTCTGTAGGTGTGAAGTATAAAATGGTCTTCCTCGGGTCTTTTTTGTATCAACCGGTTTCTTGGCACTAGTGGTAGTCTTCTCTCAACTATCGCAAGAATTGCTTGCTGCCTCAACTCAATCTAGCTGCTAAAGTTAGCTAGCCCAAGAAACTAGAGCAACAGAGCGGGGCCTGGGTGATCACGTGTTTAACATTTTTGTTGACGGGGCCTAGATACTGTACAGTTTCCAGTAGCAACGTTAATTTACAGTAGTTGCTAAGGTTTTGACTTCCTGTCTGCGTTTTGTCTTGCGGTTTTGTAGACAATAAGCCCTTGGCACGCATGCGCAAGGCATGAATACAATTTTGTATGAGGACATACATATAATAATTCAGGTTCAGAGCACAAATCACAGAAAATAACAAAGTGACAGATGCCATGACTGGGGAAGTCTAGCGACTTAATTAGTGTTTTAAGAGGCTGTAGTCTCCATCTTCCTGGGCAACATGTGGCACGTTTTCATAAGCTGAGCAAAAGAAAGAATCATATCATCACACGATCCATGAACAGCTAAAAGGCATGCCAAAATCCCTTAGCATCAAACTGACCTTTCAAGACAATACATTTATGACACAAACCAAACCATGTTGGAATTTCAGTTCCATTCAAAAATTGTGTACTGTTAGGATGCCCTTTTTCGGTTCATGGAGCAAAGAACACATAGGTAGCCAGTTTTACTTCTTAGAGCTAGCCATGTCTGCTAAACCTTTCAGGAAAAAAAGCATATCACTACCAGATCGTGTATTAGCAAACTGCAATAAGTGGTAGCATGTTTTCATGTTGTACCAGTGGGTACCTACTTTACAGAATGTACAATCTCTAAACAGAACTGAAATCCGCTGTAGACCCCCAACGCTGGCAGTAGGGTAAGGACCAGCTAGCCTACACCAGTGAGGGCATACACACGACAACCCTTCTACCTCAAGAGTGTAGTGCAGCAAGGCGGTCTGCCCTGAAACTTGCCACTCTAGGCACCACAGTATGATCGGTATGACAATGGCTTTCATAGCACCCCACAAAGCATTCATTAGTCTTCTCCTTGTGAACTCCACTCAAAATCTTTAGGCTTGGACAGAGCACTTCATAACTTGCATAGGCACTAAGCGCATTAGGTGCAGGCTCCACCCCATTACCCATGTGTCCTCCATTGCCCACATGCCCCTATCTCCACTCCATTGGCCAGGTGCCCCTGAGGACCAGACTCCACCAGTACTCGCCTTTTCTTTTTCCTCTGTGGCTGGGTCTGGCTACTGGTACCGTGTGTCTCTCTCTGGACGAGTTGTTCTGTGTTACTGCATCAAGGGAGAGGGGGGGGGTCAATATGCCCGACAGCAGCAAGACTGCACTACCACAAAACCTAGTCCTCATTCTGAGATGAGCCTCAGAATAAGGCTGAGGTCTGTCTTCCAAAACAGTGTAGTACAAAGGTGTGTTAATTAATATGTGTAAGTGCAGGGAACAGATGGACTACAGCATACCATCCTCTAAATGGCTGTACTCATCATTGCTGGGGTCATAGCCTGGGATGCTGGACTCATTCAGAACGCTGTACTCATCATCCAACGCTGCAGGACAGAGTATGAACAGCCGGCTCAGTGAGCCGCGCACAATACAGACCCCCATGCCCCAGATGTTACTTTCTCTATGGTATTAGAAAATGTATGTGCAATGAGGTTCTTCATGGACTGACGTCATAATCACCTCAGCTCCGTCCACCTCGGTGATTATATACGTCATCCCTTCAGCATTTTTATTCCATGCAGATAAGCGTCATCGTACCTATAATATACTAAGGCAGAGGTGGGGTGTGGAGATAGACTAGGCCTCCCCTTGTGGCTTTTTTGCCTTCATTGAACTTGAAAATGTGAGGAGGTGAGTAATCCTTTATCAGAATTGCACTGAATACTCCGTTTTTTCCATGGCTGCAAAAAAAGCTGTGAGGGGAGGCATGGGTATAAAGCTAGTGGGAATGCATGCTGCAAGAGTCCCGTTTCATCCCAGTGCCTGTGCCAAGCTAGCTAACCTATGTGAGTGAACTGTGGCTGCAAATTTGGTGATGGGGCTAATTATTATACAAGCTTCACCAACCTGTATCTTCTATGTAACTGTAATCTGCTTCCGTAGTTTCTGCACTGTGAGAATGTACTACTGCAGTAGGGGAGATATCATGGCCACATCAACACCACACAGAATTATAGTTACAGGCTTAGGACTGACCTGGTTTTGGTTTGGGTTTGGGTCTGGGCTTAGGTACTGGTGGGAAGGCCCGTGTTGGGGCTGAACCAATAATGGATTTTTGTCCAGGGGCAACCTCATAGTGCTCACTGACACTGATGGGCTGTGGTACAGACCGCTGAACGTTTAGCTGGGGATGAAAGTGGGCACCCAGTGGACTGGGTTTACGGGGCTTGTAGACTTTGGTGGCTGTGGAGTGGGAGAGGGAATGTGTGAATAACTGCTAGCTACACAGCCTGAAACGTGTGTGTATGCAAAACAGCTAAGCGAAGCCACACTGCAGAAGCATTGCTGCCAGCCATCTCAGTGCTGTAACCAGACCTATGCTCACTCCCTGGCTAAACAGTCTGCCACACCATTAGGCCTAGCCCAGTTGTGCTAATTCCCTTTGCTTTGGCATAATGGAATTATCCCACATAATATTTCACTGACACATTTTTTCATAATTATGTGCATGGCATTAGTGGAAATTTATAAATTGTATAGAAGCTGCAAACATCAGATGTCAATTTACAAGTAGATTGTACACAGACCAATAACTGCCACCAAAAACAGATGTTGTGTTAGTGGGAAGTATCGTCAACTGTGCTACTGAATCAACCAAAATTGGACCACTAGAACTGAGAGTACAATGGGGGTAAAGCTTTGGAATTAGGTAATAGGATTCTTGACAGGCTAGGCCCACACATGTCAAATTTTTTGGCAGGACAAATGGGTGGAGCAACAGGTACATTAATTAGATATTGGACTTGACCGTTCGGTGAGCCCAGGTCTAGTCATGTGACCAAAACACTAGAATCTCTGGGTGCACTGCTAATAACTACTACTGTTAATGAATCCTATAACTTCTACCGTCCTAGCTTCCCAGTAACCTGGTCAGGCTTCTGGTTACCTGAAGTAGAATTTTGCTGAGGTGATTTGTGCTGACGGTGCAGGGGGTCAGTGGGTGTGGGTGGGAGGGGCCTGCTCTTGGACTCCTCAGGAGGAACAGGGGGGAGGGGACGAGATGAGGGTGGGTGAGCTGGGAGCGGAAAGAGTATTCTATATAAGCATCTGCTACATGTAGGGTCCTTTTTTATTACTTACCTTTGGATTCAGCTGTGAAACTCCTTGGTCTGGTAAAAAAAATGCATTGTTAATAAATTAAAAAGGTAGGGAATGATAAAGCGCATAGAAAAAGTGGGGAATAAAAAAGGAAAAGAAAAAGTGGAGAAAAAAGAAAAGAAAAAGTTTGGCAGCGGTGGGATTCGAACCCACGCCATCGAAATGACTGGTGCCTAAAACCAGCGCCTTAGACCACTCGGCCACGCTACCACCTGACAGCAAAGTGTTCAAATTATCCATTATAAAGTAAACATGAATAACATACACTCACCTCCGTTCTGCCATTGCCTGTCAGGTGAAGAAAATATTCATAGTGAGTAGGCATCACAATCACTTATAAATATTTTGGTCATGCTTCTAAACTGTCTTATATTGCCAAGGAGCGGGAAGCAAGGCAACTAATCATGTTGCATGGAGACTCTGCATATAAGTAACTCTACAGGAATACAATTATTGCAAACATTTCCTGTGAGTGCGGATTGCTTCCATGCACGTGCAGTAGAGCCAATGCATGCACTACGGTCCAGTCGACTGGGACAAGGCTTTTTCTTGCTGGATCAGTCCCCAGCATCGCTACCCAGTGAGGTAAAGTGGTAATCACGGTCAATTCCCTCACGCAATTGTAATCATATGGCATGTGAATCAGAGTGGAACAGCATGCATTTGTGCATTGTTGGTGGGCTACAGTCAGTTAGTTGAATACTCATGGGACTACTCATTGAGTACACACTGTACTTTGACTCAGAGCTCTGTTGTTGATCATAGCATCATCCACTGGTTGCCCTTGAACAAAAAATGTGCAGCTAGTGGTACAGAGCATGTTTTTGGCATGCCACGTGGCCCAACATACTGAAGGAGGAAGTGTCTGAGAGTAGTAAGTACATTGTAGTCAGGATTTATCCCATGGTGTACAAGAGGTTTACAAGAGGTTTAAACTGAAAGAACATCATACGAGAACAAACAAATTTGAATGCCAACTCAAGTGAGTTGGGCGTTGCACGCGAGTTCTTTCTCTGCTGCCATATGATATTTAATAACCCCCTGGGGTCACTACTGCTCCCAGGTCCTTACTTCTCTTGTCCTAGCGCTTTACTGCACTCCTGTCTAGAGGTGTACTGGTACTGTACTGAAGTACACTACAACCATTGCACAATATTGAGGCAAAGATCAACGTTGCCACACTCTCTAAGTCCAACTTTTAAGTACCCATAACTTGCTAAAGACCTACATTGTAACATACCTGTACTGATATGTCAGGCTCAGAGAACCTGTGACCTGGGGGAGACCTAGAGAGAGAGAGCGAGAGAGGACATGCATGAGGAAGCAACATTACTAGGAAACGATCTTCATTAACAGCAGGAAATGGTTTAATTACAGTTGAAGGAAAGTCACAGATATAGACTGTATCAGGTAGCAAAGGTGAATACAGAGTAATACAAGGTACAATGCTAATCACCTTGTTTAGAAAAGAAATGATAGTTTGTCCTTTGAAGAGAAAGCCTACTGCCTAAGCTTACCCTGGGTGACTGCCCCGGCATAGCACTATAACAGTACAGTTCTCTCATCTTCCTCTGAGCATTCTACAGCCATAGCATCCCTAACTAATAGCTGGATGCCAGGGTTTCTTTTAGGGGGGGGTGGGGGGGCATTTGCCCCCCCTTGAAAACTTTTTGCCCCCCCTTGGAGTTTTCAAAGTCCCAGTTTTTAAAACAGTAGAGATTATAGAGACATACAGTACATGCAAATAACATCTGTCCACACATCTAAACGGCAATTCTTCTAGGCTTTCTATTCCATATATCTACAATATTTTCTAGATCGTTATCAGAAAGTTTTTCTGGTGACTCGATTGCGATCCTCATTAAGGAAAAAAGGCTACTCTCTCCAATGCGATTTCTCAATCGTGTTTTGATCATCTTCATCTGGGAGAAACTTCTTTCGACCGAAGCTGGCTGTCATGCCAGTATGAACACAGTGCTGACTGATATCACATTAACACCTAAGGTAAGTAGGTAGCAAGCAAGCCTGCAACTTACAAGAGTTGAAAATATGATTGCGATTTTACCCCCCAGATTGGCCCAGATTGCGTCAAAATCAATCTCAGAGGACCTACAAACCAAATTTTTTCTGGGGGGGCATGCCCCCAGACCCCCCTAAATGGCGCATTGTCGCGCGCTATTCAGTCGCCCCCCAAAATTTTCGCTATGTTCTGTTTTGCCCCCCCCCCCCCTTGTGATATTTTCTAAAAGAAACCCTGGGTGCCACTCAATGACTACACCACAGCCAAGAACCTAGCATATAGTGAAACTGAATCTGTGTGACTCCTCACAGCCAGCACTAGCCCATCTACTAACTGATGGGGTTGTGAACAGATGAGGCTTCTGAATACCTAAGAAGCCAGGGGGAGTATTCATGTTACTGAGACACATTCCCAGCCCATCCCCACTCTGTATTTGGGAGCGAGCAAAGACAGCTTGCAATACGTAGTGGGGAGTATGTAATACATGGAGTGGGGAGGCCTGGTAATGGAGCTAGAGACAAATGTACATGTTGTATGGGTCTCACATTGCCCGGATACGGCCGTCAGGATGTGCCTGCCATGGTGCTGGTGTTTTGTTCTGCGGAGAGAGATTGTCAACTCAAAGCAGTTGTTATATTCTGAGGTGCACAACAGCCACCTCTTGCATTACAAAACGGAGCCCATAGCTACATCAACCAGTACAGCTGCAGCACATCTCCAAAGATGGGCTAACTACACAAAGTGAAACAGCTATGAGTTTCTGAGGTGCAACTGTGTACACAACATTAACAACACCCTACAATAAGTTGATACACAATCAGATTCTCAGTGGTATCCTTTGTTTCCCAGCAGACATGGTTAGCGCAATGGCTGCCTTTAAGATTACAGAATATACACTTTTCGAATGAAACTAAAATCAGCTGGACAGTATACAATACAGACCCAGTAGGATCGAAACGTTGTGTACAAATTTTTTAGCAATATCTATTTGGCAACTCTGGGACTATCAACTCTCTCTTCATAAAAATAGTACACGACACATTTCAGAAGTGAAATGCCTGGCTATCTTCACATGAGCTACAGAACCCTGATATAATATATATACTTCCAATGACCTTGTCCGTGAACAGCAGGCGATTCAGAGTGTGTATCCATTCGGCCTTCTCCGCTACTGACTCAGCAGCCAGGTGGTAGACACGATCGGCTGTGCAGACATCAAACACGCTCCTGTGGCCCTTGATGGGTTCTCGAGTGATGACCCGAGTACACCCAGTCAGGTTGATCACCCCTGCAGGAAGGAGTTATTATTGTAGCTACACCACTTTTGGAAACCCACTCACTGGATCATATGTAGCATCGCTAAGGTAATCACACAGTACTATAGCAGCTAAACACTGCACAGAAAATACAAGCATGAAATTCAGCACTGTAGCTAGTGAAAAACAACAACTGGTGCACCACATGGCAGGTCCAGGACAACTGGTGCACCACATGGCAGGTTCCAGGACAACTGGTGCACCACATGGCAGGTTCCAGGACAACTGGTGCACCACATGGCAGGTTCCAGGACAACTGGTGCACCACATGGCAGGTTCCAGGACAACTGGTGCACCACATGGCAGGTTCCAGGACAACTGGTGCACCACATGGCAGGTTCCAGGACAACTGGTGCACCACATGGCAGGTTCCAGGACAACTGGTGCACCACATGGCAGGTTCCAGGACAACTGGTGCACCACATGGCAGGTTCCAGGACAACTGGTGCACCACATGGCAGGTTCCAGGACAACTGCAGTATTTTCATTTGGCCTTGTGCTATACATACTATTCACCTACTTCACTTGTAATGGGTGTCAATGCACTGAGCTCAGTGAACTGGTGAAAACACAAAGAGCAATCACCATGGCAAAGTCACCACAGTATGCTTCTAAATACGGCAACACCAGTTAATCATAGACCCATTGGCAACGAAATGAAGTCATTGACTCTACTGGCGAAACACTTGCCATATTTGGAAAGAGAAGCTTCGCAACATACACAGCTATGTATGGCATGCAACCACAGTACTGTCATTTCAGACGATCTCCTCCTAAATGGTCCTATCACTGGGTTCCCTAATGCACTTGCCACACTCCAGGGCCCATAGCAAGCACTAGAGCAAGGGCTGGCTCTATGCACAGCCTGCTCAAGATGATGTCAGCAACTGCCATTGGTCGAGCAGTCAGACATGGCAAGCTCTTTTCTGTACCACACACCAAGTGGCAGTATACGGACATTGTAAGTCTTACTCCAAGACTCTAATACAACAGACTCAACCTAGTCGTTGAGATCGCTAAAGTTTAATAGTGACAACAATAGTTAATGTCAGAAAACCACTGCTGTGATATGAAAGAAAAATTATAGCCACTAACTCACAATCCCTACCAGTCACCACATAGTATACTACTGGATGGGCGGGATGTTATGTATTTATGGCTTCTCCTCGCCTAAACTTGCCTTTGGGGTCTGCTAGGCGCTTGGCCTCCATCTCATTAGCATAGTATTCCAACCTCACGTATCTATCAGCCAGGGGGTACACCAAGCGAGAGTCAGCCAGGACAAACCATCTTCTCTTCCACTGAGCCATCTTCTGGGCGTCCGGTGGGCTCTTGGTGAGGTAGCCGGAGCGAACTATCTCTCCGCGGCTCATTCTCAATCTCTGGGTTATTAGTGAATTTACGTTTTCCTAGATCAAAGTGCGTTACGCGCCGTATAGTACTTAAAACCAACCTATTCGTATCTATCCAATGCCAGGCGGAGTAATTTCCAAGTTAAGTCCGACGCCAGGACAAACGCTATAGGCTAGTGCACGTACGCACGGGGAGTGAGCCATCTCATGGGCGCACGGTGGGCTCTTGGTAGCATGGTAGCCGAAGACTGGAAGGAGCTGAAAACGCTGGACGCTAACCTCAGGCAGCTCTATGATCAGGTATAAGAGGAAATATTACGTTTTCCTAGATCAGTGGAGATTGAACTGAGGATCTGAGGATAAGACTATTCATTGTGTGATTCCTCCTCAGTGGTCAGCTCTCCTGCCCCCGTCCTTCCCCCTCTTCACCTGCTCCGACCTACTCCAGACCTCCGACCTACTTGAGGCAGTATCTGGAAATGGAAAGTGGCACTCATGACGCACGTGGCATGCCGAAGCCCAGGCCTTCCTCAAGCTCCAGCACTGGGTGCTGGTCAAACACACATACAGCTACACCCTCAACTCCTCCACCCTGCAAGAGGTATGACCAAGTTGCTTGTTATACACTTTCACTGGGAGTACCTTCATCTGTTTCCATTCCCTGCAATGGAAATACTTCCATGCTATTCCTAGAATGGAACTCTTTGATTCCTGGAATGGAAAAGGTTAATATCTATTCCTGGAAGCAAACTGAAGAATATAATCTTAAGATTAGTTTTCAAGTTGCTGTACAAGTAGTGACTCCTCTTGTCCTGTTTTTTGGACTAATTGAACCAATGGTGTGGGTGTCTTCCTTCTCCAGGTCTTTCAAAACATCGAGACCACACCCCTCCTACCCCTGTTGGAAGACTTCCTCCCGCAGTTAGACTCCTTGTTTCTCAAAAATGAGAGCCAGGGATCACGTGAGCCAGAGGGAGGATCACATGAGCTGGAGGGGGGATCGCATGAGCTAGAGGGAGGAGATGAGGAGTACGTGGAAGTCCTGGAACTGTACTGCCTCCTACGTCAACGTCTGTTAGACGTGCGATACAACTGGGGGTGTGTGGCAGCCTCCGCCCTAGCAGAGCATGGGAAGTATGCAGGTAAGGTCAGTGGGTCATGGAAAGATACCGTGACAGCAGCTGTTGCAAACAGACACCTTTCTTAATAGAACAACCTCTTGAATAAAGCCATAAGTTCTGTACAGGTTTATTAGCCTTGTTGTGTGGGAGGGCTGGGAATGAGACTACAGATTTATGTAGTACATACAAGACCCCATTAAAAAGGACTCCCATAAACTGCTGTGAAATCTTTTAGCATTATTTTATTAGAACGCCTTCATTATGCAGAAGTAACAGTCCCTCTCTACTTGACTGCTGTTTTTGCCTGTACATGTGTATGTATTTGGTAAAACCTAGCATCATTTCCAGGCCTCTTTATTGCTTGTGAGTACCTCTTGATTGCTTGTGAGTACCTCTTTATTGCTTGTGAGTGCGGGAGGGAGGGGACATGGCTAGCCAAAATGAGTATTTATATGCTGGCTTGTGCTGTTGCTAGCATGCCTGGATGTTCTGTAATCTTCGCACACACACGCCCTAGCAGAGCATGGGAAGTATGCAGGTAAGGTCAGTGGGTCATGGAAAGATACCGTGACAGCAGCTGTTGCAAACAGACACCTTTCTTAATAGAACAACCTCTTGAATAAAGCCATAAGTTCTGTACAGGTTTATTAGCCTTGTTGTGTGGGAGGGCTGGGAATGAGACTACAGATTTATGTAGTACATACAAGACTCGATTTCCACCAAAAAAACGTACAATGCCTCAGCATTTTGATGTAGTTTTTATTTGGGGGAGAATGAAGCAATGAGGAGTGAAGAGCTGAGAAGTAGAGCCTAGAGTCTGAGGCCTCTCAGCTACTGTGCTACATAGTGCCATGTCTGCCTTAATAGGTAGCCATTAGCAACCCCACCCCTGCCCCCCTGTAGGAACAACAAGCCCTTGAGTACCTCTTTATTGCTTGTGAGTGCGGGAGGGAGGGGACATGGCTAGCCAAAATGAGTATTTATATGCTGGCTTGTGCTGTTGCTAGCATGCCTGGATGTTCTGTAATCTTCGCACACACACACCCCAGGCTTTGCCCGGGAGCACTACCCTGCTCTGCTCTCTGCCCTGGACCAGCTGCTCAGCCACTGCTCCGCCTACCTGCAGAGACATTGCCATGGCAATGAGAAGGACCCTCGCCTTGTACGTCTCTGCAGAAAGCTGTGTCTCAGTGAGAAGGTACAAGACAACCGAGTGCATTCTATTCTGTTCACTGTATTTCCAAGTATGAGAATAGGTCATAGGTTCTGGTACGCAAACACTCGATTTCCACCAAAAAAACGTACAATGCCTCAGCATTTTGATGTAGTTTTTATTTGGGGGAGAATGAAGCAATGAGGAGTGAAGAGCTGAGAAGTAGAGCCTAGAGTCTGAGGCCTCTCAGCTACTGTGCTACATAGTGCCATGTCTGCCTTAATAGGTAGCCATTAGCAACCCCACCCCTGCCCCCCTGTAGGAACAACAAGCCCTTGACTACATCTTCATACAGAATGTGGGAGTGCTGTTTGCTAAGGTAAGCTCCGCCTACTTACCCCTCCCTTTCTTCCTGTTTACTATCTTGTTCCTTCTCGACCCCAGCTGCACTCCCGGTTGACCCCGCCCTCTGGCTCCTCCTCTTCCTTCTCTGGGTCCCGCCCCTCGTCCATGGCAGTGGCAGCTGCCGCCTTTGCTGGCATGACTGGACGTGAAATGTGTGAGTTTGGGAGGTGTGTGAGTATGTGGTGGGAAGGTGTGTGAATTGGAGTTGTGGGAGATGTGTGCACAAGTATGTGGTGGGGAGATGGGGGAGAGGAGAAATGTGCGAGTGTGCAAGGAGGCTGTGAACTGGAGTAGGTGTGTAAGAAACAGTTTTTATGATTCTTACAGTGTAGCAGTTTAATGTGTTTTGAGTAACTATGGATTCACACTCCATGGAATTCAAATTGTTTTATTGCTTGCCGTACCCTTTCCCATGCCCAGTGGAGTTTCTGGATGAGGCACGCCCCATCCTGAAGCAAGAGCTGTTAGAACCCGATGATGAATTCTCCTCTATAGCAACCACTGCCTTCCTTCGCATGCCCTCCACTCTCCTCAAGGCATGGTGGGTAGCTGTCTTTCTCAGATGAGGGATGGTGTGTCCAACAACCATCAACTTAGATCCCCTCCTCCCCTAAATGAAGCCCTGATCACCACTTGTAACCTACCGCACAAACACATCCATTTGAGGTAGGTTCCGCTTCCAAAAATGGATGATTGTTGGCGCCCAACATTCATCCACTTCTGATGATTCAAACAAATTACATCTAAAAACAGATGAAATTGACTATCCACTTTTGGATGGCAATCATTTAGTTCCATAATAGGATGATATGAACCATCGACAATTGGATTGGTGAGATTGTATATTTGGACAGTAGAAACAGGAAAGGTTCTATCATCCTTAAGCAGTGACAGCACCTGTGTGACCTTGGACAGTACAAAACTTCCCGTTTTAATGCTCCTTATGCAGCTAAGATTGCTAGCTTTGGAATAATCTGAACATACACACACACACACACACACACACACACCACCACACCCTCTCAGCTGCGGCTGCACTCTCACGGCAGAGGAGCTCTATAAGGTTGACAAGACAGCCATGGCGGAGGTTCTAGGGGAGGAACAGAAGCGGGTGGGGCCTGAGGAGTCTGAGAGGAAAGGTGGGGAGTGGGAGGAGCCTGAGAATGTACTGAACTTCCATAAGTAGTAAACCAAGCTTTTGTTAACTTGCAGCAGAAAAGCCACTAAATGAAGCCCCGCCCACCAAGCCACTTGGGAGTGAAGAGAGTGGGGGAGGTGGTGATGGAGTGACTGAGGGAGAGAGTGAGGGGGATGGGGAGGAGGTGGAGTTGTCGATGGAACTGGAGGAGATCCTAAAGACATGTGACCAGATACAGCAACAGAGTGCTGGTGGAGGGGAGGAGAGGGAGGGAGGTGAGGGAGGGATGACATCAAATGGAATAGTGGCAGTGATGATGTAATCTTTCCCTCCAGATGACGCCACGAAGTCCACCCCCTACAAGACAGACTTGGAGTATCTGGAAGATAATTTTGAAGTTTGTATAGTGAGCTTTTATGTTCAAACTTGCTCTAGCTCAAACACGGCACCCCCCACACCCCTTCCAGCTCATCGAGACACGGGTGAAGGCAATGAAGACGGAGATGAGCGACGACTCCCTCCTCCTTCGTTCCGACCAGCGGAAGCCTGAGGCTGTCCTTAGGGAGCTCAGGGCCAAGGCCAGGGGGCTCAGGTGGGTCACTAGTGATAAGGCATGGCATAATATCGTGACTGTGGGTTCAGTGTATCGTATTGTCTGTCCCCCCACAGAGCGAGGATCGACAGAAGAATGGAGGCTACTCACAAGAGCGGAGGTGAGCCATAGTCCAGCGGGTGCTGGAGATGGTCCTATTGGAGCCTCCCTCTCTCCTTTCTTCCTCCAGCATGGCTGCCGAGGCTGGAGCGACTCGCGGAGCTGCGAGGCCTGGACCTCTTTGAAAAGAGCACTCTTCTCATCCTCACTGGCTCCATGGTCTCAAGGAACCTCCGGAATCCAGGTCAGAGGGGGGTGAAGCCTTGGTCGTCAGGTCAGGGGGTGGAGCCTTGGTCATGTGACTGTAGCCATGGAAATGGTGTAGACTGCTATACATGCATATGTATAAACCAATGGTACAATCCTGTACCAATGCTATAGCCTGTTTATTCAAGATAATTTTGTACTCTGCTGTACGTGTGCACACCACATAGGTAACCATGGCGAAGCCCTATTTGGTCACCATCTAAGCATCGGCTCTCTGATTGGTCTGTTCTGTGATGGTCTGCAGGAGCAGATCCAGGCCAGAGTCTACTTCTACAAGAACTCCAAGCTGGTGAGGCGTCTGTGATCATAGTGCAGTGGTTACGTTAAGCAGTAGGAGATATCCCCCCTCAGGTAACAGAGGGGCTGATCCATGTGTCAGAGCCTCCCCTGCATGCCCGAGGCAACTTCCTTGACTCATCAGTGGAGCTAGATCGACGTCTGCTGGATTACATCGTGGGGCTGGACACTGAGATCAATGAACTGGTGGATGGCAGCGACCTTTACACCCCCTCCGTCTCGCTGGGCGATGTAGCCCTGCCCCCGGAGCACAGGCAGGCACTTAGATTCTGGGGGCAAAACAGTTGGTTAATTGATGTAATAGAAGTCACTGCCGTGAAATTCCAATACTGTTTTGGTCAACTAGCCCTGGCTACACTTCACACAGTGTAAGCTGTGCAATAGAGTGGAGCCGGCTGTGGTCAGTTGCACACAGCTATGGGGGCACACCGGCTACATCTGATTTAATAGTCACTGCTGGACACTCCAGTATACAGCACATTCTGTTCAGAGATTCTGGGATTCAAAATGGATGAATTCACGTAATATGTAGGTATGGACAGCCTAGCCTCGCAGCCTGTATTGTAGATTCGTGTGCGTTAGGCTCATCATGGTAACTGTACTCCAGTAGGAAGGTATGAAATCTCTCTTCTGTGGTACTTGAGTAATATGTCAAATTGCACTCGCTTTGCTCAATTTTACTTCCGTTTTTCAGCGCTACTCCTTCAACTACCCACACACCATGTTACCACAGGCAGCTGCTGGTCAGTACCTTCCAGTCCTTCGGTCACTTCCAGCGTACCTGCAAGGAGCTTGGGCTGAACACCAAGGGCGTGGCCCGGGGACTCACCCTGCTCTTCTATGGACCCTCAGGCACAGGTGAGGGATCACATGACCCATAGTTGGCTAGTGGTGAATATCACATGACCCGGAACGGGCTATCGTCATGTGATTATGATTACAGATACTATAGAATGCCGAGTGTTGCAGTGATTTCTACAAGTTATAGCTCAATGATTTGCTGGAATATCATCAAAGAAGCTTCTGTAGGTATAGAGGCAGTGGACACACTCCCACCTTCCCCCCCTCAGGCAAGACTATGACAGCCAACGCAGTGGCGGACCACCTGGGAAAGAAGGTTCTGCTGGTGACGGTCTCTGCCATCACAGAGAAGGAGCTGAGTAAAGAGCTGCTGCGATTCCTCTTCCGCGAGGCCAAGATCCACAATGCTATTCTCTTCTTCGATGAGTGCGAGCCACTATTTGAGTCCCGAGACCATCGGCCCAACCCCGGACTTGGACTCCTGCTCCCAGAGATCGAACAGTACGAGGGTATCATTGTCATGGCAACCAACCGGCACCAGGACCTTGACGAGGCCATGCACCGACGAATCCAATTGGCACTACCATTCACAGTTCCCGACTATGCCCTCAGGGCAGAGATATGGCAGACACACGTCCCGGGTAAGATCTAATAGTTCAACAATCACATACAAGCATTATACACTCACACGTGCACACACACACACACACAGCTGCAGTTGCCTCACCAGACATCAGCTGGACTGACTTGGCCCTCAGTCATGAGCTGACGGGTGGGCTCATCCGCAATGCTGTGCTGGCAGCACTGGCAGTAGCAATCGATGAGAGTGGGCGGGAAGAGGGGGAGGCCGTAAAAGTGAAACAGGAACACCTCATGGCCGGTGCCCGGCTACAGCTCAGGTATGGCTTCCAAGAGCTAGAGAGTATGTCACATGGTCCGATGGAGGACCTGCTGTTCTCCAGGCACAGCCACACATGTAGAATAAAGGAAGGTACTTGCACTGAGTATTACACTGATTGACCCTCACTGCGTAGGCGGGGTTATGGCATTCACTTGTCTGTCCGTCCGTCTGTTGCAAGTGTATCTTCAGAAATGGTAACGCTACAAATCATCATATTTGTACGTAGTAAACTCTAGAATTGGTCTATATATGAGCTCATATAGCAGCAATAGTAGTGACAGATGCTGGTTATTAGCAGCCTCTGAGCCTCAGAGCTGGAGCCACACAAGTATTGACCGTGCAGTGATCTCTCCCCCCTCCTCTCTCTCCCCTCTCTCCCCCCTCCTCTGCTCCAGGGGTCTCCTAGAAATGGTAGACTTTGAGCGACGGGTGATCCCCACCTTTGGACTGGGTCAGTTGGTTCTGGCTCCACCCACCCTCCATCAATTACAGCAGCTGCTTAATGCTGGGAAAACCCATAAGTTCCTCTCCGCACAGTGGGGGTTTAGCCGGGGGACAGAGAGGAACGTGGCATCGTCTGATGGGCTCCTGTGCCTGCTGTGTGGTGGGGCGGGGTCTGGAAAGACAGCCGTGGCTCATGCCATCGCATATGAGCTTGGACAACCAGTGAAGGTGGGGCTTTGGGTCACATGCTTAGTCATGTGACCACTTTTGAAAGCACATTGTCACATGATTTCAGGTGTCCTGATTGTAAGAGTTGAACCAAAATGCAGCTATGGTTTAGTGAAATTATAGTAACTGTTTATACAGTACTTCTAGCACCTCTGCATTTTTAATTGGTTCTTCATTCCTGAAGCTGGTTCATTTGTGGCTAGCAGTGGTTCCCTCCCCCCTTCACAACAGCTGCCTTCCTCCCAAACAGGAAGCCAGCTGCACAGAGCTCCTCTCTCACACAGTGACGGCCAACCCCCGTATGGGAAGGGGCGTGGCCACGTTCTTTCGGGATGCCCAGAAGGCAAACGCTATTATTGTGCTGGACGGAGTTGACGTCGTCCTCAGCAGCGCCCCAAGTGAGTAGCTGTCACTGTATGTAGCATTAGTGCCTACCTTGCCTTTGAGGGGGGTGGGGCTGCCTCCCTCCAGCCACTTAAACCTTGAACTCCACCCCTCGAAGGTGGGCTGCTGGCGGGACTGGTGGGGTGCGAAGGTCACACACTGCTGCACCAGATAGAACACTTTCCTGGGATGGTTGTCCTGACAACACGAAGAGGGGCAGGGCTGCTTGACCTCTCCAGGCTACCCAAGCTCAGGTGGGTGGGCATTATTAAGTTTCCCACAGATCTATAATATGCATGTATCGCCTCATGCGCCCCCCATCAGGTTTGTCCTGGAGCTCTCAGTGCCCAGTGCTGACCAAAGGGAGCAGCTATGGAGGCAGCTACTACCGGAGAAGGCTCCCCTGGCCAGTGACATCAGCTGCCAAGAACTAGCGGAGAGGTAATGAGAGAGACTGACCTGTTGTCTTTTGAAGACTTCACACGGACAGTATAAGAGCAAGCAACACTTGTGGTTTCTCTTCCCTTAGGTTTGAGTTCACTGGAGGTGAAATAGCCAGTACCATATGTGCTGCTGCAGAACTGGCTGCTGGGCAGGAGGGGGGTGGGGTCAAGAGTGGGGCCTCCATTTCCCATGGCAACCTGCTGGCCGCTGCTGAGAAGGAGTGGAACAGGAAACAGCTCAACACTTCACCTGCAATGTCCATTTTCCAATGACTTCTGAACTTTATCTCTAAAACTGTTATATCTCAGATTTGCAGACAGCTATATTAAACTTTTATGCGATCTACATACCACAGAATTTTATTGTGGCTTCAATGATCAGCAGCTACACACGCATAGTATAGTTGTGGGCGGGCCTTCCATACAGCCAGCCAGATGAAGGGGTCGGAACTATGGTGGACTAATCCAAATTCAAGTACTAGAAATCACAAGAATTGCACAAAAATGGTGTAAAAAAAACATGCATAGTAGCCCTATGAACAAATGACCAAACTTCTGAATTTTTAGCAGCTCAGAAAGCACACTCTGGTTCTGACAGTGAGCCCTGATTCATACATGTACACAAGACCATAGATACTATAAACCACACGGTTTATAGTATCTCGTACAACTCGTGTGCAAGCTCTGATGAAAATGAGCAGAGTGCTGGATGATGAGCAGGATTGCCACACCACTGCAGTAGCTTTATAACTGTTTCATGGGCTTTCTGTGCTGTGGGTGACTGGATGATGAATCCACTTTCCACCAGCACAGCCTGTACTGCTATTGTCAACAGTTCACAGAGATCTACATGCACACACTTAGCATAGAACAATCATTTGTAAGGCTGTTTATGTTCCCGTTTATTATGTTTATCAGGCAGGGGTGGAGCTAGCCTAGTCTCGCGTGCCCGCTTTAGGTGAGGGTCTGGCCACGCGAGACTAGAGCCAGCCCGGTAGCTAGGTTCATAGCGCTATCTGTAGCTACCTAACCTTTATCCCAGTGCTTGTACTATAGCGGGACGCTCTAGCCATCCTACTGCTGAAATGCAGTTGTGCGCTCATTCTAGGAACAATTCCATTTAACGCACATCACCGTTACAGGTTTATAAGGCAAAATTTTTCACCCATCTGACGGGAAGTCAAGGTGGCGCGTTCGGTTACAGACTGGGGTCGGAACGTGGCCTCCCCATTAATCGGGTCGCGTGTTCGAGGCGCACGCGTGCAATCTGATTCTTGACTTTCTAAGCCTACAGCCAATACGTCGGTAACTTTCCTTCGGGAACTCCGAAACTAAAAGGATGACTGGGTACGTTACAAGGCCTCCTGTGATTCCCAGCCATCGCCTATCCAGCGCTCCGGGTGTCTGACACTCCAGGAGGGATGGGAGGCTCCCTGGGCTTTTTTTTCTTTTTCTCAAAGTTTCTTTCTTTTTTTTTCTTCTCCAAGCTTTTTCTTTTTTCCCTCCAAGTTAAGTTGTTCTCTTCATAGAAATGCCACAAAAATAATTTTTAAAATTTAATTTGAATTTTATAACATTTAATAGATATGCTATTGGCTGCTAGGCTTTTTCCCTCCAACTTACATTGTAATTTGTTTCTCTTTATAGAAATACCACAAAATAGTCATCTATCTATCAGTACTAAGCCTGGGAAGAATTGTTTAACTATTTGTATAGATATGCTATTGGCTGCTAGGCTTTTTTCCCCTCCAACTTACTTAAGAATTGTTTGACAGACCAGGAGCTATAGGCTTCTTTTTTTCTTCTCCAAGTTAAGTTTTCTCTGTATAGAAATACCACAAAAAGCCATCTAGCTATCACTACTAAGCCTGGAAGAAATTTTTTCAAGTCTGATAGGCTGATGGCTACTGAATTATTCAGTAGCTGCCAATTTATTAGTAAATGCACACTTGCAGTATAAGCCCTTGTAGTGGGTTCAATGAGCTCATGATACCTTTATCCTTACATACACATGCAGTGACTGAATGGAGAATCTTTGGAGATACAGTTTGTATGAATAAATCCAACGGGACAAGTTGTATGTCCTGTATCCTAACTTCTCAGCCAAGAAATAAAACCTCAAACCCGGGCCATTCATTATGAAAGAGCTGGGCATGAGACAGGAATACACACACAGGTGAATATCCCATGCCATTCCATCTGCCCTAACGTCAGAGCCAGCCCACCACACTTTCACCTTCTCGGTCTCCTGCTAATGCAATTTTTTTTCCTTGCGACTCTTTCAGTAACTAGCTGTCACAGGAATATGACATAGATCTGGTGGAGGGATGTCCTGTAACTCCTGTCCTAGAATGTGCTTTAGAACTGCAGAAGTTTGGTCATGTTTTTTACTCCATTTTTGTGTGACTCTTGCAATTTCTAGTACTTCATTTTGGGTTAGTCCACTATGGTTCTGACCCCTTTATATGTCATTGGCAAATTTATCTGTAGAAGACCAGCTGGTCAGCTGGGTATATATTGTAGTTATGAAATGTACAAAGATAATTTTTTTCCTGAGTTGTATAATTGTTAGCGGCGCATCAATAATGGCTAGTGCCAGAGATATATTCCTGTGTGGATTTGGGGGCTAAAAATACCCTTGCAATAATTATTGTGGTGTGCAAAAACAAAAAAAACAGTTTGCAAAATTCACAAAACAAAATGGCTGGCTATGGGGCAGGGAAGGGACGGGAGTACCGAGGTGGGTGTGGTTGTCTGTAGTGGGGGAAGGGGGGACCGGGAGGAGGGGCATGACGAGGGTGTGGTCCAGGGGGGTACATGGGTGGGCCTGGGGGCATGTACATTTGTGGCTGTATAGTGGGTGGGGCTCCTGTGTACCTCCGCTGCATGGGAGGGGGTGGGGGAGACAGCCCTCGGTGGTACGGGTTGTGTACTGGCTTCATCAGAGAGTCCTTGTGCTTGGTTCTGTTGGCTAGCGCAAGGAGAAGGAGGGAGGGAACGGGACGTCAGATTCCAGTAAACTCTTCGCGACAAGATCCTACTCATGTACGTATCATTAACCTTGTATCCAGGCCTTCCATGCCCAGATTTTATCTCACAGTCATGGAGAAAAATCAGGGAGTTTTTCTCCACAGCTGCGAGATAAAATCTGGGCGTGGAAGGCCTGGGTAGTGGGTACGAGGTTAATGTATCATTACAGTCGCAATCACTCCACAGGTGTACAATGCGTTTTTACTTCATGAAAATATTTCACTGGAGGGAAAGCCAACTTCTTTGAGAACAGCGGAGAAAGGCAGTGAGAGAGAGAGGAGGGAGGATGTGCAGTGAGAGAGAGAGAGAGAGAAGGGAGGATGTGCAGTGAGAGAGAGAGAGAGGAGGGAGGATGTGCAGTGAGAGAGAGAGAGAGGAGGGAGGATGTGCAGTGAGAGAGAGAGAGAGGAGGGAGGATGTGCAGTGAGAGAGAGAGAGAGGAGGGAGGATGTGCAGTGAGAGAGAGAGGAGGGAGGATGTGCAGTGAGAGAGAGAGATAGGAGGGAGGATGTGCAGTGAGAGAGATAGGAGGGAGGATGTGCAGTGCGAGAGAGAGAAGGGAGTGAGAGAGAGAGGAGGGAGGATGTGTAGTGAGAGAGAGAGAGAGGAGGGAGGATGTGCAGTGAGAGAGAGAGGAGGGAGGATGTGTAGTCACTCCCACTGGAGTCCTTTCCAGTGACAAGCCCAGTGGTAAATGGACATAACCACAAAACAGATGTGTCAATCAACTCACAAGTGTAGAACTCATTGATCTCAAGGTGGGGGACCAGCTGCTTCACTTTCTGGATTACCTGCAGTACGGGGATTGGAGTTCCAGACCAACTAGTAATAGCGACTTCTCAGTTCCTTTTCACCCAATATCCCTGTTTGTCCTATATTAACGCAATGTGATTCCAAAGCACATGCTGGACATCTGTGGGATGGGAATCAGACCATGACTTACAGAAGACTTGTGGTGTAGCTCTGAGTCTTCATTCCAGATTTGGATAACGTTGCGATCATACCCACGGACCCTCACACTCACCCCACAGATGTCATCACCTGGAAAGCAAGTAGCACTTTTAAGCAAGCATCCACGATAGTTTAAAGCAAAAAGCTAATAATTTAGTGCCTCAATTGGAGTCACAAGCCTCATTTGACCTAGTCTCATACCCAGGCCGCACCCCCTGGGTACGAGCCTCATTTGACCACTCCCAGGAAGGTATGATGCCTATAACATCCCATTCAGAAGGCTTAGTATCATGTGACCACCCCCTTAAAAGGCATAGTGTCATGTGCCCCCCCCCCCCCCAATTAAGAGAGACACTGGCTGGTGCAGGATGCAGCCACAACGACTACCATACCCTCAGCAAGAAACTCTGAAAACTGCTCTCCTACAGCAGCTAGCAACACCTCTTGCCAAACAGTAGCCTGGGGGGGGGAAACAGGGGTGGAGGGGGGGGGGGGGGGGAACAGGGGTGGAGTGATCAGTGACGACACAAGACATCTCAGGCTGTACTCATCACGTGGTGTGAAGAGTGGAGCACAAGAACAACGCTCATGATGTCATGCTTCAGTGAGGGCTTACCGTATCTTCCTTGCGGACTTTGAAGGACCACACTCCTCCATGGACATTTGCTTCATCCTCCCTGTGTGGGTGTGGATTTGGGTGTGTGTGCGTGTGTGTGTGCATGTATGTGTGTGCATGCGTACATGAGAGATGTAAGCAAGTACAGATACGGTTTCAAACACAGCATCACTTGTCTCAAAGGACACTCCCATGCTACATACACAAGTCCAAGTATTACTGTCCTCCACCTTGGGGCCTACAGATGCACCACTGATCACTATTACATGGACGCTGTGAAAGTGTCTGTTCAAGACAGACCCTTCACCCAATTTGGTACAAAATAATGCCCCGCCTCAATCCCCACCCACCAGACAGGCCGGCGCCCCTCGTTCCTCATGAGATGGTAGCTCTCTCTCTCCTGCAACTGGTTCACTGGTACCAGATTGTTGAACACACACCAAAATGCCTGGGGGGGGGGCAGTACCAACAGTAACACTCCACATGCCATTCTATAGGAGCCTAGAGGCCCTAGACTAGCCTAGAGGCCCTAGACTAGACTAGCCTAGAGGCCCTAGACTAGACTAGCCTAGAGGCCCTAGACTAGCCTAGCTGATCTGGGGACTGTAGGTTGGGAGAGAAGCAGAAGACTACTCCACCACATGAAAGGTGGTGTTGAATCCCAATAAGGAGTCAGGAAAACAAGCATGTCTTTACCAGAGAGACTGGTATAATGTATCTGCAGAGAGTGTATGACTAAATACATGGCTCCACAAGACTGTGTTATATAAATGGTGGCTAATTAATTAACAGAACCCGAAGATACCTTGACCTGAAGGGGCTGGTAGGCGGTACCTTGATGGTCTTGACGATGCAAAGGTTCCTCAGGTTGGCAAAGTAGTCCTGAGCCGAGGAACCCTTCTGAGCCCTAAGGGCATGGGGGAGGGAACAGAGAGCCCTCAGTAAAGAGCACACAGCAGCCACCATGGCCACATCTACTACCCAAGACTTCAGTTCAGATCACTTGCCCTTACCGGTCAAACCAGAACGTCCAGGGTGTGTGCAAAGGGAGGTTCTCTGGGTCCCCTGTCGCCTCGTTCTCTTGTCCCAGCTCATCCAGCATCTTGCGGGACAGCCGGGGGGAGGAACGCACCTCCGCCCACTCATCGAGGGCCACACCCATGTGATCCACAGGGAAACCCTGCAACACATCAAGTATAGACCGTAATCTATGATGTCATAATACCAACTCAGATGGACCATATACCCTGAGCCAATTTTACAGTGAAACAGCTAAAAGCACAGAATTCTTGCCAAATCGCTGTGTACGTGTTGAAGAAGGGCTGGAAAACGATAATCATGTTGAAGTGGCCTCAGGCTGACCAGTGCAGTCCACCCACGCACAGATCAACTCATTGATTGTGGAGTCCCTCGCAGGGACGTGACCGGACTTCCTGGGCCACACACAACGTGAGACGTGCTAGATAATAATTGAAGCAAACCTCCACTGCAATACAGTTCAATTGCAGTCATCCATTACAATTCTTATCACAACGTGCAGTACAGTGCATGCTTTCAATTATGTATCACGAAAAGCTATCTGCAGTGTCCAGACTCACTCCTGTGAAAGAGGTGGCTTGCAAGATACTATACTGCACATGCCATCCCAGTGGCCATCACTCAAGGTGATCACCGTAGCTCACCGGATGAGAAGGATCCTGAGGCAGAGAGCCAGGTGGAGCAACGGTGGGCAGGTGGGCGGGGTCCACAGGGGCACCGCGGTCACGTTCCCCTTGCTGGGGAAATGTAAAGCAGATACAGCTGTCGTGCCGAACAGAACTTGCCTACTCAAACAGATCAATGATCTATATAGTGCAACATCTCTGCACGCATTGAACTTACAAAGATAGACCATGAACTTGGGCTATAAAGGGCCACAGAGCCCGTTTTAAGGGAAGTCTACACCACAGATGATACGGCTCTAAGAAACTACTATATACCTTCTACCTATTCCACCACTCACGGTCGTACCTGGCCCGCTGTAGTAAAGCCAACTTACGTCCTCTGCCAGCACAGCCTCACAGCCACTTGACGCCATCTTGCTCCGTGGGGGCGTGGGCAAGAGCTAGCCACGCCCATATGTCTAGCCCCATCCGTCACGTGGGGGCGTGGCCAAGACTAGCCACACCTAATATGTCTATTCCCCATCCGTCACGGGCTATGACCTGCTGTTTGTTTACTTAAGGTTGTTTACCGATTCCCTTGTTTGTTAGAATTTACATTAACAGCTGTTTACTGTTCGGTCCATTTACCATCACCATGCCTGCCGTCAACCACCCACCACCCACACAACTCTTAATTTTTTGTTTGACAAACAGCCAACTTTTCTTGTCTGAAAAAAAATACAGGTGATACAGGCCAGGAAGCATTATGACAGATTTTGCACAAAAGCATTCGGATTCCAGATCTATGTACAGTGAGGAAAAAAAATGAAAAAAAGATACTCCGGGTAATAAACTAGATTTGGTCCTAGAGTGATTTGTGGGCACACACATCATCGTCTGTCTGGAGACTGAGACAGTGACTGCAGGAGAGAGAGAGGCAGGAACGGCTTTTAATAGTGTCCAACATTCAAAAATTAATACATCAGAGCATAATAATTAGCAGCCCGCACAACTGACCAATCAACTTTTCAAAACTAGGTACACATGCACCCCTGAATAGCCACACACACACACACACACACACACACAAGGCTAAGCTGCCAGGTGGCCGACTCACCTCCCAGCCTCAGGAAGGGTTGGGTGCACTGATCGAGACGGTGTATGCACCTTGTGAGATGGAGTAGGAGGAGGGGGGGAAGGGGAGGGGGACCTCGGGGGAGGACGGCTCGTCCTTGATCTCAAGTCCACTTGGGCTGCCATCTTCTGTGTCGCTGCTGGGGGTGGGGCAGGGGGTGGGGCAGGGTAAGGTTTATATAATTATAATAGACAATTATGGTCATATAATATCAGACACTATGGCTTACAGATCCTCATCTGAGGCATCCTCCTCCTCAGTGTTGGGGGTGTGGTCCCCCTCCTGTCCAGGGAGTAGGTAGCCATTGTGGGTGGGGGTGCCCTGGCCTGGGGGCAGGATCTCCATGGGAACCAGGGAGGAGGAGGCAGACTCGCTCATCTCTACCAGTTTGGAGACACACAGGTCTTCCTCACCTATAGCTGTGAGGGTGGGGGAGTGAGGGTGGGAGGGGGAGGATGAAGGTTACACATGACGATGGATGACAGCTAAATTCATGAGATTGATTGGCAGTAACGAAAGGGTCTTACCCATTTCTTCTGGTGAGTTGGCACTGCTTTCACTGTGAGTTGGTTCACCATCTTTGCTAACTCTGCGAGTGTGATGGTGTGTGTGTGTGTGTGTGTGTGTGTGTGTGCGTGTGTACATGATATTCAGTGGAACAGGAATGCGGACAATAGTACATAGCTCACAACTGTAGTGTCATAGCTCACAACTGTAGTGTCATCCGATGCCCAACTACAAACACACACACAAACATATTCATTTCTCCCAAGCAGAGTTGACAGGGCAGCCCCCATGTGCGCTAGCTCTCCCAGCAATTGACTTGGAATGAAAATGCACATTTTCTCGAGGTTGTGGTGCCGCCATAGCGGGCTCACATTACAAATTTACTACAGCTCTCATGAACTTATTAGTGTTATGCGTGGCACGTACTGGTGCGCTCAGTAGACGGCTTGAGGCAGATTACAAAGTGGTTGCTAAGGGTTCTCCCAGGGGTAGAGACATAACAAGAATTGCTCAGTGTGTGTGCAATGATGCGAAACTGTGTAACTGCATTACCCAGATGTTTGTTTTGGCAGACCCTTTGTGGAACAGATGTCAGGAGATAACCCATTTTATGGATGCCGACCACCAACGAAGTGCAACCAGCAATTTTGCATCCCAGCAAGAATTTTAGAATTCATAAATTGACAAAATATTAAAGAGCCAATCCCGTCATAAATTACGGTCAGCACGTCTACAGAACCACTCTAGACTCTCGTAGAAAGCATAGCCGAGTGAACCGACCGCTGGTTGACTGCAGCAGCTTATAAACCCTGGCCACACCCCTCCACCGAGCGGTGACCTCCGAGGAAACAAATCCCAACCCCCTCTCAACAGAGCAATGGCTCACAGTTTCATGTGCCTCTTCTTCTTGTAGAGGGAGTCGTCCACCGTCCATACCGCGCCGCGGCTCTTGTTCAGCTCAACACGAACGAAGCACTTGTGAAGAGACAGGTTGTGCCGGATGGCGTTCTGGGGAGGGCAGGAGAGGAAGTGACAGGAGCAGTTATCAAGTTAGGTATGGTGCATGCTCTGCAGGAGTGTCTGCAGAAGTAATCTGTTTTCTGGAGGCCAAAACAAGTCACTGATATTTAAAAAAATGGGATTGCAGTGTTTGTAGCAATTGGATAGCTCGAGACCCTCGTGCTGCGGTCTGCAGCTCATGCAGCCAGGGGACCCCAGCCCCCTCCCTCACCTTCCAAGTGGGGTTGTTGTCTCTGAAGTAGATGAAGTTCTTCATGAACCAGGCGTAGATCTCACACAGGGTCAGGCACTGGTCAGGTGACTCCAGAATCGCCTAGGCAACCAAAAAAATGTACATACATAAAATTATCATCTAAAGAATTTGTATTCAAAATTCAGCACAGTTCTGTCTATGTTGTGCGCCTCCAGGCATAACATCCCATCCAATGCCACCCAAGCATTGAGCCAAATAATGGGTAAAGGAAATGGATCGACAATAGAAAATGCAACAGAGCATTGTCCAGAGCCCAGCCCCAACTACACAGTTAATAGAGCCATCTCTGTCCCTACAAGTACCATGTTTTGTGGAAGGAGTTTCCAGTGAATAGACATTTTCAGCTTTACAGAAGGCACAATGAGTGCTACAGTTACCAACCACAGCATCACAATAAAACACCCAAATACACACACATCATCGTTGGATAGCAACGTGTGAATTGCTATAGGAGCTGAGGGTACAAGCACCTGACACGTGTCTGCTTGCACCACTGAGAGCTAAATGCATCGATCATTACACACCTTTGTCCATTCTCGTCGGCAGACAGACACATCTTACAAGCTCGACTCAAGACCACCGGCCTAGGGTGCGGTAGACGTGAGGTTGCTATGCTGACGAAGGAGGAATGCCTCCTGTCCCAACACACACATGTCCCCCTACCCCCACACTACAGCAAAACCAGACAACAAGGCATATTTCAGGAGAGGATCAAAGGGAGCAGTCAGTGGGTCCGAGTCGGACTAACCAGCCGTGAAATAAGGACATAGAAATAAAAAATGCTAAACAATGTTTTGCAGGCGTTCTATTTTCAAGAAAAATAGCCCCAAGGCAATAGCTGCATGACAACATGAGGGGAAACAGCTGCCCTTAGGCAAACGCAAACGATATAAGTGGCTTTACGAGTGCATGTCATGCAAATTGAATATCACAAGCAGTTGAATGGCTGCCACACACATGTGACCACTTCTGAGTTAATGAGATAGCTCCTAATCCAATTATCACAGCCCAACTACACATGCAGCACTTGATGGTGAACAGACGTACCTGTCGTATTAGTGAGGCATAGGTGAAGGGCGGTCTCTGGTCGATTTGGGAGTAGCGAGGGATGGCCTTCCTTAGGGCTTCTTGAGACTCTGGTGGTGGGAGGGGGGGGGGGGGGGGGAGAAGAAGGAAGTAAGACACTTGTAGGAATGGAGTAACTGCTGCTACAGTGAGAGGACAGGAAGTCGACTATTTGTAGCACAACACTAACATCTTGGTAGTTTCGCATCTACAAGTCAATAAATTAGGAAATGTTCACTGCTTCCTTCCATAGTTCGTTTATGCCATACCGCTACACACTTGCAGTCACAGTATACTTTCCTGATCACACGCATTGATGTTTTCAGGTTGTGGCACTCTGGCAATGTGGAGGGGTGAACCAACATGCTGTAGTCTACTCCAGAGGGGCTGGCCTAGCCTAGTGTAGCCTTACACACAAACATGATAATTGTCTTGATGTGCAACAAGCAGGCTAGCAGTTGAGACAACAATGCCTAAACTGATAGCTGCTGTCCACTCCCCTGCATCTGCTACACACACAGCCGCTCTTGGCATTGTGTTCTTGTGTACACAACACACAGCGCTGTGCACACCACAGCACAGGTACAGGAAAAGAAATTCATTAGCACTCAAAATTGCAAATCACATCTACCAAAAGCAGATATCTGATTACTCTCAACTTTGTCCAAGAGGTCAAGCTATGGGTCCAGGCAGGGTGTCTGCCTCCATATCTTGCTTGCTGTTGTTTTTTTCCCACCCAGCCGGCTCAGACAAAATAGTGTACTCTCTCTGGCAGGCCCAATAAACACACTGGACTTATAACCCAATTGTGGGTGTTTCTGTCACACACAAACTGCTAATTTGTTACTTGGTAGACACCTTTGGCATTTCAGACCAACATGCACCCTCTCCAATTATGGGCAAAAGTGATTCAAAATTACTGCCCTCAGGCCACCTCTCCCCTCATAAAGGGCAAACATTTCCAATGTCACTATCCCATGTTATAATCTCTGAGAACAGTCACTATTACCCTTACATGGCAGTAATATTAAAATCTAATAAGGGCCTCCACCCCCCCCACCCCCCCCCAGCTTAAAATAACTGCCTGACTTAATAGATACGAAGTTCAGATTTTTACAGTATCATCCGATTGTAGCCCCACCCCCATTCTGCTTACTGTCTATGTATGTGTGTGCAGTCTATTGTCATTTCCACCAACAAAGGCTGCTCGACTTTATAATGGCTAGAGGTGCTCTGGAGACGACAATACATAACTCTTAGCAGTGATAGCTTTCACCTCAACCCCATCCAGCATATTTAGGAAGAAAGCACTTCTGACTACTCATGCAGGCTTCTTAAATTAGTCTCTTATTGAGAAACCCAGACTTCCCTCACGTAATTAAATCTTGCAGCTACTGCTAACAAAAGTTGGGAATTGGAGAGGAGGGTGGGAGGCAGAGACCCACGCAGAAATAAGATGCCCCTTACCATCGAAAGCTACTGGAGAAGGTCTCTCCCTTGCAGCCTGTCTGGTATGGGTTCTGATGGGCCCAGCATCACTGTGTTGGTAGAGACCTCCGTTGGTTTGCGGCAGGTTGTTTAGCCGTGGCTGGATTAAGCCGTCCAGTTTCGGGGGATTAAAAGTCTGAGCAGTGATATTCTTTGGAATGCCCGTGGGGGTTGGCTGGAGGGTGATGGCATGGGGATGGCCCGACTGTTCCAGTTTCAGGGTTGACGGAACGGTGACCTGCGGGGAGTTGGTGAGAGTGGTGCTAGCGAAGGAGGAGGGGTTGGGCTGAAGGGCTTGGGCGGCCATTGGGAAGGCTCCCTGTTGTTGGAACTGCAGCGGGATGAGGGCAGGGGAGGCCATGTTCTGGAGGATGTAGACCGGCTGCCCGCTTGGGTCCGTGTACATGGCCTGCACGACAGGTGTGGTGGCGGAGTGAGGAGTAGGAGTGCGGGCTGCCGAGGGGAGGCTAGTGGGGGGCGTGGGAGTGGAGGGGACGGAGGAGGTGTGGTTCGATTTGGTACGGGGCAGAGAGGGATCAGCCGTGCTGTCCAACTGAGGGGGAGGAGAACGTTCCAGTAGAGAACCATTCACCCAAAAAATACATGCTTATTAGGTATCACTAATACTTTTAATGGATACAACATACAATGGTAACCATTAGCATCACAATGTGTAAAAAGGTATGAGGACTACATCAATTAACCCTTTCACTGGTTTTCCCACTTCCAAAAGGCTCATCTCATATACATTTTTATGGTGGTTATATATTAGGTGCTAACGTAAAGTCTCTAGAATGAACAGCCGGAACACTCAACAAGGAATGGATATTATTCACAGAGGCAGAGAGAAAAATTGGGTGAGATTTCTCACAATGGTCTGACACTAATTACTACACTTTTGAATGCCAAATACACTGCTTGTTAACTTAGTCGCCCTGACTGTAATTAAGGGGATGGCTGTGAGCGTGTCCAGCTGTATTTACCAACACAAGAGAAACTCACGTCAGCACTAGAGATGTTGAGGTGTTTCTTCATGGCGGCCAGTTTCTCACGCTCAGAGGCAAGCTGGGGGTAGACGGACAACAAACACAGAAGTGAGGATGACCTCCATGTTTATGTGAGCCTGACCAGCACAAAGTGCTTCATGTACACACATGGCCTTTGACGAACTAATTAGGACATTAAAGCCAGCCACCTCTCCTCCAGAGAGAAAACAATGGAAGAGCCTTTGAGGGATTAGCATCCTATATATGTAGCTATTTCCTGGGGTGCAAAGGACAGGAAAGGCCATTGCTGTAAAGTCTTCCACTGTCTCTTCCCTTCCCCTAACCTTCCTTCCCTGAGGGTAATCCTGTTTTCAGTTCCAGTGAATGAAATGCATGTGTTATTTCAAGAGCCATGTACACAGTGAATTAGCGCAAAGCTGTTGTTGTTTGTTGCGGGGCTAAATTTCAATAACAATTGGTGTTAGTTTTTGGTACATCCTAAAACTGGATTTGTTTCAAGATCAACCAAACACAAAAGCAAGCACTTGCAAAAGTAGAATCGCTCTTGCAGCTGGGGCAGACCACAACACACCACAATTCACAGTGAAACACACTTTGTGGCCTGGACAATAGCAACACAAGAAAGATGCTGCAAAGGAAGAGATCCTATCTCACCAGGAAAACCAGGGGAGGGGGGGGGGGAGTTTGGTAACAGTGTGACTTCCTCCTTAGCTATAGTTTAAGTCTGCCAGGGCCATGACTCCTAGGTGATGTAATACCCTCCCATAGACCACAGCTTCACCCTAAAGCAGGGGAGAGCCTGGTATCTTTCCCACGTGAGTGACGTTTAGGGAAGAAAGGGGCCTAATTGTGCGTATGTTCCTGGGAAAAGGTAGAGAATGCAGTTGTCTTTCAATTGGCCCCCAGGCCCTCCCTAAAACCTTGTCCCCAGGAGAGCAGGCCCATACATAACTAATCACGTGAGAAAAGATGCCAGACTCACACCCGTTTACACAATTTTCCAGTGAGAGCCTCGTGACCAGGGTACAGCACTGTTGCATTCTATCCTCAAGATGATCAGCTCCACAGCAATCAACTGATTATGCTTGCCCATTTCATTGCAGGAAGTCTACAGCAACAGAACCAGGACGTGGTTGCAACATCACTGTTATGAAAACCCCACTGCCACTATCCTCATTACATCACGGCGTTCCCATGCTTCCAATGCCATCATTACCTGTTTCTCGAGGTGTTCCACCAGCAGAGCTTGGACCTTCGTCTGCGCTCGAGCCTTGGGACTCAGAACATGCTCATTATTCAGGTGGCTGGGGGAGGAGGGAAGGGAAAAAAGTAATGGCATGGAGCACTAAAGCCTTTCTCTACCCTCCTGGAAGAAGAAAAATAATTTTTTTAAAAACACAAAACTAACGAAAAGCAATCCTTATCATTTACCAAACCATGATAAACTATCCAGAAGACCTACAAGGTCCAATTATGGTCCCAAAGGCAACAGAGGGGGAGGCTTCAAAGCTGGAAATCCCAACTGCTGGCCGAAAGTGGAACACACTGGCCCAAGCAGGTGTGTACACAGCTGCCTTATTGGTAAACTCATTGTAAGCTGCTTTGTTTGCTGGGCAGACAGCCCACAAACCACAACACAAACATGTGTGCACAGTCAGTCCAAATACAACAAGGCCCAGTTGACATAGAGTCCCCTCAACAACAGGTCAAACCAGCATAGGACATGTCAACCCCCCTGGTTAGGCCCTGCTAGCAGTTTGCAGCCCTATGAACCATAAAGTACAAAAAAACTCACAGAGTAAAATCCTCTTTGGAGCTAATTTTCGCCTGACACCCCGGCCACCTGCAGCTTCCACTATCATAGAACACCTTGTGGTCTTCTGCACCTGGAAAGAAAACAAGAGCATCAAAATATTTGCAATAGCCGGGCCATTAGCACCATCAGCTGCTGATGCCCTACAAGAACCCCTGCAAGGCCTCAAGGCCTGACATCTCAGGGCCACAGCAGCAAACACTAAACAAAAGGGAGACCAGCATCCTGCCAACTTCAACCACAAGTGGTGAAATAATTGCCTGACCAGAAGGGGCTTGATTTCAAACAGAGGCACTGTAGACAATTGGCTGTTTACACAACAGCAGAGAGTATGTTTGGCTGTTTACCTAACAGGTTGGGCTGTATTCCCTTTGTGATACCATATTAGGGCAACAATAGACACAATTCCCAGGCTAATGAATGATGACAGAAAGGAAACCAACAAACAACAACGGTAAACAACAACAGTAAACAACAACTAAATAACAGTAAATAAGATAACACCTATCCATTGCTATCACCTGGGAAGATTTTACACCCCCAGTTTACACAAAGCAATTAAGGCTTGCATGCGCATATTTCAGTCTGTGTGTGTGAGTGGACATATGGTCTAGCGTTGTATGTATGTATCAATTGCTATCAGCTACGCAAGCATGCCTATCATATGGAAGGCAAAACTAGGGGGATGAGAGATCAAATAACCAGATGGGCTATGGGCTGCTAATGAGGGCTCCAGACACTCAACTATGGCGCTACATCCAAACAAGACACCACAGGCAGACTCCATAAGCTCTAGCCGATTTCACAGCCCATTGGAAAGCACACTTTGAACAGGCAAGGTATTACTTCATGTGCACACTCAATATTTGCATCACTTGACTTGGAGAGAGGTCTCTCCTCATGAGGTCAATTTTACTGCTAAAAAATCACTTAACATTTTAGCACCTCCAAAACCACAGCAAAAGAAAATCAGCTGGTGGGAGTGGGACAATTCTCAGACCCACAGCCCCACAAACTGGGAGCCTCAACTTCAAAGACAAGAGAGGCCATTAATAGGAGAGAATGGATTCTGACCACTCCCCTGTACCTGCCAACACCTATTTTACAGCTCTCCAGTGATTCTGGGGTCACCAAAGTAACTGACCTTAGAAACGAACTTTATGCATTCTGTACACAAGTCCGGAATGCACCTCAAAGTGGCAGTGTTTGCAACCCTGGCACTTTGATGAATTACACATTGATGACTGAAATGACAACTGCCGCCTTATATAAAGCTACCACTCCACCTCTCAAACCATAAAGCACAACAACTGGCTAGTGACTCAGTCACTGGCACAGCAGGCTACTGGAGACAACAGTACAACAACTGGCTAGTGACTCAGTCACTGGCACAGCAGGCTACTGGAGACAACAGTACAACAACTGGCTAGTGACTCAGTCACTGGCACAGCAGGCTACTGGAGACAACAGTACAACAACTAATTCTCATTAGGGAAAACATTAGCTAGAGGACAACAATTTCAGCACTTTATTCATAGCTCCCATAAAATGGAATATTTTTTGAAGCTTCAAACCCCGACTCGTAACCCGCATGTTTCCATTTCCATACAAGCAAAGAAACTGAATGTTGAGTCTTGTAATTCTCTGAAATCTGCACTTACTGCTAAGCATTGCAGGGCAGCACTCTAATGAATAGGCTAGCAAATTCTGCTGAAGTGTGAAGAATAACTCGCAGCAGGCACACAAAAAAACAAACAAATTATGATTTTCCATTAGTGTATTCATACCTCCAGCAGGGGGAGGATTACAATAGCTGTAGTAGAATTTGTTGATCAAAGCAGTTGGTGAATTGCACGGTGGCAGAGGAGCAGCTCTGGCTTGCAATGAATACCCGATATCAGAACAGCAGGAATGCCACCGCTACTACCGGCTCCGCCATGCCCCCAGACAACAGCCCACACAAACAAAAACAAAACACAGACGCTTGCAGTTCAGAGCAAAATAAACTGCTCCCCACACGCGCACACACGCATGCACTACAAAACCAAACTCATACCTCGCTGAGTGGGCAGTGCCGACACTACGTTCTGTACACCTGTCATTCCCGTCACGGGGACACTGCAATGGAGAGAAGAACGCTTCACTTCACAGGAATGACACACTACAAAGCAAAAGGAATTTACAACGCAGCAGTTTATTGTGTTTTAAGGCCAACTGAGTTGGGATGAGAAAAAGCAGAGCACCCTGGAACCACCCCAGTCCAGGGTTTCACAGGATTTCTGGTGGGGGTCCAGTTCAGGGTTTCATAGGGTTTTTGGTGGGGGCCTGGTCCAGGGTTTCATAGGATTTCTGGTGGGGGTTAGTCTAGGATTTTTGGTTGGGGCCTGGTCCAGGGTTTCATAGGTGGGGGTCCAGTCCAGGATTTCTTGGTGGGGGCGGGAAGAAGGAAAAGTGTTCAGAAACACACTTCCAAAGTTAGGATATTAAGGTGCTTGATAATACAATCCAACCAGCAATATAGGAGGGAATTGTCGAGGACACCAAACTCAGAACTTTGTTCTTGTCCCCAGGCTACCCATTAGTGTTCTCTGTTTGTCTGCAGAGGTTCGACTACTCCCAGCAGGCTATTACAGTCTATTAGCCCTCCTGAATACTGTTTCATAGTGTATAAAAGATTTAATGAAAGCCGTGAACAGTAATGCTGAAGAGCAGAGGGACGTGTTTCTTGTCCAGTAACAGGCAGCGATCGGACCACCGTGAATGGAAGGGCTGACGTAAAGGAAAGTGCTAATGACAACCAATAAAAGGAATTGAACAATGAGAAAACATTTTGCATTTCTTGTTTACACTTTGGCAGAGCTGGCAATAGCAAAACTTTTACTCAACACTACAGCTTTGTACTAGAGCATGTAACACCTTGTACCAGAGCACTTAACAATCACTTTTCTTTCATCCATAAAAACCATTTCTTGCATCTGATAGCCACAAAAGGAAGCTACAGCAACACACTGGAAAGAAGATTGGGTATGCCAGGTATCTGCAACGAGCTGTGCAGAACAAGCAAAAATTCACATGCATACACAAATGGGAAAACACTACATACACACTTGTAGGCGCTGCGTTGTTTCACGAGGCACACTGGACGACACAGCGAGACACTGCACTCGATGAATTACTTTGACGCTTTCCTACAGCGACCAATATCGTCTCGGCCTTGTCTTACCGGCGAGGTGCTTGTCCCACAAGGAGACAAACAGAAGTAATAGTATTTCACAAGAGACACTAGCGCCATGACATAGCATCATCTGGAGACCACACAGGTCACACTCACCAGAATCCCTGCTGAAGAAACTGAGTGCCATCCACAGCACCAGCTGGGGCGTAGCCCATCGGGGCCAGGTGGACAAAAGGGGTTTGATTTGATACTTCCTGGGAGCCCTGTAACTGGCCCGTCGCAAACTGCGACATGTTGATTGGAGTCCCTTGGACGATCGGGGTGCCTGTGGTCATATTCTGGGCCAGTATCGGCATGGCACCAGCCCCGGCTTGAGAAGTCAGAGTGTTGAAGGTGATGTAGCCCTGCTGCATGCCTGCCATGGAGGACTGGGCTTGGGTCAAAGCCGGCTGGAGTTGGAGCTGCACGGAGGGAGCGGGTTGGGCAGTGTCGGTTACTGACGAGTGAAGAACTTCGGATTTAATTATGGTACTTGACGCGGGGATGCTACTAGCGACTGTTGTTATAGTTGCGTGTTTCTGTATGACTGCACTCATGGCCATCTCACTGACCATGCTAGTCCAGGAGGGTCTAGTGTGTTCTGCAAGAACCAGTCCAGCCTCGGCCATCGACAGAAATAACTCCTTCCTGCAGTATAATTAAGATGGCATGTATTCAACAATGACTTCAGTGCCATGTTAAACACACTCAATGCACTTGACAGATCCACGCGCTAGGCAGAATTTCTGACACGCATCTAGTAGTATGCATGAATGTACTCACAGCTGGAGGTCGTATTATGCAAGTATTAAACTTTATTAAGTAGCTGCTCACACCTCTAGCTGTGCATAATTTGGCTGGCTAGGAATGATTTGTGCATAACACTAAAAGCATGCTAGCCAACAATACGCATTATCAAGCAAAGCTGATTTCAAGTAATAATTATTGCCGATGGCAGATCTAGTTTATTAAAATGCCTAAGGCACTTGCATTGCAACGTCTATATTATGATAGCTGTCAGCTTATGTATCTTACAGACTTCATGCAGATCTTGATCACAGCTGAGCACGCCACGGGGGAGCTCGCTACACACCACAGTAAATACGCACTAATAAATAAGTGCAGTTGATAGACAAGTCGCTAAACTAAATAACATATTAACAATATTACAGTAATCTCAGTATTGTATTTAAAACCATAGATAATATATTATCTATGTTAAAACCCACGAGTCGCACCTTCCAAAGTATTTCCACAGCGCTTTCAGCCGGCTCACTTCGAAGGCCCAGCAGAATGAAGTTGCCGATCTGATAAGGCACAGCGGTATTTATACTGTGGTTTAGTATGCATTCGTCAATAACGCCAACATCCGTTGTCTGTGGCCGACCATAATGAATCTCGTAAATAAAAAAAGCGTATACAATAAACGGAGTACAACAAACCGTATCCGATTGAAAACACGGAGAAATTTACAGAATTATCCGGAAATACTGCTCTCGCAAATGTAGGCGTGCCCGTATACTTAGTATTTTATTTGCGTACCTGACCAAATATAATCATAGATAGTAGAGTATGTCACAATGCAAACATTTGGCAGGGGCAACACCCATGGGCCAGGCATAATTCAAGATAAAAGTACTATGTCATAGATATTACAATTATGTGTAGCTCTAGTTTGCATGAGAAGTTATTGTGCTACAGTTACTTATCGTCACACCCGTAATATCTGTATTACTGAGAGGCCACAATTATCGATGTCTATAACACTCATACATAATACAACAGAGAATGTCTGGTCTGTTCTATTCCTTCAGCATGGGCACAAGCTTGTTTTCGTCGTGCAGCTGCCGAACTTCAGTGCCCCCGCCTACAGACTTTCCCCCAATGAACACTCGTGGGACAGTCCGCGCACCAGTTAACTGCAAGAGGTAATCCTGGATTGAGTCTCCATCATCTGAGGAGTGAGGGAGGGGGAGGGGTGGAGAAGGCGAGGAGTGAGGGAGGGGGAGGGAGGGAGAAGGTGAGGAGGGAGGGGAGGGGTGGAGAAGGCGAGGAGTACAGGGAGGAAGGGGGAGGGGTGAAGGTGAGGAGTGAGGGAGGGGGAGGGAGGGAGAAGGTGAGGAGTGAGGGAGGGGAGGGGTGGAGAAGGTGAGGGAGAGATGGGAGAGGGGTGGAGGAGGTGAGGGAGGGAGGGGAGGGGGAGAAGTAAGGGAGAGAAGGAGTGGAGAAGGTGAGGGAGGGAGGAGAGGGTGGAAAAATGAAGAATGATGGTAAATTAGGGGATAGGATGATGTCATTAATGGTGGGTGTCCACAGACAAGAAGTCTTACAGGGGCTGCCCTACTTAGTTACCTGGAGATGGGAGTTGCTGTAGGAGGGCTGCTAATGACTTAAGTGGACATCAAAGACAAGGGCAGCACACAAGTTGTAAGCCAATTACTAAACACCACCCACCAGCAAATAGGCCACTTAGCGTTCACCTCAGCCCCAGGGTACTGTGAACATTGTCCAGTAGTCTGCTAAATGCTCACCTCTGGTATCTAGTTCGAAAATGACAGGGGAAGCCCCAGCTTTGTTGAGAACATCCTTGGCCATCTTGCAGTAGGGGCAGTAGGTCTTCGAGAAGACCACAACCTTGTTCTTTTTAATCGCTTCGTCTACCAATTGTTTCGCCATTCCTATACAATACAGGGGAGAAGAGAGAGGCTGGAACAGGGAGCAGCAAGTTGCGGCACAGGTCAAACACTTCCCAGCTTAATCTTCAGGCAAGGGAGCCGGTATCAGATGAAACGTCACCTCATGCCAAGGCTACTCAGACCCATTCTCAGATTACATCAACAAAAACCTTTTCATGTGACTAAAAATGACGCATTATTGTATCTTTCATGCACTAGCCGCCATGTTGACGTATACAGAATTACCACTGCAAGGATTGGCTTCAGTCTCAGGACTGGTTTTAAATGCGTAGTGAAAAGATTTCATTTCCTGGTTTTGAAAGGTAATAGCGTTCGTAATGATTGCGATAGGACAGCCCATAGTTTATTCATTGTGTTTTTAAACTTTGGAACCTGGCTATGAATTCGCAATCATTAGAACCTCGCAATTAAAACCAGCCCTACTGTATAATGTTTAGTGAACAACACAAGTGCGGTAAGTACATCCATCCTACACATTTGGGGTAGCTGTCATGCAAACATCGTTCTTGTATACTATACCCATCAACCAACGCCTGGGTTATGTTGCTTGGGCCAGAAGACCTTCCAACTAGGGTCGATAGGTAGGCTTAAAACAATAATAGTCATGTGATCACTTGTTACTTGTGACTGTTTCACTGCATAATGTACTACAAATGGCTGCCACCAAGAGTTCTACAGAGCAATCTTCCCATTTATAGCTCACAATCTTGTTTCGCAAGCCAGCCCTAATCAACCCAGCATCATGCTCGCACACAGTATCCGGTACGGTCTTGAGGCCACTTTTCACTTGCACACTGAGCCATGCAACAAATGATGTGTGCAGCTGCAATCTTAGTCTCGTTCCCAGACCTAATTAACCCAGCACTGTTATCACTTACAGTATCCGGAGTGCGTGTAGAGGGTCTGGGAACGAGACTACTGCAATCTGAATGGATAATTGTTATGTATTGAAATTTTTTCTCTATAAATGCATTTGTAGCTGTTACCAGACTGTCCTCCCAGTTTTTACAGTCTGGCCCACGAGACTAAATACACCTAGTCTTGCGCGGCCAGACACTCGCTTGCTACACTCGCTTGCTCCTGCAAGCGAGGGTCTGGCTGCGCGAGACTACACCCCTAGTAGTCACTCACTGACAGCATCATATAGAACCCTGATTTAAATACACGTGCTAATAGCTCAGTAAGATCACACTCCACTGCAGAGAATATATTCACCAGTATCTGCTGAAGACTTGCTGTTGAAGGCTCCCATACGATTTCTCCACAAATGCAACTTACTGGGCTGTCTGCACAGTCTCTGGTATATACCCAACTCTCTCTGGAGCTAGCTGTAGCACGGTAGCAACAGCGTCCTTACAGGAAGGCAGACAGCAACTGCTGAGTGTATAGTACAGGATGAAGAAGCACGCACGCCATGTGCATGTGACTACAATGTGACTACAATGTGACAGCAGCTATGGTGACGATCCTTAGGTACGGGGTAGTTATTTAAATTCATTTATTAACCTATAGTGGGCGGGGCTGCAATATGGCCGTTGCAAAGGATCCAGATAGCCTAACCAAGGAAAAGGCAGAACAGGAAGCCCTTTCCAGCCAGGTGAAGTTGCACCACTCAAGACTGAGAACTGAGCTAAAAGCAGGCAAGCGTACATGCTGGCCTTGCATAAGTTGTGTTGGCTAACTAGCTATACCTCTCTCTTTTCAGGAAGACAGAATGCTGAGACGCTGTGGGCGGCTCGCCTGCAAGACAAGACCACCCTACAGCAGTACTCTGCTGCAATGCACTCGCTCGCAACTGGGCCATGGGCAAAGCATGGGGGAAGTAGGATACGATGGTGTGTTGACTGCTGTACAGAGTATTTTACAGATGGCCACCTGAAGAAGTTGTTGCTGAAAGACTTGAGACGTGTTCAGCACAACATGCCCACCATAGTCGAGGGTGAGCTCCTCCCCCCTTTGCCTGAGGGAGTGGAGGTGCTGGTGGGAGGATGGAGGGGGAGGAAGTGGAGGCTGCTGGATGTGGGCAGCTGCTACAACCCCTTTGCTCAGTGGGCAGAGTTTGAAGTCACAGCAGTCGATATCGCTCCTGCAGTAGAGGTAGGTAGGCAGATTAGTCTATAATTATAGCTAATCAGCTTTGAAAGGCTGTAAAAACATTGCAGACAATCTCTATCGATTTTGGAAATTCTTTTTGGTAGAGATGATGCTGCATTGATTTTTTTAATATTTTTCTGCTGAGTGGCTGACCCTAGCGTGTGGAGGAAAATTATTGGCCGAGAAACAGAAAATCAAGTTGAAGTCTATTCACTGTATGTATGACGTGAAGTTTCGTTACCAGTCCTTGAGCCCTTAGTGATTTTTTTTATAAGCTAATCATAATGCTGTTCCTCTCCTATATAGTCCGTCTGGAAATGTGACTTCTTGAGTGTGGATATTGTGGCATCACTGGGGGTGAAGTCTCAGCAGACACTACCTCAAGAGGCTGAAGAGCGTTATCTGCAGCAGCTCCAAGCGGAGTCATTTGATGTGGTCGTCTTCTCCCTGTTGCTCTCCTATCTGCCCTGTACCCAACAGAGACTGCAGTGCTGTATCAATGCCCACAGGGTGCTGAGGCCACACGGCCTGCTGCTGGTCGTAACACCGGACAGCTCTCACCAGAACAGACATGCTGGAATGATGAAGTCTTGGAAGGAGTGTATCGAGGCTATAGGGTTTCACCGCTGGAAGTATGTGAAGGACACTCACCTCCACTGCATGGCTTTCCGCAAGACAAGGCACATGCAAGCTTACCTGACGCTTTCTGAGAGCCATCCAATGTTGTTCATCCCCCAAGATAGCCATGAACCTGATTCTGTTGTTGACACAGACCTCAGTAAAGGTGCTCTTAGTAAGCAAGACGTCACTGAAACTCTTCAAGAGTTGCCATTCAATCAAACATGATTTTTAACACATGGCATTTTTACTACTCAGACATGCATGCACAATAATGATTACGTTACGTGTGAGTTACTTCACACAGTTCAGTTCAAACCACAATGAGGAGGACAGATGCAATAACTGTTGCCAGGGTGACCAGGCAGTAGGCGGTGGGTAGCGTTGCTCCACTCCTGCTTTGCTCAATGGCATCAGCCTTCTTAGAAGCACTCAGCAGGGCGTCGTTGTACTTGTCAGCAGCCACTTTGCTTGCCTTCTCGTTCACCTTCGTGACTGAATTCTGAATGCCTCCAAGGGGGTTAAAGGGATTGATCATCTTTGCAACTACCGCTACCTCAGGCTTTGCTTCAGCAGCTACTGGCTTCATTACGTCTTTAGCCATGGCCTTGGGAGGGTTGTTCACCACCTCAGCCATTTCCTTGCTAGCAGCAATACAGAGTTCAGCGTGTTTGGGGTTCAGTGCAGCCAACACCACCTCGATCTCTCCCTTGTCGGTGAGGGTGACCGACAGTGCACATTCCTTCTCAGCATTCACTGGCACCAGCTTCCTGAGGTAGTTCTCAGCGATGTAGAGGTGGTTGGTATGCTCCCAGTGCTGGACCAGTCCAGACAGGGCTTCTACATCAGGGCGGACAGTCACCGCACCACCTGGGGAGGTTGAGGGTGGAGGGACAATGACTGGCACATTATCTCCGGGCCTCTGCTCAACTTTGTGAGCGAATTACCGAAGGATGAGAATACTGGCTTCTTGACCAATAAAAATTAATTGAAGGCTAAAGCAGTTGATGTTTTAACCATGCTGGAGGTTATACAAGAGCTTCCAAAAAAATATCAACCTAGCAGCATAATTAGCCCCACTATTACTTTAAAGCTCATGCAGAATCGATAATAAAACTACTTGTGACTGACCACACACGGGGCAGCATGATCCCTTAGGCATGACCATGGTCTTGCAGGAGAGTTTGGGGCAGCGTCCGGCCTCCCTCACTTCCTGGCAGTCTCTTATGTCCTCCTGCAGGCTAGAGAGAGGAAACGGAAAACTCGGAATATGCAGTGAAACTGAGATAAGTCAATATACCAGTATAGGATGTTAAGAGTCCGTATATCCGAGTCTTGCTTTGTACGTTATTAACCTTTGCCATTATTATCTACTTACTCTTCTGCAAAGCAGGGTCCATAGTAGTCAATGCGCACATTGTGGGCATGGGCGTGGCAGGGCGAGTGGAAGCTTCTTCCATTACTGCCACAGACGGTCCCCCTGCACTGGGACCTGCAGGGACCCGTATAAGCTAGCTTCTGATGGGCCAGGTGCAGGTGACAGAGAGAGCGATAGGTATGGCTGTCCTCCCCACACACCTCTGCATTGTCATTGTCGTTACATTTCTCTTCCATCACTAGAGGAAGAAGGGAGGGAGGAGCCTTGGTTAGGGTACAGGCTTTTCAAAAGTATCCACAACAATAATATTACGAGGTCTTTAGACACCTCATCAAAAATGTGTATTTCCGACGGAGAAACTGAAAGATAAACCCACAGTCTAAGTCGGTTGTTGCACTCAGGCAGGTATCCAAATCATTTAGAAGGAATTTTAGCATAATCTGGTCCATGTGCACTCACCACACATGTATAGCTTGCAGGGCAGCCGATGGCCGTCCTTGGTATAGAGAGCTAGGCAGGGGCCGTAATTTATCGGGATACACAACTCATTGGCAGGGCAGTCGTGGTTGGCACAGGGGTCCTGGGGAACAAGACAGAAATGGCAGAGCATGGAAGAAGCTGTAAATGGTAGGTTTTAGGGCTACCCATAGGGTTAGAATGTGGGCTAGAGACAGAAAAGGATGGTTCAAATATAATAATTATCCCTTTACAGCGTTCTCATCAGAATTAGCACACACAATTATATATTCATGACCACTGAACTCTGCTTTCTCACTAATACAAACTGCCACTTCTGCCACTGTGCCCTTTCGCATAGACTTATCAAGAACACTGTCCCTCCACTGGACTGACCTTCTCCATGCAGGGTCCGGCTGTGATGTCCTTCTCCATGAGGCCAGCACAGTTCACTGCATGGCAGAGTGAGTTGTAGGTCTTGCCATTGGCTCCACACACTTCCTCCCCAACCTTCTGTTCACAACGCATACAAGGGTCAGATTCACTTTCCTGAGGTGGCTGAGGCTTCAGGCTGTGTTCTGGGACAGACTCAGGCTCGTGCTTGTGGCTGTGTTCATGCTTGGGACTACGTTCCGGAACAGGCATCGAATACTCTGGCTCAACCTCAGACATGTCTTCTGGGACAGACTCTGACTCATCCTCTGAGTTGTATTCCGGGACAGGCATTGTAGATTCAGGCTCATCTGTGAGATCGTATTCTGGAACAGGCATCGGAGACTGGGGCTCATCCTCAATGTCATACTCTGGGATAGGTGTTGGAGGCTCAGGCTCATCCTCAGAGTTGTATTCCGGGACAGGTATGGAAGACTCAGGCTCATCCTCAATGTCATACTCTGGGATAGGTGTCGGAGGCTCAGGCTCATCCTCAGAGTTGTATTCCGGGACAGGTATGGAAGACTCAGGCTCATCCTCAATGTCATACTCTGGGATAGGTGTCGGAGGCTCAGGCTCATCCTCAGAGTTGTATTCCGGGACAGGTATGGAAGACTCAGGCTCATCCTCAATGTCATACTCTGGGATAGGTGTCGGAGGCTCAGGCTCATCCTCAGAGTTGTATTCTGGGACAGGTATGGAAGACTCAGGCTCCTGTACATCATTGTATTCCGGGACAGGTATGAAAGACTCAGGCTCATCTTCAGACATCAAAGACTCAGGCTCTAGATCCTCTTTGAGGAAGTTCTCTTCGATTTCTTGCTTGTTCTTCTTTCTCCCCCTACCATGCTTGCCACTTGCCACCCTTGCCAGGCCTGCCTTTGCGACTACTTTTCCCCTTCACTTTTGGAACTATAGGTGGAGACTCAGGCTCATCTTCAGACATCAAAGACTCAGGCTCTAGATCCTCTTTGAGGAAGTTCTCTTCGATTTCTTGCTTGTTCTTCTTTCTCCCCCTACCACGCTTGCCACCTTTGCCATGCCACCCTTGCCAGGCCTGCCTTTGCGACTACTTTTCCCCTTCACTTTTGCAACTATAGGTGGAGACTCAGGCTCATCTTCAGACATCAAAGACTCAGGCTCTAGATCCTCTTTGAGGAAGTTTTCTTCGATTTCTTGCTTGTTCTTCTTTCTCCCCCTACCACGCTTGCCACCCTTGCCAGGCCTGCCTTTTGCGACTACTTTTCCCCTTCACTTTTGCAACTATAGGTGGAGACTCAGGCTCATCTTCAGACATCAAAGACTCAGGCTCTAGATCCTCTTTGAGGAAGTTCTCTTCGATTTCTTGCTTGTTCTTCTTTCTCCCCCTACCATGCTTGCCACCCTTGCCAGGCCTGCCTTTGCGACTACTTTTCCCCTTCACTTTTGTAGCTATAGGCAGTTCAACATACATAGGCGTCTTCACTTTTGCAATAGCAATCTTGCTATTCTCTTTGTTGTCTTTCTTGTTCTTCCCCTCAGAAAAGGATTTGCTGTTCCTCCCTTGGTTGGTCTTCCTGCCTTTCTTCTCTTCCATGTCATCTAGGAGAGCTTCCACCAGCTCCAATTCTTTGGTATCTTTGCTTTTTGCTTTCTTGTTTCCCACTTTGGTCTTCTTTCCCACTTTGGTCCTCTTTCCCTTGCTATGGCCCCTACTTCTGCTGGCCTTCCTTCTGGCACCTCTCTTATTCCGCTCCAGTTCTTTGCTCTCTGAAACAGTGTCCAGCAGCATTCCCACCATATCAGTACCTCCCAGCCTTGGCTTGGGTTTGTCTGGGCTGGTCAAATCATCATTGTAGTCAATCTTGTTTTGATCAAAGAGTACTGGTAGTTCATCAGTCTCAGGCTGTAAGACACGCAGGAAGTCCTGTTCTTCAGTGAAGTCATCATCTGAGCTACGCTTATTTCGATCAAAGAGTAGTGTCTTCCTATTCTTCTTTGCTTTCTTTCCCTTCCTTTGTTTTCTCCCCTTCCTTCCTCTCCTCCTCTTCTTTCCGAGTTTTCCTCCAGCGATCATGTTCGGTTGTGAGTCCTCCTCATCCAGATACAGCTCCCTCAGAATGGAACTAATAGCCTCAACCTCATTCAGTTTGTTTTCTTTGTCGTAATCAAACTCATCAATCTCCGGTTCCTCCGCCTTCGATTTTCCCTTAAGCTTCTTCCGACTCTTCCTGGCTTCCTTCCTCTTCTTCTTCCCTTTCTTCCCTTTCTTCGTCTTGCCAAATTTCCTTCGAACACCCACAAAGTCAGTGGTGCCTTCTTCATCACTTCCAGTCACAATATCCTGCAGCTCCATCTCATCTTCTTTTCCATCAGTATCAACATCACCGTCAAACCTGTTCAAGCTCATGTTCTTTCCCTTGCGCTTCTTTCCCCGTTTCTTGCCTTTCCTCCTCTTCTTCACTCTACCATTGCCTTTCACCCTGCGTTTCTCTAAAGCACTGTGTAGCATTCCATTCACTTCTGTGGTTCCTATTCCCTCATCCTGGCTCTCAATGAGAGGGTTCTCCTCAATAGAATCAGATTTCCACTGCTTCAGCAATTTCCGCCTGCCTCCAACTGCCCTCTTGACCACGCCCAGGGAGTCTAGCCCTTCACTTTTTGGCAGTACGTCCATCGTTTCCATTTTAAGGGCACTGCCTGCAAATGGAAAGATATCAGTCACTACAGTCACTTTCAAGGGCCTGTGTACTAAGCTAGAGTCAATATTACTGTGCACATTGTTTAAGCTTCACTACACCAAATAGCTGGTTGCTACTAATGAAAAAGTGGAAGTCATTATTATGTGAAACTATTCACATACCTTCCACCGTAGAAGAACCTTGCTGGTCTATTTTCCAATCATCGGTTTCAGAAACCTGGAATTCTCCTGAAGGACATCAATAGCTAGTAACATAGTGCACACTGATATCAAAATAACAACTCACCACTGTTTGGAGGAAATCCAGAACCTCCATTGGCACCGCTACCCTCACTGGGAGGCTCAGGGATGGTACGAACCTCGGGGTCTGCCAGGAGAGAGGGTTGGAGTGGAAAAGGATCTCCACTGCCGGGTGTCAGTTCATTGCCATTTGACCTCGGGTAAGAGGGCGGGGCTGTAATGAAAAACGAAATCCTCGTATTTCACATTCATTATAGCTATACTGGTTGAAATCTTTTTTGAACGACAGTAAATTCTTTCAAAAATACACTCTGTACAGCAAAATGGTACCTGCCAAGACAATAGACTCACACAGTATATAGCTTCATAGGTGAAGCTATATTATCTTAGTTAGTATGATACAGTAAAAAAGACAAAAGTAAAACAAGTGCATGCAATGTTATGTGGTTGGAATCTGCGAACAAAAAGCACAATTACATCTTTAATACTCACCACTGACGTGCGTAGGAGCACTGTGGGAAGAGCACACGAGAATGGTCACAATTAAAATGGGTAAAACCCGTAAAATATTCGCCATCTCGCGGATTCTCGGTCCGACAATAATATGTTGCTATGCAATTATTACTAGTTATTGAACGTATTAACGTGTATTATGCGCACGTGCACACGCGTGTGACGTCGACGATGATGTGTTAATACTGTATGTATTGTCAATCAAAGCACAGCAACAATAATGATGAGTACACTTGTCAAGCTCAAGAGAGGATGCAGCTGACTGGCTCTGCTCCCCAGGGTGCTACTGCCTTTCCTCCTTTCTGTCATATCACTATCACCGTCATCTAGATAAGCATCATAGGAAGGGCCTTCCAGCAGAGAATAGCTGTCCTCTTCGGTGCCATATGGTGGCTCTTCCAGTTCAGTATCATGAATACCATTGCCATGATCTGTCCCTGGCGAATGAACAAAGTCGGGGTCAGCTGGTGCATAGCCATTCTGATCAGCATCACTAGGAACACTCCAGTCTTCATCCCAAGTATCACTCCAGTCCTCTTCAATGTCATCCCAGATGTGTTCCTGGTTCTCAAACTCGGAAAACCTCTTTTCTCTATCTGTTTTACCATTTTGTGCTCCCATCATTGAGTTATGTCTAGCTTCTATGTGTAAGTGTCCTTCTGGATCTGTCTCCTTAAGTCCACCTTCCCTGTGTGTAGATATGTCCTCTTCGGTCTTCTTTAGTCCAGTTTCTCCGTGTACTATGTGTTCATCCGTCTTCTTGAGTCCAGCTTCTCTGTGTTCGCGTCCTTCCATGTCCGTGAGTATGGCTTCTCTCTTATGGCCCATCATGACCATACCAAGCTGGTCACCATATGTTTTTGCCAAGTGTGTCATAAGCGTCTCAAGTACTTCACGTTGCCTTTGTCGTATCTCTTGAAAGCGACTCTCAGCTGGTTTTATACTTTCCATTTTCCTATCAGTATGCTGATTGCCTAGAGGGTAAAGTCATTCACATAAATTGAATTCTTTGGATGGTATAATGGTCTTCAGGAAAGGGAAGCATGTCTATAAAGCTTTCCTGTCATGGCTCAAGGTAGCGGAGATACATTGGTGGGGTAATTAACAAAAAAACAAAAGGCCAGTAGCTACATCATAGAGATGTGGTAACCTAGTTATAATGCAAATCTCTAACATGTTGCTGTAGCAAGTGTAAATGTTTTAAGCCCTCAATTTGCAAGCAAATTACAACTACATGAAAAATTTGGTCACGGAAGGAAGCAAAAAAGAACATATTACCAGGGATCCAATATGCATAGCTTTGGCTTTGCAAGTTGCACTTTTTAACTGATAGCTACTTAATAGGTTTCACCTGTGTTGGCAGATGTTGCCTCCAGAGACTCAGTAGCCACTTCACTTGGGAGGGTCCTCATATTGTTCATAGTGTTCTCGTGGGGAGGCTCAAGAACAGTGGCGGATTTTGGATTCACGGAATCGGGACTAAATGGCATGTCGGAAAGTGTTGATTCAGATCGGAATTGATCTGGAACATCTGCTGCCAGTTTGGGGTCAACTGAAGGTTCAGACTCAGACTGGAGTGGAGCATCAGATATTTTAGCAGGCTGAGAATGGAATAAAATGTCAGGACGTGGAGTCAATGTGCAACTGGAGCTTGTCTCTGGAGGGTCATTTGTTCTTACCACTGGTGGTGTTCTCTGCTGCCCTTTCGTTTCTGTCGGCGATTGCGTTGCCATTTCATAAGGCCATAGCTGACTCACTCCATTTTCTTGGCTACTCACACATACACCCTCAGAATCACCAGCACGCCTAAAAGCACAGCTGTAGCCTTGCATTGGACAAGGAGTCTTCTTTGTGCATTTCACTGAATGATCTGCATGCAGTTTGTGGAAGAAGCATATCATTAGTAAAGTAGCCAGAAACTTAGGAGATATCAAAAGCAGAAAAAATAAATACATGCCTGCTTCATTTGGAGTTAAGTTTAAAGTTTAAGAAAATATGATGCTTTCATTAGTACTAACTGCACATACAGAAGATTAGATGAGCGAAGATGAAGTTGCTGCACACGTTGCAGCTGTCTATAAACTCACCATATATCGCATAGTCTACAGCTGCACTAAACTGCAGGTATGTAAAGATCGTCACAGCCAAGACAGCCAGGTAGGTGTTCCTGTGGTATCTCCAACCCGACATAATTGAAAGGGGCCTCTGCTTTGTAGGGTATGGCTTTGTATAAGGGCTTTGCGAGATTGATGACCCGCTCGTTGCCATAAATATATATGGGCATGCGCAGTATAACATAGTACTGCGCACGCCGCGTTTGTGCGTTACGTCACGATATGATCCTGCACTGGTACGTAAGCTAAGGGAGTGGCTGAGTTATTAAAGTTTAATTCAAGAACACACAAAGTGAAATGGAGACTGGAGGTTAGCCTAGCAATGTTTTGTGCACGCTTCAGTACAAACCAGGTTGGCTGGCTGGTAGGGCTTTGCCCAATTATACTTTTCCCCAAGCTTTGCCCCTATTATTCTCAACCCAGTGTCTAATTAATACTTAGGCCTAAGCCTGTTATGCTCCAGAATGTAGCTACCCATTATTCTTTTGGGAATTTCCCCCCAAAAAACTGCACGCATGTGTACAGATATCAAATAGCATGTTCAAGTCAAAAATAGTCAAGCTGCAGCATAGTAGTCTCGGGTAGCCAGACCCTCGCTTGCAGGCAAGGGTCAGGCTATGCAAGACTAGCAGCATAAGTGACACTTTGTAGTCCTGTGTACACGTAGCTGCCATTAATTGTTTATGAAGTACACGTAGGAATGATGCCCGCTCTATAGCCGCGAGGCCAGCTACGAATATTGTTTAAGATACATCCTAAAGTATACGGTAGTACTCCATATGTGGGGATGGCACAGGAAAAAATGGCTGTTGCATTGAATGTGTACATAATGCTATGTTTAAAACTCTGCTCTAGATATAGTCATAAGCCTTAATTGTATGAGCTATACCTGTCATTCTCGAGTAGTAACAAGACTGTTAATTAACTTAATTAACATTACTGGAGAGCATTGCAGGAGTACCATATCACCAAGGATTCAAACGCGAGGAAGTGGCATTTTTATGGGGTATTGCACTCACAGCATAGCATTCTCAAAAAATTGAGCTGTTCGGTAGTGATTCTCAAGTGCTCCAGCTGAGACTACACACCATTTTCGTTAAATATTCAACAATACAATGGTGGTTATGCTTACACCAGAACATCAAGCATGCATAATCGAGTTGAAATTCCTGTTTCATAGAGCTGTTTTCTCATTGAGCGAATAAGTTAACCGTGAGGTATTTGTTAATTGCTGTTATTACACTGGTGCAGCATGCCTAATGCTAGGATGATTAGGTGTGCTCTATCACAAAAGTGAGTTGCTAAAGTCATACAAACTATGACTTTAAATTAAACAACTGCTAACATTGTTGATGTGCATTCAATAGAGTCAGTACCCCTTCACTCTCACTGCTGTGCTCCTATGATGTACAAACCTAAGTATGCATGAAAGTAGCTGTATCTAGCCAGGTACACAACCATACTTTTCTCCCCCCCCCCCCCCCCAAAAACAACAGAATCAAGTCTATTTTTAAAACAAAATTTGGAACCAAACAAGCGATAGGAATTAACTATACTGTAGGATTCCCTTCCCTATATTACTTTTCAACTACACTCACACCATAACCCCCCCCCCCCCCAAAAACATATAGGGATGGAATCTCAAAAAAAGCATCCAAACAAGTGGTAGGAAGTTTGGAAAGGTAGAAGGACAGCACAATACTTCTACCGGATTCGCATCCCTATATCTTCCGACAGCTTTCCAACCACACACACCACAATCCCCTATATGCCACTCTAGCCTATTCACAGCCAATCAGCGCTTCACAGCACATGACCTTTTCACACTATAACTTTATCCTTCCAAGCAACAGACTCAATGCCTGCTATTATGCCTGCATGGTTGGGCAATGGCTAGTGGATGGCTATCGAGCCTAGTATAATTCCTTTGCTGCAGATCACGTGGACAGACTACTATTTGGTAGCAGGGAGCCAGCAGCCTTCACCAGCATGCACCCGCCAAAGAGCGATGACATGTTTGATGAAGACAGTGATTCAGACCCCACCCCCATTGCCAGTGTGCAGCCTAGGAGGCTGGTCGAGACAGTGGTTGCTGAGGAGGAACGAGGGGGAGGACAGAGACAACTCTTGGGACTCGGTATTGGCTCAGGGAAGACCGAGGCTGTCCCTGTACCTGCCGGTTATGTGACAGGACCCGGTGGATATGCCATCTCAGCTATTTCTTCGCAGTATCAATCACCGCAAGATATCCCAGTTGCTATTTTAGGTAAAATGGTAGCTAGTATACATATAGGCTGCCCCTGTATGTTCATTGCAAAGTGGACTCCCTCTAACCCCCTCCCGATAAACCCTTCTCTCCTTCCCTCCCTCCAATCCCCTCCCTCCCTTCCTCCCTATAACCGCCTTGCTCCCGACCTTCCTCCAATCCCTCGCTCCCTCCCTCTCTCCCTCTAAATCCCTCACTCTCTCCCTCCCTCTAACCCACTCCCTCCCTCTAACTTCCTCACTCCCTTCCTCCCTCACTCCCTCTAACCCCCTCACTTCCTTCCTCCTTCAACCCCCTCACTCCCTCCCTCCCTCTAACCTCTTTGTAGCGTCCTCCTCCACTCCTAGTAGCTTCCACACGGCTGCATCCTTGGGCACGAGCTACAACACCAATGGAGAGGAACAACACGACTTCAGTGTTGAGGTGAGTGATGGGGTGACCCCTCCCCCCAGCACCTCGTTAGGAGGCTGTACGATTGTAGCTGGAAGTATATTGGAAAGTGTTAAATGCTGAGCAGTGATGAGTCCCACCAGTATTGTGTCCCTAGACCAAGCGGGTGGAGACTTAGGAATGGAAATCTCTGTTTCTCTGTTGCTTGACATCTTAGCTTAGCATATATACTTTCTTATACTTTAGATTCCTACTCTAAGACAGGGGGATGTACTCGGTGACGTCAGAGAAGGAGGCGGTGATGATACCACACCCATTGCAAGGGAACCAAGGCGACATTATGATCCGGACCAGCCAAAGCTCCTCCTCCATGAGCCGCCAGTGGCACCACGGCCAGAGAAGGAGCCCCTCCCACCATCACCAACCAGCTCAGGTGGGAGATCCACACCATTCTCAATGTGCTTGCTCCAGACCTAGCCTTTAGTCACAAGCTTCAGTCCAGTAGCTATAAAATCCATTCAGGTAACATCTATAGGCTATAGCGTAAGTCCTCTGACAAGGTAGCCACATTCGTTCCCAGGCCTTCACCCCAGCTTTTGCTTTTGTCACTGATAAACGCTGGGGTCCAGGCCCGGGAACGAGGCTACTGTCAAGGGCCTAAGGTAATGGAAGAATTCTCTGATCCACAGATGAGACTCTTGCTCCCGGGCAATCCCGAACACGTGCTCAAGGCCTGTCCCCCAGGATGGAGCCGAGTGATGCCACACCCCTTTTGCCAAGAGATGATCCTAAATCAGACTCTATGGAGGGATCATGTTGCAGTTGCTGTACTCTGCTATAGTGCACCCCTCATTCAGTCAGGTCGCTATTTCTGTTTACAGTGTCGTGTGTACAGTTTCACATTTCATTTTGCATAGCATACACTGCAGTGATATTGGCTTTAATGTTAACTCATGAACTACAGGGGTTTACAGATTGTCAGCGCAATCCACAAGAGAAAAACAAGAGAACATGTGCTTTGGTGTAGATGTCTTGCATGAAAACATAAGAACATGTTTGTTTGCTTGTACTTTTTTGCGCTTCCAGCACTCCCCCCCCCCCCCCCCCCCTTACACTCAATGGACAAATGCACAGTAGTAACTGTCAGCTAATCTAATTAAGCACTTTCGCCGCAACAAACTACAACGGAAGTAGGCGGGGTGCGACTGAAATTAGACTCACCGGTAGCTGAAGAAGAGGTCAAAACGACAAAGATTCCGGGAAAATGGAGACTGGAGGTGAGCCATTGGGCGTAGCAGCTTGCAAGAGTCGGCTGGGAACGAGCCTACCAGGCTGGCTGGGTGGCTACCAAGCCAAGCCCCTAGTTTAGTATTAAAAGTATACAAACTGTCTTTTTTGCTACAGTTCACGCGAGCAGTGCACCATTTAGTGGAGCTAGCAAGGAGCCAGCTGCCTTCACCGGTATGCACCCGGCAGAGAGCGGTGAGATGGTTGATTCAGACAGTGATCCAGACCCCACCCCCATGGCCAGCCTGCAGCCAGAAGGCCTGGATGAGACAGTGGTCGCTGAGGAGGAACAAGGGGAAGGGCAGACGCAACTCTCGGGACTTGGCATTAGCTCAGGGAAGACCAAGGCTGTCCCCGTACCTGCCAGTGGCAAGCCAGGGCTTGAGGCTTCGGCCCATTCTTCAGATTATCATTCACTAAATAATGCATCTGGTACTGACTTCGGTAAGCCAGTAGCCAGTAGCTGGGCTGTGATGGCTCCCACCCTACTTACCATACTTCCCATTTGAGCCTGGAATCCAGACTATGCTTTGTCTCATGCTCAAATTCATAGGGAGGGTCTGGGAATGAGTTAATTATGCAAACAAGTTCGGTGTGACTCATGGCCTCTTGAAGCTAATATAATTAACAGACGATTACACTTGACTTAATTAGATTAAGCACCTTTGAGTGCCACCTCGCTGTAATGGAATCTCCATTGGTCTCCTCACAAGAGGACGTCCATTGATGATTGCCAAATCTCTCCCATTTCTGGTTGCCACGGATACCATTATTCGTCCCTAATTTACATGAAGTTCTTTTGCATGCAGTAAAAGTTCTTCTAGTACTTTTACTACATTTGAAAAAAGCTGGGAGTGGAGACTGGGAACGAGGCTAGCTACGTCAATATCTCCTGCACCTATCATACGGTGTACTGGGATTTGAGTGGGCAAGTGCTCAAGTCTTGTGTCTATCTCCTTTGTGCTAGACAATGTGGCCTCCAGTCCAGAGACCAGTAGCTTCTACTCGGCTGCGTCCATTGCCACAAGCGATGACACAGATGAGGACGAGGAGGAGGAGCATGACTTCAGTGTTGAGGTGAGGGGTGGGGTGACCCCGCCCTCCAGAGGGCAGAAACCTATAGGACTGTACTAGAGGTGAATAGCAAGTGTCCTATGGCCGGGGATAAGGTGAAGTGGCGATTGTAGTATTTCGTTCGTTGGCCCAAGTGACAGACTCTCTTGTCTATGCATGAGTGGAAGCTGGGAATGGGACCAAGACCTCTGGTCTATGGGAGGAACCTAGGAATGGGACTAGTTTACAAATGGAGTATGAGATATTTTTTACCTTTCAGATTCCTTCTCTACGAGAGTTGGATGTACTCGGTGACAGCAGACCCCCTCCAGAAGGGGGCAGTGACGACGCCACACCCATCATGAAAGAGCCACAGCAGCATTATGTTCCGGACCAGCCAAAGCTCCTCCTCCGCGAGCCGCCAGTGGCACCACGGCCAGAGAAGGAGCCCCTCCCACCATCACCAACCAGCTCAGGTGGGAGATGCTCAAGATGTTTACTCCAGATCTTTAGCCACAAGCTTCAGCCCAAGTAGCTAAGTTAGCTTACAAAAAAGTGTAGGTCTCTGTCGAGTTTGGCCATATGAAACTCATTATTTTAGCAACAAAACACGTAGGTTTCTGACTTTTAGAGTTTAAGTTGGAGTGTCGAGTTGCTTTTTCAGAATTTGTTTACCTGTTTTTTATGAACCAAATTCTGATAAAGAGGGCAGTGACAGGACAGATAGGAAATGGAATTGCAAGCCTGAAACTTTCTTCAAGTTTGACATACATTTCGCTATTCCAGCTCTAAGATTATCAACTGCATTTGCTGCTAAGTGAGCTCATAATATGGCTGAAGACCGAACCTTTTAAATGGCTAGCTATATCAGAACCTGCTGCATGGTTCAGCCATAATCCTCTGTTTCTCCTCTCACTTTCCTCCCGGCAGAGGAAGACAAGACTCCCAGACCACCCGAAACATATGCTCAAGGCCTGCCCGCCAAGAGGGAGCCAGGCGAGACCACACCCCTTTTGTCAAGAGACGATCACAAACCAGACATGAAGGATTCGTCCTCATGTTGCAAATGCTGTACTCTGCTCTAATGCCCCCTCCACAATCCTCACTTTACAAACTGTTGTGTATATACATCCCCGATCATGTCACTTATGGTGTCTCACGAACATCCCACTCTGTTCTACTCCTGTACAGGTAGCAATAAACATCCTGTTTTGGCTGGACCGTTTCACTTTGTATTTGTTCTGTTTTTCACAATTCAGTGGAGTACAAATTATGTACATTTTAATAGCACACACATCCCAGTGATAGTAATCTACAGTGCTGGACTGGCCTCAGCTCTCACTCCGGACCCGGTCCTGGTAGTAGCCGTTGAAGTCCAGCCGAGCCACCATGCTGCCCACTGTGTCTGTGCTCAGGGAGTACAACTTCTCCAGGAGCTCGATGAGGTCTCGAGTGAAGTTCTTATCAAAGTTGGCGATCGTCTGTTCGAAGCTCTCACTGGATACGATCTGTTCCAAGTTGGCCGATATCACCTCGGAAACCAGCTTCGGCTGCAGCCGGGCTCCTTTCCCCCTCCCCCTAGCGGCCGGTGGGCCCTCCCCCTCTGTCAGCGACCTCACCTCCAGCTGCTGGGTCACCTTGTGCATGTGGTTGGTGAAGGTGATGCACACGGCCATCAGTCGGCTAATCAGCTTTAGGATCTGTCGACTGCTGAGCATGCAGTCTCGAAGGCACTTGTCAAGAAAGTCGTTGTGGGCGGCCAGAACGTCATCGATGGTTGTAACTGAGTGTAGGCTGTGTTCCAGTATTCTCCAGTATGGCTCCAGGACTTCGAAGGTCATGTAGTATTGGAGATTCTGGACAAAGTTTAGCATCCGCTGGAGTAGAGCAAAGGCTGAGGCATACCTGTGTGTGTGTGTGTGTGCGTGTACACGTATGAGTGTGGTATATGTGTGTAGTTAGTAAAAGAGGTGTATGATCGATGCATGTACTTTATGAAGAGCTGAAATTTGCATACCACACAGAGCCACTGACACAGCGCCAGTGGGACAGAGGGAGACAGAGCCAGAGATAGAGGGACGGAGAGACTGGAAGTGGCGTGCTCCTCACCAGGTGTGGGCCTGCAGAGAGCATCTCTTGGCCACCTTGTGGCTGCTCCAGGTGGCACACAGCTGTCGCTCCACGTGCTTGCAGTAGAACAAGTGGCGGAACAGCATCTGGTACTTGAAGAGGCACTTGCGGCTGATCACTAATGATAGGGGCCACCTCACTGTGTAGTCCAGACTGAACGCTTCCAAGCCCGAGAGATTCACCTCCGTTGTGTCTGGTTTCTGGACAGGAGGGGGTGTGGCTGCATCTGGCCCCACCCCCTCTGGTTGGATGGCCATGATGTAGAAGAGCTGAGTGATGAGGTCATAGGGCACGAGGAGAGACTTGAGGTTGTCCTTGTAGGGGTCAGAGTCCGACAGGCTGGTGCGCAGGGCCAGCTCAAGCAGCGACTCCAGTCGTGATGGCAGAATGTCGTTCATGGGCTTACGTAGTTCGTCCTGTTTGTGTGTGCGTATGCATGAGTGGTGTGTGTGTGTGTGTGTGTGAGTGTCAGGAAAGGAAGCCTGGGAATGAGACGATACCGACCTGCGCCATGTCCATGAAGTGCACGAGTAAGTCTCCCTGGTCGAGGAGGAAGTAGTGCTTGATGGAGTGGAGGTGTCCCAGGAGGTCCTGTTCCTCCAGCATCAGGGTCAGCAGGCGCTGGCTGGCATAGCCATAGGCCTGGGAGGGGGAGGGAGGGGGTCCCCGAGGAAGGAAGGCTAGGGTTATGACTTGTGCAGGAGACAAACATCTGCATCTACCATAATATTATGTTACAGCATACAAGTTGAAATTGACTAGTTCTTAATGGAAAGTACTACCAGCAGGTGTAGTAGCTATTTAAAGCGTTCACTTCAGGGGTATCTGACTAGTACTCAGAAGGTCCTGGGCTCAACTCCCAGCTGGGCTGCAATCTAGCCTGCCAATGTTTTCCCTCATCCATCGGTCCCTCATTAATACATACAGAGTTGGCAGGAACCAAACTAATCTTATTAGAAATGTTATTGCTTGGAATCCTTAAAATCAGCCACAGCATTTTCACATGTAGTAATATAATGGAAGAACTTCAAGCAATACACACAGTGTCATGGCAGCAATATACAGTGAACTCTGACCTCCTCGATGTGCTCCACATACTGCCTCTCCTGCACAGTGTAGTAGATGCCCTTGGCCTCGGGGAACTCCGCTTCCCGCCCACACTCCCGGATCACATTGAGGTACTTTCCCGTGCGGAGAACCTTCTCTGCCACCTGCTCCAGGAAGCTAGGGATGTGCTCCTAGGGGAGAGGGGAGGAGGAGGAAGGGAGGAGGGGGGAGGGGAGAGGGAGAAAGGAGGGGAGGGGAGAGGGGAGGAGGAGGAAGGGAGTAGAAGTTTCTGAACCTTCTGGTATGATCTAGGCATAAAATCAAATCGATTATGGTTGTTGGACACCTCGATCCACCTGTTCACACTCTGTTACATTGCTACCATACAAATGGCTCATTTCAGCCTATCACCCTCCTCCCCTCCTGCCACCCTCCCTCCTCCCCTCCTACCACCCTCCCTCTTTCCCTCCTGCCACCCTCCCTCCTTCCCTCCTACCACCCTCCCTCCTCCCCTCCTACCACCCTCCCTCCTCCCCTCCTACCACCCTCCCTCCTTCCACCCTCCCTCCTCCCTCCTGCCACCCTCCCTCCTTCCTTCCTACAACCCTCCCTCCTTCCCTCCTACCACCCTCCCTCCTCCCCTCCACCACCCTCCCTCCTCCCCTCCTGCCACCCTCCCTCCTTCCCTCCTGCCACCCTCCCTCCTCCCCTCCTACCACCCTCCCTCCTTCCCTCCTGCCACCCTCCCTCCTCCCCTCCTGCCACCCTCCCTCCTTCCCTCCTGCCACCCCCCCTCCTTCCCTCCTACAACCCTCCCTCCTTCCCTCCTGCCACCCTCCCTCCTCCCCTCCTGCCACCCTCCCTCCTCCCCTCACCTGGCAGATGGTGTATCTCCTCTCCCAGTAGGTGTCATTGTACTCGCTGTGGAGCCGGTCTTTGAGGATCTCCTCATGTTCCTCCACCATGAACTCTCCGTAGGGGTCCGCCACCTCCCCTCGGTGGATCCATCGCTCCAGGAGGGAGAAATAGGGACGGCAGGCCGCCTGAGGGGGGGGGGGGGGGGAGGAACACAGAACACCAATTTTTCAAAAAAATGAGTCCACCTGACTTAATAAGAGGTAGACTGGAATAGGGACTTTAGTCTATACACAGAGGTTCTAGAAGCTACTCCAGCAGTGTACACCTCACAGAGATAGGCCAGGCAGTATGACTGGATGTATGCGAGGGGGTTGCTCTGCTTTCGATGCAGGGAACTGGTAGGCCCTCACCTTTGTGATGTGGAGGCATAGCTCCTGGGCCCGCTCGTCTCCCACATAGCTGCAGGTGAAGGTGTGGAGGTTGGTGATGGTCTTCCCCCCTCGGCAGCTACCCCTGGTGACAGAGACAGCCAGGCGGGCCAGGATCTCCAGCGTGCGCATGCAGGGTTGGACGTAGTACCAAAGCTTCTGGAGCGTGAGCTGGTCGATGCGGAACTGGTGTTCCAGCTGAGCCACCACCAGAAGGTACTCCTTCAGCAGCCCACGCATGGCCGCACAAAGCGCCTGGTTTACAGACCCATAGATGAACTTTGACTTCTCTTCGATGAACCGGCTCACCATGGAGTAGTGCCCACAAACAGGAAGAACCCGATTGACCAGTACGCAGAGGGAGACGTCCAGTGTCTTGTCCACGGTGAACTGCCGAGAGCTGCGGCTGTGGGAGAGAGGCTCGGCCCGGAGGTGACGCCCATCTATACCCATCATGAGGTAGAGGAGGTCTTCGATCACCGCTCGCTCTTGTATGGGCAGCGGGAGAGAGCCGAGGGTACAGGGGGAGGGAGGTAGCTGGGGCTTGGTGACGAAGTCTGTCGTCAGATAGGGTCTCTCAGTCAGCCACGAGGGTAGCTTGGGGAAGCTGGCCGCCCGCCGAGCCTCTTTTTCTTTCTCCTTTTCCTTCTCTTTCTCGACCAGTGTGTTGGTGATGGAGGCCAGCTTGCCCTGGAGGTCGCCCAGCTCTTCCTCCGTCAAGACGGCCCCCTTGCAAGGGAGCTCCAGGGCCTGGCCCTCCACCACATCCAGTACTTTGACCTCTGTGACCTCCTCAGGAGGCGGCTTGGGGGCAGGGGGGCGGTGTTCCCTGAGGAAGCCACACAACTTCTCATCATCGGTGGTTTTCGAGAGCAGGTACACCAGAGGGTCCAAGTCCCTCGTCTGACGCAACTTGAGGTCGTCATACTTCCGAAGAAACTGTTCCCCCTTAGAGGAGAACTCAGCGATCTTCCTCTTCGCATTGTGGGCACTGACTTGCGTGGTGATGTAGGGTGTCCGGTTCTTGAGCAGAACCTCCACGTATGAGTCCACCTCCCCTGCGTCCCGAACATTCAGCAGAGACACCAGCTCTGAAACCAGGTGATGGATCTGAAACTCGTGGCTCATGGCTAGTACTTGAAGACCTGGAGACCATAATTATTGCATATATAATTTTAGGCTCGTAATGTACCAATCTAGCATTTCTGCAATTCCTATGCATGTGTATGTATGTGTACTGAGTAGACCAACTTGCCTTACCATGTGAAGAAAGTGCTGTGCCAGAATTTCCCTTCTAGTAGCTGACTCTGTGCCTCACTGATTTTGTTATTCCCGCCATCTTTGATGACGGCACGTGCACTGTTCTATTTTTAGAGCTATTGCTAAAAATAGCATGCTGCGTCAGGGCACGACCTTTGACTTTAACATTAGGGGAAGGCAGATTTGAAGCAATGCTGTGGAAGAGTCACTGCACGTAAAAACTTGTAAGTTTGACATCGAGCATGAGTACTGTAAGGGGATCCATCATGTGGTACAGTGATCATAGAGAATCCTGCAGATCCTGGGACAGACAACTGTCAAGTTTGGGACCCATAATTGAATTTCTGATCAATTTGCACATTGGTCCATATTACAGTATGTATGAACGGTGATCACCGTTTTCTGGATCTGCGAGGCAGAAGCAGCCGAACCTTTAGCTGGTTACTTTAATAATCGGTCGTAGATAGTAGAGTATAGATGGATTGCAAGTAGGCGTGACGAATGACGTAATCCCACTTTTTGGAGGGCAAACGCGCGAGTTTGCAGGTGCATAAGTACATAGCTGCAACTGCAAAAGACTCCCTCAGATGTCAGTCAATCTTAGTAAGTCATGTCCTATAGTTCTCTCTGTTTCGGCTGCAATGAAAACGTGCTGTCGCCGAATTCACTTGCCCTCCGGAAGTGACATTACGTAAATGGACACGCCCCTTGCAATCCAGCTATAGTGGGACTACAGCACTACCCTACTATGTATGCTGATCTTTAGTTTATGGTAGAGCTACCAGGTTGGAGAGGGAAGAGGGAGGGGCATACTGCTATGATTGTCTGTGCTACCATAGATACCGTATCTGTCAGCCTGTTCTCTTGTGCCCCAGGCAATGTCTAAGTTGCTGGACAGCCAGCCCTCGCAGGAGTCCCAGGCCAGCGAAGACTGGGACTCGTCGGAGGAGGAGGAGGAGGAGCCAGAGGACTACGTTGGTGGGTGACGGGGGAAGTTGGGAGACAGTAGATGACGCGGGGGAGGGGGCAAGTTGGGAGACAGTAGATGATGGGGGGGGCAAGTTGGGAGACAGTAGATGATGGGGGGGGGGGGGCAAGTTGGAGACATGGGGTGGGGGAAGAACAACATGTTTAGAGTTATGTATTTAGTCAAGTGAGATTGGACAAAGAGCTAAAGTCTGGATTAGAATGTTATGATCCTGGTTGCTATGGTTTCCAAGGCTATGGTAGTACTGTGTTTACAGTCACATCGCTGACATACCAGGCCAAACCCAGTATTTACATAACTGTCAGGCCACACCCACCAGATCACATGATCTCTCTCTCTCTCTCAGACTACTATGGTGATGGTGACGTGGATGTGATGAGCGTGGGTGGAGAGGGAGCAGGACAGGATGCCACCTTCCAGGACGACCCGGAGTTCTACGAGTTCTTCTGTCTTTCAACGGAAGAGACATGGAACTACCTTGACTCCCAGGTCCGGGAGGTCAGCAGGGAGCTGAAGGTATGGGGGTGGGGGAATCCCCCAGTACGTGGGCGGGGACAGTACTCTGTGATAATGTTGCTAACAAAAAATTTAGCAGTCAAGAGGATGGGTATGATGAGTATCCTGCCCCCCCCCGGGCCCCCCTCTATCGTAGGTTGACGTTCCCTCTTCAAGAGTGATGCTGCAGTCATTGCACTGGGACACAAAAGTGCTCGTCAAGAGGTCAGCAAATAGCCCCTCCCCTCCCTTATTCCAAGTCTCTCTCCTTGCTTGCCTATCAAGTGAAGTACTGTCTTCCTTTCCTCACACAGATACAGCGACGACGAGCAGGCGTTGATGATTGAGACCTGCTTGAAGCCCAGCAAGCCCGAGATTGTAATCAACCTTGTAAGTGCTGAGCACTTGAAATTTATCCATTGGTATTCGGCTCTTCCCCTTGAGGATTAGTAGTAGTCACATGACCTTCAACCAATCAGATTAGTCCTATCACATGGTAGGGCCTATGGTATATTCGTAATGTACTACTAAATATGAGCCCTTTTTTCTCTCTTACTTTGTGTGTTGCTCTACTTCTCAGTTGGATCAGTGTCCGATCTGCCTCCTCCCCACGTCTGAGGCAAGGATGCATGGACTGGTATGCGGACACATGTTCTGCACTCAGTGCTGGATGGAGTACCTTGCTGGGCGTATCGGGAATGGAGTTGCTGCAGGTCAATCCTTGTGTTAATTTTTTTGTCCCATTATCGGACGCTTAGAAGAGTTGCATTTGTGGGGCAAGGGGGACATTCACCCCCCCCCATTTCTATAGGCATACCCCAGTTTGCCCACCTGTGAATTTTCCTTAATGGAACTCTGCTTAGTAGCAAACTGTCATGTGTGTTTGATGAACACATGACTGTACACTATATATATATATACACACACACGCACTCACACATTCGCACACACACATGCCCCCCAGGCATCGAGTGCATGCAGTGTTCGTTGAAGATGAGTCTTGAGATGGTGCAGTCTCTCCTGCAATCGTCTGCCGCACTCTACGCCAAATTCCTCAAGTATGCCCTCGCTGAATTTGTCCTGGTGAGTGCCCGTAGGGGGCTTTGAATGCCACCAGTAAGTCAAGTCCAACTCCATACCATTCCTAACCTGGCTGATATCCAACAACCCACTAACAGTGCTGTATTCTAGCTCTGATGCAGCTTGAATGAAAGCATGCACTTTAAGGACGGCAGTGGGTTGACCTTAGTCCCCTGGCTCTCCGGACTCAAGCTATGATGCTGGCGGAACAAGAGAGCCTGGTGTATTTTGTGATGTAATTACATGAAAACAGGACTGGATATCATGTGAAGGGACAGGATAGATAGCACTTTTGTCAGGCAGTGCTGGGGGTTAGACAAGGTCAAGAGGACACTTTAGTCACAGCAGGACATCAGGAAAAATTATCAGATTACTCATTATACTTTGACCTTTTCTGTATGGGGAAAGTTCATGCTTCTTGTCCTTTAACCTTTGTCTGACACCAGACACTGTGCCAGCAAACTGAGACAAGGTGCAGCTGCTGTCTGAATCTCGTCCATTCACATGATATCACTTCCTAGTGGCTAAGTACTCAGGCTGCAAAGATAAATAAAAGCTTGGGAGGCTGGGTATGAGGTTAGCCACATAGGCCTTTCTGTGTGAAAGACAAGGTGTTACTGCAAATTAGAGGCCAGCAGCAGCTGTAGGAGTGAGTGCTGACTTGTCTCTGTAGAGCTGTGAACAGCTGGTGTGGTGGCTGACAGTTTACCTGCAAGCTAATATCATACACCATAGTTCCCCTCCTCCCCTCCCCCCTCCTCCAGTCCCACTCTCTTCTTCGATGGTGTCCGGGGGTCGAATGCTCGATGGTGTTCCAGGTCAAGCAACCGTTGGCCAAGCAGGTCACATGCTCCAAGTGCCACACCTCCTGCTGGTGAGTATACAGCTCGCCTGCTAGATTTATTGTAGGCATAATAACTAGTGCATACACACTATGGTTATTAGCACGCTTTGGCCGTTTCAGACCTACATTTGTAACTGGGACTCTTTCTTAATAAGGTAGTGGTCATTGCATCATGTGGCTACCTCAGGGCAATCGACTGACTGGAAATCGTGTCTGCATCGTCAGTTTTCTCTGCAGAAAGTGAGCTAGCTAGCTGTAGAGTGGTCCTGAGATTGATGCTAGTCAGACAATATACAAGTCAGGGAGACATCCTTCCTCCTTCCAGCTTCAAGTACCTTCCTTTGAATTTCCTCTCCCCCATCTTCAAATGCCTTCTCCCCTTCTCCTCCCAATCTCAAGAACCTTCCATTTCTCTCTCTCTCTCTCTCTCTCTCAGCTTCAAGTGTGGGGAGCGCTACCACTGCCCCACGGAGTGTGATACCATCCGCAAGTGGCTGAACAAGTGCCACGACGACTCAGAGACAGCCAACTACATCCAGGCCAACACCAAGGATGTGAGTGCCAGTGGGAGGCGGGGCTGATGGGGCGGGGCTACTGCCTGTTAGCTTAGCTCCATAAGCTGTGCACACAGTGGATGGTCCTCCAGCTAGGACCCACCGACTAATTGGGCGGGGCTGATGGGGTGGGACTGGGGCGGGGTTATTGCCTGCTAGCCTAGCTCCGTAAACTGTGCACCTACTCTTAGTGGCAGTGGAAGATCCTCTCCTCCCGACTGGGACCCACAGATGAGGAGCCCGGCCCTCCAGTAGGGTTGAGATCTGATAATAGACTAATATGCTGATCTTTGCTAGTTGGTGCTAAAGTATTACAAGCTATATACGTAGTGACCATCCTCCTTGTCTGGCTATTGTGCAGTGTCCTAGATGTCACATCGCCATCGAGAAGAATGGTGGCTGCAACCACATGGTGAGCTCCCGTCAGGGACAGCTCGTCTCTGGCTACTGTTCCCACTGGCTAGGACGCTGCTCTTACACATCACTCTTTTCTTTCCATGCACACACAGAACTGTTCCCAATGCCACTTTGGTGAGTGAGCGAACCTGAAGCATGCTGTATCTTGGATCTCTGCCTTAACTTCATTCCCAGGCTATGTCAATGCAGCCTGGGAATGAGGCTTGACGTGGGCTGGGAATGAGGTTAACATGGCCCGGGAATGGGGTTGACATGGGCTAGGAATGAGGTTGACATGGACTGGGAATGAGGGAGAATGTGGCTGTCAGTAAAATGATAATTATTGTCTGCCCCTTTGTTCTGCCTACAGATTTCTGCTGGATGTGCCTAGCAGGTGAGTGCACATAGGGACTTTCCCTAATACTTACATAATCATAACATCATTGTAATTAAGTATACTGGCCTGCTAGTGCTTGCCTTACCACAATCAGATAGGCTGCCTTAAGTGGTAGGCTCTGGTATTCTCACCAAAACATTAGCTCTTCACTGTCACAACTGAAGCCCTGGAGGCCAAAGCAAGTCCTTAGGGCAGACTTGCATCAGAGAAAAATGCAGTTTAATTACTCCGACCTCCACATTCATCCTCTCTCTCCTACAGAATGGAAGTCTCACAATGGCTACTTCAACTGCAATAAATACCAGGAGAACGAGGAGGCAGCCAGTCGTGTCAGTGCAGCCAGAGAGTCCCTCAAGAGATACCTGCACTACTATGAGAGGGTAGGCAACTGTGATTTCATGTCGTTGGGTCCCTTGGACCGACTGCAGTGATTGCTAAGGACTAGAAGCTGACACCTCTGTACTGCATGATTACATACCCGTGTGTGAGGCTGGTACTGTAGTACTAGTTAGATGCTGTCTTATGCTCCCCTTGCCATCGCTATGCACTTGTCTTGTTGTCATAGCGACGCATGCTCTTGCCGCTTTGATTGCTGGCAGTAGTGAATGGTTATCAGCATTCCACCAGCCTCTAACTACATTAAAGAATGATTAATTCAACTGTGCATGTATTTTTCAAATTTCTAAGTGAATATTTGCTAATGTAGTGTACCCCTACACCCCCACACTCACCCTCCCAGTGGGCACTTCACAACCAGAGCCTCAGGCTAGAGGAGGGCACACGGCAGAAGATCCTAGACCGGACAGAGGTGAAGGTGTCTGCCGGGGAAGGAACCTGGATCGACTGGCAGTACCTCCTGGATGCAGCCGCCCTACTACGGAAGGTTTGTGCTTACAAACCCTTCCACTATATTGCATGGATTATCTGCTAGATAGGAAGGGGTGGGGCTGTTCACAAGCCTTGCAAGTGGCTGTTTCTACCTGTTTAAGTGGGTGTTGCTAGTACATCAGTCCCACCCCTTCAAGTGGGCGACACCCTCTTACCTTTCTAGTGGTATAGCAGGCTGAGCTGTGGTACTCCATCATTTCTCCCCTGCAGTGCCGCTATACCCTCAAGTACACCTACCCCTATGCCTACTACCTGGATGGTGACAGGAAGCCACTGGTAAGCCCTCTGTGGTACACACTTACAGCAAGTAAAAACTCTCACATGATGTCTTTCTTAGAGTTCCTCACTTTGCTCTTAATTGGCTGTCCTTTGCCTGCTGTCTCTTGCAGTTTGAGTACCAGCAGGCTCAGCTGGAGACTGAGATTGAAAACCTCTCGTGGAAGGTGGAGAGGGCGGAGACCACAGATGTCGCGGTGAGTGTAGTTCGACGACCATTACCTCACCTTGCGTTCTTTAGCAGTGCCATGACCTCTATAGTATCATAATGATGTCGTGCATTTCTCCCTCCAGGACATTCAGCAGCAGATGAGTGCAACGGAGATCAAGAGATTGACCTTGCTACGAGACTTCGTGCCCTAGCCACTGAATCCAATTTTCGACTCCCACAGTTCACGGGCTTCGCAGTGTCTCTGATCATTCTCAGTATCATTTTATCCTAGTCTACTATTTATGGTTTTAACCAGTGAATATGTTTTGTGTTCCCATCTGATAATCATTGTCCGTGCACTTAAAAAGTTGTAGAATGTTAATCCACTCGCGCTATGCGCTAATTAATGCGGTTGAAAGACCGTAGGCCACGGGTAAACAGCTACCGTAAGACTTATTAGTTAAGGATCAAAGGCTGCTGCACTGTGCAAGCAATTCAAACTACCAGTTGTGAGATAATATTCCACCGCAAATAGTAAGTGCGTATGTTTCTGTAGTAAGACTTACATCAGCATATTTAATATGTCTGCATATTAATTTTAATAGTAAACTGTGCCACGACCGTAACGACCTGTTATCCTCGGTCCACTGCACAACCTATGCATGAATGGCATGAATTAATTTGCAACGACATTGCCATAGATAATACTATTTATAGTCTCCTCTGCCGCATATTAATTGAGGTACACCCCCTCCCCCTCAGTAGCTGTGCATTGTGCTTGAGCCTTGGGTGGCCCACAACAACATGGCCTGCTCTTCCCTGCAGTAGCTGCCATGAGACTGAGACTCAGGGTGAGAGCACCTGCAGCTGACTGTATCGTTTGGGCTCTCTGGAGCATGCTGTTGCTGGCGGCTCTCTCAGGTACGCCATGCAGAGTTCCTCACCCTAAACAGCAACAATTCATGCCAGAAATGTCCATCTAAGCTATGAAGAGGTAACAATAATCAATATCGATGGTTTTCTCATGGCTAATCAGGTGATGGGGTGAACCTCAGTGGGAACTAAAAATTATGAGTGTGCTAACAGGTATGGCAGGCCATCCTCTGCAGATTGCAACCACTTCTCCCAGCCGGATGTCATCCAGTGGTCTAACAGCACAGAAGATTTCCACATCCAGACACTGGACTCCATGTCATTTTCCTGCCCCGACGCCATGCCCATTCTTGCAATCTACAGTCAGTTCAAGTAAGTACATCCAGCCGGCAGTTTATCAGAATACTGCTGACTGGGGTGCCCTCTACAGTACTTCATCAGAGTACTGCTGATTGGGGTGCCCTCTACAGTACTTCATCAGCCATAGAACCAAGTAATCAACCGATAAAAAACTAAATTTGCATGGATAACTTTTTCTCTATAATAATATACGTGATCCATGCTCTAACCGATACGATATCCTCTCCTCCTCTGCCACTTTATGACTGGACCCACTCATAATCCTTCTCACCTCACAACTTTCCCACTTACAACCCCCCTCCCCTCCACAGCGCTACAGTAGTAGACCGCTTGTGGGACTTCCACTGCGCTCGCCCGATCAGCTTCTTCTCAGAGTTCCAGCCGAAGCCATGGGGAGACAATCACAGCCAGCTGAAAATGGAATTCTCCCAAGTCTGTCCTATGGGGTCGGTCATCTCTGGTGTTGCCTCGGCATACCACATGTCACACCTCGATAGGGTGTGGCAGTTCCTCTGCAGTGGGGTCCCCGTAGGGTACACATACGGAGAGTGCAGCTGGACGCAGTACACAAGATCCAGACAGGACGTCAGCTTGTCACTGTTGGAAGGGGACAGGAGGTTGGGTGTCATCGCTGGAGTGGAGACCAAGTATGAACAGCCTTCACTGTAAGTTGAACAAGAGGTTGCTGACTTCGATCTAGACCCAGGCCTGACTCTTGGAGCCCTGAGGCGATGCCTTTACCCCTGCTGTTGGCGGTAAATAACATATTCCTTTGTGCATTTGTGGTTGACAATGATGTGTCTTCTGAAAGTGCTAGCAGTCCATGACCTTTGAACCCCTTCATGGTATCTAGACATGTAAAGTGCTCCTGGTTGTAAAATGAAACTGTGAATAGTATTTTGCTAATTGCAAAACTTCTATACAGAAAGGTCTCTCCATGACATTTGTGCAAAATCCTCAACATTCATCTGTAGCTGATGATGACCTCATGTTAGGTCATTATCCAATCAGCTTCTTATAATCATCCCAGCTAGTAACCTGATCTGGAGTGCTATTTCTCGATTAAGGGCTGCTAAGTCTGTGGCTTCACCACTGAGCCAGTAGCTCATCTGGCCATAATGCCTCGTAAAATTGTTGCAGCTATGGATTCTGGATTCTGAAATTCCACATCAGCAAATTTAATAACCCTGTTTGGCCAGCATGCACACCCTGTCAGCTTTGGCCCAACTCAGGCATGCAACAGGCACTTTTAACAATGCTCTGCTGGCTGTCAGTTGAAAATCACTACACATGTGATAAGCCGCCCTGTCCCCCCCCCCCCCCCCGCAGTGATCGACGGTGGCGCTACCTCCTCTGCTCCCTTCAAAAAGGTGAGTAGTCGTCTGAACTTGTGCGTAGCAAATTGAGTCTCACACCAGCTTGCTTGAATTTAAGTGATTCTGCACCTGCGAACTTTTGTACGTGCGAGTAGAGGTCTGGGCACAAGACTAGTTGGTGCCATTTCTCTACAGGTAATTTTCTGTAATGTCTACAGCCTTATCTCTCATGGTACAGTAATTAGCTGAAATATGTAATCTAATTTTGCATTTTGTATATGGCTGGGGCAACAATAGACCATTAAAACAATGCTGTGTGGCTGCTGGGCACGAGCTGCGTCCGCTGCCGTGTGTGTGTGTGTGTGTGTGTGGACTGTTCCAAAGCAGCTGATATCTTAGCCTCAGTTATTGTAAGTGGCGCCTACACCCCTAGCTTGTTTGTGCAGCTATGAACAGTGTCGGCTATAAATCAGATTAATGACCTCTCCGTTTCGATAGCCATTTTCTTGCGTCTACAGAAAACTGCACTACTTGCATAATATAGAGCAGGCTCAAAAAGTATGAATCTGTTTTTGAGGTCAAGTGGTCAGCTGCTGAGTCATGTAATTGAATCAAAAAACCACAAAAACCTACAGAGACCACAGTGGAACAATAAGGTGGACTGCTGCACCTGCCCCTCTTTCCCCGCCTAACTGGCGCCATCGTAGGTGATTGCTGCCATGGCAACCGCCATTCTCAATTAAATACTTATCATTATCTATCATAATAGTATTAAGCCATCTGGAGGAAAGCAATTATTCAAACATGGCGGAGTTCTCCATCTGTGTGTGCATGCTCTCACATTCTGCCACCTGTAGCAATGATACATGGTCACAGTTCAGGTACGGCCATCGCCAAATCGCTGTGTAAGCGCTAATTTATACGTGAGCTTCTAGTCAGTGAAAGTACTTCATGTACCACACAAATAGAGAGCTAAGTGTTTAGTGACAGACCAGCTACATGCATGGGAGACACGTCCCTTCATCATTAAATTTACCCTCTAATTATCTACTTATCCTCTACTTACCCCCCCCCCAATTATGTGGGTGGATGGCTGTACCCGTATCAAATAGATTAACACAATGTTAACAACTCTACTAATTCATCGATAGCTTTATTGTCTGCTTCACCCATTACAGTTGAGTGTGACACGCCCCATCTAGACAACGGCACTGTTTTAGTGGGTGCTACCACCACGTACCAGAGCTCCATTCGCTTCAGCTGCCAACCTGGCTATTTCCTCGCTGGGCCACAGATTGCCACCTGTACCTCGAATGGAACCTGGACTCAGCTACCCACCTGTGCTGGTAATGTCTGATTTCTATTCCTTGTTTTCCCATACAGCAGCCGGAAGTTTGTCAGAAATACCTTGAATAATCAGGCTTCTCACATGATTATTCATACCCTCTCTTCCCCTCCCCTCCCCTCCTCTTCACCTCCCTCCCCCTCCCCTCCCCTCCCCTCCCTCCCCCCTCCTACAGAATGCAAGCCCATCCGATACTGTGTGGAGGTTGTATGCGGTGGTCCTGAGGGTACCCTTTGTCAGCGCTGCCAGCCCACCAATCCTAGTGGGCTACGTCTGGTGCTCAGCAAGAACAGGAAGAAGTGCAGAGGTAGGGAGGAGACGAGAGAGGGACGCCAGCACAGTAGCTGTTGAAGTTTTCAGAGATTGAGCCATTCCCATTTTGTTGGGGTATATAATCCCTACAGTTACCATAGTTACTACACTTATCACAGTTACCGAGTTACCAAGTTACCACACTGAGCCTCGTTCCCAGGCTCCACTTCCCAGCTTTTCTCACACCGTGTAGAAAAACCTTTTTCTACACAGTGCGAGAAAAGAAGGTTTTTCTACACGGTGCGAGAAAAGCTGGGAAGTGGAGCCTGGGAATGAGGCTAACCACACTTACAAACATGAAGACTGTAACTTCATCACACGCACACACACACACACACACACACACACCTCACTAGTCCCTCCAGTTATTCTCTCACTTTCCCTTCTCCTTCCCTTCGTCCCTGGTGACACCCTCCTCCTCCCCTGCGAGGCCATCGGCAACCCCAGCCCCAGGATCACGTGGTACAAGGGTGGACAACTGCTGGCATTAACAGAACGTGTTCACCAACTGCAGAACGGATACCTATCGATTGCCAACGCTAGCGACAGTGACACCGGAGAGTACGAGTGTCTGGCCACCAGCAATGTGGGAGAGGACTCCCTCAACTTTACCCTCTACAACACCATGCCTCGTGAGTTCCAATGAGGCCTGGGACCGTAACCTTCAACCTCAGTGTCCTAAAGAAGCCAGGGACAATAGCCTTTGTCCTACCCTACACTGCTGTGCTAGACCTCTAGCCCTATACGCATGCCTCACCTCTTAGCTTTTTCACAGCCATGGTAAAACGCATCGTTTTTTCCATTGCTGTGAACAAAAAACAGCGAGGGGAGGCCTGGGTACGATTTAATTGTACTGTTCTGTAAATAGAGGGTGTGTTAATAAATAGAGTATTTGAAACTTAGCTGTACTTCATTAGAAGGTGGGCTTCATATAGTAACATTGACTGGAACCAAGTTGGAGTTATGTCTCTGTTCTGTTCCAGCTCCTTCAGTCCCTGTCAAGATTATTAACTGGCTTCAGATATCACCCCACTGCGCTGGTGATTTTGTCTGGCTTCACTGCCAGACCACCGGCTATCCACCCCCTACCATCACCTGGACCGGTTTCAGTGACCCCATTCCATACCAGCAGCCCAACTCCAGGTGAGCAAATTCATCTCACTCATTTACAGCTAATTTTGGTACTGACATCTTTTTCATAACACGTATTATGTTTTTTACTCGTATAAAGTAGTTTCTGGAAGTAACTATAGCGTCAGGCCTCCACACACTGATTTTTCCCAGTCATTTCTTTCGCAGATGTAGATTTGAAAATATCTTCATGTTGAGATTACAAATATATACTCAAGTGGTGCATTTTAATGTGTGAAATATGTTTGTCTGGCAGAGTGACGCAGTTTGCCAATGGTACCCTGGCCTTCCTCCCTGCTGAGGCGGACGATACAGGGGTGTACACCTGCAGAGCGACCAACAGTGTTGGCAGTGATCAACAACAGGTGGTACTCTTTGTGCAGGGTGAGTGTGTGTGTGTGTGTGTGTGTGTGTGTGTAAAGCTCTCAGCCAACATTTGTATCGTTGGCCTATGAATAGAAGGTAGAAAATGATGCAATGCGTAAGTTGTGGCTTATGCATAGCCTCGTTCCCAGGCCCCCACTTTATTCGACTGCACGAAGCCTCCGCTTTACCTTCATGCAACTGAATAAAGCAGGGGTCTGAGAACGAGGCTAGCTTATGCATACATACTCTTTGCAGACAACTGCCAGTAAATGGTGTATACCTTGTATCCTACTGGTGATGCTTTTATATGGTGGAATTATTAGAAGAGAAAATGCACATTTTATTAGAGTAGGCAAATTTGCATTAGGGAGGAAGAGTGAAAATCTGTATTTATGAATGACGGTATAGTCTCTGGTCATTCTGATTGTCCTCTGATTGTGATCTTACAAGCCCCCCCCCCCCGCTGCATGTGCCTGTGGGCATGTTACAGCACTAGAAGTCCTGTGTATATATGAGTCAACAAGTTCATCAGGCTACAACATCATGTGACATCAAAGCTTTGGGTCTCATATCATGTGATATCAAAGCCATAGGGCTACAACATCATGTGACATCATGTGACATCAAAGCTTTGGGTCTCATATCATCATGTGGTATCAAAGCTGTAGGGCTGCAACATCATGTGACATCAAAGCTTTGGGACTCATGTCATCATGTGACATCAAAGCATAAGGGCTCTATGGTTGCATTGTCTCTGCTGCAGACACCTCTGAGCACGTGGCTCCGGGTGAGTTTGGCTACTTGGGGGAGGTAGAGCCAGCCAGGATCATCCTCTGGAGGGACAGCTACACCGTTGAGCTCGGGCAGAGCCTGGAACTGGAGTGCCAGGTCACAGGCAAGTGATTCAAGGGAGGGAGCAGCTGTTCTTTAAATTGGAGGCTGTACAAGCTAGCTGTTGAACATAACGTTGCTACATAAAAGCACGGACATTGTGGTAAGGTATTAGTAATACCAGGAGTGCATAATGACGTCATTATGCGCTCCTGGTAATACCCGTGTATAAACCATAGAGAATATTTGGCTTCTATAGTGACATCATCACTGTACTATGCCAGTTCTGATGTTATTAGCACTCAAGCCTCAAGCCTCATTCCTAGACTTACCTTTTCCATACGTGTGACAGAAGAGTGAGGCTGGGAATGAGACTATAAGCTGGACTGTAAGCCTGGGAATGAGCCTGAGCTTGACCCTCATCCTGTACTGCTCATAACTGCTATCCCTACAGATGGTCTTAGATATCACATTCTGCCATCTCCTGCAGGCATACCTCCACCGACTGTCATCTGGGTGAAGGACGGGATGGTGGTAGAGGGAGACCCTGGGGAAGAGCAGCAGGACTTCAGGGAGGAGGGAGGCGTGGCACACTCCAATAGCTCCCTGCTGTTTTTCCGGAATGCTAGCGCAGAGGATGCAGGGGAGTACAAGTGCATTGCATGGAACAGGGGAGGCGTGACCATGCAGGTGACCGCGGTGGTCGTTGGAGTAGGTAGGTTTGAGCTCAGGGGAAGACTTTGTAAGAGCCCATGGGCCCTTAAACTATAGCTCATACGATGGACTCAGCAATTGGTCCAGCTGCTTGATACACAACTCTAGTGAGCGTGTAGCGTGGCTTTTCTTTCCCTCGGTCATGTGACTTCTCCTTCCTTTACAGTGGTCGTCACCTCTGCCACACCCACTACCCCACCCACCACCTTCTCCCCATCAGTCCACCTAGAATCAGCTGCAAGCCCCACCCACCAAGAATCAGCTGCAAGCCCCGCCCACCACAACCCCCTGTGGTTATTTATTCCTCTGTGTCTACTACTTGTCTGTTGTGTCTAATATGTTTGTCTGTCTGCCTGTCTGGTACCACCAAATACATGTAAATATGGTCTTGTCTGTGTGTCTATCTGTCCACTCCACTCTGACAATGCACAAATCAATTTTTAGTTTCAAAATTTCCCATATTTTGACTTGTCCTCAATTAGAATCACAGTTTGTCTCATTAATGTATTGTCTACTACAAATTTCCATTGAGTGACTTGACAACTGACCCATGAGGGTGACAGCTGAACCTCAGTAGGAAGTAGGGGGGGGGTTACCTCTCACTCTCCTTCTCCAAAACAGGTATAGCTAGCTATGGCCTTACCTTGAGGGTCAGCAAAGATGACAGGAAGTCATCGCAGCTTCTCTGATTCTCAAATTAAGGCCTATATAATGGTTGGAAACAAGTTCTCATGTTGGTTGTTCAGTTGGTACGTAGATACCAGTAGCTGTGCATAATTTATGTGGCTTAAAATACGTGTGCTACAACAGTAAGGTTGCTACAACCGGTTTTTGACGTTTTAGAGGTTAATTTTGCAGGTAGTTATACGGTTTTAATATTATAACAGTTGTAAAAGTCTACTTTAATAGGTTGTACAGAAGTATGTCATACAGTTATAGTTTTAGCCTACACAGAAAGAGGGGGAAAAGAAGCCTACTGCCCTCCCTCCCTCCTGGATGGTCAAACTTATAAACAACTCTTTAGGCTTGACTTGTTCCCAGTCACTTGTGCTGTCTATGTTTCTCTCCACCCCACAGAGATTGAAGACGGTTAAACTTACAAACTATTTTTTTCCCAGGCTTAGTACTGATAGATAGATGACTATTTGTGGTATTTCTATAAAGAGACATGGTAAGCTGGAGGGAAAAAAGCCTAGCAGGCAATAGTAAATGTTATAAAATTCAAATTAAATTTGTTAAATTATTTTTGTGGCATTTCTATCAAGAGAACAACTTAACTTGGAGGGGAAAAAGGAGAAAAAAAAGAAACTTGAGAAGAAAAGAAAAAAGCCCAGGGAGCCTCCCATCCCTCCTGGAGTGTCAGACACCCGGAGCGCTGGATAGGCGATGGCTGGGAATTACAGGAGGCCTTGTAACGTACCCAGTCATCCTTTTAGTTTCGGAGTCCCGAAGGAAGTTACCGACGTATTGGCTATAGGCTTAGAAAGTCAAGAATCAGATTGCACGCGTGCGCCTCGAACACGCGACCCGATTAATGGGGAGGCCACATTCCGACCCCAGTCTGTTACCGAACGCGCCACCTTGACTTCCCGTCAGATGTGTGCAAATTTTAGCCTTATATACCCATAACGGTGGTGTGCGTTAAATGGAATTGTTCCTGACCTTAGGTCTGAAGGTATATATTATCTATGGCACAACTGCATGTCAGCAGCAGGATGGCTCAGTGACGCCAGGGCCTGAGTAGTAAGCAAGTGGCCGCGTGGCGGCCAGCGAGTAGGAGGGTCTGGGGACGAGGCTAGCCTCGTTCCCAAGCTCAGCAAGTAGGAGAGCCTGGGAACAAGGCTAGTCTGGGGCATGCCCCCCCCCCAGGAAAATTTTTGTTACGGAGAGGTTGTTGTACACAATAAGTCTTTTCCAGTTCAGGGGGAGGGGCAAATTGGTTAGACCACTCTGGTTCTGAGCCCTCCAATTGTGTGTTTATTACTTACAAACTGTAGTTCCACGAGACAGCACAACACACACACAAAACAGCACTGAACATGGAGGATGTGAGAGCTAGCCAGGTACATGTACAATACATGTGCAGCTAAAAATGCCAAACTAGTGGGGAAACAGTCAGTAGTAGCTACTTCCGTGACTGGGGTGTCTCGGTCTGTAGAGGGGGCGTGGCTGGTGGAAGCCGTGGGGCCTAGGGGGTGGGGCTGGCTGCCGGGGATGGTACTCCCCCTGGCGATGAAGGAGGCCCTGGAAGAGAGAAAGGGGTACAGAGATGAGGTAGAGTGAAGGTGATAAAAAGTGTATGTAAATACTATCAGTTTCTGAATGCAATTCCTAGTACATAGGGAGTCCGTACCTGAGGGTGGACCTCGCTGTGTTGCTGTGGCAACAAGCCCTGGGGGTGTAAAGGGTGTTGCTGCTGTTGTTGCTGGATCATGTGAGCGGAGGGGTGGGGGAGGAGCCCTCCATGCAGCCCACCAATCTGCTGGGGCTGCACTAGCGGCTGCTGAGAGGCAAACAGCTGTTCTCCAGGTGGCAAGGCGCCTTAAAGGAGGGAGGGAGAGAGGGAGGTAGGATAGAGTAAGTATTACAGGGGGATGTACATGTAAAGGTGACGAACCCCCGTACCTCTCCGGGGATCTTGTGCATGTTCCACTGGTTGTACTGTCGCCCTGGAGCAGGATAGACCACAACTGAATACAGCTAGTGCAGGACTGAGGGAGGGAGGGAGGGTGGGGATGGTGACAGGACATACCATCTGTTGTCGGCAATGTACTGGCCACTGGGGGCCTGCTGAATGTAGGGGACAGGAATCTGTCCCATGGCCCCTTCCCCCGTCATGAGACTGCAGGAGGGGTGAACACAAAAGTGGTAGCTTACAGGGATTCTCATAGCCTGAGGCTGCTGTGTCTTGTCCACTATCACTCACGCTTGAGTGGGGTAGCTGGTGATGTTGGGAACCAGAAGGCCCGAGGCCACCATCTGCGCCTGTAGATGTTCACCGGGCACCAGGGAGGAGTCTGAGGAGAGGGGAGGAGAGAATGGTGAGGGGGAGCAGAGGGACAAGGAGGAACTCAGAAGCAAAAATGGATGCTCTCTACACTACATAGAACTAAGGCAAGGGTATATACATGTACTAAGGGACGGGAATACCTACTTTGGTAACATACTTTCGTAATAACAATAACTTTGCATAGACTCCATTGCCAAGTAGTGCCAAAAATACAGCTACACATGTGTAGCCAACCAATCAAATTCATGTACTGTGTTAACCACCCTGCACAGGCATATGCACATAGTCAGCTAAAGAGCCTCGGGCTAAAGTCACCCTATAATCTGCTACTCTGGAGACTGTACACTAAAGTATGAAGAAACAGCGATACCTTCCATGGTGACCAGGGGTGGGGTGTGGTCTCCTTCATCAGGACTCACGGGCTCAAACTGGGGAACACTAGAAGCTATCACGCCTCCTGAAGTTGCAGTGGTGGACGCTGCCACAGAGGGGACTCCCCCCATCGCTCCTGGAGCCAATAGCCCGGGGGTGTAGGCAGTCGTCAGGAGTGAGGGGGCAGAGAGGAGGGAAGTGTGCGTGAGGAAGGAGGTGGGGAAGGAGATGGAGGGAGGGGTGTTCTCTGCCGAGGACTTCCGCGGCTCGACTGGCTTCCTGGCTCTGTTACGATACTCAGAGAGGTTGATCTGAGAGGAAGAGGCAAGAGAGACCAGTGTGCTTCTATTCAAGGACATAGAGATCTACTGTCCTCAGAGTTAAGGGGACATAGTGTGCTTCTATTCAAGGACTTAGAGATCTACTGTAGTACCAGTGATGTATACTGTGCTTCTATTCAAAGACTTAGAGATCTACCATACTCAGAGTTGAGGGGACGTACAGTGTGCTTCTATTCAAGGACTTTCAGGTCTACTATACGCAGTCCAGAGGAAGTATACAGTGCTTCTATTCAAGGACTCAGAGATCTACTGTACTCGGAGTTGAGGGGACGTATAATGTGCTTCTATTCACTTAGATCAAGGACTTGAACACTGAAAAAATATTGCACAAGTCAATGCTAGTGTGACATTGCACTTAGCAACTATAAGACCCAGCTCTACTGTGCACCAGTCGATCAAGTATAAAGACTCAAAGGAAAACAAAGGGTCTGTTCTCACCTTCCTCTTCCCAGGCGTTTTGGATGGCGGCAAGGTTGGGGAGGTGTTGGCCCTAGCATCAGGCGAGCTGGCCCCGGAGCCACACCCACCTTCTTCGGACAGCAGGCTGTCCCTCTTCCAGCTCAGGGCCTCCCCAGGACCAAGCCTCTCGTCTCGAGTCTCTTCTGCAGCCGCCTCCTTCACACCCAGCTCTCTCTTCTCGAGGAGCGGTTCGGCCAGCTCCGGTTGCCCACCGCTGCTTCCTTCCACTCTCTCTGTGCTCTCACTCTCCTCAACCCTGCTCCTGGCCGGAGAGGGGACCGCCATCTCCACTTCCTGAATGCCCTCAGGCTCCACTCTATCACCCACACCAGCTGTCCTGCCCGTCACAACACTATCCTGAGCGTCAGCCAAAGCTTGAGCAGACTGAAGCAAACTGGCAGCTGATTGGCTAATTCTTTCGATGACGGGAGATGAATCTCTTGGTTCTGGGGTCACTGCGGCCAAGATTGGTTCCTCTTCCGAAACCACGTCTTTGGGCTTCTCAGCAACAACCTCACTTGGTTTCTGGAGTTCGCTTTCTCTTTCCACAGTCCCAGTACTACTGCTGGTATCAATAGGGACTGCAGGGGGCCGGGGGGAATTTGGTTCAGAATCCAGAGGGGGGCTGCAGGGCATCCCCTCATCATCAGACTTCAGGCTAGTGTCTGAGATGCTACTGAGGTTTGACTCCTCATTGGAAGGGCGTATCGGGGAGGGTGGAGAGACCGGAGCAGATAGCCTTGAGCCTTCCTCCTCAACCAGCGGGGGTGTTCTGGGTCCCTCTCTCGCACCCCCTCGCTCCTCACTCTCACTCCCATTGCCGACGTCCTCTGGCACACACCCGTGCTGGTCCTCCCTCCCCTCTCCCCCATGAGAACCCTTTCTTCCTCTCTCTGGCAGCTCAAACTCGTCTCCATCTGAGAAATCATCAAAAAGTGGCGAATTGCAGCTGCTTCCGGCCTCTCTCGAAGGTTCAACAACACTCTCCTTGTGACCGGGCAGGCTCCACGTGTGGGAGGCAGCTGGCAGCTTGGCTGGTGGTACTGGCTGTGAGTCTGAAGACTGCACAGGGTCTCTGTCCTGCTGCCATCTCAGCAGCACCCGCTTCTTGTGAGGCACTAGGCGAAGAGAGATGCAGAGTCAGCTAGAGAGCATCACACAACAGGTAGTGATGGGCAATGCTAATAGCACAATATAAATACTGCTTTACCACATTCAGAATAGTTTATTATTGCTTGCACATATGCCAAAGTCTTCAGTGACAATAGTTATGGATAGTACTGATGGTATTAATTAATGCTTTCAATTTGGTTTACAATAATGATTATCGTCCTACTTTCAATTATCATAACAATAATATGATGCAATGTTTTGGCAGTTGATAGACCAAACAGGATTACTTTGAAGACAAAATATCCTATCGTGCCATCCTGTTTCCATGCCAACCCTAGCACAGGGACATAATGGCAACCTGATTTGTAAATCATGTGGTCACCATGCTAGCATATATAGCAGTTCCCATAGCAACAACTGCCAGTACAGAGATCATTTGACACAGTAATGTCAGAGGCCACAAACTCCACAATATCAGTAAACTAGTTCACATGAACTGTACAGCTCCTTCAACACAAGCCAAGCCTCAGGTCACTCACACGGCATGGTGCCCTCCTCCCTCTCCTGTCCCACCCTATTCTCACGGCAGTTCTCCTTATCGCTGGTCCCTCCCTCCCCCAGTGGGGCAGCATTCGCCTGCTCTTGGTGCTGCTTCAACCACCGCTGTGGGAAACAAAATTGCCACATCAGCCACAAGCTCACTTTTACAGGAAAAGCAAGTGAGTGATCATGGTAATAGATAGCCTCTTTCCCAGGCTCTAGTGGAGGGGAGAGTAGGAAGTCTTTACTCCACCCACGCAAGAGCCTGGGACCGAGGCTAGGTAATAGACTGGCTTGTATTTTAAATGAAATGTTCAATACACTGTTTACACCACTGTTGTGGCAAATGTGCAAAGATGTGTGTGTGGACTCACATGCTTCAGACAACCTCTGACTCTCTGTCTGTTGCTCTCGCTGGCTGCATGGTATACCGGAAAGCGGCCGCCGATGGACCAGTGCTGATGAGAGGCGTTCCCATTCTGTTGCTGCTCACACTCCCACTGCTTCAGAATTGCCTAAGGGAAGTCATGTGACATTCATACCTTGACTACGCCATGCATCATGTGATATCATGTGACACTCATGTTAAGTACCTTCTTCCAGGGAAGCGCAAACTCCGTGAAAAGGTACTTGGGGTGGAGGAAAGGTGTGACTTGGAAGGATTGCTTGGGCGTGGAAGGGGGGGAGGTGAGGGGCGGAGGGAACATCAGGTAGGCGGGTGCGTACGATCCCTCTGGTGCCGCCAGACCAGGTGTAATGGGTGGAGAGAAAGCGTCAAAGTCGGCTGGCGAAAGAGCATCGGTGGAGGACACACTCGAGAGCCGCCTGAGGAAGACAATAGAAAGTATCAGACAGCGAAAGTACAATGCCTACTCAAAGCAAAAAAGCTGGCTACAATTGGAACTACATGCAGCTACAATAATGGATATCTTTCCTAGTGGCAAACCCACAAGTGTAATGGTCGTATGTGTAGTTACGTACTACACGTAAGTATAAAACACAGCCACAGTGGCTACTGCTATGCCACACATGTATATGCACGCGATTAAAAGCACCCCATAAGTATAGGCACCCCATGAATATAAGCACCTATTCAAAAACAGGCACCGGTGCTTAGTATCCCGATTCTACGGTATGGCTACAAATATCTGTAAGCAGATGTGTGAGGGAGCTACAAGTAGGTTAGCTAACGAGCCTCAGCGAACTGCAGCAGCTTCTAACTCTAAGCAGCGACCTCCTCTGGGGTCAGAGGTGCACTCACACTTTGCCCCCAGGCAGTAGCTGGACCTTCTTAGCAGTGGTGGTGCCGCTCTGTCTCTCCTTGGAGTGCCGCTGTGCCAGGAGGAGGGATGGGGGGAGGAGGGTGGAGGGGGAGGAGAGGGTGTCGCTGTCCATGCTGCCCTCAGAGTGGAACTGCTGCCTCCGGCGCTGTTTGGCCTCCATCTTCTCAAACATCCGCCACACGGCCTCTGTCTTGCGCTCCTCCCGGGACTGGTGGGAGGGGTGGGAGTGAGGAGGTCAGGAGCTGGTACCAAGTAAGAGATTTGCATATCCTAGCGTACAGTATACTGGCATATCCTAGCATACAGTATACTGGCATATCCTAGCATACAGTATACTGGCATATCCTAGCATACAGTATACTGGCATATCCTAGCACACAGTATACTGACATTCTAGCACACAGTATACTGACACATCCTAGCATACAGTATACTGGCACATCCTAGCATACAGTATACTGGCATATCCTAGCATACAGTATACTGGCATATCCTAGCATACAGTATACTGGCATATCCTAGCATACAGTATACTGGCATATCCTAACATACAGTATACTGGCATATCCTACAGTATACTGACGAAGGGGAAAGCCTGGTGATTGTGATCACCAAACGTTTTGCTGTCCACTGCCACTAACGTCCATTAAAAGCCACACCTTGGTCCTCTTCCCCTGAGCCTCAGACCCCGCCTCTTCCTCAGACTCACTGCTCACCTCACGGCTGGTCTGGAAGACAGCAATGGACACAACAATCACAGGCAGCAACACAAGGCTTGCCTAGCCCGTAACCCTAACTTTGCAGCTTTGGAGGGGAGGTCTAGGTACGAGACTAAGGCCTACCTGTCTGGATTGACGTGCTGAGGAGAAGGGGCCACGGTGGTAGCGCTGGCTTCGTTTGCGACTCCCTGAGCTGACCCAGCTCGAGTTACTGTCTTCGTCTTGGGGTACCGCAAGCGAGCTAGTGTGAGAGGTGTGGTCTCCCCGCCCACTGGGACCCTCCACTCTGCTAGAGACGTGGGAAGGAGGCTGGGGGCGTGATCGGGAGGAGCTGCGGCTACGACTGGGAAGAGGGAAAGGAATATAGACACACGTAGTGACAGACAGACACACACTCACCACTGACGCTCCTCCTCCACCGGCTTGCCCAACTGCTTCCTGATCTTGATCTCCTGGTTGGAGCGTGCCACCAAACACACCCCCTTCTGGCCACACCCACACTCAATTGGGTAGTCACTGCCAGAGAGAAAAGACAGTGCACTACTAAAACAGCAATGAAGAGCATAGCACACGGACAATACTCAAGAGCATGTAATGTGTAATGTACATGTAATGTACAAAGTGGACTAGTAATTATTGTACACTGGATAACATACATGTATGTAACCAACTAAGTGGCTAACTGGCACATTCTACAGTTTAGAATGCATGTACTTCAAGAAACGTGTATCTCCAGAATACTAGCCACTGTCTACATGAAACATGGGTGATTTTTACAGGAGGCATTGCTGCTGCAATGACCCGGAAATGAAGCTTTTCAGCCACACCACAATGGAGATATGGGGGTGAATTCATGGATTGCATGGCGGTTTCCCAAAAATGGTAGTGCTACTGCAGCATGCATCTCAGGAATGGAGAGCGCTACCAACTTCTAGCGCGTTCTCACTACTGGTTGTTGACAGCTTGATAAACGTCAAAAACTATAAAGTTTTTGTTTAGTGGGTCACATACATTTGGTGTAGCTTCAAGGTGTAAGACTGACCATTTCTCGTATCTGAAGTCGAAGGGCAGGGTGATCTCCTCCCCGGGCGTGATGCTCTGGGTGGCATACACTCCAAAGTGGAGCTCACTGGCAATGAAGAAGTGGCGAAGCTGAGCGAGGAGGACAAGAGAGGGTAAGGGGGGATTGAGACGGCAGCAAGGGGGAGCAATGGGGCGTTGAGAGGGAGCAAGGCAGGACTGCTAGGCATGCAGGATTATGCTGATAAGGGCTCTGATGGTCAGTAGCCAAGACACCAAGACACAAAGACTCAGCATAAGAAACGTCGGCAAAGTTTCTTTCCGAATTAAAGTTGGTATTAAGTATACTGATAAGTGCTACTACACACGGTCAATGGCAACAGCAGTATACACAACTTTTGGGCTACAGTACATACTTCTGTGTTCGGTGAACAGGACCTTCGGATGAACCGGGCAAGGTTGCCATAGTGCCTGCACGGACAAAGAGGAGCTTTAAATACTGTGCATGCCAACACCACATCTTCTGGCTCTACCGCCATTCAACCCTGGGGGCAGTCACCCACTGGCATGGGGGCACTCAGTGCCACTCACCTGGCATCAATGCAGATGTCAATGTCAGAAATCTTGTCATAGAGGTAGACAAACGGACAAGGCCTGTGGCAGACAACAGTTTATATCCCCTAGTCTCAGCTTAGAAGAGAGGCTGTAGGCTGGAACCTCTCAAGGAATTACAGAGGCTTACAGGATTGTTGCAACATCCGATTACCAGAGCGCAGAATTGTGTGAATTTTGTTCACTGACTGGCTCATGCAGTTGGCACTCTGCGGACTGACTGGCTCATGCAGTTGACACTCTGCGGACTGACTGGCTCATGCAGTTGACACTCTGCGGACTGACTGGCTCATGCAGTTGACACTCTGCGGACTGACTGGCTCATGCAGTTGACACTCTGCGAACTGACTGGCTCATGCAGTTGACACTCTGAGAACTGACTGGTTCATGCAGTTGACACTCTGAGAACTGACTGGCTCATGCAGTTGGCACTGCGAACTGACTGGCTCATGTAGTTGACACTCTGCGAACTGACTGGCTCATGCAGTTGACACTCTGAGAACTGACTGGCTCATGCAGTTGACACTCTGCGGACTGACTGGCTCATGCAGTTGGCACTCTGCGGACTGACTGGCTCATGCAGTTGGCACTCTGCGGACTGACTGGCTCATGCAGTTGGCACTCTGCGAACTGACTGGCTCATGCAGTTGGCACTCTGCGGACTGACTGGCTCATGCAGTTGACACTCTGCGAACTGAATGTTGCAAGAGTGCTGCAAACCTCTGTATGTCGGAGGCACAGACCTGTGTTTCCATAGTGACTTCCCACCAGTGGAAATGTCACTCAGAACTGCATGTTTTACGGTAACTTTGCCCTAGGGAAACAGAAAACAACCTTTGAACTCTCTCTCTCTCTCACCCACAGAGTGGCAGCCCTCACCTTGTACTCCATCACCAACTCGTCCTCCTCGACCCCCACCTCTGTGGCCACACCTTTCCTCTTCCGCTGAACCTCCACCAGAAAGCACTAGAACGGTAGAACAATGCCTTGAATAAATGCACATGAAAGATCAGCCTTCCAATGCGAACACAGACACACCTGCAGTTGATTAGCAACACCAGCAGCTACAGCTTTGTCTTGACCTACGGCAGACATAGCCTCATACCCAGGCCTCCCCTTGCAGCTTTTTTTGCAGCTGTTCCATGCGAAAAAAACTGCGAGGGGAGGTCTGGGTATGAGGCTATACCAGGCAGCCTCCAGGCTTATATAGGGACCTGATGCTCAAAACATTGATGGGTTTTGTCCTACATAAATTAACCACCCAAAGGTATGCCTAAAACAGTATACTGAATTGGGCGTGTACCTGTGGGTGTGTCCCCCGGGTCTCCCTGGTAAGGAACTCCTCCTGGCTGTATACCACGGCCTCAGACTTCAACTGTCCCACTCGACTGGACACAAACTGTCGCACGGGCTCGGAGTAGCGATTGTACTCGGCCGTCTCGTACTTGTCACACCAAGGGCTATACAGGAGGAGGGACTTGTCACACCAAGGGCTATACAGGAGGAGGGACTTGTCACACCAAGGGCTATACAGGAGGAGGGACTTGTCACACCAAGGGCTATACAGGAGGAGGGACTTGTGCCTAATGGGAAGTGTGGCTCTGCAAGGTTTTCCCTGATGACTCACCTGACGTTGACATTCCACACGTCTGGCCAGCAGTCGTCAAGGAGAGAGGCTGGAGGAAGAGAGGGGAGGGGCCGGGGGAGGGGACAGTGAGGACATAAAGCTGGTGAAACCATCCACATTACTACATGTATATTCATGCTATCACGGCATTGACCACACCCCCACAGGTGGAGCTGACAAAAAGACTTGTACAAATTCAATCTTTAATCCTCAACACTTTCGTATACCACACACATACATGCACATACACACACGCATACAGACATGAACACACACACACACACATACATGGATGCATACACACACACGCATACAGACATGAACACACACACACAAACATGGATGCATACACATACACACATACAGACACACACACACACCTGCAGTAAGCAGTGATTGGATACTGCCTGTTCTGGTGAGTGGCTGAGGGGCAGGGCGGGGGAGGGGCTTTCTCCGAACCTTCTTGGCCTGTTCCACTTTCTCCTTCTCCTTCTTGATACGTTTGGAGGGTTCCACCTTCACCTCAGGGGGCTGGGGAAAATACGGAGGGGGGGGGTTATTGAGGGGCCTGGAGGAGGCACAGGGGGGCTTATAAGGGGCTCAATAAGGGGCTCAATGAGGGGGGGCTGGGGGAGGCATATTGACTTAGACAGTCTTGGTGTATTCTTACCGATAGAATAGCAGAAGGGTACGCTAATTAACTCATGATATCAATAATAAAACATATGGAGGAGGCACAGAGGGGGCAAAAGAACAATACCGTGATTGCTCTATGGAAAGAACAATACCATGATGGCTACATACGTACTTTCAATGATAACATTTCAGTTGTAGTTTTGTAACAGTGCCTTGCACAGATCTACACTGTATGCTCTGCTTAGCAGCTCTCTCTGTGAGTTTCTCTCCACCAGCACACATACGTGCCTCTTGGACTACACCCGTGGTTGCCTGGCAACAAGGATCAGACAAGGCCACCACATGCACACCACACAAACCCTGGGTCTCTTCTTTCTCTTCTTGCTCCCTGGCTGGTGGGACAGAGGGGAAAACCCCTTCCTCTCCTGGCCCTCTTCAGGAGAGCGGCTGCCACGAGCCTCCTCCGCACCTGAGGGGGAGGTGGAGGGGGGGGGGGGGGGGGGGTGGGCATGTATGGAGTACATGTATAAGCCTACATTTGTGCGTACACGATACACATTCCCTACATGTATGCAATACCACAAAACAGCATTTTGTAAGTTAGCTACTCACGCTTACTGCCTGACAGGTCATCTCTCTTTGCGATCTGAAGCTGCCTCGCTCTTTTACGGTCCACCGGCCTGGAAGGTCAGGGGCAGTGAGCAGGATTAGAGGAGTGAGGGGTACAGAGTGAGAAATGACGCATAACAGCAGTATTCAAACCTGTTTACGCTGTCATTGAGTTCCTTACATGAAATTTGATACACTTCCCTGCATGTTACCTAAACACCCAAAGGCTAACCAGAAACCCCTCAGGGCCCTCATTCCCCAAAAAACGTATATCAGGCCAAAAATGAAATAAGATCTCTCAAGCCAAAATGGCGACCCCAGCCTCCACAGCACATGACCACCTGTCCCCCGCCTCCTCTCCCTTCCCTGTCCCTCTCACCTCGGCTCACACATCTCGCAGAGGTACTTGTCTGGTAAGTTCCTGGGGTCCACTTGCATACACTCCACATGCTGCCAGACACTGCAGGACACCAGGAGGGAGAGAAAGAGAGAGAGAGTTCTCAACAGAAAACCTATACCATACATGCACACACACTCACCCACACACACACACATACCTGCAGCCGTCACACTGTATCATGTAGCCGTCGTCGTGCTTGAAATCACAAATACACCTGGTGACATAGTCACCATAGTCTTCATCTTCCTTTTTCCGCTCCATAGCTGTGCATGTGTGTGTGTGTGTGAGAGAGATGAATGCACACTGCATTGCTTCAATTCCGGTAGCCAGTTTATCCACTCAAGTTGTTTATACCAAACTCATAGCTTACTTTCAGTTCGAGTTGTTTACAACTGACAGTAGCCTCGTTCCCACGCTCCACTCCCCAGCTTCTCTCACACGGTCCAAGAAAAGCCGGAGAGTGGAGCCAGGGAATGAAACTAAACTGCTGGTACAGCTGCAGTCACTTCCCTCCCAACCAGCCACACAGTAGTGTAGGGCCAAATGAAGGGGGCTTCTCTTAGAAAAAAAAACATTGGCGGTATTTAATACCAAGTGGGTAGATAAGCGAAGGTATTTCAAGCACAGATGGTTACACAGTTCCTAGAGCATATTCCATTCCATTCCAAGGAGCCCCTCCAGTGGCCTGGGGTCTGGGTATCAAGCTAATAACCCCCCCCCCCCCCCGAAAAACTTGGCAGGCACAGACTACCAGTGTAAGAATATTCAGCTGTACATAAACTATCGACAACATATCAACAGCTATTGTACCACAGACAGCAACTCTGATGTGGCAAACCAAACACCTGCACTGCCCACTCCAGATATAACAGCCTCTAGGGCCTCGTACTCGTACCCTTCTTGCTCATCAGAGTCTGCACCCTGTCAGACCTCCTCGCCGCCTCCTCACACATGCAGAAATCTGCTGCCAAATTAACTCTGCCAGCTTACAAACGCTTATTTTGCGGCTTAAACAACTTCTCTCTATGAACACCACGTACCGTACCACGAGGCGCCATTTAGTGACATCACTCACAAAATGCACGTGATTTTGATGCGATTCAGCCACGCCTACTTTTCTTGCAAATGAAGTTTGAAGCGTGTATGCATACGCAGTTTAGGTATATATAGTTATAATAGGTAGCTACAGCCTAATAGTTTAATAAAAGACGCTTGGGCTAGCCGTTTCTCGCAGGGCAACTGCAGATGGAGAAGAGATTAAACATTTTGCGACTTTTCCTGTGTTTACTTGTTTGTGTTGCCCTGGAGCTACCGCCTCGGGTGCACTGCAGCGAGTACCAGTGGAGTGGCTTTGTGAACTCCCTCGGGGACCCCATAGACTTCACCTGTCCCGACGGCCAAGTGGTGGTGGGGCTAGCGAGCGACTTCAGGTATTAAACTCCATGCACTACACTATATACATGTACTACTAAAAGGGGGGCGTAGGCTCATGCGAAAACGTATGGCTTCATTACACAAAACGACGGGAACACGTGGATGCTTAGAGTACCGGGTATGTATGCATGTAGTCGATAGGGGTGAGTTTAATAGCTGATTTCTTACTGAATGTCCACTTGATTCTATAGTATTTTGTAGCTCTGTTCTTATACTAAGCCTGTCTGCCCTCAACACACACATGCGCGCACACACACACACACCAGCACTACAGTCTTGGACCGACAGTGGGAGTTCCAGTGTGCCACTGGAGGAGGCTTGGCCAATGTCTCGGCCACCTGCACACTGGAGGTACGGTGCAGAAATGGCTCAGATAAAATAATGTAGACTATCTACTTCTGCAGATGCTAATGCCATGTGTTTCTTTCACCGCTCCCAAACTCCCCTCTACCGCCTCCCCTCCTTCTCCCCCTCCCCCTCCCCCTTCCCTCCATCCTCCTCCTCCAGGAGCCCATCAATGATTTGCAAGGAGACATTGCATTTGACTGCCCCAACAACGGCTACATTGCTGGTTTTGTCAGCGAGTTCAACGTCGCCAGCACAGACAGAGTGTGGCAGCCCTACTGCTGCAACAGGTGGGTCAGAGTGGACTGTCAGGAGCAGTTGTCAGCATACCAAAAGAAAGAGGGGTACACACGCACAGAGTTCATTTTAAACAGTGCCTGTATCTCTCCAAAAGGGCCCCCCCCCCCCCCCCACCCCCACCCCGTTGCCAGCTTGTTTTCTGGTGATTGAAATGTACTTTAATCCCATGGAGCCAGCTGTATCCCCTCCCCTCCCCCTCCCCCTCCCCTCCCCCCTCCCCTCCCCCTCCCCTCCCCCTCCCCCTTTGACTGAGCGGAAGCACTTGGTACTGGAGTTCTTGATCTACCCATGAAATGTACTTGTAGCAATTCAGTGCATGCACAAAAAAAACACTCTGTTGCATTAAAGTGTGCGTGTGCGGACTCCTTGGAAATATGTATTGTTATAAAGTGTGCATGACGTTAAGAGCGATTGAGCCACCAAGATGTTCAAAGAGCTCGTCTGCTGTGCCTTACCAAATCCACTACCTCTCTCTCTGTGATTGGAGAAGGCTTACACGCTATATCTCCCCCTCCCCAGACCCTTCGCCTCCCTGGTGCGCTGTCAGATCCTCACCTCCAACTGGGAGAATGTCCTCAGAGAGAACCTCAACTACTCCGCCCCAGCCAGCTTTGTCGTGGCTGGAGTTGAGAGCTTCTTCTTCAATAGGTACGTTGGCCCTGCCTTGATGGGCTGCTGTGTGTGCAGACAGAAGCCGAGTAATCGGGGCAGAGAGATATGTTAACTCTTCTTTCTCCTTTTGCAGGGATCGAAGATGGAGGTTCAGGGCTTGTGAGATTGAAGGTAAGAAGCCCTTTGCCCTCTTCTCCCTCCCTTCCTCTCCCCTCCCTCCCTTCCTCTCCCCTCCCTCCCTTCCTCTCCCCTCCCCTCCCTTCCTCTCCCCTCCCTCCCTTCCTCTCCCCTCCCCTCCCCTCCCCTCCCTTCCTCTCCCCTCCCTCCCTTCCTCTCCCCTCCCCTCCCTTCCTCTCCCCTCCCTCCCTTCCTCTCCCCTCCCCTCCCTTACTCCTTTTCAAATCAAGTGACAGTACATAGCAAGGAGGGTTGGGGCAGTTGGTGCAATGTGTGGTATCCATGTTGTGTTGTTTATATGTATCACAAACAGTTACCATGGCAATGAGAAATGTGATTGGGTATTCATTAGCTATTCATACGATATATCGTTATTCATCAACAAAATGAATACCAAATGTGTATAGACCTTGTTGCAAGATGGATGAATCTGCTCACTCCATCCTACTGTACACAGAGAGTGTTACTATGAGGAAACTATGCCTCATATGAATTATTTCACGGTCTTTCTAGGCCAATATAATGTACTTGTTCTAAGGCGACTACATGGCACAGCAACATAACCCATACCTACCCAATTGCACCTTGCTTGCTTAATTACATCCTCAATAGTGCTAGAGATATACGTCTGTGCACTACAGATAGGGGCACTGATCTGTAGACCTGGGCAGTCTAGTAATATTCGGATGGATGAGATTTTTAAGAACACCTCTGTGGCTTGTACTGCTAGTCTGCCTGAAGGTCCTACAATGAACACTATATCCGTAGTCTCTTGTGTGTTGACTTCAAACTCCGCCTCCTCCAGTAAACTGTGGTGACCCCGGGGTGCCTGAGAATGCAGTCCGAGAGGGGAACAACTTCCTCTACCAAGACACTGTGGTGTTCACCTGCAACAACGGCTACTACCAATCCAGTGGCCCAGAGGGCGGGGTCAGGACCTGTCTGGATACTGGGCTATGGAGCGACACACAGCCTGTGTGCTCATGTGAGCTGCTTTGCATTCTATAATGCTGGAACCATAATATGTGGAAGTCCTAGGTAGCAAACAAACATTATTCTGTTGTGTATTTCGATCGTGTTGCTGTGTTTGAAGTGCTGAATCCTGGTAAGAGTGGGGCTCATTTACAATGTGTAGTTGCTGCAACAACTATATGAGCCCTACCCCTTACTGAAAGATCGAAGATACAGCACCTGAGCATGGCAATGCATACGATTAAAATAAGTGATGGAATAATGTTTATTTTCTACCTGGGTCTGCCACACACGACCCAATATCACTGTCTTACACACCTCCATGGCTGACTGCATGCATCAAATGGGAGTCCATCATAGGCCTCCTCCGCCTGTCTCTCTCCCCTGCAGTGTGTACCGACATCCCCGACTGTGCCGATATCCGATGTTCCAATGCATCTGACCACACCTGTTTCATGTGCGCCTCCAATAATGGCCCGGAGCTAGGGGAGGCGGGGTTCCGGAACCTCATCACTGAGTGTGAACGTGAGTCTAGCGGCTGAAACCTCCCGAGTACAGTCTTGTGTATGAGGGCCGGGATTATGGGAGTATGGCGGCTGTGTGCATGGTAGCTCTAAGGTAGAAATTAGCAGATTGTCAAGCTTCAAATGTGGAGTAGTTAGCTATTTGGAGTATGCCATTTGAAAGTACCAGGTACCTGGAACCCATGAACATTCTAGCGTGAGTGTAGTATTATATACCCTTTTGAATTGTGCAGGTATTACGTTTTCATCTCACATCATACTACTCTCCTCACTGTCTCTCTCTCTCACACACATCCTCACTCTCCCCCTAGCACTGTGCTCCTGGCTGGAGGGCTTCTGCTACCCAGGGGTGTGTCCCGATGACATCACCTCTTGCAACTGCTCACAGGGATTCGCTGGGCCAGACTGCCTACAGAGTGAGTAAAGACGCTGGACTGAGGGTAGAGGCCTGGCTGCATGCTACTTTGAGAGAACAATATAATGTATCTTGAGAAATCCTTCTTTTAATTTCTTTCACTCTCCCTCCCTTCTTTTCTTGTATCACTCCCCTTCCCTTCTCTTCCCTCCCCTCCCTCTCGTCCCCTCCCTTTCCCTTCCCCTCCCCTCCCTTCCCTTCCCCTCCCTCTCGTCCCCTCCCCTTCCCTTCCCCTCCCCTCCCCTCCCCTCCCCTCCCTTCCCCTCCCCTCCCCTTCCCTCCCCTCTCTGCTCCTCCACACGCGCATGCAGTCACAGTCTCTCCAGACTTGGAGTCTTGCTCCACTACCATCCGCAGTGCAGATGGCAGAGAGCTCCAGACGTCCTGTCTCACAGCCACACCCACTCCCCTACACACCAACATTGCCCCCACTGAGCTCACAGCTGATTGGACAGCCGTGTTCCTGGGAACCTCCACTCCTCCTCTTGCTCCTGCGTATGTAGATGGTTTCTTAGTGGGCGTGGCACTATCAGAGATACGAGCCTTCGTCTATAGAGCTGCCAGTGAGTGGATACCTCATTTACACGTATCACTTCCTGTTGCAGTTAATAAACCAATTAATTTCTATTGCAGACCCCACCCAGCCCATCTCCATGACAACCCATGACTGCCAGGATCCCGCCCCTTCTTCTGACACTCCCTCAACCATTTTTACCATGTGCTCCACCCAGGCCACACCCCCTGATCTTGATGACCACGCCTTCCTACATGGAGACATGTATGTAACTTTGAATAATACTGCAGCTAATACTCCCCAATAGTCTCTTAAGTCGGAGTCAAGTGCATTATATTTTTCAAGCACCAATCCAATTCATGCATTGCACGTGAAGACATGTACTAACTATAGTATGTTTTCAGAGAGATTTTTAAGGAGGGTAGGCACTTTGCAGCTGCCCCTCGCTGCTTTACTGACATTTTAGCTATAGCCACAGTGGACCCTTAATTACATATCCCTGATGAGATGGGGGCAAACCTTGTTCTGTATCATTTCACAGGTTTGAGGTCCAGGCATATGTTCTCAATGGAGGATACCTGGATATCGTAAACCTGGACACTAATACCACCTCACGAAACTACTACAATGGAACAGCAGCTGTTGGTAGAGCCTCCTTTGTGATTGACCTGGAGGCTCCTACTCACTGTTCATTGGTCAGTTTGATCTCCTGTCTGACCAATCAGAGCATACTGGACTTGGGGGTGGGGATCACGGACTCCGACAACGTTACGGCCACCTGGGGTGGGTGGTTGGACATCCCCTCTGGGATCACGGCCTACACCCTGGAGGTTTTTGAAATGACGGAGACAGACGATGTCTTACAAGAGAGCGTTATGATCAGCTCAGAGGATTTCAATCACACGGGACAGAATGTGTACGAGTTTGTTCAAGTTCTTCCGAATGAAGGACCTTATTCATTCATTTTTCAGTCTCAGGATCTAGCTGGTAATGTCCGCTTTGCCAGGAGACTGGTCCTCTTTGATGCCAACTCTTCTCTGGAAATTGATGTCGGTGCCCCCTTACAAGTGATTTCTGCAGTGCCTGAATCAGGGTTCCAATGGCAAAATTCAACCACCGACCCCCTCATTGTGAGTGGGCGAGGCCACTTCTTCAATACAAACCTCCGCACCAGTAATTTTCTAGCACCTGTCGCAAACTACACTTCAGAAATTGGCCCCGAATACGATCACCCTCTGAACACCGGCCATTACCCCCGCGGCGGAACCCTCAATGCCCTGGGCGTCACTCAAGTGTTCTATGACATCATCGTTGATAGAATGGGTGGAGCTTCTGAGGGAAGCCTCGCACAGCCTGAGGTGTTCCCGTTTTCGACTGAGGATGTTGGAATTGAGGCAGTTGAGATTGCAACCACATTACAGGATGGAGACTCAGTCCGGATCTGGTTTATGGCTATCGATTTTAATTTTCGGGAAATGTTTGATTCCGTTCTGGTCCATATTGACTCCACTCCACCCGTGGTACAAAATCTGGGTCTGGAGTTCAGTGGAGTCACAGATCTGGCCCTGCATGGAACTGGGTCACTGCTGGATCTCAATATTCAGTTTCAGACCTATGATGAACACAGGTGAGTTTGTCCGACTCCATACCATTGTCGCTGTCTCATGTGATTGCTGTTGGTATTGGTCCTTGCAGTGGTATTGCTGCCATAGAGTGGGTCATTGGAACGGAACCAGGGACCAGTGACGTGGGATATGGGAATGTGCCTGTACAAAACATCAATGAGGTAAGAAGGTAGTTATTAGATTCACCACAGAGTTACATAATTCAGTGTACTCTAATATGTTACCCTGCTTGTAACACACATTCCAACCAATCCAGACGGACTGCTCGCCTCCGTCCTGCATCTGTGATGTCCTGACCCGTTGCACTGTGGTCCAGCACTCCTTCTCACCTTTGACCTCCGACTTTCCAGCCTCTCCATTGGCTCTACACGATACTTGCTATTACATCACCGTATCCGTCACAAACCATGCCCGCCTCCCCACCTCCCTCACCCATCAAATCACCGTGGATACCACACTCCCACTGCCTGGGGCTGTTTTTGATGCTTCCTTCGAGTCATATGACCTAGACTTTGTTGCACATGATCTGGGGGACTCGGCCCTGCAGCTAGAGGCGTGGTGGACGGGGTTTTTTGATCGTGAGACAGACATCGCATTTTATCAGTACATCTTTACAGACCATTGTGCAAATGAGAGCTACTTCACACTGCCACTAGCCCTTGACAGTGTTGTCACCGAGACGGTGGACACATTTGCCTCCTGGACGCCCCCAGGCCCTGGGACTTACTACACCACTGTGGTCGCCTACAACAATGCCCTGAGGCCATCTGTCCCGGTCTGTTCCGACGGCATCACAATTGACACAGCCCCTCCCTCCTTTGAGGGGGTGGTGATCCCCGGTGCAGTTGTCTCCCCGGGGTTGGTGCTGGGGCCGGAGGACCAGGTGTGGTTCATTGACTCGAACCGGGAGAGGGTGATGGCCGAAGGTCAGAGTGAGGTGTGCATAAGTCGATCAACTCCGCTCAGCGACCTGTCTCAGTATCCCATCAGGAGGATGGCGGGGTGAGTGTGAGAGGGATATCATTGCCAAGTTCTTGTAGATTTATGGTTTTACATCGCACACACACCCAACAGCTCCACCCCCCTGACCTTTGACACCTCCGATTGTCCCCAGTACCCGGCCTTTCTTCCCTCGGTGACCTACCTGACCTCTGACTTCCTCCTGAATGCCACCTGGGTTGCCAGGGACGACACGGGAATCAGGAACTTCAGGTTTGGGGTCATCAGTGCGGAGGACTTTGATCGACGCAACCCTATCACTTACTACCCAACTGCTGGACAGACTCACTCCTCCATACATGATCCTGACATCATCGCCGCTGGAAACAGCTTCTACGTCTCTGTGGTCGCAGTTGATCTGTCCCAACGTCAGACCGTTCTCACTGCTGGGCCTATTCTGGTGGATATAACCCCGCCCTTCCTCAATGGTAGCCTTCAGGTGGAGAGGAGTGGACGTCATGTGATTGTCACATGGGATCACGTGACCTTTACAGATGACGAGGACCTGAGCCCAGTCACCCAGTTTGAGTATGCAATAGGTGAGTGCTATTTTTTCACCTACAGCATGCGTGCATTAGCCCTGTGCCTGATAATTTAACCCGTTTTGTGTTCAACACACGACATGCATACATACATACATACATACATACATACATGCATACATACATGCATACATACACATACAGGTCGTACCGAATATGGTCTTCAAATTCAGCCCTTCACATCCCTCCCGCCCACCACACTTCCTCTTTGCTCCACCCCCTACTGTGTTGCCATAGATACTGAAACCACACCCCTCTTGAGTGGCCATCAGTACTACATCACAGTGAAAGCCAGGAACAGTGCAGGGCTAATCACCGTGGCAACCTCTGCATACGCCCACATATCTGCTGCTCCATCCACCGGGCTGGTGTGGGACATTGACACTTCCCTGGAGTTTGACATAGCTGCCGTTGGCCTCAGCCTCCATGACTTGGATGTAGACCTGCTGGTCGACCCCCTTGAGCTGGCCGCTGTGTGGAGAGGGTTTGACCACGCCCACCTGATCACCAGCTATTCTGTCGGACTCGGTTCCCAGCCTGGGTTGGACGATATCTCCGGCTTCACTTCCATTGGTCAGCAGCGTAGCTACACCTTCGCCGGGGTTGGCCTAGCACACAGGCAACGGTACTACGTGACTGTGGTAGCAGAGAACCAGTATGGCAGTTCCAGTGCAAGCTCTGATGGCGTCCTTGTTCTCCCGAACATTGGTCGAAACGTGATGGAATACGCTACTGTTTTTGATGGTGGTGCAGAGAGTGACCTGGACTATCAGGCCTCTACGACGTTCGCAGCCGCCCGATGGATCTTCCCTGAGGACATTAGTCCCTACATCTCCCACTACCGGTGGGCTGTGTACCGGGCCGTGGGCAGTGACATGGCAAGCCTAGCAGAAGTGAAATCGTTTGATAATGTTGGGAGACAGCTTTTGGCTGCGTCGGGCGGACTCCAGCTCTCGGAAGGAGAGTTGTATGTCTCAGCTGTGGAGGCGTGTCACTTCACCGCCTGTCTCCCGGCCGTGTACTCCGATGGTTTTCGTGTTGCCACGCCCCCTGAACCCACTTACGTTCGTGCGACTTACACTCCACTGCAGTTGGATGCCCAGTACGGAACAAGCAGTTTGGGGGTCTTGGAAATTTCATGGGGGGCTTTCGTTGACCCCCAGATTGTCTACTATGAGTGGTCTCTTGGAACAGGAGAACCAGGGTATGAGTTGGTGATATACTGGAACCAGGTCGAGGAGTTTCGGAATGAGATCTCTGTTATTGTGAATGAGACCATATCACTCCACACTTCCAACACAGTTGCTGTAAGAGGCTATAACAATGCCGGTCTCTATTCGACTGCCAGTACTCAGCTTCAGTGGGAGATAGACGGCCAAGTTCTGCCACAGGAGGCCGTTCCACGCTCAAGGCTCATCGTGGTCGATATCCCAGCCTCCCAGGTTCCGGAACTGCAGACTACAGACTGGAGGGAACTCGAATACCGGGAATCGGACCTGACTGACATAGAATACTCAAATTCCTTCAACTCACTCTCAGCAGCCTGGCCCGACCTGAGATACACAAGCTATGCCTACTCCATTTCAACCTCCCAGACCTACCAGCCATGTGGCTCAGCTGGAGACCCCGCCTGTGGAACCACCATAGCCAATGCCGTTACCGTTAGCAACCTAGATCTAGCTGACGGGCAGAGATACTACTTTTGTGTGCAGGCCTCGAGAGCGGATGCCATTCACCCGACCTCTTCCACTCCTTCAGTCTTTGTAGCATGCAGTAATGGCGTCACCATTGACTCTAGCCCTCCCCTGGGGGGCTGTGTGCAAATTCTCCCTCCAAATTTGAGTGAAGAGGGGGATATTAGTAGTGGAGGGGGTCCCAGTGGGTTTGTGCCTCTGTATGATGCCCCGAGGGAGTGCACTTCTGGGTCCCGGTTCCAGGCTGCCACTTCTGAGATTCGCATGGTCTGGGATCGATTCACAGATGTGGAACGGTTTGGAAATGCAGTTCATGCAACTGGAGTGACGTTCTATGAGTATGCTTTAGGTATGTTAAGGATCATAGGCACACACACACACACGCACACACACACGCATTCTGCATCCTAACTGCACAGGGTAAATTAGATAGCTACACCCATTTACAAATTTAGCGTGAGTGAATAATATTTTCTCACAAGGGGGAGAGCATAGCTAGGAAACACAAACCTCACATGATAACCGACTAAGAGCGTATTAATTTCTTGTTGCCATGCATATGGGCACTCATTTAACCTGAATTGTGTTGTCGTGTATGTATGCATCTTTTTTTTTTTGCGTACCTCTGCGTCATCTCTGTTTCTCTCAGTAAACTACTTGCACATTCCCCACTGCAGGAACATCCCCCGGTGCCTCAGACGTGGTGAGACTCACCCCAGTGGGTGTGGCCACAGAAGCCATAGCACAAGGACTCCAGTTGTGGGCGGGGCAGACCATCTTTGCTACAATCAGAGGTGAGCCGTGGGACTCCAGATCTCACTACCATTACATCCTGCTCTTTTTGCCAATTGAAATTTCTCTCCTAATATGGCAGCCTACGACTTCACTGGCCAATGGAGTGAAGTTACGTCTCCAGGGATCACTGTGGATGTGACCCCGCCCATCATTAACCAAATATGGCTAGAGGGCTTTGCAAGCTGGGAGCCAGTGGAAGAGAGGGAGAGTGAAGTTACCAGTGTGGAATGGGGACTAGGATCCAGACCTGGTTCCAGTGACCTGCTGCCATGGACTGGAGTTGGGACCGGTGAAGCCCTGGGGAGTATTGTGAATGGATCCGGGCTGCAAGACGGACAGCTGGTGTTTGTCTCTCTCACAGTAAGTCAGGCAAGAATTGGCTCACAGAACACACCGTGTGTGTATTGACAAGGCACAGTTGGCACTTCTGTGTGTACTGGGGAACTAATTAGCAGCCACAATATCATGAAAACATGTATACTGAGTTGAACAAACAAACAAACACAGCTATTTCTTGGGCAGACAATGGTGGCTTGCTACTGGCCTGGGACGTTACAGTGCTTTCTCCCATTCAAGCAACAATCAGCTTTTGTGTGTGTGTGATAATAGGCAAGGTCTGTTTACGCCATTGTCCGGTACATTTCCATGTCTAAATCATAGCGACAAGAAATTTAAATATTAATCTGTACGTTGTCATGTGAGGGTCACATGACCTAATGAGCCTCTAAATCTACGTGAGAACGTTTAGGTGAAATTGTATTAGTTAATTAACAGTGAAACTTCACTGCCAACCGTATCTTGTCATATCGTTTCTGCTTCTTCTCTCTAGGCCTGGAATGGAGCTGGGCTCATTGCAGTGTCTTCATCATTGGGATACACTCTTGACTCCAGCCCCCCAGTGGGGGGAATTGTGTACGATGGCCCCCAGATAGAGGGGTCTGGTGAAATATTTGACCTGGACCACACCACAAGCCTGACAACCCTCAGTGCCCACTGGAGGGGGTTCAGCGATCCACACACAGGAATTTCCGAATACTTCTGGAGCATTGGGAGCTGTGCAGGCTGCAGCAACGTACAGGGGTTCACTAGTGTGGGCGTGGCCACCGGTAGGTCCACTTCAACTGCATGGAGGTTGCAAGCTATGGCTGAAATACTTGACTGTGTGTCTTCACTACACAATAAGACAGAGACGGTGCCCGTAAATTGGTTTGGTGCTGCTACTACTGTAGGCCTTTCAAGACTATGAGAAAATAGCATTCAGTGCATGCATTTCACTGCCACCTATCTGGCACCAAAACGAACTCCAGCTTCGTCAAGCTCTTCCTTAATTGTCTCACTCACAGGAGGCGGAGTCACTTGCCGTGGGAGGGAGGGGGGAGGGGCAAGGGAGATAAGAGGCTATGATAATCTTATACCATATAATGTGACTACAACTGTTCCAGGTTTCAGTTTGAATATGTTCTTTTGTAGGTGCAACTAGAAGGGGACTTTCCCTCACACATGGCAGAACGTATTACATCACTGTCCGAGGTTGCAACTCAGCTAGCCTGTGTACTGAGGCATCGTCCAATGGGATCGTAGTCGATACAACCCCACCTATTGCAGGACGTGTACTGGATGGCTACAGTGGGAAGGACCAGCAGTACCAAGCTTCAAGGTATGAGGGCAGAGTAGTCAATGATGGAAGGATGACATAATAGCAGAGTGCACTATTTAAGAATTTTAATTTTACCACACCCACACAGGTCCTTTATCTCCGCCCACTGGAGTGGTTTCCATGACGCTGAATCCTCCCTCCAATCCTTTGTCTTCTACGTTGGCCTGGGGCCTAACGATAGCTCCATCATTCCCCCCACCCCCCTCCCTCCGAGTGAAACATCGTTTCAGCTCCCTGCTCCTCTCCCCCTCCCCTCCAATGGCACGTTGTACACCACCGTCATAGCCTACAACCATGTCGGCCTGAGTACACAAGTCAGCTCAGATGGAGTCTATATCTGTGGCATACCACCTGAAATTTCTGGTCCGGTTACTATAGATACCGACTGGGCGGGATCTGCTGGTATGGCAACGCAATATAGCAAATCGGTCATTCGAGTTAACTGGAATTTCACCAGTTCTCTAGCCAGAGTTGATCAGTACTTCTGGACGCTATTGGCTGCCGATGACACCCTGATGCCACTCCCAGGCAAAAGGGTAGGGACCCAAGACTATGGCATATGCACAAACCTTGAGCTCTCGGATGGCGACTTGTACTCTCCACTCATTATAGGCTGCAATGTGGCAGGCCTCTGCTCCTACACCACTGGCTCTGTGATCCTGGTCGACTCCTCCCCTCCAATTGATGGCTACTTTGCAGTTGAAACAGACTCAGTGATTGACTTGTTCCGGACAGTGCCTGGTGGTATGACTTGGAGAAACAGGCCCGGACTGCGGTACGCTCAGATCAATCTTGCCTTTCTCGGATTCTCAGATCCCCATTCTGATGTCGCAGAATACTGGGCTACAGTTGGTACCACCTTCAGCCAGAGCGATCTGACTTCAGGGGCAATTCTTCTCGACCCCTCAAATGCATCGGATAATGGCACTCGATTGGCACTGGTTCAACTGAGGAGATTGCTTGATGTGTCGGAAGTGATCTACATTTCATTGTGGGTGGTGAATGGAGTTGGTCTGAGGAGCCACATTGTCCAGGGTAGTTTCAGGGTTGATGAGGTTCCGGACCTTACCAATAATGGGACTCTGACTCTGCTAAGGTCATCAAGATGCCCCATAGAGACCTGCCAAGGCCACTGCACATGTGCTGCCAGAGGTCAGCTGTGCAATGTCGACCCAGCTCTCATGGCTACCTGTCAAGAGCCAGACATGGCTACCCTCAGTTCTAACATGCAACTCACTGTCTTTGATGTCGTACCACAAGTGACGGAAGGGAGTGATACGAGTGTGCTCTTTACGGCAGTGACCGATAAACTCACTGGCAGGTGGGAAAAGGCTGTTCCTGATTCCACAGCCTTCATCAGATTGGAATGGACTGTGGGCGAAAAGGGATTTTCCCCTGGTACTGGATTGCTCGACACCATCAATGACCCAATTTGGCAGGATGCTGGAACCTACTCAACGGCTGTTTTCACGCCGTCTCTCTCCCGTCCACTTCAGCACGGTCTGTCGTACGTATTCCATGTCAGAGCCTGGTACAGCGACACAGATTTCGCCATCTTCACTTCAGCAGGGGTCACTGTTGATACAGCCGGTCCAGAGATATCTCGAGGGTTGAGAGTGAGAGAAGTCAATGGCAGCACAGACCAGGTGGACATCGACTTCTCACCAAGTTCCTCAGCTATTCGTCTGTCGTGGGCAGGGGTATTTGTCAGCCTACTCTCGGGGGAAAGCTCAATGCTGGAGATTGGGTTGGGTGACTCGCCTGGTGCTGATAATGTGTTCCCCTTCACGCCAGTTATGATGGGTACGACGTCGACAGAGCTCTCTGGCCTCAGGCTTGGCCAGGGAAGGAAGTACTTCTCTACCATCAGAGCCACTAGCCTGCTGGGTGTCATCACCACTTCGATTTCTGATGGATTCACGGTTGATGTTACACCGCCAAACATTGGTACTGTGGTCAATGGCTTGAGGTATAGCAATCTGCAAGCCCAGACTGACACAACCGCATTCCCAGCCCGCTGGTTTGGTTTCAATGATCCGGAATCCGCCATACACCATTATGAGTTGGCCATCACAAACTCACCCATACCACCAGCAGAATCAAGTTATGAGAACGTCGGAATTGGACTAAGAAGAACAACAAGCGTAAGCCTGGCTCCAGGACAGACCTACTATGCCCACGTAGTAGCCGTGAACATTGCCGGCTTGCGATCAGCAGATGCGGTATCCAATGGCCTGGCTATTGACAGTAGCAGACCATTGGGGAGGCAGTGCAGCGGATACGGCCCAGAAATGCTATCGAATCCCTCATTTGAAGGGGCCACACCTCCCCCTACTTGCACCGATGTGCCATCACCTGACAACACCACAGATGGGTGGGTGCTGAATGCTCTCTCTGCAGACGTCCTGCTCTCCGGTACAGACTTTGTCCCCTACGATGGCTGTTTCAGCCTCCTGCTCGTGGGGACAATATCACAGGTGTTTTCAACAGTCCCAGGTACATCCTACCGGCTCTCGTTTGCGCTTCGTCGGCACATCTTCACTGGCTCAGAGCACGTGTCTCTATTCCAGGCTAGGCTATCCGCTCCAGGTATCGATAGGTTCGTTACCGTGGAACCACAAGAAAGGGGAAGTCTTGTTAACGCTTGGAGGAGCTTTGAAATGGTGTTTTCAGCAGAAGAAACTGAATCCGAGATCGTATTACAGACAGTGGGTTATCGTTATAGCATCCTGGTAGATGGATTCAGTGTAAGGAGGTGTGATTCGTTCCTGGAACCCACCTCCACAGACACCATAGCCCAGTGGCCGAATGTTATCAACCTGGGTCAGGAGTACATCTCCCGCTCTATCACCCGTATCCATGGCAACTGGAACATCGAGGATCCCGAGAGTGGAGTAATGGAATATCTCTGGGCCATTGGTACCGTCCCAGGCGGTGAACAGCTGCAACGCTATACCTCGACTGGAAACACCAGATATGGAATAAGTGGTCAATTGGAAGTTACCCATGGAACTGGTGTGTATGTCTCAGTGCTGGCCTGGAATTACGCAGGCCTGGAGAGGGTGGTGTACTCAGAGGCCTTCATAGTGGACTTCACTCCTCCTGTGCTGGGAGAGGGAGGAGTAGTGGATGGGGTGGCCGGGGTGGATGCGGACTACCTTGCTTCAGCCGTGGTCCCAGTGGACTGGTCAGCCATCACTGACCCCGAGAGTGAGATAGCAGAATGCAGATGGGGCATAGGTGAGTACAAAGTTTAGTGTTATGAGGAAGAAAGTGTGTGTGCACCTTGGACTGTATCTAGCTGGACAACCTATATATCACCAGTCTAGCTGTACTCTTTCAATTATTACAGGGACATCCCCAGGAGCCACAGATCTCCAGTACTACGTGCTAACACCTAGCAACGCCACTAGTGTCAACCTCTCCTCCACCGTGGCACACGGCACCACTGCCTACAGCACCGTCCTGTGCACCAACAGGGCTGGCCTGCAGGTCACCGCCTACTCAGATGGTGTCACCATACTGCTGGATCCTCCGAGCCACACGGGTGCGTTTGGCTACCTCTCCAGCCCCGCCCTGCTGAAGTACGAGGCGCTCAGGCTGGGAGATGGTGACCATACTTACGTCCCCAGTGGAGACCTCGTTTTCCGATGGGGCGGATTCTCGGATCCAGCTGGAGTTCCTCTCACGTATGAAGTGCGTGTGTCCAATTCCAGTGTCACCCAGGAGTGGAATGACGTGGGATTTGCCCAGATGCTGATCCTGAGTGACTTGTCGCTGCCAGAGAGTGTGTTGTACACTATTGAAGTGAGGGCTCTGAACCTGGCAGGAGTGCCCAGCCCCGCCCTCTCCCGGGACTTTGTCATAGCCTCATCAGCTCCAGTGGATACCGGTAAGCCATGGTTAGGGATTGCACTCTCTCCTTCGTATGCTGACCACTGTCTAGAGAGATGTTTGTAAGTGGCTACTGGAGGATAAAACCAGTAGCAGCAGTTTGAACGATACTACTAATGAACACAGTAAAGGTGGTACTTATTTGTTAGGACGCTTCAATCTGGGTCCAAGGTGTCTGGGATTATAGAGGTTCTGCTGTGTAGCGGCTATTACTTTGTATGTAATGCATTGTGTTATGCACTACTTTCATACATCAAGTACCACCTAATGAACAATATTGGGAAGACGGTAGACCAGTGCCATGCTACCCACACATTGATTTGATCAAAGCACACACCAGAGCCTTGTAACATACCAATATTCACTCTCTTGGTTGCAATCTGTTCTTGCGACTTGATCATAACACGCAATCCTCTGCTCTTCTATGGCTACAGGTATGCCCATTAACTCTACCTGGACAGGGAACGCCCTCTTACTAGAGTGGGAGGGGCTCTTCACCTCCCCCGCCCCCCTCTACTACGAATTCTCTCTAGGGACACAAGTTGGTAGCGGAAGCATTCGCCGATGGGTGGAGCTGGAGACAGACCGGACATTTGTTAGTGTAACTGACACCAGATTGAACCAGGAAACAGACTATTTCTTGGCTCTTACTGCCATCAGTAGTGCAGGACGACACACAACTGTTGACCGCATGGTTGCCGGGATCTCAGTATCACGGTAGTGAAAAGTTGATGTATATACTCTACTCTCTGCTCTCTCTTCTTCTATATTTGTGTGTGAAATAGCCTTATTTTGTCAGTCTTTCTGCATAATAAATAATACCGGTATAATGTATTATCTGCATCACAGAGCAATTTTAGCAGCATTAAAAGTATAATATACCTGGTATAAAAATAATATGTACAAAAAAGTGTTGTTTAAGTTCATAAATTTTTGTAAGATAGTACCTTCACTTTTTTAGCAGCGGAAGCTTGAGAATCAGTTTCAGCTGGCTCTGGCACTTCCTTGGAAACGGTTGGTGGCTCCTTGGGAACCGGGCTGCAGCTTGCAGAGTGAGTAAGAGGGCTCACTGGTAATTCAGCTTCCTCGAGACTGCTTTGAGGAGTGAATAGTTTGTCTCTTCGAATGGCCTTCTGCTTTGGCAGCCCCTTGAGAGGTGGGCGGGAGCTCCTCTCCCTTCGAAGAGTCTCGTCTCTCAGCTTTAATGATCTCTGGAATGCATCTAACCACTCCTCCAGCTCAGACCTGGATACCAGGTTACAAACAATCATCCATATCAAACAAGGATATAGATTTTTGATGGTTGTATCCAATACAGCCATGTAGGGCAAAGGGCAGCTGAAAGATGATACTACAGCCCAGAAATAAACACCACATGCTATGTGCTGTACAGCAGTCACCATGCAACAGTTATGAATGTTTATGGTATGCATGTGCGGACATAATTTCTTAACACACACTTTGGAGCCTAAGGCCATGTTGAACCATAAATCCATTAAAGGGGGTTGCACGCCTCTACACGACACTTACTCATTTTCTGGGTAGAAAAGAACAGTCATGTATGAAAAGTCAGCTGCAAATATGTTCTTGGATCTTGGGTGTGAAGGAATGGTGTAGAGCTTCTTGCAGTCTTCCATCAAGAGGACACCAGATGGTGGTTCACAGTTGTCAAAAGTGGATTGCTGCTTGTAGTACAACAGGTTTGTCCCATTTTCTTCTGTCTGGGATAGTACACACCAGCGCTTCTTCCAAGCCTGAACGGTACACATAAAAGCAGTTACCATGCTTTTACTAAGGGCAGAGTAGATTCTAGCAGTCTGACAGCACACACCAAAACGGGTGACCCTAACCCATTATAATCAAAACTGCATTTTGGTATAGGATTTAAGTTGTACTATACCCAGTTGTTCTTTCACACTGCTTAACTTTAAAACACGGCTTTACACAGTGCAAAAAAGTTGGGAGTAGCTTTGAACCTGGGAACCAGGAGTGTGCCGAGCTAGAGTCAAGACTACACGTCCTAAAGTATTATAGTCATACACAGAATTACAGCATTGCTCCACACATGCATGTATGCACTCTGCTTCCAGTGTATTGTACCACTCTTTTCAAGCTTTATAATACAGCTATAATTTTAATGTAGCTTTGGTGTGCTTCAGTTAGCTCCATATCACAGTGCACTGACATGAGAGTGGACCATTTTCCCTGACATGGCTAACTGAGCTAACATACTCTACTGAAGGAGCCAGTTCCTCTTCTCAGTGATCTAGCAATCACAAGCCCGACGCCATTCTCCCCTCTCCCTTCTCCGGTTCCCAGACCATCTTGCTCCTCTGAGCTTGTGGACAAGTTGAGGTAGCCCTCCTTCAGGATATGCTGGGAGTGCTCCGCAGCCTCACCCTCTATCCACTCAAACTCTCCAAGAACACTCTCGTGACCAAAGCTACTGGACAAGGCCATCACTCATCGCGCAGTTCTTAAACTCCTACCATTACTATCTATTAGTTTAGTATAGGAAGTACTTCATACTGTGGTCTACTACTTAACTGCTATAGATTTCTGTTTGGCAAACTTAGCAACAGTAGCCGAATGTGTGCATGCTAAGTAGGTTAACCCATACTGGGATACAGGGTTATTGCAGTGGTATTTGAAGCCATGAAGGTTAACACGGCTATACTAAACACATACCTGTACATGTATATCAGTGTTGGACAGCCATACCAGGAATTAGGAAGAAACCTATATATGATACAAATGACTATTTGAAGAGGAACACATATAAACGAGCAGGAAGGCATTGCTTGCATACCATACATGCTACATTCATGCTCTGAGTGCAGAAATTGTGTTTGGCAGATGAACCTTTTGCTATAGGCCAGTGATGAAAAATATATTAAACTGTATCTGCAGTGCAGATGAGAACTCAGGATTTGCTCACCCACTCTTCAGGTCCAGTGCCTTTCTTTGATGCTTGCTGCTCCCAGTATCGTGCCCAGACCCTAACTGCCGCAATTATTGCGTCGTTACGTCACGATACGTGTATATTAAACCTCTATTCCGATCCACGTCGAATTTATCAAGCAACGCCTTCCCATTTCGCATTCTACATTCTTGAATGGAACGGGGGTTCCAAACGCCTTAGTCTCGTGCCCAGACTCCCCCTCATGGCTGACCTCGGCACTCCAGCCGCTGGCGGTGCGACCCCCGCCCCAGGCTCCGCTACCCCCGGCCCTGGCACTGGACAGGCCAAGCAGCCCATGGTGTACATCTGTGGAGGTACATAATTTACAAAATATGGTTAAAGTTATGTCTTTCTCTGCTATAGTTGGCAGATTAGGTCACACACTCTATAGTTTGTGTCTGCCTCTCCAGAATGCCATAGTGAGAATGAGATCCGACCTCGTGACCCCATCCGCTGCAGGGAGTGTGGCTACCGCATCATGTACAAGAAAAGAACGAAGCGGAGTATCCTCCATTTTCTAATAAGTGCCCATGCACGGTTGCCGTTGGATGTCTGGATAGGAGACTACTTGTTCTGGGAGAGGGAGGGGGGGCCTCAGGTGTCTGGGTATGAGACTCGGGGTAGCTTAATCTCAAGCCCAGACGTTCATGCACCCCCCAGCGAAAAGACGTCTGGTGTCTGCACTCCAAGGCACCCCTTGTATGAAGGCACCTTTGCATAACAATAGACAAACACTATCTTTGAGTTCTGAATACTTGGAAACGAGGTTATGACTCCCACTACTGTTGAATGCCTGTACACCCTAATCCTGTAGCTAGAAGTTGTAGTAACCATTGTAGTAACATAAGTGCATATACAAAGGCATTGTCGGCTGGTACTTTAATTACAGAAGTTGGCTCGCGAAACAGAAAACCAAGTTGAAGTAGTGTGTCTTAATTGTGTCCATTTTCAAGCATCATGAGGAAAATGATAACTTTCATTATCAGTTGCTATCATGGTCTTGGTAGCTGTCATCATAGCCTCAGTCCCAGGCTCATTCCTCTAAAAAAACAAAAACAAAAGATTGGAGGATTGAGCCTGGGACGAGGCTACTGTCATCACTACTCATGTGAGCTCCTTGACTCTCTTCCAGTAATTGTCTTCGATGCCAGATAGCCTGGCCTCCTGTGGTGTGTCGGCAAGCACAGAACACACGCATTTCCGGACAGCTGCATAATTATGGCCACACCATGACCTCTATACCTTACTGTCTCTGACCTCTGACCTCTTGTCTGGGCCTCCCACACTTTGTACATTCTTTCGACTGAAATATTCACGTTGACTTCCGAAGCTGTGTCGTCTAATTTAATTACACTGTCATTAGTTCCGTAAATGATCTAATTAACCAATATTACACACACACACTGCACTACCTGCCACAGCCGTAATCCCCTGTGGATTGTTCCGGGTAGTACTATAATTGGAGGATGTATTGGCTTCTGAGATACTACCTTGGGCATGTGAACTTATTGTTGTGAAATTAGTGCCGCCATTCCTTCCTCCCAAGATTGGGGCAGGAAATTTTGTCATGCACTCTTCTCTCTCCCTGGGTACTGGAACTTAGGACCTTGACCTGCCCACTAATGCAGGACATTAAAGACGAGATCTTGCCCATCATTGCATGTGTACTAATAGTGTACATCCTCTACTCCATGTGAAGTATGTAACCTGTATGAAAGTAAAACTGGCACCCTAGAAAATGTACATATCCCAGGGAAGGAACTGAAGGCCGCCCAGCCTCCAAGCTGCACCGTATTTTATCTAGCCTCATTCCCAGTTTCCACTCCCAGCTTTTTTCCACATGTTGTGGTTTACAACATGCGAAGCTGGAAGTGTTGTAATCCACAACATGCGGGAAAAAGCTGGGAATGAGGCCAAGGTTTATCTCCAGACAAAAGGGATAAAGCAGCTCCTCGGTATACAGCATACGTTTTGAACACGACATACAGGCAGAAGTTTTTGGTGGGGGTGGGAAAAAACATGTGCACGCCCTCTAGGGGGGTGTGGGGTGATGCTCCCCCAGGACATTTTACATGCTCTGAGGTTGCTTCTGGGGGGCCAAAATGGCTAGAAATTAGCTACTAATGATATCAAAAAATATATCAACTTGGGGTGGGGGGATAACAGTGCACCCCCTCCCCCCCCCCCCCCATCTGTATGACACCCTGACATAGTTAAGCAAAGCAAGAGGTATGCAAAGGTGCACTGTATGTTGTTGTCATGCTCATGACCAGCAGCAGAGAGCCCTACAGCTGGCCATGGGCAGTGAAGGGCGAAACAATCCCTAAACAGCATTAAAAAGGTCATTGTTACATCTACCATGCTACAAACACTCCATTGACATGCAGGTGGTATAAAAGGCAGTGATAGAACACCCAAAAAGCAAACAAATAAATCTGTGTTCTATGACCGTTGTTCTGGATACAAAACTTTATCTACTTTGAATAGTGAGTAAAGTTAATATTACAAGTTGAAGGAGGCAATACATTCGACAAACAAAGGTACATACAGCTTTTGCTGAAGTTGAAGGAGGCAATACATTCGACAAACAAAGGTACATACAGCTTTACGTTTGATTCTGTGGAGACAAGGATGATGATTTGTCGTCCACTTGCTAAAATGGATTCAGTGAGAGGAATAGAAAGAGAGAGGGTAAATTTGTTATACCAATGACCGGAAGACGTGGCTACGGGTTGAAGAGTCGTAGGTGACTCGAGTACTCGGGTCACGTTGCAGCCCGTCTAAGGAAACTGCAGTTCTCGGTTGACCATTTGGTTGTGTAAATCCGACTCGTTTCGCTGGTTTAGCCGGTGCCACTGTCTTTGGCGACGTGTGAGGCGAGTAGCGAGGATCTCTTCTGTGTTCCGCCCGAATCTTCTCCAACTCTCTCTTGGAAGACCTCACTCCGTTGGTCATCCTTTTCTGGGGAGGCGAGTAGGTCTGCATGGCATTGCTGGCCGCAGTGGCTTCCATGGCGATGGTTGTTAGGAGCGAGTCACTGCCGAACTTTGACCTCCCCTGAAGGGTAGAGCTGATGCTCTCCAATAAGGAATCTTCCACGAGTGTGGGTACTTTGATAGGCCGATCCAGTGAGTGAGATTGTTTGTTGGGACGGTTCTTTTTCAGAGGCCGCTCAAGGGAGTGGACATTTCTTACTTCCGTACTTCCAGGCGTGGGGGCTTCATGGGTTGAAACCTCAGCAAACTGGAGCGTTTCCTTCACGTCCTTCTGGGCTCCATTGCCGGGCTTCTTTCGCTGCCCAACCACGCGGTATTTCGACACAGTCTTCTTTTCCCACGGCATGTCGTAAACGTTCTCTTCCTCCTCCAAGTCGGGCCAAGGGTCCACCCCCCTCCCGCCCTCCTGATTGCTGTTGCTGGTGTTTGGAGAGAGGGAGCTGTCGCGTTGATACTCGTAAGGGTAGTCAAAGCCTTCGTTGTGACGGGGACTCAGAGAACCCTCCTTCTTGTACTTGGCTGTGTTCGACTCTCGCTCGCCAAACAGCATTTTCTTCAGTTCAGCAACAGTTGAAGGAATCTCCTCGTCCACTCTCGGTTCATATGAGGGTTCTGGCTCATATGCTGGCTCTGTGTCGTATGACGGCTCGGGATCATAGATGGGGGGAATGTCTTCAACCTCCTCCTTGAACATCACGCGATGTTGCTTGGCCGCCGGCTTTCGGTCCTTGCTCTCCAGTTTCGGTTGCCGGGCAACCCAGTTAGTGTCCTGAGGCTTTGTCAGCTCGGTTGGGCTGGTCTTTTCGGGATAGAACACGGAATTGGTGACTTCTTTCTCTGTGGAGTCGGCTGGCGGTAGATTCTCGATTATTTCTGGTGGAACCTCGTCTGAAGGTGGAGGAGGGCGTGGTGGGGGCTGATTCGAGCTTGCACCCTCGGGTGTCGTCCTCACAGGGGACATGGGTCCTCCATCGTACTCGATCTTTGGCGGAGAAGAAACAGCTGGGGGAGGAGAGACGGCCGGAACGTTCATCTGTATCGGGAGATCACGTTCATCGAGGGTGTCATCCGGAGAATCATACAGTTGGTTTGGGTCCCCGGAATCTAGAACAGAGAAATCGATTTGCTCCTCCTCTTCTTCTGGGCGCTCCACAATGGGCTTAAACGTGGAGCAGTCATTGGACTCAGAGGCTGAAGAGCGGACGGGTACAGGGATGGAGGGACGGGGTGGGCTCTCTCCAACGTCGGAGTTCAGCTGGTCCAACTGGTGGTCGATATTCGAGATAGTGACCATGACTTCAGAGAATCCGAGGCTGGTGCTACTGGCCTGAGCTGTGAGACTGTCAGAGCCGGTCGAGCCGTGCCTCAGTGGCGAGAGCCGCTCACGTGGGGAGAGGGGTTCTGGAGGTGAGGCTGTGTCTTGCTTGGGCTCGCCGACGGGGCTTGTAGCAATGATCGCCGGAGGAGAGCCAGTTGGAACGACTTCGTTTGGAGGTGGTGGAGGAGGGGGGAGGTTTGGTGGGGAACGGCTGCGTCGTTTTATGCTACCCTGTCGCTTTGATGGCCGCTTCTTCCGGGTCTGCTTGCTCCCATCCATCACCCCAATGAGGCTCAAGTGGCGTGTGTGACCAACAGCTGGTCCTTCCCCTGTCATAGAAGTAGAGCGCTTGCGAGTGTGGGGGGAGTTCGACTTGACGTCTAAGTCAGCGGTGAAGTCAGCGGTGAAGCCAGCCGGCTCCAGTTCCTCGGCCTCAGGGCTGGTCGACGACTCCTCCTTGGTCAAATCCGGCAGGGAATGGGTCTTCTGGTGCATCTGGACCAGGGAATCAGAACCAGATCGAAAGTGTTCTGGAGGCGAGACCGGGAGATCGTCGGGTTCCGTCTGGGAGGTGTCCAGGTCCAGTACTTCATGCGGTCCGGGTCCAAAACTGTTTTCGACTCCAAACAGAGATGGTGGCAAGGGTTGTTCTTGCCAGGGGGGCATGGTCCCCTGTGGAGAGGTATCATTACGTGATGGAACGGTATCGTCATGCGATGGGGAGGTGGGGCTCAGTGCTGGTACCGTTTCCCTCCTCTTGAATGGGGCGGCAGGGGCTGGGCGAGCCGGCTTCTTCCGGGGGAGACTGTCAGAAAGGCTTTTGGTTCTACCAACAGCACCTATAGGTGGGGGCGGGGCTCTGCGAGTGGGCGTGGTGGGGGTGGTCTTCCCGGAGGCTCGATTTCCAGTCGTGGAGCTGGTTCTTTGCCGCTGCTCAGGTGTTGTCGAGCCAGCCCTAGCTTCGGAGGTGGAGGAGGCTCGTGACCTCTGCCCCTGACGACCCTTGGCCCTCTGCTGCCGCTTCTGGAAGCTCTCCAGAGAATTGTGGAGGGTCATTATCCACTCATGGAGATCATATCTGAGGGAGGGAGGGAGGGAGGGAGGAGGGGGGAGGGGAATGGGGAGAGGGAGGGAGGGAGGGAGGGAGAGGGTGGGAGTCAAAATATATCTAGATGATTTTCAGTTAGCTGAAAGTCTTCCACCCAGCTGCATACATGTGTACGCATTGCGCTGGCTGGCTAGGGAGTGGTAGAAATTAGACATTAGGTCCCAAAACACTGCTGCAAATTGCCAGCAATAGAGCCCAGTGTGTTGGCCACGACGTCACCTCCATGCAGGGCTAAACAGGTAAGCTAGGGCAGACTGGGAGCCACGACGTCACCTCCATGCAGGGCTGAACAGGTAAGCTAGGGCAGACTGGGAGCCACGACGTCACCTCCATGCAGGGCTAAATAGGTAAGCTAGGGCAGACTGGGAGCCACGACGTCACCTCCATGCAGGGCTGAACAGGTAAGCTAGGGCAGACTGGGAGCCACGACGTCACCTCCATGCAGGGCTAAATAGGTAAGCTAGGGCAGACTGGGAGCCACGACGTCACCTCCATGCAGGGCTGAACAGGTAAGCTAGGGCAGACTGGGAGCCACGACGTCACCTCCATGCAGGGCTGAACAGGTAAGCTAGGGCAGACTGGGAGCCACGACGTCACCTCCATGCAGGGCTGAACAGGTAAGCTAGGGCAGACTGGGAGCCACGACGTCACCTCCATGCAGGGCTGAACAGGTAAGCTAGGGCAGACTGGGAGCCACGACGTCACCTCCATGCAGGGCTGAACAGGTAAGCTAGGGCAGACTGGGGCTAAATAGGTAAGCTAGGGCAGACACGACGTCACCTCCATGCAGGGCTGAACAGGTAAGCTAGGGCAGACTGGGAGCCACGACGTGGGAGCCACGACTCACCTCCATGCAGGGCTAAACAGGTAAGCACCTCCATGCAGGGCTGAACAGGTAAGCTAGGGCAGACTGGGAGCCACGACGTCACCTCCATGCAGGGCTGAACAGGTAAGCTGGGCAGACTGGGAGCCACGACGTCACCTCCATGCAGGGCTGAACAGGTAAGCTAGGGCAGACTGGGAGCCACGACGTCACCTCCATGCAGGGCTAAACAGGTAAGCTGGGGCAGACTGGGAGCCACACACATGCACATTAGCTGATGGGCATAATTTATTATCTATGTGTGCACACAAAGACAACAAAAATGGCTTCTAGAAAGGATATTATCAAACCACGTAACTAGCAAACTACAAACAAGTAGCAGATTTCTTGGCAAAATGATACACGCTCAGTAAAACCTGCTGACATCCGCAAGTCTCAGGGTTATTCATACCAGCACCCATGAGACAAGGACACCAATATTTAAGAGGGGCTCCACTGCAGTCAGCGCTTAGCTAATGGAAAAATACCCAGAGTACATGGGCCTTCTTACAAACACACAATGGAGAGCTGCATCAATTACACCCCCCACTAGTTTGCACACTAAACACACAGGGCATCAGGCAGAATAATATACCTGGCTCAATCCCCACACAAACAAAAAAGGTCCCCCTAATGATAGCAGTTGACGTCTGTGCATGCAGAGCTACATGGAATGTGGACAGACTACAACGAAGCTACATGGAATGGAGACAAACTACAACAGAGGTGCAGACTGGCTGCATAGGCAGTGGGAGTATGGGTCTCACTATTAATTTACACACGCCATCAAGTCCCAATTACAAGCCAATCAGCTAATTATTAGTACTCACACACAGTCAGCAGGGGAAACACTTGAAACAGTATCCAGCACAAAAGGAGCCGCTAGCCTCTGGACTAGCCTATGGGCTAGCCTATGGACTAGAGTGCAGGACTGAAAATGATGTCTTATTGCAACCTTTGTAACCCGAGTACTCTTCTAAAAAATAGAGGAATGTGAACCGGAGTAGCGTAATGGTGATTGATAAGGGTATCAAAAAAGGCTCAGTTGTCCGTGACTCTTCAACAATGATTGAAACTTCAAAGCCACAGCAATCCATCCGAGGACCAGTCTGGCTCAAAACTCGATCCTGGCAAACAACACACCCAAATATGGTTTGCAAAGTTCCATGAGATAAGAGAAACTCTAATCCAGGTATATATGCTGACCCATTATCTCTGGTTAAGATATATACTGTGTGTGTTTACACAGGTAGTGAGCATGCAAATGATTCTGACGTAATTCATGACAGTAGATATATTTGGGATAGTGTCTGGGGTAGAAAGGGTTTTCCCATGGGAGTGTATGATGTCATTACGACACAGACTCAATACACTGCAGGGTTGAGAGGCTGCTGGGGTCCTTCATCTTGTTATGAAGGTTGTGAACCTTTGCCCACTTAGCAAACATGACCCCACTTACCCCGTGCTGTTTTCTCAACCACTCCATGTATGGCCCTGACAGGCTCAGCACAATGGAGCACACAATGGCTGGCAAATGGCCCCAGTTGGTGGCAGCTGAAAGCGGCAATACTTGCATTTAGCAACCTCCATTCAGAGTATAATACAACAGCCAAATAACAAACAGCAGGCCTTGACCAGCTCTCGTGGTGAGCTGGTGAGCCTTAAAACGCTGCGTAGCAACAAAGGACAAGCAGCAGACTTCAATTTTCCAGCCATTTAAATGACATCATCTGCCTAGCAACCACACCCTACTAGAAAGTACTAAAGGCACCCTACATTGAAGATACTAGAGAGGGGGTTATAACCTTTGAACTACCTATCTAGGAGCTATACAGCCTCGTCCCCGGCCACCCCCCCCCCCCCCCCTCCCGAGGCCTGGGAACTAGGCTAGGAGCCATACTACTGACAAACACGTCCCCACCGTTACTACACAGCCTGTCCAACAAGAGACATAAACCCTCTGGCCATGAATCTCACGCCCGCTGCCAGTCTGGGTGTAAACACTGAACCTTGTCCTCACCCCGCCTCCCATCACGGCCTGGGAACGGTGATCGTTAAAAAATCAATTTAAAGGTGTTGTTGTTGTTTTACAGCAGTGGACAAAGTGGCAGACTCAATATCTCAAGAGTGAAGGTGGAAGCCATCGGGAAATGTGGGAAAGAGTTCTCCAATCGATGGCACTGGGTACTAAAGTACTAAAGTAAACGGGTAATTGAAGCAATCAGATTTTCTGCAACTGGCCTTAGCTTAGGGAGAGCAAATGCCATGTTTATCTCGTCAACGGCACACTTCTTCCTTACTCAGCACAAGTACAACACACACACACACACACACACACACATTCAAGCACCTGCAGCTGACATCTTCCATTTCAATCACCCACGAACCCGCTTCACTCCCAGGACCAGCGACTCCATGCTCAGAGCACTGCGTACAAGGCACGGCATCCCACTACACCATAAGGCTTCTTCCAACACAGAAATTCTCTCCATAACTGGAACCCTTGTAACTTCAATTTACCAGAAGTCCACTGAGGAAACCTGCTTTACTGGCATCCAACGAGAATAACTCAGCCGTTAAGTAAGCAATTCTACATAGCTCGCTATAGTACACATAAATTACTAAGTGTAAAAGAATGTGTAATACCACCCACATCTATTCTGCAGACATGAAAGTCTTCAGTTCTCAGAAGTACATGTAACAGACGCTATGATATTCCAGTGAAAACTGTATGGAGCTAGCATCGAAGCACATCTCGACTACACCTTGCAACACATGCCCAATGCCTGCTGCTCCCAGCCACCTAACAATGCCTGCTGCTCCCAGCTACCTAACAATGTCGCTGTTCCCAGCCACCTAACAATGCCTGCTACTCCCAGTCACCTAACAATGCCTGCTGCTCCCAGCTACCTAACAATGCCTGCTGCTCCCAGCTACCTAACAATGAGTTAGAAGCTCAGCATGTCCTAAACACACCCTCAGTCAGTGATAGCGGAGACAAAACATGCCTCAATCAAATCCACACATACACACGTCCAGCACACTTGCCTCCTATTCTGTGAGACATGGCGGGTAAATAAAGACATTTTACTGATTCTTCCTTCTAGAACAGACCTCACAGAAGACGGGCAAGGGACGGGCAAGGCCACCGTCCTCCCACAGGGCCAGGAGAGGCAAAGATAAACAACTCCTGGGGCAGGTCTGCTACACCTAAGATCGGACTTATGGGTGTAACACACTTCAAAAGACTAAATAACTTGACCACAAGAGCGCAGAGCCAAGTTTCCCTAGCGTGTTAACTACCATTCCATGTCTACACAAGCCTCTGAAGTTGTCTGGCGTTAGAGGTTCATCTCATTACCGATTCATCTGACCTGTTTACTAATTGCTGTTCGTGTACTGGGGCGATGGGACCTCAGCCAAGAGGCATCAATATTAAAGGCGAGGGACAGAGTCAACAAAACAGAGGTTGAGAGGGCAGGACTGATATCAGACAGCTCTGCTGACATCACGATGAATGCTAATGAGTGTAGCTATTGGGAAACAACTGGTAAATCAAGTAGAGGCTTTCCTATTCAAACTTCACAACTTTGTGATAAAATAATCTTTGCTTTGACACAGCCGTGCGCCCCCTACAACACATGAATGGCTCAATAAACATCTCATTCGTCCACAACAGTCAGGAATCTATAGTGTTTATGGCGAGCAGAGCATGTGTGCTGACAGCTAATTGCCAACCATTGCTGACCCACTGTTGATGTGGGGCTTCAAGCTTGGTTGCCTAGGAGGAGATAAACATTCACATAGCGATACATACCACTGCTACTGTTCTCGCCCTCTGCTACATGTAGCGGTAATAGTCCCATGCAAAGGCACTTACAAGCTTCTTTTTACTGTTTTTTTGCGCACACAACTCACACCTGAATGATAATGCTATATGCTAATAAGGCTCACACATATGACATCATCAGGCATGTAAGAAAACTGCGTGATGCTCCGTATGCTGATGAAGACACAGTTTGGGTTAGAAATGTTTTGTACCGAGAGAAATTCAAGATAAGCTTGACAAACTCGGATACTCTGTTCACATTTTCACTGAATTCTATACTGAGAACTTTTGAGAAGTCCTGAGACTGAAGCCATAGTAAGGTCACCTCTCAATTCACAAGCTCACACAAATCGTCATACTTTTTCCATAGTACTTCAAAGCAGCTCCCACCTTGCAGGAGTTAACAGTGCATGCAGAGAGTGTCCCACAGCCTCATTAATAGGATTATGCACTAAAGCAAACCAACTAGCGTGCAAAATTACCTCCCTTCTCAATGGTGATATAAATATCCTAACGCAGCGTGAATGGATGTCATTGGTCTCCGGGCAATTAGTCACATAAGAACCAGGTTGTACGTCATGCGTGCATGTCAGTCTGCAACCTGAGCAGCTGCCCTGTCTGTTAGGCCGACATGCCAGAGCTCATTATCCTACAACGGATGCTAGATTCCTGGCTAGAGTAAGGGCTAGGGGGAGGCAGTATGGCAACTACCCCCTGGAATCATGAATTTCATAACATATCCTGTCACAGAACTGCTAAGGAGTGGCTGCTGTGTGAGGGGGTGGGGGGCAAGGGCTCTTCCAAATATACACTAGGTACAAGTTACAGAAAAAGAATCTAACTGTCATGTAATTTCTGCAGGAGGTAGGGAGGTACCACCAAAACACAAATGTGTAGGACTCAAAAGAGGCGACATGGGGTACAGTGTTTGGGTTACATTATCAGTGTTGAAATTGTCAAGTTACTTAGTAGGTTATTACACAATGCCTCTTGCACAGGTTAGCATGATGCTAGGTAGTAGGGCATTGTTAGGCATCAGGTCCTGATAACTACTGTACCTCAATTATCACTCACCTGCTCTCTGGCACAAGGACGTATTTTCCCTTTGGTGTGGTGATAGCAAACGCGTTCTTGCTCCCGAGGTGCTCTCCAACTACATCCACAGACTCGGCATCATCGATACGAATAAACCCCTCGTTTCTCTGCCGGGTGATGTAGGCCTCTTCAGTCTTGAAATAGACCAACGCCATCTGTCGCTTGTCCTCCACCAGGACGAACCAGTAGCGGTGCAGTTTCTGCAGCAAGGTGAGGAATGAGAGGCATGTCAAACAGTTGGAACTGCAGATTAGAACCACTCATTTGTTTACATGACTACATGGGTTGCAGTACTCCAATTGCAAGATAGGCACCAGGGGGAACAGATGGGTTCTGACAAGGGCAGACTACCCTTGGCTGAGGGAAGTTGCAACTCTATTCTACTGCAACTCGTTGCACTAGTCAAATACTTAAAGTAGCATCGTATTTCCATGCAATTATATAGCTAGCTACATTAAATAATACAGTAGGAGAGTCGGTCAGCTGCTAGTATCCTAAGCATTTCTCTGTAATACTGCAGTAACTGATCTCTGCTTCATAGAGACTGCTAGAGAGTAGCTACCTTGCGCAGGCCCCTCTTGGACGGCGGGGGCTCCTTCTGCATGTAGCCTTGCTTGATGATCTTGTAGGGCGCCATGTCCGTCGACGTCCGTACCCGCAGGACTTCAAATTCTATAGACGTCGACTTGAACCTCCAAAACACTTCAGAGTAACTTCACTAGCAAGCTCCAAAATTTAATGTGCATTCATACACGTCCGCCTTTCGGGGTTTGTGAACAATTCACTTGCGGTTCAATTAAAATTTTAAATTGGCGCAGTTCGGGTCCAACCCCTGGGATGCTCAGGGTTCCATTCCAAAATCTTGATTTTCATTTCCCATTTTTGAAGATCTTCATGCTGAATGGAGAGTGAGAATCAGACTCAACAGCCAATAATTATTATTACGTATCCTCTCTGTTTACAATTACAAATGGGCGGATCTGCGGCAAAGTAGATGCTTTGAATACCACTTTATCCAAGCGTAGCAGTGCAGATTCCGTCTCGCAGTCAGTTTTAATAGGTGAACAAGTCATTTATCCAGCAGCCAGCATGGATCTAATGAGAGGAACCGCAATTCTGCAACTGCTTCTACTGAGCCTCCACAGCGGTCTGGCCGGCGGTAAGGCTACGCCCGAGGGGTCCATGTGTTGACTAGTGCGGTTATAAGATGTTTGGGCGCATTTTTTTTCATGCATGTTACAATAGACCCCACTTAGGTGCTGCATGTGAGAGTTGGAATGCTCCCCAGATCTTTGATAAACGCACTGTTTGCGGTCACTTGCGGCTTTCGGCCACTTATCTCTTATCTAAAAGTCCTCGACTGCCCCGCCCTTCCTTTACAGAGCCCTGCACGTCGCCTCAGTTCACAGCCCAGCTCTCAGACGTCGTCGTAGCGCCCTCAAGCACAGCACTGCTGGAGTGTGGCGCCTCCGGCTCTCCCCAGCCCACCATAACCTGGTATAAAGACGACTTACAAGTCACTCTAGACATGAGAATAGTCCAGGGGGCCTCTGGAGATCTACAGATATCCAACGTCCAAAGTTCTGAGCCTTCAGATGCAGGGCACTACCACTGCATTGCAAGCAACACAGCTGGGAGTGTGCGCAGTCTGACTGCAGAGCTGAGGATTGCCTGTGAGTTGCATAATATCATAGCAGTTTAATGTAGTAGCCAAGTACATCATCAAAATTAACATAATCATATAAAATTATGGACATGGCTATTAATCCAGCAGGAGGTCAATATGGGAAAGTACGCACATGTGCATTCGTGCACTAGCTTGTAGCTCAAAACTGACACATCCCAGCATGCTCTAAACCCAATGGTTAGCCCCTATTCCCTAACCAAACTCTAACCCTAATCCTTCCCCAAACTCGAATCGTGGACTGCCGACCAATAGCCACTTCAGAAAATTATTATTGCACAATGAATGTTTAATTAGAGATTCAATGTCACTGTATATGTAAATAATGTTATACTCACCGTACACGTGCAAAAGTAAGGTAAGGACCTGGCGGGATATTCATAAACTCTGAATTTCCTAACTTCCACTGTTAACACACTAGGCCTTTGCCTGCATAATATACTACAGTAGCATTGCAAGAATGTTTTGTGTGTATCAGTTTTGAGCACTGAGCATGGAAAATCTGCTTTACATAATTATGTATGCGTGTGTATTTGTGGAGGTGATTGAGGGAGGAAGGAGGAAGGGACCACCATCTAGTTGGTAAACAGCATTTCTCGGTTGTTTGACAAGTTAGTCTTTCGTAGCTTTCCCCGAGCTCTGTGACAGGGCGCGCAGTGCACCAGCTGGAGAAGCCCGTGTGTGTGTGTGTGTGTGTGTGTGTGTGTGTGCATGTGTGTATGTATGCATGTGTGTGTGTGTGTGTTCTCTACTCACTCTGCAGACAGGTAGCTTGAGGGATGAAACCACAAGTAGTAATCCAACACTAACACACTCTCTCTCAGCAGTCATGGCCCACCTCCCATACCATATAGTGTTGCAGACGCTCCTTGTCTTACTAATAGAGGCCCTAGATTGGCAGACATATGTGACAGCGTCTCGTTAGCAAGATGGGATCAAATTTCTCTCTATTCAAAAGTTCGAATGACCTTGTTACTGGATACTCACATCTTGCCGTGGTCATAAGCCCCTAAATCCAAATAATTCTATCAGTAAATTTTCTTTAGGAAGTCATGTTTTCATCTGTGCTGACTTAAGGAAAAATATGTATCCGTTTTGTCCACAAACTCAAACTCATTAACCGATCACATATGCATTAGGAACTAATAAACCAACCAGCTCCAGAAAGTGGTCAAGTTAGTGGTGAAGTCTCTAGACTTATTGCATCTCTGATGGAGTATGTCTGTCAATAACACTATTTTGCATGCATTTCTTGCTCTTCTGATTTTCTTTTTTTGTGGTTTTTGAAATCACAAGAAGTAAGCTTATGAATTCCAGCTGCTGTCATCCTATCCACCCCTTAGTATCTTCTTCCAGTGATAGTATACATGAGTTGGTGGTAGCCTTGGCCCTTTGTTTACAATGCCTCTCGAGGTTGACATTATTTAGCTTGCTGGTTTGTGTAAATCAGAAATACAGTGGTGTATTTCTGTGAGCCAGCTGCTCTATAACGTAGTTGGACAGAAAACTGTCTGTTGAATTCAGCAATCAATTTCCCCTTTCTCCAGTTATCAATACAGTTCCTTCCATCGTCAGCAATTCGGAAGTGACTCGCACTAGGGACAATGATCCGCTGGTCCTGGACTGCCATGTCCCTGCCAGCCTTCCCGAGGCTACGGTGACGTGGTCCCATGGAGATGATAGCCTGGGAGAGGGTGACTTTAATGGCAGGCTTGGTGTTACTCGCGATGGCCGGCTGGTGTTTAGTGCCTTCAGAACGGTCTCCGATACGGGCGTATTCAGTTGTGAAGTTGAGAATGATGTCGTGGGATCCGCTCTGCCCAGTTCAAGTTATCTCCTAATAGTAGGTATGTTACCTCAAATGCAGTACTGGTATATTTATAGCCAGTCGGTGGCTGTTTTGAAATGGTGTGTCATGGTCATGAGGATATGCATTCAAATACTCTTTCCTCTCATTGCTCAGAGAGCGGTTCTACTGCCTTTATTGAAACTGAATTTGTTGCTGAGCCAACCTCGCAAACTGTTGTTGCCGGGATGACTGCAGAGTTTGAGTGTTTCACGACAGGCAGGTGAGCAACTGTGTTGTTATGGTGAAGACGTCCCATGTCAGTACGATCACAGTTGTTGTGCACGTGTACCTCCAAATGTGTTTACGACACTTTGTGTTTACTTAGTGAGCTAAATATGAATTTGCGGTGATGACCATCTTACTTTGCTGCCTGAAAATTCAAGAAACATGTTGTCATTGGCCAATTGGTTGCAGTTTACACAGCCAGGCAGGTATCAAACTAGGAAGCAGCCTCTGCCAGAAGGGCATATGGGTTGCCATGTGGTGATCACTCAATGGGTTACCGTGTACAAAGTTTAAATTTTTGAATTTGCATGGCTCATTTGGCTTGGGTTTAGATGTGGTAGGAGACGTCAGCAATGGGATCTTCTCTCCCCTGACAGCTGAATTAAATGGATCATTTGTTTGAACTTTGTTTGTTGAGCATGTGTCCAGGACATCAGGGCTGCAGTTGTGGGAGCACCTGTGGGAGGTATTAACCCAGAGAATGTGTCACATTACTGGAAGGACCATCCCATAATTTGATTGCTACATTCATTTCCTAGGGCAAAGGCAGCAGTGTCTTTTGAGAAATTAACGAGCCTTGTTTTCCGGGTTGTTGTGATAAATAATACAAGCTTCCAATGATTCATTAAAGCTAGAGGTAGCGTACTATCACAATTTATTAGCGTTGGCATGGTTACTAGTCTCATTCCCAGGCAACGCAGTCGGAAGAGTGGCCTGGGAATGAGGCTACATGGTTACTGACTATGAGTCTGGAGTTTTGGTTCGTGAAATATTATGACTGCATATTTTGCACACATACATCATTGTACACAGCCCTGTTGCAACCTTCAATTGGCGCAAGGATGGCACACCGCTCACAGCCTCAGGGAGGATCTCTTTCCAACAAGTGAAGAGGATCCTGGCCATCCGGGACGTCTCAGCCAGTGACGCAGGAAGCTACACTTGTGTTGCCACACAGAGTACCAACATGGGGGACAGCACGAAGGAGGTCTCGGCAACTCTGACTGTGATAGGTGAGGAACGGAAGTGTAATCTCTGCTAATTAAGTGAGTTTTGAAACCATAATTGTTGTCCTTGAAAGGACATTAATCAAATGAGCGCTTACATATTTGATTACTCAGTAGAACTCCAGGCAGCCTGCCAGGAGCCCTGAGGTAGAGTCTATTGAAAATCAGTGCTGGGGAAATCATATTACTCAATGGCAACCTGCTGGGGAGGGGGAGGTGGAGTGTATTGAAAAACAGTGCAGGGGAAATCAATGACCTTGTAGATTCAATTACTTTATCCTGCCAGGAGCTATGGGGTAGAGTCTGTTGAAAAGCAGTTGCAGATAAACCCAATTACTCAGTATTATTTTAGGAACCCCCCAGGAGCAGTGAAGTAGAGTCTGCTGAAAAACAGTGCAGGGGAAACCCACCTGGAAATGACTGTTCAGGTGCTAGCTAGCCACCCAAAGAGTTTGCTAAACTGTACCAGCAAAAACTATAAACTTTCGGTGACACTCATCCACCCCTAAAATAACCCCTTTGAATTTCCTGACAGGACTGGATTATTGTGTTGTGTTCCAGCTGGACCTTCCTATCTGATCCTGTTACCACTACCAACAAATACACAGGCAATAACAAACAGATAAACAATAATCTCGTGAATATCCTTACCTCAAACATGATGGAAGTCACAACTCTGTGGCTTTGTGACCTCAGATGAGAGTCATAGGCGGTGTCACTCGAGACCTCCTCATGAGAGTGACTTCACCTGATTTTGTGTGATAAACTCAAGTGGCTCTTAATTAGTTAACTAGTTTATCGAGCACCCCCACACAGGCTAACTGCAAAGACTACAGATTTTTGCGTAGCCACATGCAGCACTGTGCATATGTTAGTGTCCAGCCTTCTAAATACCCTGTACCGATGAATTGTCAAATTAACGGCTGTTATAGGTTTCATATTTTCTGAGTCTACCCTAGCCTCATTCCCAGGCCTCCGCCAGCTTTTGTCGCATGCAGTACGGGGAGAGCCTGGGAATGCGACTAATTGAAACTGAAATTTGCTTTTCTAGGCATTATACGCACCTCAAGGGTTTTGTTAATATCATCTTTCATCTTGGAAGTGTATTGGGATACCCTGTACAGAGCTTGCCTCTCAAGTATGTAATGGCCTCCCAGAATTCACATCAAAGCATTCTGGAGTGTCTGTGGGTCGCTGTGTCAACAGACGCCACTACTACCCCAGTCTCTCCCACCACCTTCGAGTGGCCGTTAGCTAGCGTACGAGGTACAAGCATGTTGGGAATGGCAGGCATGAGGAGATGGACAGTGTGAATGTGGTTAGGGACCACAGTACAGCTACTCCATTACTGTGAGTAGTGCCTGAGGTATCTCTCTTGGGGAAGAATTTACAACTGAAGGGGTCAATGGGCTATTTTAGCCCCAAACAGCCACTGAGTATACTGAGTAGGAGTTGGAGATAGTAGATTAGGCATATTTTTTTTTGTCTAGAAAGCTTTGATGCAGGCATTGTAGCTAGCTATCTTTAGTATGCATATTGCCAGCTCATACTCAGGCTTTTATTTGTATGTTCAAGCTGCTTTTAATGTGCATATTGACAACCTCAGTCTCCTACCAGGCTTTTAGCTACATGCTATTGTACACAGTTCATCTCCGCTCACTCTAATATTAACTGTCTCAATCTTCTCTATGGTATGCACGCTGCCTGGCACTTCCACTCAGGCTCAGTTACTTATAGTTGTTGGTTAAATTCTGTACCCAAGTCTCGATATGCATAATCACTGCCTCGCTGCACACACTTAACAGTGCAACCTGTAGGTGCATTTTAGGAGCAACTGGTGATTAAGAATTTCAAATTTTGTCTGTAATATATGCTCATAGGGGTAATACTATGATTCTTGATTTTGGAGTTAGTCCACTTCAGTTCTGAGCCCGTCAACTATAAATCTGATGCTAGTGCTTACATGAATGGATCTGCCAGAGGTATCACACAGTCTCAGGACTACAAATCACTGACGTTTGTCATTTGAATCTTTATGTGTAATATGATAGGTTTTGTAATCATGATGATGTCATAGGTTTCCGCCTAACAACTATGTGTCTATATATACAGACTAGTGCATACACTATATTGAAGGGAGGGGGAGGGGGAGGCAGGGGTGTCCCATGGGAACACACGTCTCTCCCACTGCCTGATCTCTACACTCGGACATCCGTTGTTTGTACTACGACATGTGGTGTCCATAGTAAGCCAGTGGAGTACAGCTGCTGATGTAGGCCATGTGTGTGGGGGGGCAGGATAGATTACTTGACCTCGTCTACCCCACACACACACACATGTGCTGGTACACCTAGCTACACAACATGACTAATTTGGCCACATGCACACAAACACAAAACCAACTACAATTACTTAAGTCCCTAAGATTACCTTCCTTGTAATATGGTGCAAACAGATGCTTACAAGAGCAACGAACATTCTGGTCATTAGAACAGACTATACTTGACATATGCATGCAGTTGACCCATTTTGGAAACTGCCACGTGCATTGTTGTGACGTCATTTTGAGGACAACTGAATGGCAAAAAACGGTGAGTTTTTAGTTTTCATGGAGACTCAGCAGAGGGGTTTGTCAAGGTAGCAACTCGTGAGACGGTACACAAATGCCTAGAAGCATGCTAAGCTAGCTGGAAAGGTACAAATACGCTACTCAGCCGAATGCGCATGCCTGAATTTTGACTAGGGATTAAGAGGCGTACTGTAAGCTGCAGCCTTGACTACCTGGACTGTCCTCCAGATGACGTCCCAACAGCACACGTGATAGTTGAAGGCATCTTTAGTATCAGCTCCACTATGGCTATAGGCCACTGGGCACCAGTATAAGCTTTAAAACTGCACACACACACACACACACACACACACACACACACATTAGAACCCCCTGCCATCACTGAGTCCTTCCCTCAAACGTCAGTCCTCGTGACACAACCAGCCTCACTCACCTGCCGTTCTCCTCAGGGGACCACACCCCTCTCGTGGATCTGGCGTCTCAATGGACTGGACATCACCTCGGCGAGGGTGGAGTTTGATCCAGACGGGGCGGAGTCCACCCTTACAATCAACAGTGTAGAGCAGGGAGATGAGGGCGTGTATCAGTGTGTGGTCAGGAATAATGGAGGCGTGGCCATCGCTAATGAATTGCTTGTGGCCGAGAGTAAGTCCCATGGTCTGGTCTCTGTTTCACTCACCTTTTTTTGTGACTCCATTATTCCTGTCGAGACACGTTCACTGGCCTAGCCTCATACCGGGTGTCAAATGACGCTGGGTACAAGGCTCCCACTGACCTTGTCACTTGCTGCAATGCAGTAGAATACTTCGTTTAGACAGCATACAAATACAGGACTTAGCTGCCTTCCTCACCCAGATTATATCTCGCAGCCGTGGAGAAAAATCGGATTTTCTCCACGGCTGCGAGATAAAATCTGGATGATGAAGGCCTGGGTTCGAGGCTTTACAGGACTTACTGTGATCATGAAGGGCCCATATCTTAGGGGTTCTTACATAATGAGCAGGCTTAGGAATGTGTCCACTATGTGTTCCATTAAGCAGAAACTCACTGTACACTTTATTGTAGCAAGTGAGAAAGACAGGTGGCGGCCAGTAGCCTCGTTCCCAGGGGGAATGGCCTGGGGGCGAGGCTAGGCGGCCAGAGACACAAGGCCAGTCCTTTTATTACAAAATGTTCTCTTTCCTTCCTCCCCTCCCCCTTGCCTTCCCAGCCTCCCCGCCCTCCTTCACCCACGGCTCCGATCTACAGGACACCCTGGTGTTTGTGGATACCACAGTGACGCTGCCCTGCACTGCCGAGGGGTTTCCCCCTCCCACATTCTCCTGGACCATGGGGGGTCAAGAGGTCAACTTCCAGCAGCAAGGTTGGTTGTCTCACAGTGTCCCTTCTTTGCCAGGTGGGACTAGTGGGTACCACTCTCCAGTCTTTGCTGCCTGTAGTATCAAAGAATGTGCACATTCCATAGCCCTCCTACACTCCTCTGCCCTCCTCTCCCTCCCTCCCTCCCTCCCTCCCTCCCTCCCTCCCTCCTCCCCCAGCTCGCTACTCCCTGCCTCCCGCGGGCATGGGTGACGGTAACCTCACCATCACCTCCTCTGTCCAGGGGGACAGTGCTGTCTACCGTTGCCGAGCAACCAACTCGATCAGTAGCGTGATGACCAGCCCCATCCAGCTTAGGGTTATCGGTGAGCCAAAGGAGTCCCTTCGATTACAGCTCATTTGCTAACTTCATTAGTTACATCCTCTATAGCACATTTTATACATACTTTGAGGTAATGAGGGCTGCATTCCATCCATTCTTGCATACACACACACACACACACACACATGCACATACATACACACACATGCACATACACACACACACACACACACACACACACACAGCACGTCCCCCTTTAAGTCCTCCCCAAAATCAGATACCCAACCCAGATGACACTGTGGTATTGCAGTGTGCTGTGTCAACCCCAGTCGATGTCTCAGCAGAGTACAGCTGGACCAAGAATGGCAATCCCCTAACTCTGACCAGTCAGATCGCTATTGCTTCCGACAGTGGTGCTTTGACGATTATTAACATAGGAAGTTCCGACAATGGGAACTATACGTGTACTGTTGGGCTGTCAATAAGTGGACTGGGAGCCCCACCCCTTCTAGATGTTGTAGGATCGGCCATTGTTACAGTTGGTGGTAAGTGCCAGTAAAACCATACCAAATCCTGGCCGAGTTTTGTTGCTAGCTATATCTCACATGTGTACACACAGACCCCCCGATGCCTCCCTCCCAACCCCTCAACCTTGTTGTCGACGTCACAACTACCACTGCCCAGTCGGCTTCCGTCCGGTGGACTCCGCCCACTTCCAATGGTGGATTGGAGCTGATGGGCTACATCATTGAAATTCGCAACATGGGCAGCTCTGACTGCCCCCAGGCAGAACCAGAATGGGAAGAGATATCACTTGTCATACCTCATACTGATAATTTAGTAGAAGCTACAGTGGAACCGCTACAGCCTCATTCCCAGTATCAGTTCCGCGTGGTGGCCATCAACTTTGGAGGCAACATGAGTGCACCAAGTGTACCTTCCCCAACCTTCCAGACTCCACAAACAGGTAGACCATTAACACTATAGCTACCATAGCAGACTATACGGATAGGGGTGGGCAACTACAAGAGAAATTCTAATGTTTTGACTATCATTTTGTGTAGCCTTGTTCCCAGGCCTATGCCCCAGCTTTTGTCGCTTGCAGTATGATTTTTTCCACGGTGCGAAAAAAAGCTGCGGGGTGGAACCTGGGGTGGAGCCTGGGGTGGAGCCTGGGAACAAGGCTACATTTTGTGGTCGAAATGATAGTTGAAATGTAACAATGGACAGCAGTGGCCATACTCACATGCAGGCATTATGTATTAGAGTGTGCCTACTTTTGGGGGGGGTCTGGGGAAAATTTGTCATTTCTGATGCAATGTTGGGGGAAACTAGTAAGAGTTGGATGACCTGTTGCAAACTTTATCCATAGTACTTGGTAGCAATAACATCGCACTCAGAGCTTGCAAAACTTGAGAAGGAGTGGCTCCACAATAAATGCCTCATGTATGAATGCAAATAATCTGCCAATATCAGAAACATTTTTGGTGTCCCGGAAAAGTGGTCAGGTTGAAACAAGGCGACTGCACCGGTGGCTATGGCCCTGTATATTGCTACAAGCTTTTTGACATGCTCTGTAAAATTTGACCAGTGTACACCTAATGATGCCTAACCAAAAAGCATATAAATTACTCAACCATTGGTACTTGCAGCTCCTCAGCCCCACCCACTAGCATCATATGAATTACTTAGCCTTTGCTACCTGCAGTTCCCTCAGCCCCGCCCACTAGTGTACTTAGCCTTTGCTACCTGCAGTTCCCTCAGCCCCGCCCACTAGTATCATAAAAAGTACTCAGCCTTTGCTACCTGCAGCTCCATCAGCCCCGCCCACTAGTGTCATAAAAAGTACTCAGCCTTTGCTGCCTGCAGTTCCCTCAGCCCCGCCCACTAGTGTACTTAGCCTTTGCTACCTGCAGTTCCCTCAGCCCCGCCCACTAGTATCATAAAAAGTACTCAGCCTTTGCTACCTGCAGCTCCATCAGCCCCGCCCACTAGTGTCATAAAAAGTACTCAGCCTTTGCTGCCTGCAGTTCCCTCAGCCCCGCCCACTAGTGTCATTAAAGTACTCAACCTTTGCTACCTGCAGCTCCCTCAGCCCCGCCCACTAGTGTCGATGCAGAACCAACAGGTGAGGGGCAGCTGACTGTTTCTTGGGCCCCACCCACCAACTGCTCCACCCACAACGGCATCCTAACAGACTACACTCTACGGTACCAGGTTGCCGGGGGTAACAACGTACAAGAGCTGCGGACAGGAGGTGCCACTTCCCGCCTCCTCGCTGGCCTGATGCCATCGACAACATATGAGCTACAGGTTGCTGCCCACACTGAAGAGGGTAGAGGCCCCTTTTCATCAGTTGTCATGGAAACCACTGCAGGTAAGAGATAAACATATTTCATGCTATGGACAAGGAAGTTAGTATGCGTTCTGACAATGGTGAATGTACACTAGTGATACGTTTTTGCTTTGTTTTATCTCCAGAGGAAGAAACACCCTCCTCCCCCTCTTCAAGTACAGGGCCTCAGGGGACATCCTCTTCTCCGAGTACAGGGCCTCAGGGGACATCCTCGGCTCTGCAGTTCTATCAGGAGGTGTGGTTCATCGTGGTGGTGGTGGTGGGTGGGGTCTTGGGCGTGGCCGTCCTGGTGGCCATCATTGCCTGCATCTGTTGCTGCAAGTGTGGCTCTAAAGAAGGCAAGATCTACAGTAAGTCTCATTGTTATTGCCTCCATGCAGCTAACAAGACACTGTGTATTGCACTCCCATATATGGCCATGCAGTTAACTCCTACGCTTGCAGTAAACTGTTGTGTGTCACAAGTAGTTAGATGGTTATTCTTTTCTTCCGCTTCAGTCACAAGTCGCCGTAGCAACTCGAGCTTGAGTGGTGCCTCCAGTGGGTTCAGCGAGTACCAGCACAAACACAAAGTCATGTGAGTCACTAGCTGTTCTACTTAGCTATAAGGTTTATATTGAGCACATGTGAGTCTCTAGCTAGTCAACAATAATTTAGCTAAGGTGTTTGTATTGAGTAGTGTAATTCTACTGATCTGCCTTCATCCCTTTCTCTCCTGGGCAGGTCTCGTTTCGTCAAGGTCCACTCCTCCCCCACACCCAGTCGGCGCACCCAGGACTATGCTGACCTAGAGTCTTTCCGATCCGGGCGGAACCAGCCCAATGGAGCTCCGCCCAGCTTTAGCTACCCAGAGAGCCTTATGTCTGCCGGCACGGAGAGCCAGGACCACTACCCACCAAACCTTGAGGTGCACAGAGGCACGCCTTTTAGCTTGGAGGCACAGTTTGATCCGGCCACACCGCTTCCCACCATTAATTCCCCGGACGGCTATGATCACATGCCAATGAGTCACATGATCAACAGTACAGGTCCAGTAACCTTGGCAACAATGGCACAGCTTCCTTCCCAGCCCCCGCAATTCGTACCCCCGGACCCCTCTACCACGACCCACTCCTCCCCCTCCCCTCCCTCCCTCTCTCAGCCGTCAGGACGTGGCAAGGGCCTCTCCCAGGAGTCAGAAGACTCCTGGAGTCCTGCCGACTGCCTCAACTACCGGGGTCACATGACCGGGCGAGAACCCTCGATGAAAAGTGCCACCAGTGTGACCAGTGTGGAGAGTAACGCAGGGAATGACCCTCAGCCAACCAGCAAGATAACCTCTACGAGAAGCTGGGAATTCAGGGTTCCAAACCAAGCCGGGGGGTTGGAACCTGGACCAAGTACCAGCAGACAGAACTCTGTACCGAATGGAAGAAGCCCGTTGCCTCCGCTACAAGAGCATCGATCGATGGAAGGGGGATTGGATGACCTTGAGGGTTATAACTCACAATTATATAGTGTACCCAAGCATAGGAATCAGCCCGACAGTGTGCATCAGTATTCCAGAAGTTTGGAACAGGGGAAGCTGGCTCGAGTGCAGGACAGTCCTCCGCATTACAATAGTCTCAGTCCCAAACCTGGAATGAAAATTGAACACCACATGCAACAAGCTCCAATTCCACGTTCACTGTCTGGACCGGGGATGAAACCGGGACATAGGCAACATTCCGTTCCAAGCTCTGACCCTATGAGGCACACACAGAGACCACCATTTTATGACAGGAGTTTGAGTCAGCCACAGTCAATGCAGCACCACCACGCGCATGCTAATATTCACAATCTCAGAACTTCGAGCCCCCAAGACATGCCTGACATGGGACCAAGACAGACCTATAGCTATGACGGTTCCCACCACCATGGTATGGAACACAGGCAGCCAATACAGAATGGAATTCAGCATAGACAGCCAAGTATCGAGAAGGAACTTGATCCTAGAGTGGCCCACAACGTTGCACGCCAGCGATTGCAAGAGACAAGAACTGATACCAGAGGCCACCCCATTCCCAAGACCGACATGACCTCGAACCAGATGTACCCCATTCCAGCAATAAGCTCAAATCCCGGTCCTAATTTTATTGATAGCAGGCAACAGCGCAACTTTGCTCAGAATTTTGATTCCAGACAACCGCTGCCACAGCACGGCATTCACATGAGCATGCCACATCTGGACCCCAGATCGAGAGGTCCCCACTACCCTCCGGCACACAGCAACGTCCCAAACATGCAGTTAGGCTACGGTATTCCCGAGCAGAGGAGCCAACCGGTGCTCTATCGCTCCCCGGAGAGGCAGAGAAGCCCCCCCACAGACTACCTCTGTGACAACTTGGAGAAGGTTGAGCACCCGAGCTATCCTGACGTTGTTAGTAATTCCACCAATTCCAATGGCCACCTCGGTCTGGCCCCGCCCCCCGAGATCATACCGGACCTGGGACAGATTGACGAACGGAGGCCAAAGCTAAGGAAGACAAAGGTTCCTCGTCAGGTGTGGGAACCACGCCCCATGAACAGAGCTGTCGATAGCTCCAGTGAATCAGATGGCGATAATTATAGTGAGAGCTCCTTTGGAGCTGGTGAGGGTGACAATACCAGTCTCAAGTCTTCACATGTCTAAATTTTCCGTTAGCTATATTATGGAGAGTTCAGTTTATGCTTTCAGTCACAATTTTCTGCTGCATTTTATATAATATGCTTATTAAAACTTATGACATTGATACAGTGGGTCATAGTGCTTACACTTGTGGCTCAAAATAGGGATGTTAAGAATTTTATAGGAGAGCTGTATAACCTGATCGATTTAAAGGTTCAGTGATAGAGAGATGGCTATTTGTGGTATTTCTATAAAGAGAAACAATTTAACTTGCAGAAGAAAAGACAAAAAACTTGGAGCAAAAAAAAAGAAAAACCTAGCAGCCTCCCTCAGAACAAACTAAGCAACATCGATACTCAGTTATTCTCTGTTGACGTTTAGACAGTTTAAGATCCCACCGAAATTCCCTATTACTTAGCTAACTCTGATAGTCTCGTTCCCAGCCGATGTTTCGCCCTCGGCTGCGAACGAGACTATAACTCTGAGTAGTCTCCACACCCCCTAACGTAGGATACTCTTCTTCATTGGAGGTTACAAAGAAGTAGCACATAATACTCTCCATGTGGCATGGTGATGACAAATCAAATGCGAGGTCTTATAGAAACCAAGCTCCACCATTATTCGGTTTATCTGTTTGTCACTGTGTCCTTATAGACTTGTCACTTGGGGATTTTAAGAATTTAATAGGAGAGCTTATGACATGAATTATGGATCTAACCTCCTTCACGTGATGCGATTGCGATACCTAGTACCTATACCGTATTCGGTACCCATGTCGATCCATGATCATGTTGTTTTTATGAATCATGGCGATCTAGGAGCTGAAAAGAGTTTGATCTGATTACTCGTGACACTGCTACGGAGCTTCTCGTAACCTGTGCAGAAGCGGGTTCTGTGGTTGGGTGTGGAGGGCAAGGACAAGGATGCGAAAAGTTTGGCTAAGCAGGGAAGACTTCGAACTCTTCCACACTGACATTACCCCTTACGACTATGAGTTCTTCCGGACACACAATGGAGCTTTCAAGCGTATGTGGCAGGAACAGGTGAGGACAGCATGTTTCGAGTCAAGCCGATTATGGTAGTCTCGCGGGCCAGACCAATTTTTCACTCCCCCTTCTGCCGAAAAATTGGTTGGCTAGCGAGCCTAGTCCAGCGGCTGGGATGAACGCATGAACTTGTTTTGTATGCCTTGGTAGCAGCACTTTTTGGGAAAGGATGAACCAGGAGTCTGGCTATGGTTAATTTGTGATTTGAGGGGGTTGATCATTAGCCTCATTCCCAGTCTCTCCGCTCCAGTTTTTACGTCGCTTGCAGTACGAAAAACTACTGCAAGTGGCGTAAAAACTGGAGCGGAGAGACTGGGAACGAGGCTAGTTGACCATTAGTATAGTGCTAATAACTTCCAATTAGCTTCTGTTTATCAGCGCGTGCATAGGGCTAGTCTCATTCCCAGCCCACATTGAGGCTAAGGCCACCCCTGATCATTCACAACAGAATAATTAGTCCCCCCAGACTATCTGTGGTACTGCATACGCTCCCCCCTGGGACGCTATAAGCATCCCCCCCCTTGCTGTGAATGGTCCACCCATTTATTCACCTCATATCTTTTGGCGGTGAAATTAGTTCTGCCATGAAATTTTTGGTCCCCCTCTCTCTTAGGTTAGTTGTTAATTATGTGTAACAAGCACCATTTTACACTATCAAATGCCGTGGCTACAATTTTCTGTGATTGCTATTCGAGGGCAGCGACCATTTGATGGCGGCATTTATTACACTGGACAATTTGTAGCTACAAAACGTGCATAAAGGCACTTCCAATCAATTTCTTGGCTTTCTTCGGTCACCTCAAAGTCATCACAAGGCACAATGCTACCTGAAAGTATAGACTGTCTGACAACTTCAGTCAGGCTCCCATCCCTTCACAGAAGTCAAATGCTACAATATTTTGCTGACCTGCCCTGTTCACATTGTATTTGAGTACTAGCCGTGGCCTGCGTCTGCAGCAAGGGGGTGCCATGTAAGGCTACGTACGATACTCGGTCCGGGGGGGGGGGACCAATTATTCTGCTATGGATGGTCCAGGGGGACTGTCCATAGGGTGACACTTCTTCTGTTATCGAATGTAGTGATATTCTATTTGTAGCACCCCATATGGTAGTAGATTTAAATGCAAATGAGACAATTACATTTCACTTGTTTGTCTTCTACAGAGACGGCAGTTTTGGTCAATATTTGTCAGTACCTTTGAATACTTCATATGGAACTACGGCATCTTGAAAGATTTTCCAATGAAGGTACTGCACGCACACATTCTCATTAGGCCTCTTCTGAGGGCTTGATATGCCCTTCCGGGATCCTCATCCGCTGTTCTCTTCTGTTTGCAGGCAGAAGAGATTCATGATTATGTGGATGAAATATTATTTTACGTCAGAGATCAGTTTGTCGATGGAAAGGTCTCTTCGGCAAAAGCCCTTGTAATGGATTGTGTTATTGTCACTCAGAATCGCCACTGCATTGCACTACTTGACAAGACTTCATACTGTGAGTTGCCAAGTCGAAAGTGAAAGTTTGGCTGTGTTATTATGTGTGTTGTTGTTGTTGTTTTTTGCTTTGTATAGCTCAAAATCCATTTTATATGAAGGAAACTAGGTATGTTGGTATGAGTGCTAATGTGTAGGTCAGTGCTTGGCTCAGCATCACTGCTTCTGTTCGTTCTTTTGCAGAGAAGTATTTCGCAATCTTTTTGGGCCTCCTAACTCTAAGAGAACATTTATGAAGGTATTGTCTGTGCACTAGTAAATGACATCCCTCTTGCCTTCGGTCACTCACCTTCGCATCCTTCCCTCCCTCTCTCCCTCACACCCTCCCCTCCTTCTCTCTTCCATCTTCCTCTCTCCCTCATGCCATTACCTCCTCCTCTCTCCTGCTGGATCCCCTGCCATCACTTCCTTCCCTTCCTTCCCTCACTCCCCTCACTTCCCTCTCTCTCTCCCTCTCTCCCGTCATCACACCCTTTCCTCCTTCCCTCCCTCTCTCCCCAACATCGATCCTTCCTTTCTTCTCTCCTTTGCCCAGGTATTATGTGGCCTTCCTGTTTACATTAAGTTTGCGGGAGCAGCTGTAATGTTGCTTCGTCGCTGGCTTGGTGCTCCTGATGTCCCCTCTGATGAAGAGTCCACCTCCCAATTCTTCCAAGAAATCCACATCAAGAAGTTTAACTCGCCTGTTCCTTACGACCCCCTGCTAGCCTTAAAGGTGACCCATCTCACATGGCACTGAGCATTGTGATTGGTTTCATTTCTGTGAATTGTCTGTAGGCAAGGTCTGCCGAGCTGATGCCCAGGCCCCGCCCAGCACTTGAGGCTCCGCCCCTCAGCACTAGTAATGAGAAGAAGGGCTCTAAAGATGCCGTGGATACGAAGAACCCTTCTCGCCGCTCCAAGAAGACTGGTACGTCAGCTGCTTTATCTTACAGACACAACTGCATACTTATAGAGCTATTTAGACACAGTTTGATCATGAAATTCGGTTTCCTTCCCTGCTCCAATTATTGACCTACCAAAAACACAAATGCTGCCAAACTTTGTTTTCAAAATATTTACGGTACAATCGTACCATGGGGAAAAGTGTGGTGGATGCTCTATTCTCAGAAGTGAATTTTGTATCACTCTTGATCATGCGATTTTGTTGTTTGCAAACTCTACAGTGCTGTGCATAGAGTGTTTGTGTGCTCTGCTCTGTAGCGTCTGGCACTGCACGAAAGGACGGGAAGGCTGACACAGAGACAGACACGAAGGCCGACACAAAGACAGACACGAAGAAGAGTGCTGCAGCCAAGGCAACGACAGATGAGCAGGCAGACAAAAACAGTGTGAGTCAGGAAGAGGCAGAGGCAGGAGAGGGGGCCAAGGGACCCCCGGACACTGACACCCCTCAGGAGGACCAAAAGGACGGCGAGAGTGGAGATAAGGACTCTGTAGCTGTTGTTGGTGCCGGTGATGGTGAGCCTGGGGCTGAGGCTGAGGAGGGTGCTGTGGGGGAGGAAGCACCGCTTAAGAAGAAGAAGAAGAAACGTAAGCGGCGTAAGAAGAAGGCTGTGGCCTCCGTTGAAGAGGAGGATTTGCTGGGGCTGGACGAGGATGTGCCAGAAGAGAGGAAGGAAGTGGCAAAGGACGTTCTTGGGCTGGATGAGGATGTGCCGGTGGTGACTAAGGTGCCGGAAGGGAGGGAGGAGCGGGTGGCTGATGTACCGGTGGTGGCCGAGGTGAAAGAAGGGAGGGAGGAGGTGGTGGGTGTGCCAGAGGTGATGGAAGGGAAGAAAGAGAAGGTGCTGGATGTACCAGAGGTGGCAGAAATGAGGAAGGAGGAGGTAGACGTACCTGTGGTGACAGAGGTGGCGGAAGGGAGAGAGACGGAGGAAGTGGGTGTGCCAGAGGTGACAGAGGGGGTGGTGGGTGTGCCAGAGGTGACAGAGGGGGTGGTGGGTGTGACAGAGGAGGTGGTGGGTGTGCCAGAGGTGATGGAACAGAGGGAGGAGGAGGTGGTGAGTGTGACAGAGGTAGCAGAAAGGAGGGAGGAGGCAGTAGAGGGTGTATTAGAGCTGGAGAGAGATGTGCCGGTGGTAGCAGAAGATGAGAAAGAGACGGTAGAGAATGTGTTGGGGCTGGATGAGGATGTGTCAGTTGTGCCTGTGGTGCCAGTGCTACCAGAAGAAAAGGAAGAAGCAGTCGTTGAGAACGTGCAGGAGTTGGCTGAGGATGTGTCGCTGTTGCCAAAGATGACGGAAGATGGAGTAGGAGTAGAGACAGTGGAAGAAATGGGCAAGTCTTTAGAGTCACAGAAGGTGGGAGAGACTCCAGAGGAGGGGGGCACCCCGGAGTTGGTATCAGAGGTGGGAGAGGCTCAGCAGGAGGAGAAAGGGGAGGAACAGTGGGAGCCTGGCGGAGAGGGTGATGGAAAGGCTGAGGCAGATGTTGAAATAGCAGGAGAACCAGAAGAGGAGGCAGTTGAGAGCGGGAGGCAGTTTGAGTCTGTGGAGGTAAAGGCTGAGTCAGATATTGAGAGCTCTGGTGAATCAGGGAAGATGGAAGTTGGGCAGTCTGTATCTCCAGTGGCCGAGTTGGATGCTGGAGAGAAGGAAGTGGAGGATGAAGCCCAGCCCGAGTCCGAGGAGGTAAAGACCGAGTCGGATACTGAGCGATCAAGTGAACCGGAGACAAAGGAAGTTGTGAGCGAGGAGCGGTCTGTGTTAGAAGCTAAAGCTGAGTCGGATGCTGAGCAAGCAGGTGCTTCAGAGGTGGCAGGTGAGAGTGGGAAACAGTCTGAATCTACAGAGGTTGTGGTTGATGTTGGGCGAGATAACGAATCGGAGCAGGAAGTTGAGAGTGGGCAGCAGCCTGAAACCCCTCCCCCTACCATTGACGAAGAAGAGGAAGAACTTGTTGCCAAGCAGGAAGAGGTGGTTGCTAAGGGGTCAAGTGATCGTGAAGAAGGTCTGGAGTCTGGAAAGTGGCGGCTGCATGTCTGTGCTTTCTGTGACGCGAAAGAGACTTCTGCGAAGAGCTTCAAGAGATGCCAGAAGTAAGCCCCCTCTAAGCTGTTCACCTGAAAGATGTTTCACGTGAACCGTGTGTTTTCCACAGGTGCCGTGGAAAGACTAATCCGAGATACTACTGCAGTAGGGACTGCCAAGGTGAGTGAGAGAGTGAGTGAGTAGTCTTGTACCCAGACCTCCACTCGCCCGCCACCAAGAGCGGTCTGAGGACAATAGAACAATCATACCGTTCAAACTTTGAGGGGCGTGGCCAAAGTAACCAGTGCAGTAATTGCAAACGACCGCGTGGATTGCTACTGTGGTTCTCTGGTGTTCTGTTGTAGTGGAGATTCTGGCACTGCTTCTACAAGCAATCCGTCAGTGGAACTTCTTGAAAACGACGATTTTAGTAGCTACAAGCAACTAATTGTTGGCATCAGCTATGTAGTATACTACCACGTGTGGTACTAAGGGAAAATTATTTTTCTAGCTTCGCTCTGATTGGTCATCCCACATACCAGACATCCACGTCATGGGGCCGAGCAGCATGTTCTATTGTCCCCACACCGTTCTTGGCGGTGGGAGAATAGAGGTCTGGGCATGAGACTAAGTATGGAATGAGTGACCATGTTGTTTACATGCAGTTGTATGTATGCCCACACACCACACAGCTAAACATTGGAAGACTCACAAGTTGGATCACAAGAGTGACGTAGTCAAAACAGCTGAAAACTGAATCTTACTGCTCAAACTGAGCCAAAATCAAACTTTATAAAACTATATTATATGAGTCTTGCATTATAGCAGAACTTTCTTTAATTGCTCTATAACATGCATGTACTGATTTACACCCTCCTGAAATTATTGTATGGTATAGGCATTATTGTCTTGTATTCCAAACTGGACTGCACTTCCAAGTGAAAATAAATGAGCAAAAGAAAAACTTAATGGGTAGTCTATCTGCCTTATGGGATCCACCAGACTCCACCCCATCATCTGCATGTCTAGCCTGGTTCCTAAGCACCTGGGAACTAGGCTACTGCATGTCTGGCCTGTGGATTTAAACGTCCAATTTGGATCTCAAAGCAGTTGAGCCTATAGCTATGGAGCCCGATCATGACTGGCCTCTCCTCTTGTAAATCTTTGATTTTGAGTGCAAGCACTAGCTCTCATAAAAGCCGGCCCATCTGACTTTAGAGGCAGCGTGATTATGGGAACTTACAGCAGTTGAGTCGCCTCCAGTACAACCCCATCTGAGTGTTTTATGAAGAGGGAGGCTGGTCCATAGCTAGGCGGCTCTGGTGTGCATGTGTAGACGAGCTGTGATGCACTCTACTGGGAGTGCAGATCACCCTACCCCTTGTTCATTTGTAGCACTTAATTGTATGGCAGTGAAATTATGCAGAGGTGGGGTAAAGTGCATGCAGTAATCAGTTATGTCTGTCTGAAATGCCATCATTGTTTTGCCCAGTCTGTTGGCAGCAAGCGGACCAGAGAATAGCTTATTGACGGAATCCGATACCAGTACAACACTTCAAAATACAAACGTTTTGCTGGACTGGGGCCAAACAGAAATATATAATCAAAATAAAAAAATTGGCATGAGCAGGCATGCCAGGCCAGTAATGTTGCAACACTACACACGCAATACAGTGTTCAGTTCTGCTTGTAGTCTTCCCCAGTCAGCCATCCTCTCTCCATCCTTTTCTGATCCGATCAGCTTGGTCATAGCATCGATTTACCCTGTGCATGGTAGACCATCTGCTCCATCTAATCATCAGCTGCTGCAAGGAAATAGTAAAGACAGCTATAGATGTTACACAGGGTGGCTATATAATATTATATAGGATGGTCCACCCTCTTCCACCCTCTACCATCCTTTTCTTTTTTGTTTGTTTTTCTGTTTTTGCGTTGTTGTTTTTTTTAAATTAGCCTTAAGGGAAAGAAAATAGATAGCTACCACCTCCAACCCCTTGCTTCCACTCTCCTTTACATGCAAACTAAGCTTCACCTGTGGGGAAGAGAAAAGAGATATTTAATACTCTAACCACATCACACATTAGCTACAGGCTAAGCTTCAGTATCTGACTTGCCTAAAGGATAACCTGAACTCTTAAACAAATTTGCGGATGGTCCACCTCTTCCTCCCTCTTTCCATCCTCCTATTTGAAAATTATCTACGCGCTAAAGGCTCTGGGAGTACAGCTATAAATGCTCAGTTAGAATCTAAAGCTCACTACTAAAAACAGTTTTGCCTAAACATAAAGAGAATGGAAGCCACCTCCAACCCCTTGCTTCCATTCTCCATTGCATGCAAGTTAAGCTTCACCTGCAGGGAAGAGAAAAGAGATGTTAAATATGGTTACTCTAATAGGCAAAGCTTTGGTATCCGACTTGCCTAAAGATAACCTGGGCCTGAATTCAAAAATTCCGGATGGTCCACCTCGTCCTCCCTCTTTCCATCCTCCTATTTGAAAATTAGCTACATTCTAAAGGCAACTATAAATGCTCAGTTTGAATCTAAAGGCTCACTACTAAAAATAGTTTTGCCTAAACCTAAGGAAGCCACCTCCAACCCCTTGCTTCCATTCGGCATTGCATGCAAGTTAAGCTTCACCTGCAGGGAAGAGAAAAGAGATGTTAAATATGGTTACTCTAATAGGCAAAGCTTTGGTACCCGACTTGCCTAAAGAACCTGGGCCTGAATTCTTTTAAAAAAATTGCGGATGGTCCACCTCGTCCTCCCTCTTTCCATCCTCCTATTTGAAAATTAGCTACATTCTAAAGGCAACTATAAATGCTCAGTTTGAATCTAAAGGCTCACTACTAAAAATAGTTTTGCCTAAACCTAAGGAAGCCACCTCCAACCCCTTGCTTCCATTCTGCATTGCATGCAAGTTAAGCTTCACCTGCAGGGAAGAGAAAAGAGATGTTAAATATGGTTACTCTAATAGGCAAAGCTTTGGTATCCGACTTGCCTAAAGATAACCTGGGCCTGAATTCTTTTTTTTTAAATTGCGGATGGTCCACCTCGTCCTCCCTCTTTCCATCCTCCTATTTGAAAATTAGCTACATTCTAAAGGCAACTATAAATGCTCAGTTTGAATCTAAAGGCTCACTACTAAAAATAGTTTTGCCCAAACCTAAAGAGAATGGAAGCCACCTCCAACCCCTTGCTTCCGCTCTCCTTCGCTTCACCTGCTCAGGCTCAGACGCTCCCCCCCCCCCCATCACCACTAGCTAGTTTTTCCCTACCCGTAACTGGTGGCACAAATTCCCTACAAACACTATTTTTTCTCTACTACGTATACCACTAGCTACACCTAGATAGTTACTATTAGGCTAAGCACAAAGCTAGGCTCTGCTAAAGACAGGTTAGGGCAGGGTTTGGAGAAAAAAACCTCACTTCAGTGTGTCATACGCTGTGTGGATCGAGCGACTGTTGTCAGCGTCGTCTGTCTTCCTGGATCCCACCGCTTCAGGTACCTCCCTCTCTGGCCAGCCAGCTTTGGGAAGGCAATGCATACGCGCTCCCTCCCCATGCACCCCCCCTCCCCATGCACCCCTAGAACTACGGGCTTGTCCTAAAGCTGAATGGGTGGGGCCATTACTTCCTAGGGCAGGTCCTAAGGCTCAGGCCCTACTAGTGGGAGGGGCCCATCTGGCCTAAACTATATGGGTCCACCTGTTTTGATTAGCTAATTTTTGGTTCGTTAGCGAATTTAATTAATGTTTCTAGCTACTTTTTTATTTATCTATTTCTAGCTACTTTTTTGAGTTATTCGTAGTTGAGTTTTTTGTTTTTGTTTCGTTGTATAGCTGTTTTTGATTTATTTTTGTTAAATGGAGCTACCTATATTGGGTACGGGTTACAAAAACAAATAATTAAGAAAGCCGGCCGGCAAATGAGAAAAAGATACATGAAGCAATGCAAACCAAGAGGACAGATGACACAGACAATGGCGGCATGACACACACAGCGAGCGACGAACTGACAGAGATTATTATCCCCAACCCTATATCTAGCTTATACTACAGGAAACTTGAAGCACAAGCTGTTTACCTTACACCACTAGCTTATACAGCCTCACTCACCCAGCGAACATCGTGGCCCAGCCCAGAGATCTAGCTAATGTTGAGCTGCTGCTTGTACAGCCTCACTCACCCAGCAAACATTGTGGCCCAGCCCAGAGATCTAGCTAATGTTGAGCTGTTGCTAAAATCATACACTATAGAAGCAGGCTTCATAACTTAGTAGCTATGCACCTTTGTAGTGTTAGTGCTATGCAGAGAAGATGCTGATAAGTTGCATGCATTTGAAACTCTTAGTGAATTTTTGTACCACCAGTACCCCACATGCAGCTAAGTTATAGCATGCACCAACATGCACCTTAAGTTAAAGCATGCACATGCACATGCAAATTTAATGTTAATTGCATGCAAACACTTCCTTTACTTTCTCCATTGGAGACACCAGGTCGTCATCAGTCACTCCAGCGGTCAGCTCCAGTCTCCCCCTGGAAGAGAACAGACACCGGTAGCTACCTCTAGTCGCATTCAAGAATCAGTTGCATGTTTATTTCCTACAGATATCTACTCTCCTACAGAGACAGCTGGTTAACTCCCAGGAACAATGCATAAATACGACTAAAGCTCTTGTAATGCTACTGTACGTAGGTTGTGTATTCCATGCACACAGTGAATCTAGTGAATATAATTCTTACATCATGGCTGCCATGGTTCTCTGAGATATCAGGTCATCTCCAGTCACCATCACAGAATCCAGTCATCGCTGCCAGTCACCTTTAGGGATAGTGAAGCAGGTATCAGCTAAGTCACCCTCCAGAGGCCATCAATCATACTCTGTTACATATACAGCATACATACACGTAAGGCTAGCTACGACTAAAGCTCTTGTAATAATGCTACTGTAGTGTATTCCATGCACACACAGTGAATCTAGTGAATATAAATCTTACATCATGGCTGCCATTGCTCTCTGAAATATCTGGTCACCTCTAGTCACCATCACTGAATCCAGTCATCGCTGCCAGTCACCTTTAGGGATAGTGAAGCAGGTATCAGCTAAGTCACCCTCCAGAGACCATCAATCGCACTCTGTATTACCCTCAGGGGGAGCACCGTCTTGCCACAGGTCATTGTACGGTAGGACACCCTCAGCCGCCAGCGTCGTCTTGCCACCATCTACCAGAAGGAGCTAAGCTACAGCTTAAGTTACAGTATGCACCCACATACACCTTAAGCCTGCACATGCACCTTACGTTACAACATGCACCCACATGCACCTTAAGTTACAACATGCACATGCAAATTTAATGTTAAATGCATGCAAACACTTCCTTTACATTCTCCACCATCAGAGACACCAGGTCAGCATCAGTCACTCCAGCGGTCAGCTTCAGTCACCCCTTGGAAGAGAACAGACACCGGTAGCTACTTCTAGTCACATTCAAGCATGTTTATTACCTACAGATATCTACTCTCCTACAGAAACAGCTGATTAACTCTCAGGAACCATGCATATAGATGGATTACTATTATGTACATAGCGTACACATAAGGCTAGCTATGACTAAAGCTCTTATAATAATGCTACTGTCCATGCACACAGTAAATCTAGCAAATATAAATCTTACATCATGACTGCCATGGCTCTCTGAGATATCAGGTCACCTCTAGTCACCTTCACAGACTTCAGTCATCGCCATCAGTCACCTTTAGGGATAGTGAAGCAGGTATCAGCTAAGTCACATTCAAGCATGCTTATTTCCTACAGATATCTATACTATCCTACAGAGATAGCTGATTAACTCTCAGGAACCATGCATAGATGGATTACTGTTACGTATATAGCACACATACACGTAAAGCTAGCTATGACTATAAAGCTCTTGTAATAATGCTACTGTAGTGTAATCAATGCACACAGTAAATCTAGTGAATATAAATCTTACATCATGACCGTCATGGCTCTCTGAGATATCAGGTCACCTCTAGTCACCATCACAGAATCCAGTCATCGCTGCCAGTCACCTTTTTAATTAGGGATAGTGAAGCAGGTATCAGCTAAGTCACCCTCCAGAGACCATCAATCGCACTCTGTATTACCCTCAGGGGGAGCCGCTCAACAGTCATTCCCACCATCTTGCCACCATCTCTGGGTCGTCTTGCCACCTGAATGGATCAACATATACTATGCATACATAGATGCACAATCAGCAAAAATAAATAGCTGCTGTTGACTTCACACTTTAGTTAGGGCAGTGACTACAGTAGGCATTACCTTCTATCAGCTCACATTCTGGAGAAGTCAGGTTATCGTCAGGAAGTCGCCCATCAGAGCTGTCTTGCCAGCACCCTCAGCCACCTAAATGGACCATCATATATAACATACAGAGATGCACAGTAAGCAAAGATAAGTGGCTGCTGTTGACATAATAGTTTAGCTAGGGCAGTGATTACAGTAGGCATTACCTTCTATCAGCACACATCCAGGTCATTGTACGGTAGGACAGTCATCAGCGTCTCGGTCGTCTTGCCACCATCAGGCCTAGAATCTATCTACCTGAAGGAGACTTGTTACATTTGGAAGCACGCATAATTAAATATGAAATAATGGACATGTAATGTAGCTACATTATTCTACATTTCTAACCTTGTCAAAACTAGCCAGCTACCTCACACAAGAACCTCACTAACCAACCAACCAGCTGGCCGGCCAGCCAAGCGACTGACCAAGCAACCAACCAAGCAACCAACCAAGATACCAACCAAGCAACCAACCAAGCGACACACCTCAAACCTCATTGTACACAATGGCCATCACAACGGCCATCAAACCAACCTTCACATTAATACCATAGCTTTAACCATGCCCTGGTATACACCAAGAACATTGTTTATACCTGCACCCCAATATACCTCAATAACATTGTACAATAGACCTGATTACCGTATAAGTACTTATTTTCGCGGAACACAAAGTTTCGCGATTGAACGTACGGTACGACCGCAAATTTTAATACGAGCGACACGAATCCGCGAACATTTTGCGCTAAGGTTTTGCAAAAAAAAATTGTTCCGCGAAATTAAGTACATATGCGCTACCGTACCAAGGATCCTTGGTTGTACCAACCTCAACCTCACATTTTAATAACCATATTAGCTACGCAATAACACACTGCACATTTTAAGTTAGCAAACTTCCTGGGAGCCAATGGCTCTGCTGCAACTGGAGGTAGGATTCAGACTTGGGCGGGTAGAGCTGCAGGCATGTCATCTGTCTTCTCCGAACGTCTTCATTTAGGTCGTAGACTGGGAAAAAGAAAGCAAGAATAATATCCATGTATGTAGAAAGACTCATGGCATGAATTCAAATTCAAAACTAGACATAATACTATAGTAAGACACAACCGTGGACAAGAACCCTTACTGTTGCTGGAGTCAGGGAGGGTGCTACTGCAACGTGGGACTCGACGTCGGTCTTTCGGCACTGAGTAGCCAAATCTAAAAGTGAGAGAAAGTTAAATTTAGATGCAGCTGTCTCGGTAAAAATACCAGGTGGTGCAAACACTCACCGCAGCTGGCAGGCTAGCCATGTTGGAACACGGTACGGTACTTGCAGACGGACGGTGTGTAGCCTCCCGCGTATAGTTGAAGCAAGTCAGAGCGTCGTTAGGTAGAGCGGTAGCTAACAACGTAGGCTATAGCTAGCCTGGATCTCTTGAAGATGATTTCTTGCAGCATACATCTCACTGAACTAAGAGCACTTCGGCCGAGTTGGCTCTTTTTATATTCCACGTGGCGGAACTTCCCGCGCATTTTTCAAGCGCGCGCGGTTAATTCCACGTGCGTAGACTGACTGCCCAGACTTGGAACAAGACTACATGTCGCCATGTCGCATGCCATGCCCATACACCTACATGCAGTACCATGACTCCTCCCCCTCACCTAGCCCGAGTATGGAGATGCTTAAGAGTACATTGCTGATTGGACCCTTTGAATTCTAAAGTGGAACAGTGTCTGTGACAAGAAATTTCATTTTAGTCTCGTGGCCGTGAGACTAAAATTTTTTGTCGCAGACATCTTTATTAGCTTAATTAGCGCACAGATCATCATAACTGCTGGCTAGTTGTCAAGCAGTATAATCGGAATACATTATGAATTTCAAAGTCCTTTTCGGGGATTAAAAAAGTGATGGACCAGTAACAACACGCTATAAAGCTGTACAATACTTTCTTATCAACAGTGAGCAGTCCGTAGGCAACACGATGTATTACACATCGTGTAGGGGTGACGGATACATAAATCACTGCTATGTCACTGCCTCGTTCTCTATCAGATAGGCAGTGTCCTTTTCGCTGATCACCTGTACCTCCACCCCCTCTCCCTCCACACTCCCACCGTCACTACTGCTCTCGCTGGATGGGCTCTCGTCGCTGTCGGTCTTGCTGGCACTTGCGGGCGGGGTCTCAACGTCCATCACCTAGGCAACAAAGCGGAATACTGTGGTCAGTGCCATGGCTTCTTACATTTGAAGGAAGAGTTTTACCGAGGAATGTTTACTGGGTAGTTAAATACAAGCCATAGTATACAAGCCTATACACCATAGTATACTGGCTGTAAAGGCAAGTGTGTGCTTCTATAGTGGCAGACTTGCTAAAATCAGGTAGCCTCATTCCCAGATCATATAGACGGAAAAGTGACCCAGTAGCTACTGTGTTCTTGCACAAACTATACTATGGTATGGGAATGAGACTAGTTTATTGTATGGTCTGGAGATGAGGACCCTGTCAGTAGGTCTTTCTACATTTTTCTTGCTATTAGTTATGCTAGCCACACAGCTATCATTACAGTAGTTACAATCATACAACAGCTGCTGTTCAATGCATCTATGAATTGTTCAACTTCCTGTATTTCTGCTACTCCCAGTACAGCATGCCTCAGGGGTTATAGGTGGTGGTACAGCATGCCTCAGGGGTTATAGTCAGTGGTGACGACCGGCAAGACTCACCTCAAATCTTCCAATCTGCTCCGAACCACTTGACACAGTTCTCTCTCTTGCAACTCTGCACAGAAAAGGACACCAAAGCGATGAATTGAGCTGCACCATTGTGTTGCTATTGGTGAGCAACAGCCAAACACCTTAGCCTCTCCCATACACAAGGGATCTAGTGTTGGTAGCCTCTCCCCTAGGAAGGCCACGTGGGACAGACAACAGGCTATCAACACTGCAATGTACATGTAGGTGTTGGCTGGCCTGAGAGGCTATCAACACTAGGTCTCCCCTAGGCAAGCTACATGGGATAGCTAACACTAAACAGACCAGTTACTGGTAGCCATCTTTCCGGGGTCTTGAAGACTGGCCAACCTGCTCCCCTCCCACATTGCTGGATGTATGCATAGCTGATTTCACTCCCTACCTGACTTGCAGGTGAGTGTCATTCACTATTATTGCCTCAGGTGCTCCCCCTCCCTCCCCCAGTCTCTCCTCCTCCTCCTCTTCGCTGAACACCAGGCGACCGCTCCTGGAGTGTGTGTGTGTGTGTATGTGTGTGTGCATGTGTGTGTGACAGCTTACCATTTCTCACTAGTGTCCTTGTAGCAGACATGTAGAGCAACAATAACAGCTTACCAAAACCTACTTCTAGTACTTTATGAATAGACCTTTTCCACTATGATGTAATGAAGGGAAAAAATAGGCACTAAATGGAGAAAAATACATTAAAACATGCATGTTTTGTGCTTTCATACTTGAAAGCATTATTTATTCCCTATAGTGGAAAAGGGTCCATTACAAGCTTCCCATAAGCTACCACTAGCGTTTGCAAGGAAAATTGTTACTGCTATTGCTATAGCAGTTAGGGTTATTAGTGGATTATGTTGTCATGGAAATACACCCTGCGGTCACATGATCCCAGGCTCTGCCCACTCACTGCCTGACTTCTCCCGTGTCGATCTCTTCCTCGCTATCTTCGACCATCTCGTTCTCAATGATGACATCATCTACTTCCCCGTCTGCCTGGCCCCCCATGTCGGGAAACTCATTCAACATGTGAGCATCACGGTACCGCCTATCATGGAGGGAGGGAAGGAGGGAGGGAGTGAGGAGTCTTGAGTCAGTAAATTAAAATGGAGCGCGACATTGCTCGTACGAGATACGTACTGACTCATCGAATAAGCTAATAATATCAGACCTCACAAGCTGTGAAAGGGTGTAACCTTTCTCAGTAAGCTTACCACAATCTTTTGGGTGTAAAGTCGAACCGTTTGTGTCGAAACTGTCGCCTTCTCTGCCATCGCCGCCGTTTGAGCACCTTTCCATAGCACTGACCCATCGTGCTGGAGGAAGGGAAGCAAAAATAATCAACATCAGCCACTGAAACTGCCAGCCTAAGTCATCACCTACACAGAGCGCTTTTTAATCGACCCCTCCCCCTCCCCCAGGAGACTCACCTCTGTCAAATACAATAGCAAGTTGTCTGGAATCTGTTTGAGCCAGTATCACTCGCCTCTAGGCGTCTTCCTTTTCCCCTTGTTTTCTAGCCAGCGAATACTGAATGGCGGAAGGAAGGTAGGATTTGCAGATCGCTGTAAGGTCAAAGGACAGCATAAATTACTTTTTGCTATGGTGAGCTTTATTTACAATCAACCCGGAACCCACGTGGCCAGCCTGGCAGCCTGGCAGCCAAGATGCCAGTGGTGCTACACATTTAATAGCTACTCATCCTACGCTACGACTATTTCCGCATTGGTATAATCAGGTTAGTCCTTGGCCTTGCAGCTAAATGTAGCTATTGCAAGACCTTGTAAATAAGAAGTATGTCAGATAATTTTTTGCATAATTATGTAGCTACTGCGGTCCTCCTCCTTCCCCCTGTAGCCTCTACCCTCCTTCCCCCTTCCTCCTCCCCAGCCATGGCCTCGGGCAATCCCCCAGGAGTAGCCATGATTCGTGCCAAGGGCCCCAATCTGAGGAAGGAGGGAGCGTTCCTGGCCATTTTCCACCGTGGCGCTGTCAGTGGCTGAGTCAGATAATATTATACTTCAGGCTTGATTACTCAGAATGACAATACCAGCTGCATTATAGCATAAGGCCAGCCAAATCGTTTCTCATCAACCCTAGTTGTAAAAAATTGGAGCGAGAAAAGGAATTTTTTAGCAAGTGTATGATAGCGTAATAGGTAGGTGTAGCTTAGTGTGGAGAGTGTGTTCATAATTTGTGTATATGGGGTAAACATTGCCTCCTTCGTTTTACAACTTAACCTGTCAAATTATACTAGTAGAGATAAAAAATATCACCTTGCAGTACTTCTCTCCTGTAGGTGCTCTGCTTTCAAGGCCGTGTGCAGCTGCGTGTGTTGGCTGGTCTGATCCAGGTGGCAGGCTATGTGGTGAAGCCCTCAGGCTCCTACCGTCCCCTCTACTCGCCCCCACACCAGAGCGCCCTCGTCTTAGCTGCAGTCGACCCAAATATAGGAGACGAGGAGTTTACCGTCTTTGTGGAGCCTTTGCAACGACGGCCACTGCTGTTCAAATGTGAGAGTGATATGGGTAGAGGTGTGCCCAGTTTGAGGGTTTCTGTGGACCTGGAGTTGGAGGATGTCGTACAGCTGAACGCCGTGGTTGGTAGTGCACGTGCTGCCTGGAAATTGGACATAGCAGCCGTCGCTGTCCTGAAGTCTCTGGATGTGCCCCTCCTTAGTATCCTGAGGGCGTGTGGCGGGTCGTACATATTGGATGTAGTGAGTTTCCTGCCTCATGTTCAAGTGTGAGTGTGTGAGTGAGAACAGTCATTTATTCCTCTGTTTGCAGAGCTCTGAGATGATCAATGGCTTCCAGACTGTAAGTGCCATTAATTAATCTCTTCAGGCCCCACCCCTTTGGCTTGTGTTAACCCCTTCTCCCTCCTTCCTCAGGCCCTGGTGACCCCCCACCCCTCCCGTCCCCAAGTCTCCTCTCTCGAGATCCCTTCCCACTACCACCAGCTGGCCTGGGACATCATGACCTTTCCAAGTGAGATGTCCTCAGGGGGGAGGGGTGGGCTTATAACTTGAGGAATAATATTTACGTTCTAAATTTGATGTGTGTGAAATGAATTCTGCTACATCATTCCTCGTAGTAGTAATGCTAGGGGTTGTAGACAACTATATATTTGTGGTAGTCCCAGGAAATGAGATTATTTCGTCCAGTATTTCAGTTGCATCACTGCATTCAAAGCGCTGTATCTCTTAACTTCTAGTAAGGCCGGGACTCATATGTGCTGTGTTTTAGCGTCTATGTGTGAGGCTTCTATGCAATGTATATGAGCCCTGCTCTTAATCTAAAGTTCAGAGATACAGCACTTTGAACACCAGCTACGATACTATTGAAATACGTGACTGAATAACGTTCATTGTCTACTTAGGACTGCCACATTTGCCAAAGCTCTTCAGACAAAGTACCAATGCAAATGTGATTGAGTGTCTGTCTGTCTGTTTGTCTCTGCAGATCCAATTGTACTGATCTGTGGTGATGTTGGAACAGGCAAGTCCACGTTATGTCGCTTTCTGCTCAACTACTTGCTCAACAGGTGAATGTGGCTTGTAGGAACTGACTGGTCAAATGTGTGCTTAGATCACAGCTACTGTGTTGCTCTTTCTGCAGGTATTCTATGGTAGGGTTTTTGGAATGTGATGTTGGACAGACAGAGTTCACCGTTCCTGGGGTGATTGCCCTGAATATTGCTACGGAACCCCTCCTGGGGCCACCCTACATGCACATCAGAGAGCCAGAGAAGTACTCATGTGCTGATCATATGATAGTCATGTGACCTATTGCAGCATAATAGTCACATCACTGTGACATAATAGCATGACTACCACATGTCATTGGTCACACAGTCTCTGTTTGTTTCAGGGCTTATTACTATGGCGACAAAAGTCCAAAGGGTGACCCTGTGTTTTATGTCAGACTAATTAAGACACTATTTGAGCATTTTTTGGAGAGAGTCCGTCCCAAGTACTCCGAGATACCTCTGGTCATCAATACCTGCGGTTGGCTAAATGGTGGGTATTATAAATTGTGGTACTCATTTACAAAGTGCTAAGTCAATCACAGCATTAGCTTCCCATCAAAGCCATATTTTTCTCTTTCTCCAGATATGGGTGTACCCATCTTTGTAGACCTGGTTCGTCTCCTTAGCCCCACCCACATTCTGCGGCTGCTCCCTCACTACGGCACATGGGACCCCCGACGTGAAATTGTCACCCTGACCCCTGAACTCCTCAGCGGCACCCCTGGACTGCTGAGTCAGTCAGAAGCAACAGCTGACGGCTCAGCTCTGCTACGGGGAATGGGAGCTAATGGCTCTGGTAACTTACTAAATTTTGGGCAGACCATATGGCTATAAGCCTTCGTGGAGTAGTTCGGAGTGAGATAGGAAAATCTCCTTTTTTTATTCCAGGAAGGGCTACACCTGATTCCACCAACCAGCCTGCTTCTAGCGAGCCAGCAAGCCCCTCCCCTCCTCCCTCCCCTGGTGCCACGCCCTACGATCCTATCGTTATCTCTGATAGTGATTTGAGTATGGAAGAGAATGGCAGCAGCGAAGGAAGCTCCAGTGAGCCAGAAGGTGGGTTTTGACTGAAGGGGGGGGGGGGGGGGGGGGTGGGAGCTCCAGTGAAGAAGGTGGGTTTTGAGAAGGTGGGTTTTGACTGAAGGGAGGTCCAGGTAGTGGGTTTTGACTGGGGGAGGGGGGAGCTCCAGTGAGCCAGGAGGTGGGTTGAGCTCCAGTGAGCCAGGAGGTGGGTTTCGAGGGATCAAACCTCGCCTATATGAAAAAATTATGTATACCTGATTTCCATAATGTTGATCCTGATGAAATTGGTCAGTTACATATGACTGAGAAAGATCTTTACATTACAGGGTCTGCTAGTTACTCAGGTATATCGGGACTGTCAAGCTTGCACCATTCCTGTAGCAAGGGGGCTAGTGACTGGACTGTAACTAGTATGCTTATACTGTGCAAATTTAGTGTATGTACAGCTAGTGTGCGACAAATTGTGATCAGAATTCTAGGGTTACGCTATGGAGTAGTCCTTTGAATATATTTACCAACTGACACACTTCTCTCCCAGAGGGAGGAGGTGTGAGGGAGAAGCAGAGGAAGAAGAAAAGGAAGAGGAAGCATAGCAGGGCTTGGCACGAGCGGCGGAAACAGGAATTGGCTTCACAGGTGACAATGGTGGAGTTTGGGATGACGGCAATGCTGGGGCTGTGGAGGAAAGTGCTGTCTCACTGGGTGTGCACCCTCAAGCCCAGGAGAATTTCCAGAGGGAAGGAGTGAGTCCCAGGGAGGGAAAGAGGGAGGGAAGGAAAGAGGTGGGGAGGGAGAGGGAGGGAGGGAGGGAGGGAAATAGAGGGGGAGGGAGGGAAAGGAGAGGAAGGAGGGAGGGAGAGGATTAGAGCATTAAGGCTTGAAGGTGCTGTGAAGTAATGTCAGACTGCACTTCCTGCCTCTGTGGTGAATTTCAAGAGGATGTGCAGCTGCTGCAGCTGACTCTACAACTTTTTATTTCCCCCAGTTCGAGGAAAATGCGCCACCTGAATCTCATTTCCTACTTCAGCCCCCTCTTCTCCAAGGCAGCTGAAGTGGGCGGGGCCTTGAACATGCCCCACCCAGATAAGAACTTTCTGTTTTACGCTCCACCCCTCGAGATACCATGGAGTAATGTAGCAGTTCACATCTTGCACAGAAAGGTACGTGGGTATTCCAGTCCTGTAGAGATCTGTATTGTGTCATCATATGCTAGTACATGTAAGTACATAAACTTCACTGTTCATCTTTTCCCAGGTTCCCAACAGTCAGGTTTTGTACGCCATGAATGGGAGGTTTGTTGCTCTGGGAAGAGTTGACTGCACAGAAGTAGGTTGCGGCTGTCTCTGTCTTAGACTTCCAGTCAGTACTCATCTCTGCTAGCATTGTCACTGTCTGCTTTGCTGCCATAGCTGATTGATGTCAGTTCAAAATATCCTGGGATGGTCAAGTTTTTGAAATCCCAGACACCCCTCATACAGTTCATTGGACTAGGTAAGAGCTCTTGAATGATCGCTGTTACTACAAAAGTTAATTCTACGACTTTTTGGACGACAGGGTTGCTACGAGGCATTGACCCAGAGAAACAGCTGTTCTATGTTACTACCCCTGAGCCCCAGGAGAGACTGCGGAGGGTGAATGCTCTGGTGATGGGGAACTCTGACAGTCCTGAACTGTGCTTTACAGTACGTGGGTTGGCTTCACCATGCAGGCCTATGTGTATATTTTCACTTTTGCTGTTTGCATGACAGGTAGTGTTGCTTGGGCTGGACATTGTAGTAGTCGGGCAACAAAAGGTGGTATCAGAATCACTATAATATGTATAATATTATGCTTTGGGACTTGTTTTATAAACTATACATATGCACTAAAGGTGAAGAATTTGTCCACCCTTCTTGTTCCTGCCCAAATACTCTTAAGAAAACGTACAAAGATCTCTGTATCTTTTTTCATGAGAACCACCTGGGGAAGAGGCTGTAGTAGCTACGTATTAGTTATCAAACATGTAATACTGCTAAGAAATTATCTTTTTGTCTGCAGGCCATAGGCAGCACAGCTGAGCAGTGGCCATATTACATCAAGGGGTTCAAGGCTTGCCAGCTGGGATGGTTGGCCTGGAAGAATTGATTTCTTTTTATCATTCATTTATTCATTCTTGCATTGTGTAGTTATCATTGCTACAGGCGGCACTGACTATCATAAATGTTGTGGTTTCCTATGATTATTGTAGTGTTTTTGGCGGGCTATATTATTATGAGAGGGTGGAGTGGTGGCAATTGGGAGGGCTGGAAGACGTTTTTTATCATTCAGTTATTAATTCTTGAATTGTGTAGTTATCATTGCTACAGGCGCCACTGACTATCATAATCTCAAGTTGTGGTTTCCTAGGATTGTTGTAATTGGTACATGTAGCTACTTTTGGCGGGTTATATTAGGGGGTGGATCATGGAGTGGTGGTAGCTGGGGTGGCTGGAAGAATTGTTATCATTCATCTATTCATGCATTTTTGCAACAGGCGGCACTGACTATTATAACTTATGATTATTGTAGTGTTTTTGGCGGGCTATATTATGAGAGGGTGGAGTGGTGGCAACTGGGATGGCTGGAAGAATTGATTTTTTTTATCATTCGTTTAGTCATTCTTGAATTGTGCATTGCTACAGGCGCCACGTCACTGAGTATTATCATAAATCTCAAGTTGTGGTTGTAGTAGCTACTTTTGGCGGGTTATATTAGGGGGTGAGTGGTGGCAGCTGGGGTGGCTGGAAAATTGATTTTTTATCATTCTCATTGCTACAGGCGCCACGTCACTGAGTATTATCATAAATCTCAAGTTGTGGTTGTAGTAGCTACTTTTGGCGGGTTATATTAGGGGGTGAGTGGTGGCAGCTGGGGTGGCTGGAAAATTGATTTTTTATCATTCATTTATTCATTCTTGAATTGTGTAGTTGTTATTGCTACAGGCGCCACGTCACTGAGTATTATCATAAATCTCAAGTTGTGGTTGTAGTTGGTACATGTAGCTACTTTTGGCGGGTTATATTAGGGGGTGGATCATGGAGTGGTGGCAGCTGGGGTGGCTGGAAGAATTGTTATTATTGTTATTATTCATGCATTTTTGCATCATTGCAACAGGTGGCACTGACTATTATCTTTTATGGTTTCCTATGATTATTGTAGTGTTTTTGGCGGGCTATATTATGAGAGGGTGGAGTGGTGGCAACTGGGATGGCTGGAAGAATTGATTTTTTATCATTCATTTATTCATTCTTGAATTGTGTAGTTGTTATTGCTACAGGCGCCACGTCACTGAGTATTATCATAAATCTCAAGTTGTGGTTGTAATTGGTACATGTAGCTACTTTTGGCGGGTTATATTAGGGGGTGGATCATGGGGTGGTGGCAGCTGGGGTGGCTGGAAGAATTGTTATTATTCATACATTCTTGCACTCATTGCAACAGTCGGCACTGACTATTATCATAAATTTTGTGGTTTTCTATGATTATTGTAGTGTTTTTGGCGGGCTATATAATTATGAAAGGGCGGAGTGCACATGGTTGGTAACCTCTCCTACTATGGAAATCTACACAGTTACCTACCAAAATACACAGCCATAATAGTATGGCGAAGGTGTTCAAGTGAGGCCATTTCCCCTAGCAATCCTTATTTGTAGCAGTTGCTACATCGACCTTAGGCTGTGTGTGTCACAGAGGCTGTGACGACATGAATAATTAATCAGCAAACGAAGAGGGAAAAAAAGAAAAAACAAATTGCCCATGCTGTGGGCGGTCACAGGTTCAAATTCCACTGCATATTTCTCAGTTAAAGCGTTTTTTTACCCCTCCTTTCCTTTGAAGACTATGCTTTGGCTTGAAGGGCCTGGAAGTAAAATCAACACTGTACATCAATTGAATACCTTTGATTTGAAAATGTATAGGAATCCAACTATTAAGTATTATGGTTTCAGATTTGGAAAACATCCAAATCTGTAACCATAATAGTTGAATTCCTATAAATTTTCTAATCATATACTATATTAGTATCAGGAGCACATATGACGCTCCTGCCCCATAGATAAGATTTCCATAATCGCACACTTTTTGCAATCGCACACACTTTTTGCAAGTAGTGCAACAAGGGCTGTAGCTGTAGGAACTAAAATATGCTCGCTAAAGTTGCTAGCGAACTGCAAAACTGCCTTCCAAACCACTGAATTACTCTGAGACTTTGCCGCTAGCCTTTGCACAGTCCGCTTCAAGCAGGCTATCCTTTATTACATTGAGTAAATTACAAGACTTCAATTGTACAAGCACATCAGTGAATATCCCGCCCCTCGCGAAAAACAGAGGGTCTGGTACTGTCAATCTGGAATGCGGATGTTTTGATATGACGAATTGCTGCAGTGTTCTGATTCATCATTGCTACTATCTGTGATGCTGATAAAGGCTAACGTAATTATCGCATGACGTTGAACAAAGTTTTAATCTGATTGGCTCGCAGTGTACACTGCTTTTCGCGAGGGGCGGGCTACGCCAGTGTCGAAACGCCGTCACCTGACTCAGTTCAAAGAATCTGATTGGCTGAATGGCGTGACGCCGGTCCATTTGGTAATCATTGCCATGCCACTAGCGCCACTCGGCTACATATTGATTTTGGCGGGCTATAATAGTTTTCTATGATTATTATCTACTTTTGGCGGGCTATGAAAAGAGGGTGGAGCGGTGGGTACCCGGTAGCTATATAAACACGTCAATATCGAAATATCTGCCAGTTTTAATATAGTACTGCGGATTATTTGCAACTGTGACGAGAGAATTATTGGCAGGCTAGCCCTATTGAGCGGAGGCTATCTCCCAGTGGTACTGCGGATTATTTCAGTGCAACTGTGACGGAGAGAATTACTCCGCGAGGGCGCCTGCCCTCTCGGCAGGCTGGCCCTATTGAGAGGAGGCTATCTACCAGCAAAAAGACTCCTCCAGTATTAGCAAAAATGGAGCAGCAGGAGGTTTGTGAGCTTTAGTACATGTAAATCGGGGCTATTCCTACAGCATTTTAACCCTTGCGGTAATTGCGAGTTTCATGGACGGTAGGGTAACGGGGCCTGGGGGGATTTCCGGACACTTAACTTTTCCAAGTTCGTACAGCCTAAGAAAAGAGATCCTAAAGTCTGATCTTCTAATGGATTAAAGCCGTAGCCTTAGCCGCAAATGCGCCATAGTAGCATCTTTCGAGGCTCATTTCACGACACTGAAAAATAATCGCGAAGTGTGGCGGAACCGCGAGGAAAATTCTCGGACAACGTAGGGCAGTGCATTATTAACGCTTCAAACTTCAACTCTGCAGCTAATGTTGTGTATAGAGCAACACATAACTACACACTATCAAAATTTCATACATCTACTCTGCAAGGAAGTCGCTAAATCGTAGGGACTTTTTCACGCCTGCGAGCTCGAGACCGGGGACGCCTGAGTAGTGAGTACCAGTACGAGGCTAATCGCAGTAGTCGCCTCGCTCGCTTTAGGCTCGTTCGCTCAATTCGCGCACAGTTTAGGCTCGCTTCAGCTTTCTGCTTGCTTCGTTCGCAACCCTCAGGATGCGTACGTCTGTCGGGCTGTAGGCGCGAACTCACAGCGATAATACTGTAGGATTGTGCATGCATCCTGTAGCACATGATTACCCCGCGGTATGCGGCGGGGTTAAGCAATTGGTTCAGTCCGGGCGTGCGTCTGTCTTTCCAACCCCCACACTCTTTGGAGCTATGGGCCTCTGAAGTTTGGCATTATTTCGAAATAGTACTGAAAGAAGCCGGAGTTTAACCAAGTAGCTATAGCATTTACATGCAAGGGAGCATAGCTATATGCTAGTATCTATTGCCACAGTGACAATCTGTTGATCAGTAGCCAGTACACAGCTTTGACAGGAAACAATATATGGGTCTCTGTAAAAGCTGGACTCTGGACTGGACTGGACTGGACTATGGACTGGACTATGGACTAGACTAGGTCTAGATTTTGAGTAGTTCTAGCAGATATCTGCTGCCATTAGCTGCTTACAGTCCTGAAACGTTAGTAGCTACCAGTGGGGTGGTTCAGGGAAATTGACTGCACCCCACCATTGTGGCATCGAGGAGGCCGTAAAGCTGGAGGCTATGACATTGTTCCACAATTGCATTCCGCATGTGATGAGTATTTTTGGTATACAAGTAGGTCAGTTTCACGGTCTAGGGTCACTTGTAGTGCTCGCTAAGAATTTCTGTGAGTTCACGAAGTTGCAACACCATGTTTCCCAGTGTCCTTTGGTGGCTGAAAACGCTATACAGTCGCAGAGGCAGTGATGAGAACCGTTCGATACTGGTAAGCGGGTGCATGAAGGCTGATTCCAGCCTTTATCAGTGCTTTTCTATTATAGATTCTTATCTGGAATCTTGCAGTGTTGACATACGTTATGCCTACTTGCTTATAGGTACGATCTATGAAGCTAGTAACAATAGTGGACCAACCGCTAGCATTCTTACCAAGAGAAACGGTGGGATGCAGTTAATTTCACCACACTGGTACTAACATTTCAGAACTGTAAGCAGCTATTGGCAGCAGAACTAATCAAAATCTAGACCTAGTCCAGTCCAGAGTCCAGCTTTTACAGACACCCAGAAACAATGTATTTCATCCATATTGCATATGACTCTGATAACGCGGATTTAGTTCATATATGGACCAACACATGTCAAAATGCAGCTGTCAATGACAATATGTCCACTGTCTATATTCTCTAGTAAACAAATTTTTGGTTACTCAGGTTGTTCCTCTGTGATCCCTCCTTCATATCAAAATATTATTTGCACCCTCCCTTAACTTAGCAGTGTGATTATGTATTCACAACCCTCAGGTGGACATCCTACATCCTCTTGCCGCCCTGGAGTTTGATAAGTGTCGTGGATTGGAAGCAGGCATGATTGGTGCTCGAGCTGTACGATTGGAAAACGTGGTCTACATAGGCGGTCCAATCACGCAGGACCAAAAATCAGCAGCCCAGATCTTAGCTTACAATTTCGAAGCTGATTCATGGCAGACTTTTGATAGCCCCACCTTTCGACCAGCACTTGCAGCCTATTACGGCAAGCTTTTATTGGCAGGAGGAAGTGACACTTCCACAGGGAAAGTCACCAATAAGGTTTGGGTGTTGCAACCAAAGTCTAATGGTACCTGGGTTCAACCTTATCCTGCTATGATTACGGCTCGATATGGGGCTTCTGGTAGAAGCACACTCGATAGTCACTATCTGCTAGTTGCTGGGGGAGTTGGAGATGGAGGTATTGGTCATGTTGGCAGGCTGGATGTGGTGGAGGTATTTGATGGTTTGCAGTGGTCAAAAGTCCAATCTCTACCAATTGGCTGCTGGAATAAGAAGTCTTTTGTTCACGACGGAAAGTGGTATTTGGCTGGTGGACTTGGACAGGGGCAGGAAATCTTCTATGCTTCTTTACAAGAACTGATAGCTACGGCAAGTACGAAAAACCCTGATCAATGTTCTGTGTGGAAGCAATTGCCTGAAATTCCGCTTGAGCAATCCAGCATCGCCTATTATGGAAATCAGGTGATAGCTATTGGAGGAGGGCACCCCCGAGGCCCTAGTCGTAAAATCCTTGCCTACTCCCCTCGCACTCACTCATGGGTAAAAGTGGGAGAGCTACCTGTTGCACTCATGGCCTGCACAACCATAGCCCTCCCAACTGGAGAGTTGCTAGTGGTGGGAGGTGTTGAAACCAAATTATCGTCACAGTATTCAGCTCGTGTATTCAAGGGAACTATTCAAGGTGTGTTATGTATGAATGCTTGTCATGTGGGCACTACAATATCCTTGTACGTGCATAATGATCCTATAGTTCTTTTAGTAGTATCATTCTGTTAATCTATTGCAGTGAACCGATTCCCTGATGGGTTTTTTGACATCAGTTCACTGGATAGACTGGAAGCAGCAAATGGTATCAACATCTTCAAAGAGTTGGCGTTGAGTTCCAAATGCCGACCGATTTCCATAGCCCAGACCATTCAGCTAGATCCTAAAGCTTCTGAAAAGACTGTATCGAGGTACAAGCAGAAAGAAGCATGCAACAGGGCTCTGTTTGGTGCATGGGTTCATAGAAAAAGCTCACTAGCTCCAACGTGGACAAACCTGCTTAAGGTATTGAGAACGATGAACATTCAGGCTTCAGTAGAGCACATCAGAGAATTCTTCAGATGGGTACCACTAGTAGAAAGGAAGAAAAGACCTGAGGAAGCAAAATATCCACAGGATCTAGTAAAGGGCCAATTGTTAACCAAACCACAGCTTGGAGAAGTTTCAATAGGAAAAATTCCTGGTAAAGTGCATTGGTCAATTCAGTGAGCATGCTAATTTATTTATTAGGTTTCTATATCTATTTTATAGGTTGCCTTCCTGGAGTGCATATTGTTAGTGAAGTTACTATCACAGTTACAAATGAAGCCAAACTGTTTCATTGGAAAGACTACGGTCTGAAGCTCACAATCCCTCCCGATTCCCTTCCGCCGACTATGCAGGAATGCCCCATTGCAATCAAGGCCATTTCAACAGGCCAGTTTAAGATTCCTGAAAATCGCAAGCTCGTAAGTGCAGTCTACTGGCTACAAAGTCCAATGGTATTTGAAAGGGAGATTACATTGGAAATTGAGCATTGTGCTAAACCCACCCAAAGTTCTGTATCTAGCCTTAGCTTTATTACATCGAGATCAGATGAAGAGCTACCATACCGTTTTGAGCCTTTACCCAGAGGAATATTCAGCCCTGATGGTTCTCACAGATATGGGACCATTAACATATCACACTTCTCTAATTTTGCTATTGCTGGTAACGAGCCACAGTACTGTGCCCAATTGTATTATAATATTTGTGACACTGAATGGCGAGTTCACTTTGTGATTACAAAGGATCTGGCAGCCCATATAAAAGTAAGTTATTCACATTTTATTTATAGCCTTTTCCATGCATTACTTAGTGTTTCTCCATGCAGCCTGTCAGGGAGACTTTTGAAAAACAAGGTGCTATAGCTGGTCCTGCCAAAGAAATTGAGTTTGCAGCCAATGCTGAGAATATCACTCTGGAGATTCAAGATCTAGAGACTGAGACTGACATTGGTGAAGGATGGACCATCAAACCTCTTACAGCTCATGCAGTAAGGATGTGTAGATAGTTATCTAGGTTCTGTAAAGAAAATGATATAATAATTATGTCTTTCTTTGCAGATCACAAAAAGCAAAGTAGATACCTTTGAAGATGGGGCCACATTACCCTACTGTACACTTCGAGTTAAGTGGCAAAAAGAATGTCAACCAAGAGATCTGTACAAGAAGATCAGTCTGCAGGGAGCAAAGGAACCCCTTGACTACGTGGTGCTAGTAGATCCTCGTCTACAAGGTAATTATTATAAAATGAAGAATTAGCTACATGCAGTAGCTAATTAGGTAAAAATGAGGGACATACTATGCATAATATAGACCGATTATGATGACATTTAAACTGAGTGCATACATTACTGGCGCAAGCTAGACCAACAGTAGTAACCACTGCATAATGCATGTGGGCCTGTGGACCTGAGTTATAGCCTCTCTACTGGATGATGGAGAAGTACGTGTAATCATCCTTTGAATCACTGTTCCCTGAACATGTGTATATATATATATAAATGTGTGTGAGCCTGGGGATTAGGCTAGCAATTAACAATAATATTTATATTTTGATAGGTGTAGCAACTGTAACGACTGAAAAATCAATCACACTGAAGAGAAAGCAAGATTCCGAGCATACAGGTATGAATCACTGGGTTGAGGAAAGGACCTAATTTATGTTACCCTTCATATCAGTTTATGCTCTTCTAATCATGGTTTAGGTGAGGATATAAACAGACAAAAACAGCCAAGGCTTAGCCATACTGAAGGTCAGTGCACAACATTTAAGTAATAGTTGTAGCATGGCCTCGAGAGCCACATGCATGCGAGATATGGTCACTGTTGCCACAGGAAGCCCGAGGGCCGGACACAGGAAGCCCGAGGGCCATAGGGCTTCCTGTGTCCAGCCCTCGGCCGTAGGCCTGAGAGCTTCCTGTGCCCATATCTCCATGTGGCTTGAGAGAAGCCATGCTACAACTATTTTGTAGATTGTGACCATAGTGCATTACACGCTTCACTGGTGCGGGATAGTTTTACAGTTAAATGCCCTAATTGGATAGTGGCCCTACAGTGACCCGTTATGAGTCACTGCAGTGCCACTATCTGGATAGTGGCATTGCTATGATGCCTTATGAGTCACTGCAATGCCACTATCTGGATAGTGGCATTGCTATGATGCCTTATGAGTCACCGCAATGCCACTATCTGGATAGTGGCATTATTTGCATAAGAACAGTTACTCTATGCTAGATGTTGGCACAGCCGGTAAGGCTTCAACATGCTACAATTATTACCAGATAATTTGCTGATGTTATGGCTTAGAGACCCAGCCTGAGATATTGAGCTATTATTTACTGCTTTAATTGCCAAGCGCCTTAGTGTGAGGCAAACAGTGTAGGCTGAAATCTCAGCTAGCATTTGTATAACATATGTTTAGAGTACAGTGTTAGTACTATCTTGCATTTCATTGGTCAATTACAGCTAGGTCTCTAAATCTCATAGAGACCTGATAGACAAAACCGTATAGAGACCTACAACTTTTACAAGTCTGTGCTCTGAGGGAATTCCTAAGGATGTTTATTTAAAAGAGTTACTAAGTTGCCATTAATATTGCACAGAATTTCTGCACAGCTATCTATCATACAACTTGAAACTAAAGTAGTACTTATTACATTTTGCGCATTGTAGTGGGGGGCTAGTCTAATTACCAGACAGTTTATAAAAAATTCTGCTAATTTAGCTTCACCTGTGGTTTATAGCCAATGCTTGGAGAGTGAACTGGCTTTAACATGCCATCACTTATTAACAAAATTTGGTCATTCATGCAGGCTCTCTAAGCACCAACTATCCAGATGGACTGGAGAGTGAACCAGAGCTCACTGACCTCATGCACTATGTGGCTGCTGAGTCCAGCGATTGGCATGGGGTGGCGGTTAATCTAGGACTTGCACCTGAGACGTTAGGGAGACTGAAAGATTTAACATCCCACTCGGAGAAATTTGCTGAGGTGTTTATTATCTGGAAAAAAAGAGTGACCAGGCCCTACACTTGGTCCGTGCTGATCGAAGCGCTTAGGAATCCATTAGTTGGGGAAGTTAGATTAGCAGAAGAGCTTCAGAGTAAACTAACTCACTGATGCAACGTATTACACTATATAACTAAGCATAATTACGTATTTCTTCTTGTGTTCATTTGCCTCTTTTCTTATGTGCATTTTCCTTGCCTATATTTTGTCTTGTGTGCATTTGCCTTGCTTATGTGTATGTATTTCTGTTACTTAGTTATAAAGCTTACGGTATCTGTAGACCATATGTAATACCAGGACACTTGGACTCTGTTAGTTTGCTGCATTTACAGTATTTTGTTTGTCTCTTTATTATTGCTGTACATCTAGTATGCATTACTGTTTCTGTGTGTAGTGTGTAGTGATATGTTAGAAATATTTATCTGAAGGAAAATGAGCTCAATGGGATGAATAAGAGTAAATTTAATAGATGCTAGCTAATGTGGCTGCTGCACATTTTTTTACTCACTATGCATGAATACAGACTAACCCATCAAATATATATCTGGAGTAAAGCTATTAATGTTCTATAAAAACTGGGCCTAGCATACCTCTGACATGCTTAATTCTCTGTATGAGTGTAATCTCCCTCAGCAGGGTCATACCTTGAATAATCCGTGGAATCAACTATCATTAAAAAGTAGCGGCGTACATGGTCTTTGGAAACATATCTTTGGTCTTTATGTATTATTCCCTCGAGGCTGTTCCCTATGCTCTGCTTCCTTCTACAGTTTAACAAAAGAAAGGAAAAAAGAAATAAGCATAAGGAAGGATCAATACTCCATCTCTTTATCTCCTCTTCAAACTTCCCCCTCCCTCCCTCTTGCCTTTATCACATGTATGTTGATAATTTGTTCTTTTCCTATAACTTGAATTATTGTATATTTACTATACTTACTAGTCACAAACTGAAAGGCCAGTTATGGCCTGTTACCTTCTGTTATGATGTGACATAAAAACATTTATTCATTCGTTTATCATTACTGTGATCATTGGAACCTGTTATGGGAGCGTATGCTGTTTGCTGCGGGGGGCGGGGTGGGGGGCGGGGGGGGGCGGGGGGCAGCTCCACCCCCGATATAGTGTCGACTACTATTACGTAAGCTCATTCCCTACCCACGTGCGTACGTACGTGCACGTTTCAGTTCAGGATGGCTGATGAGTTCACTGAGAGGGCATGTCGAGTGTTCAGAGAGTGTTCCCTGGTACCCAGCGTGGCCGGAGCATGGATCAGACCGACAGAGGGTAGGAGTTATCTGTTTGCCAGGAGCGGATTGCATTCATATTAAATAGCAGCGATAGTGGTTTAGTATGTTACTCCAGTTGAGGATCGCACCCACTGTCAATACGCAATGCATTACCTTAGGGGTATTAACATAGATAATATAGCTCCTATATTATCTATGGTATTAAGTGCTCCTAGTTGTGGTTGTATATTTTGTCAAAATGAATGAAAGTTGTTATCATCGGACTTCTTAAAAACTTGTGGGAGGCCGATTTTTTATTTATTGATCAATATACTGTTGCGTATTACCTGATAATAGAAAAAGAGTTTGGACAGTGGAAAAATAGGACAGATAGGGATGATAAACAAGTAATTTCTTCCCTTGGCCTTATTAAAGCTTGCTACTGTGAGATGTAACTCCCACTGGGTAGTTCAATATGTTTTGACACCAGAATCTGTAACTAGAAATTTTATGGTCCAGCCCTCTGCTTGTCCCCAGGCCCACGCTATGAAGTCGAGGTTCGCTGGAGCCAGCGAGAGCTGGAGAGAGGCAAGAAGGTGGCCTACTCTAAGTCTTACTTTGTGGAGAGGAGGGGCCAGGAGGGAGGAGGGGGGCTGGAGAGGGTCTGTACCACGGCCTTCCAGAATGACATCACCAGGGTGTGAGTACATGAATCTCTTGTTCCTAGCCACAAGCCCAGAATATAGTTATTATGCGTCCCCTTAGTTACCAGAGAAATGACTTCTTGTCTCCGCCCACTTCCTGTTTCCCCCTCCCCAGCCAGAAGCTGGCCTATAGCAGTGATGGCTCTGTGAAGGCCATGCTGGTGAAGGACAAGCCAGCCAAGGCAGAGGCAGCAGCAGAACCACAGCAATACATTGAGGTGGGTCACTGTATAGTGCCGTGGGCCACTGCAATACATTGAGGTGGGCCACTATAGTACCGTGGGCCACAGCAATACATTGACTCAGGTGGGCCACTATAGTGCCGTGGGCCACAGCCATACATTGAGGTGGGTCACTATAGTGCCGTGGCCACAGCCATACATTGAGGTGGGCCACTATAGTGCCGTGGGCCACAGCCATACATTGAGGTGGCCACTATAGTGCCGTGGGCCACAGCCATACATTGAGGTGGGTCACTATATAGTGCAGTGGGCCACAGCAATACATTGTGGTGGGTCACTATAGTGCCGTGGGCCACAGCAATACATTGAGGTGGACCACTATAGTGCCGTGGGCCACAGCAATACATTGAGGTGGGCCACTATAGTGCCGTGGGCCACAGCGATACATTGAGGTGGGCCACTATAGTGCCGTGGGCCACAGCAATACATTGAGGTGGGCCACTATAGTGCAGTGGTCCACAGCGATACATTGTGGAAAGAGGGAGGGAAGGAAAGAGGTGGGGAGGGGGAGGGAGGGAGGGAGGGAGGGAGGGAAATAGAGGGGGAGGGAGGGAAAGAGGAGGAAGGAGGGAGGGAAAGAGAAGGAATTAAGGAGGGAGGGAGAGGATTAGAGCATTAAGGCTTGAAGGTGCTGTGAAGTAATGTCAGATTGCACTTCCTGCCTCTGTGGTGAATTTCAAGAGGATGTGCAGCTGCTGCAGTTGACTCTACAACTTTTTATTTCCCCCAGTTCAAGGAAAATGCGTCACCTGAATCTCATTTCCTACTTCAGCCCCCTCTTCTCCAAGGCAGCTGAAGTGGGCGGGGCCTTGAACATGCCCCACCCAGATAAGAACTTTCTGTTTTACGCTCCACCCCTCGAGATACCATGGAGTAGTGTAGCAGTTCACATCTTGCACAGAGAGGTACGTGGGTATTCCAGTCCTGTAGAGATCTGTATTATGTCATATGCTAGTACATGTAAATACATAAACTTCACTGTTTTTCTGTTCCCAGGTTCCCAACAGTCAGGTTTTGTACGCCATGAATGGGAGGTTTGTTGCTCTGGGAAGAGTTGACTGCACTGAAGTAGGTTGCGGCTGTCTCTGTCTTAGACTTCCAGTCAGTGCTCATCTCTGCTAGCATTGTCACTGTCTGCTTTGCTGCCATAGCTGATTGATGTCAGTTCAAAATATCCTGGGATGGTCAAGTTTTTGAAATCCCAGACACCCCTCATACAGTTCATTGGACTAGGTAAGAGCTCTTGAATGATCGCTGTTACTGCAAAAGTTAATTCTACGACTTTTTGGACGACAGGGTTGCTACGAGGCATTGACCCACAGAAGCAGCTGTTCTATGTTACTACCCCTGAGCCCCAGGAGAGACTGCGGAGGGTGAATGCTCTGGTGATGGGGAACTCCGACAGTCCTGAACTGTGCTTTACAGTACGTGGGTTGGCTTGGCTGAGGATGCATCAGTATATAGCCTCAGCTATAACTTACACCTGGGAGATTCACTTATTATATATGCCTTACATTTTTGAGGGCTTGCATGGTGATATTGAGAGATACTTCAAGCAGTGTGACTCATGGAACCAAGGACTATGTGGCAGTCCTGGGAACATTATTTTATTCCATTGTGAATTTCAATTGTGTTGCTGTGTTGTATCTCTTGACACCCTCCCAAAATGTCTTCTGACGTGCTTTTGCCCCCCCCCCCCCCCCCCCATTGGGGATTTTTCTAAATGAACCCCCGACTATGAGCTAGAAATTTTATCTTTTTGTCTGCAGGCCATAGGCAGCACAGCTGAGCGGTGGCCATATTACATCAAGGGGTTCAAGGCTGGCCAGCTGGGATGGTTGGCCTGGAAGAATTGAGTTCTTTATTATATCAATGTCATCCAGTCTTCCCTGTAACCCTCCTTGCTGATCTAAGTAGCGTTCCAAAGTAAAACCAAGATTATGTCAGCACAATCCACCCAAGCGAGCCTATATGAGTCAGATTCCAATATTGGTGTTGGTATGAGAGTTGGATCAGTGTTCAATGATGATGTGTGTAACCGAATTTTATGAAAAATGAATGGTCGCTGTGCTCATACATGTAGTCCATTGCTTTTAGGTACTAGCATAGTTAAAGAGGTCTTAACATTCGGAAGGTGCTTCAGCTATAGCTTAGATAGACTTACTCATGTATATTATATATATTATAATTTAATATATTTTAATGTCTCGCCACCAGGCAGCAGGCCAAATTGACCTATGGGACAACAACGAACAAACTAGCTAGTTATAGTCAAAAGTAAACGACATCAAACAAAAAAGCAAAGGAATAAAGGTATAATGAAAAACAACAACAATAGAATAAGAGCTAGAAGAGAGCCAGAGGAGGGTTTAGAAGGTACACACCGGTACCTCACTATGGTTTATATATTACATAATATAGGTGCTAGCATATAGCATCCCTTATATTATAATATATGCAAGAATGTACTCGATTAAGAGTGTGATATCGACATGAGCCTGTTCAACATGCTCACTGTTCAGTTTTGCTCACAGTACATTGTACATTGTGCAGTGATTCACATACAATAACACATAACTGGACATATAAGTTGACAGAAAGCGTGTAGGTGCATGTATATTACATCAATGGCACCTCAAGAGGACCAGCCTTTTCTCTGATGTTTTGCTGGAGGTCCTTCCACTGCTGGCTCTGGTAAACCTCCTCAGCAGTGGGCCTCTGGGAAGGATCATGGGTAAGCAGTAGCTGAAGTAGGGCAGCCTGTGGGAGGGAAAGACCAGGGGGTAGCTATTACCACACTGTCAAAATGCTTGTAACAATCAGCTTTTTTAAAACTAGCCGATTAAGCTAGTTCTCCCTACTAGTACTTAGGTTTCAACATGGACCGTATCCAATGCTTGCATTCCTTATGGACATTCACACTGTGTTTATAGCACCATACATTCAAACAAGAAATGGTAATAGTGTCTGAGAATGAGGGGCTATTTATACGTTGCATGATTATAAACTTAGCTATAGTCAACATGCAGGCCATGCATCATAATAATTAGAAAATTGTCTAATCCACCATATACAAAAATATAATATACTACTTGAGATGGCTCTCAGGGAAGCTAGGGTAGTTGTAGGGTTATTTACTAGTTCTGACCCCTACCGCATGACTGTTACCTCATATTGAAGCTTCTTTGCAATCTGTTGAAAAGGAGCCTGCTGTTCAAAATTTGTCTCGTGGAGTGTCATCAGATCCTGCAGTGAAGCATGGTTTCTCTAAACACTTGAAATTGGTGAGCCTGTACTCTGCTTCTGTAGCTGTCAAAAGTTAACTTGACTAATGAAACAGAGAGTGCAGGTGGGCAATTGTCTTGTACTGTCTGCAATGTTAAACTTAGTATTGAAAATGTGGCCAGAATTCGTGGTTTGCTACTTGCATTAAACTGTTAACTACATTCCTGCTGAGCCAGAGCACTGACAGCCCTGTATTTCAGGAAGTTCTAATAGCAAGCAAATGAAAGCTTTTTTACTTATCATACTTTACTGTGTGGAAAATATTCGACAGCTTATGCATTAATTGTATGGCCTATGATATAATCAGATGATAATCAATACAATTCTATACCACCTACCGCCATCCATTGATGTTGTCGATGAGAATCTTCGAAAATGACATTGGCCTCAAAGAGAATAATCCCCAGAGCAAAGATATCCACCTTCTTGCTGTAGACCCCAGACTTCTGCTCTGGAGCTCGGTACAGAGTAGACCCATGTTTGCTGTGCACACTTAGAGGACTGGGACCACCTGCGGAAGGAATATTCTTGGTATGCATGATACATGCATGTATATACATTTTAAAAACGGAGTGATAATAACAACCATGGGATTCAACAGGACTGTGTGTTAGATGAATGCATGACCTATATGTATATGTATCCTATTAGTAAGGTTACTACCATCAGCTCTGTTTACTTAATAATGTTCACTCTCTTAATTCATCAGTAAATGGCTCTAGCTATCTGCTTAATGCTCCATCTCTTGCACCTCTATTTAGTGAATACCTTGTTGGGTCAGCAAACGACCACATGTAGAATCTCAAGCTAGCTACATCATAACTATGCAAGAATTGTGTGAATTATTTCTAGGCGGTATCAGAAAAGCTTATAAATTCTATTGCTGATAAGAATAGCAAACTGGGGAGGATTAGGCTCTCTTCAGTTGTAGGAAAACCTGTAAAAAAAAACTTGGCAAAACAGCTAGCGCTTATACAATTAGTTCCAGAAAGAGCTGGGATGGCCTAATATAAATGAAAGTCAGCTTTAGTAGTGAGTGTAGTGAGTTGCTTCCTAAACATATTTGTTGAATGTGTATGAGTACACATAAAGATTAAGCAGGTAGCCAAACACAGCGTGTTTGTTTACCAGCCAGATGGTACTAGGATCACTAATTACTGAGGCTGCCATGCTTTATCTAACTAAGAGGATATAGAATATGTGGCACAGGCTACCAAGTCAAGGCCTCACTTGTGGCTTCACTTTCAGCTTTATTCATCTCTGTTGCTAGTCCAAAGTCCCCCACTTTGATATTTTTGCCCCGAGAGAATAGGATGTTAGAGGGCTTCAGGTCCCGGTGGATAAATCCTTCCTGGTGAATGTACTGCACAGCCTCCAAGATCTGGGAAGGAAGAAGTGATTAGTGTTGTAGTTTTTTACCTATACAAAAAGCAATATCCATACAGCAGGTATGGTGCATGTGTGTGCCACCATGCAAGAAAGACTGGTATATAAACTGTTGGAGAAGGCAATTCCTTTTCTGAACAATCAGATTTAAATCATGCACAGTTAAAGAATGGATATGACAACTCTATAAACTTTAAAACATTCCACAGCATGGAGACTGTGGAATAGTATAACTTAGATTATGTGCGGTAGTATACCACGGAATGAATATAATTTATGCATAAATTGTGCAGGTGCATTGAACATCATTTAAGGTTATCATTTTGTATAGTTGGCCTATGTCATATATATACATGCATACGTAAAGGAAGCTGTTACTTTCTCTGTTACACTACCTGTTCAAAGTATTTAATGACGGTGCTCCTTGGCCTCTTGTGCGTCCGCTGTGTCTCTTCCAGCCAGTCTCTGAGTGTCCCTTGACACAGCTCTGTCTGAATGAACAGGCAGGTAGGAGGGCCAGTGCTGAGTTTCTTGGAGTCACTGCACAGTACAAAAGCGATAAATTGTTCATTTAGAAGTCATGTAGTCCAAAAAAATTCATGCAATTCCAACTAGCCATGGTAAGCATAAGACATAATTAAGAGAAGACAGATTATAAGAGAAATAAATTTATTATCAGTATTGTATACTGCTAATGAAAGACTCTGAGACTCATATTTTGCATTGTTAAATTTTTTTTTACAGATATTTTGTAATATGCACATCACGCGCTGAGGTTAGACACATTAATGAGGCTTACCTGCTACTGGACCACACCTCATTCTCCAGCCACTGTGGAGGCACTGGCCCTATCCATGAGTGATAGTAGCGGAGTATCCGGCTGTGCTCCAGGGAAGCCAGTGCACAGACCTCCTTCGTGGTCTTTTCCCAGTCATGATCGCTCTCACTGCAACACACATGAACAACAGTCAGCTACTACATCAATCACTGTATGCATGCCATCTATCAGCTCCGGATCCTAACTTAGCTAGCAGTAATACTTATTTTACACACATGAATTCCACTTAGCTATATGCCACTGTCCTCGATTAGCCTTTGATTTTAAATCGTGGCATGTGGGCACATTATAAGCATTGTGAATTAACCATACTGCCTACGATGTATGATTACCTTTCTACTATAGACCTTTGCTACCATCCTGTCCTGTCCTCCTCCACTATCGAGTTTATTAAGAGGTCAAGGAACTCAAGTTTTTAGTACGCAACACAAGTGCCTATTATATGCAGGTCTATACAGACCATGCATGCAGGGTGTACAACTTATACTGACTGTTGCTGACCTGCAGATTTTGATGGCTTTGATAGCATAATCCTTCCCATCCAATTGCTTCTTCACATGGTATACCACTCCGTAGCCCCCTTCACCCAGGCGATGCACTACAGTGTAGCTGGAGGCATGAAAGGCATAGCTTTATACAATATCTCTATTCATTGATATCAGACAGCGCTCACAGTTGTATTACCTTGCAGGCTTTTCCTTTATTTGAACACTAGTACCAGATCTGAAGTGGAATGATGGTACCACCAATTCCCTATGACTCTCTTGGTTTCCCTCTCCCACCTCCGCTATTGGCTGAGACACTCCACTTGAGTGGCTGGAGCCAGCTGAAGTAACAGTGGAAAGATACAATAGTCTATTATCGATGTAATGATGAAGTTATTACACACAAGAATGTACCAGCGCATGCCACGCATGATATTCCACAGCTGCATTTAGCTTTGAAAAGAGTTCAGCTGGATTTTAGATATGAATATGCTTCTATTTTTATTAGCTAACTGTGGTCCAAAATATAGCTATTGAGATTTCAAGTTGCCAAATGAATATGTAGACAAAGACATAAAAGTATTGTATAAAGATGCACAGTGCTAGTAGCAAAAACCCCAGAACTCAAGCCTGAATTAATCTGGTGCATTGGCTAAATCTCCTGTTTAGTAGATATATAATTGCTAATGCAGTCTCACTTTCTTGAAATCTGATTTCTGAACTTTCTCGGGAGTGTATTCTGGTCATGTATTCCTTCATTCTTTGCACGGTGTCCTGTAGGTTGAATTTCTGCAGAACATCCAACAGGTTCCCCCACGTAGGTTGTAGCACACTGCCGTGGAGAGACGTCGACCATGCTTCAATAAGTGCCCTATTACAATCTTCTCTCTTCGTGTATGATTGAAGAATGCCTGCAGAAACTTCCTGTTTGAGCTTCATGGCTTCTGCTAAGCTATCCGGCCGGCATAGTGGCTCTAATGATAACTTTTTGGCGATGTTGATACCAGTTGCTGCCTCCAATCGATCCAGCGATCTCATTTCAAAGCAACCTCCAGAGAATGATGTAGCTGTATGTGAGAAGGTGGTTCTCAGTTAAATCTTACATAATAGCAACAGCCGAGTGTAAGTTAGCAGACAAACAGAAACATGCGACAGTGTGAAAGTTAGTCTCTCTCTCCAGCTTTTTGCTGCTTGCAGTACAAAAATATTTTTTGTACTGCAAGTGATGCAAAGCTGGAGAGAGCGACTGCATGGGACAAGGCTAGGTGTAAGTACTACAGACAAGCTGAGATGCAGGATGTAACTAATCAAAACCTTAACAAGAATTGCTGAAATGATACACATCAGAATTGTATAGTGCCAAAGATGCTAAGGAGATTAGCCTTGGGTTCAAGTACTTTCTTGTGTACCTAAAAGTGCTGCCATACAGTGAAATTAGGCCAATTTGTAGACATGGAAAAGACTACCTTAAAATCCTAAGTTTACGCTTGGCAGTGGATGTAATCCTACCTTCAATATATCCTTTGTATACTGAAGCAGAGTATTGCGCCTCGGTGGTCTCACCACCAACCACTAACAGATCTCCTGTAGGGAGAGCTATTGTGGTGCAGGACATGAGGGGGATTGGCAGTTCCCCTACTGTCATCCAGGACTGGGTGCGGGACTTGTACAAGAGAATATCTCGGCTTGGCGCTCCAGTCGTATCGGGGCTTCTTCCTCCAATGGCAATCAGACGACGCTTGTAGTATGCAGGACTGGACTCCATAAGGCTAACTTCTGGTAATTGTTTCCACACGGATGGCTGTTTTGGTGTCTCGGTAGTTGATGTAGCAATCAGATCTCCCAAAGAGGCATAGACCGTTTCCAATTTCTGCCCCTCACCACCTACAAGGCACCACCATTTGCCATCTTCTACAAATGACTTCGTATTCAAGCAGCCCATCGGTAGAGATTGAACTTTCGACCACACTTGACCATTGAACGCTTCCACCACGTTTAGAAAGCTCTCTGAATCGACTCCTAGGCCTCCTGCAACAAGCAAGTAGCTATGCCCTTCATAGCATACGCCTCGACCGGTGGCTCCAGACCTTGATGTGGGCATGGGAGGATACTTGTTAACATCCCAGATGAGAGCTTTAGACTCTGAGTCTTTCAGGACCCAGATGTTGTTTGTGGCCTCGCCTGAGCATATCTCATTTCCCCCTGCCAAGACAAGTTGGTCATTGTAGGCCGCAAGTGCCGGTCGGTCAGTAGGGCTGTCCATAGGTGGCTGCCACGAATCTTCTTCGTAGTTGTAGGCATAGATTCGAGGGTTCACTTTATCATCACATGTTATTGCACCCCCAATATACACCTTGTTCTGTAGGCGTACGGCTCGAGCACTCTTTATGCCTTCTTGCAGTTTTGCACATTCTTCCCACTTTAGGGAAGCAAGAGGGTGCAGTATATCATCCTGCAATGGTGAGCAGAGACCATACAGTTGCATAAAAAACATGCAATAAGTAAATAAATTTGTGTTTTTAGGTTAGCTATATAAACCCAAGTATTTTGCTAGACTAATTTTGTGTTAATTGTCTAGGCTTTCATACAAGTGTTTGCTGGGTTTGGGAAAGATATTGCCTCGGCAAGTGGAATCATGCCTCCTAGAGGGCGTGGGCATGCTTTCTCAGCAAATTACAGCTTATCTTCCAGCCTTTTTATACTGCCAAAGTTGATTTTTGTACTACATATCAAAAAAATTCGGCGGGAAACGATGGGAATGTCCTTGGCTTGCTATAGTGGACTACAGCAAACACTGGCTGCCAAAAAACGTCTTGTGTAGGTATTTTTTAACAATGGGTTTCACCCATGGAGCATACTTTTCCAACACAACCTAGGCTAGCACTAGCCTTGTTCCTAGCCCTCCACCCACCTATTGTAGTTTGCAGGACACAATTCCACACATATATTATAGCAAACCTCGCCCCCAGATGATACGGCACATGCACTGGAATAAATATATTGCTAGGGGAGAGAGACTGAGAACGAGGCTAGTTGAGATCATGACATTGCAATCTAGGAGACTGCTGAAGTGGCAGCACACCTGCCTTACAATATATTCATTCCATGCTGTATAGGATTCATGCCATTCCAGTTGTAGACTGTGTGCCATAATAGCTGGGGGTGAGGTTGCATCATTATGCATACTAAATAATGTGAATTACATTTTGAAAACCTCAAAGAAAGAATGTGGTTATTTGCATGCTACTGCATGCAAATTTAAAGGAAACAGCTACAACATATTATGCAAACCCATCTCTTTCATGTGTTTGTTCACCAAATACTATAAGCAAGTAAGTACATTCTTTTCCAATGGTTAATTCCTTGCAACTTCAAAGGCAAATACCATATTATGGTATGCAGGCAGATTAGAACACAAATTCTCACACAATATACATAGATTTACGATGCCAAGGAAAGAAATGGCATATAAAATATCCTTGTGCTATTATTTAGTGCTAGAATTCATGGTTGGTTGCAAATGTGAGTGGCCTACCACACAATAATTAATATCACAATATCATGCCTATGTAATAGTGCCTTGGGTCATGATACACAATAGGTTATGCCTTTGGATTTTCACAGATAGCTACGCCATAGCTATATGCTCATATCCATAGGTCATAGGTTTCTATAACTTAGAAACTTGAGCGGTTGAGATCATGACATTGGAATTAATCTAGGAGACTGCTGAAGTGGCAGCTATGCACACCTGCCTTTCAATATATTCATTCCATGATCTATAGGATTCATGCCATTCCAGCTGTAGACTGTGTGCCATAGCAGCTGGGGGTAAGATTGCATGAGTTTGAACACTGAATAACATGAATTACAGTTTGAAAACCTCAAAGAAAGAACGTGGCTACTTGGCTACTGCAAGTTTTAAAGAAGTTCAAGGAAACAGCTCATTGCCAAGCCATATAGCCATAGGTATACTTGACCTATCTCTTTTCCGTGATTGTTCATAAGAAAGTAAGTACATTCCTTTTCTAATGGCTTCCTTGTAACTTCAAAGACAATTACCATATGGTAGGCATAACACCAAATTCACACACAATACATAGATTTATGATGCTAGTGTGAAAGAAATGGCATGTAAAATATCCTTGTGCTACTAATTTAGTCCTAGAATTCCTGGTTGGTTGCAAATGTGAGTGGCCTACCACCCATATAATATTATGGGGGGGAGGGAGTAGACTACAAGTCTGGGACCATAGGCTATGTAACAGTGTCTTTGGTCACACATGATAGGCCATAGGCATTAAGATTTTTCACAGATAGCTACGCCATATATAGCTGTAGGCGCATGTATGACATACTCTTACAATATATTCATTCCATGCTGTACGATAGGATTCATGCCATTCCAGCTGTGACTGTGTGCCATGGCAGCTGGGGCTACCAGCATGTACGTATGAATTACATTTTGAAAACTTCAAAGAAAGAACACATAATGGCCTATACTGCGAATTTTAAAAAAGTTCAAGGAAACAGCTGCATCGATCATGAATGCATAATGCAAACCCATGCACAGGTATACTTGACCTATTTATCTCCTTCATGAGATTGTGCTGTGAGTAAGTAAGAACATTCCTTTCCAATGGCCAATGGTAGGAAAAACACAAATTCATGCACAATACATAGATTTACGATTCTAATGCAAGGGAAGGAAAGATTCAAATGTGAGTGGCCTGCTAATATGTGCACAAGGCTGATAAACAGACCTTCATACAGCCTCTTGAATAGCCTAAATTCTACTGGCCTTTACATACCTTTGCATGCAGACAGACGTATTATTAATCAAGGGGTGCCGTGACCACTACGTGTGCAACTGGACTATGTAAATCGACTTTGGATATTACATAGCTGCATAGTACAAAAGACCAACAAGACCCATACACATACCTCCGCCGCAAACATCGTCATGCTCACTCATCAGATGCGTCTAAGGTCAATCACGCACAAACTGGACGGGCACTCACAATTTCGCACACAAAAAAATCGACCAGAATCACTGCGCCTCAGCTCCACCCCTCTGCACGACGATTCCTCCAATGACCGCATCATTACGTAACCTTAACTGAGGCGTACGTACGTACGTACGTACGCGCGTACCGTATTCAGCCCCCACGTGCAGCTTACACGCTTATACTCAGGATGGCTGAGGATCTGCAAGAGTTTACCGAGAAGGCATGTCGAGTGTTCAGAGAGTGTTCCCTGGTACCCAGTGTGGCCGGAGCATGGATCAGGCCAGGTCTGGTTGCCCATTATGCTAGTTATGATGTCATAACAATACTAGGCAAATGCAGGACAGTGTGGGAGCCTTCGCGAGTGCACAGTCTACATGCATGTAACATGATTTTAAATACTTTTGGTACATGTATATGCTTGTATTGGCATGTGAACATACCAATCATATGCAAAATGGGATTCATTATAGTCTTTGAAGTCCTTAAGCATTCACTTCTTGGGGCAAAAGCACTGGATTAGCCGGTTTAGTCCAGTTGGTCTGCTGGGAGGCTAGAATTAGGTGTGGGTGTTGGAAAAATCCTATTCATAGGGGTAGTTAGAGGTAAACTGACCAATGAGAATGTTTTTTTTTAACTAGGCAGTTTAAGAGAGAGAATTTGGTTGGTCAACAGGAAAATGTAAAAACAGATGTTTCAGCCAGTTTTTCAGTCAGTTCCAGACCCAGTACAGTTTTTTGCAGTCAGTTTTTCAGTCAGTTCCAGCTACAGTTTTTTTGCAGTCTTTTTTCAGTTAGTTTCAGGTACAGTCAGTTTTCCAGTTAGTTCCAGGTAGGTACAGTCAGTTTTTCAGGTAGTTCCAGGTAGGTACAGTCAGTTTTTCAGGTACAGTTTCTGTAGTCCGTTTTTAACGGTGCTTACGTAACGGTGCTTACATATTGCAAAAATAGAATTTTGTGCACAGATTCGGTAAGATGTACGTACCACATCCATCTATAGACACGGGGGCAGAATTTGACTCGCTAGTGTGGGGCTCGCTCAGGCTCACCCCAATTATCTGTGGTTTGGCAGACTGTTTATGAGCTCTGTAATAATTATAAAGATTGCTCCACTTCCTAACTTTTTGTGCAATAAAACTGGGGAGTGGAGCCTAGCCACCACGTAATAGTCTTGTGTCAGTCCCCCTGTGAAGGTGTATCTGTTGTCCAGAATTTCTTATCACAGACATCAGACCAGAATCTTATGTAATTGCTAAGGCCACCTAGCTAGATTCTAAATTATACCACTCCAAATCAATAGAAGTGCCTAATTGAGGCCAAACTAGTGCAAACAATAGCTATTATGTTATATGTATGGTCCCACTTCCCTTTCTGTTCCCCAGGCCCACGCTATGAGGTCGAGGTTCGCTGGAGCCAGCGAGAGCTGGAGAGAGGCAAGAAGGTGGCCTACTCTAAGTCTTACTTTGTGGAGAGGAGGGGCCAGGAGGGAGGAGGGGGGCTTGAGAGGGTCTGCACCACGGCCTTCCAGAATGACATCACCAGGATGTGAGTAGCTATATCAGTGTTTTCCCCAAAGGGGGGTACCAGGGTGCTCCCCCCCCCGCCTTTCCTAACTTGGTTTCCTTTGTTGTGATCATTGGAATGTCTTTGATGTCATGGAAAAGTTGTATTTCTCCCCCTCCTGCTTCTTTCTTGACTGGGGGGGATGCTACATGAATCTCTTTTCCTAGCTACGAGCCCAGAATATAATTATTATGAGTCGCCTTAGTTACCAGTGAAATGACTACTTGTCTCCGCCCACTTCCTGTTTCCATCCCCCTCCCCAGCCAGAAGCTGGCCTATAGCAGTGATGGCTCTGTGAAGGCTGTGCTGGTGAAGGACAAGCCAGCCAAGGCAGAGGCAGCAGCTGAACCACAGCAATACATTGAGGTGGGTCACTATAGTGCCGTGGGCCACAGCAATACATTGAGGTGGGCCACTATAGTGCCGTGGGCCACAGCAATACATTGAGGTGGGTCACTATTATGCAGTGGGCCATAGCAATACATTGAGGTGGGTCACTATTATGCAGTGGGCTACAGCAATACATTGAGGTGGGTCACTATTATGCAGTGGGCCACAGCAATACATTGAGGTGGGTCAGTGGGCCACAGCAATACATTGAGGTGGGCCAATACACATTGCCCTATAGTGATAGCGATACTGTATATCTTCTAAAAATTCAGCAGGAAAAGAATAATTATGTCTCATCTCGCCGAAATAATTAGAGACAAAATTACAAATTTCTTACCAAAATGCGCAAGTGCCAAATAATTAAGAGTAGTAAATCAAATGGACAGTATGTGCTGTTTCACAAGTTGATTATAAGTTCATGTGTACATTAGATCTGGAGCAGTGATACTCTCCTCAAGACCATTGATGTCCAGCTGTTGAAGAAACATGGCAAGATCCATGAGGACAGTGAGTGATTGCCACTCTGTTTGCAGTCTTAAGCCTAACTCTTAATTGCACACTCGTCATCCTTTAACCCCTTGCCCACCCAGTCCACTTTGGTTCCTTCCACCTCTCTGCCGATGGGAAGCAGCTGCTCTACGTTGCAGAGCGTGAGAAGCCGAAAGCAGTCTCCTTCTTCAAGAAGCTTCCAGGTAGGGACTCCTAGTCTCATGCCCAGACTGAGGGGGAGGAGCCAAGGTCTGGGCACGAGACTACCTCACACCTTCCTCTGGTTTCCATGACACTTAATTCTGAATACTGTATTGATATTCTCGCTATTGCTTCTTCATTACAGAGAAATCAGAAGAAGGACCGCCCCCGCAGAGGGTGAGCAGTCAGTGGCAATGTTCTAGTGGTTAAAACACCTAGAGAATAGGTTTATAAGACTAAGCCAGTGTGGCTAGTTGAACGTTCCATTGGACCAGAGAAATGGTTCTCTATAACTTCGGTGTGCAGTACCATTGTTTTTTGTTCAAGGAATTGAGCTGCTTACTGCTGTTCCCCCCACCAGGGTGAGGAGTATGTGTACGACCCCAGCTGGGGGGAGCAGCTGGACTCTGTGGTGAACCCCGTGCCTGTCGTACTGGACTGGGAGACGGAGGAGTTCTGGGTCATCGACACAAAGAAGATGGGAGACATCTCAGGTGAGGGGTGGGAGGGAGAGGGCTGGATTACTGGTGTTTGAGTTTCTGAAATTGGCTGTTTGGATAGCTATATAGGTTACTAGAGCCATTCCCCCTCCCCTTTCCTTTTCCACCAGCTGGCCAGGCACGATGGATCCCTGGAGAGGAAGGAGGTGTGGTGTTTGTGGGCTGGGAGAACAGGCCACAGAAACTGGGATTTGTCTATTGCCTGAACAGGAGGTGGGTAACATTAGTCTTATTACAATATTTCTTTCCACTTACCGTCAAAATCCCATACCTGAAGGTCTGCCCTATACCATACCAACTACAAGACTGGAGACTGGAGTGAGTTGGCAGATGTTTATGTCTGATTCTGATTCCTGGTGTATAGTGGCTGTAGGATCTTCCTACCCCCGTTCCATCACCCTCCCCACCTGCCAAACCTTCTTCTTTGCTCTCCTTTGCTCTCTCTCTCACACACACAGAACGGCTGACAGAGAACACTCAAAATGTCTTCTCACCGAGGTTCAGCCCTCAGGGCGACAAGCTGGTGAGGAATAGAAAATGAGGCCACAATGCTAGCTGTAGCCTGCCTTGAGCATGCTTACGACTCTATAGAGCATGACAGCTGTTAACTTCTATTCAACAGGTCTATTTTGAGGCTGTGGCTGGAGGTCCTCACCACACCTGTGGAGCGCTGAAAATGGTCAGCAAACCTGCCTTACGATGCTTCCCAGCCTGTGTTGTTTGCGGTATAGTAGCTGTAGAGTAAGGCTGGCTACTGCAGCACTGCTTTTGAATGTGGCATATTGCATACCTGTATTCTGGTTAACTGGAATGTCGGACATACTTGTTACTCCAGATAAAGTGGTCGAGCAAGGTCATTACCACTGTGGTGGACATCGTGAAGAGACCACAGGGTGAGTCAAACTATTTATTGGACTATTTATTCTGTGCACAGTGACCACCAATTGGTCAAACTGTTCCCCCTCCCACTAGCTGGCCAGTTCCCCGGGTTGTACGCCGTCTTCCTTCCCGAGCGATGCTGGGACTCCCAGGGACAGAGGGTGGTGCTGAACGACCAGTGGGGCAGCCTGCAGGTCAGTCCAGATCTCTCCCTCCCAACTATTGCACTCCTGTGATATAGCTATACGTGTGTCTGTCTCTTCATTAGCACTGTGATTTAGAGCATAAAGGCAGTACCTTTAATACATTAGCGTTTGTAAAAGTACTTTATGAGAAAACTGCAAGCGTTAGAATTTAGTGTTTGGACCATCCTAGTCCTGCATATAATTTTTTTCTTTGGGATAATTATTACAATAGTTTTAATTATCACAGGAGGTGCTGAGTGTCAGTGTGGAGGGTGGAGGGGTGCACAGGGTGACGGAGGGAGGGATGAAGGGGGCGTGGACTGTCCTTGACGTCTCACATGACCTGGTGGTGGCACAGTTTGCCAGCCCCAACATTCCACCGAAACTGGTGAGGCACTGACGACAGGTGTCTCTCATTTGAATGCCATCAGCCTCGCTCCTGACGTGGTCAGTTGCTTCCTCTCCATCTCCACAGATGATGGGTGTCCTCCCAGTGAAGCCAGCTGACCCCATCACATGGACAGAACTCGGTGAGTGTCAGCTACACAACTCCTGAAGCGGGTATGTCTTGTAGCCTGTGTCACAGCTGCTCCACCATCCCTGTCACAGCTGCCACCAGCACTGGGCTGACCGAGGGACTGACGTGGGAGGTGCTTACCTTCAACCCCCCAGAGGAAGGTGAGCTCTAATTAGATCCCATTTGTACTCACAGTTCTTTATGCTGCTCGGATGAGAGACACTCTACATGTTTCCGAGAGTATGTTCCTTCTCCTCAGATGCAATTCCTTACGAGGCCATTCTCCTGAAGCCCAAGCCGGACCCCTCCTCCCTCCCACCACTGGCCGTCCTCCCTCACGGTACAGCCGACTTATTAGCCACGTCATGCTACATCATTTGGCTGCAGAATACCTTTTGAGCTAGCATGTGCCAGCACAGTGGAGGAAGAGTCTGCCTGTTGTTGACAGTTCCTCCTCTGATCGCCCTCTACCCTCCCCCCTCCACCCCTCACCCCCTCCTCCACCCCTCGACCCTCCCCCACCCCTCCCCCCTCAGGTGGTCCTCATGTTGCCATCCCAGCCGACTTCATTGTCTGGCCCGTGTGCATGGCAGCTCTGGGCTTTGCTGTGCTCATGGGTGAGTGAGCTCAATTGCTAACTTGCTAGTGCTGAACCTCAATAGGCTAATACAGTGGCGTGAGTGAGTGTATTGGGATCTGCTTTGTGTGTGCTCACACACCCTCACACACACACACACACACACACACACACTCATACACACATACACACACACACACACACACTCACACACACACACACACACTCCACAGTGAACTACCGGGGTTCAGCCGGCTATGGTCAGGACAGTATCTTCAGTCTCCCTGGGAAAGCAGGGACGCAGGACGTCAACGATGTGCAGGTACTCAAGAGCTCTGCACTAGTAGCCACACCTCACAGGCCCTGGGGTAGAGAGATTGAGGGGGAAGCTGTTCTTTTTATAGCTAGTGTGTCTGTTACAGGTCGTTGTGATGTGACGCTGACTGCCTCTCTTCCTGTGCTAACCACTGCCATTCTCTCCCTCACAGAACGCAGCAAGGTCGGTGGTGGAGGGGGGCGTGGCAGATGGTAAGAAAGTGGTAGTGCTGGGAGGATCACATGGAGGGTTCCTCAGCGTACAGCTGATTGGACAGTTCCCGGTGAGAAACAGATTACATCATCTCTTACATAATTAGTCTACTTGAATGCTTATTCAGTTTACCTCAGACTGTTGGTAGCTCTGCTGATAGGCAGTACATAGCAATGTTCCCAGCTCATAGAAGAAGTTATTAGTACATTATAACTGCTCTTGCACATTGAGCCGGTGAAACTAGCTAGGGGGTATCTGTTTGGGAGGAATCTGGGGCACAGACTGGAAACCATGCCAATGTGCGTGTAGTCCATAGATATGAAACATGGCTACCACAGTCTATTATAGTAATGTAATACCATCTAACAGTTGGTAGATCCAATGAAAGGCCATGCCTTGACAACGACCAGTATGCGTATGCAATCTCCTTTGAAGCATTCTATGGCTGCTCCAACCCCTCAGGACTTCTACCGGGCGGCCAACATCCGTAACCCAGTGATTGACATGGCAGGTACGTGGCCTCACACCCAGGCCTTCCAAGCCTCAGCTTTTATCTCATAGTCTTCAAGAAAGCGTGAGTAGGTATGGGATAAAAGCCGGGGTGGACGTCCTGGGTACGTGGTTAGCAGGTGCCATTCCGTTTTGTTCTTGTCTTTTGCAGCCATGCGTTGTACATCGGACATCCCTGACTGGTAAGATGGATTACTCACTAAGAGAGGAGCAACACATGAAGCTAAACTGGGTACCTGGGTGGTTGAAAGCTACGAAATTATGTGGTTAGGTTATTAAAGAGATAGTCCTTTGCCTACATGCATTTGAAATTGTTACTGCAACCACTCCTACTATTCCTTACTGTACAATAACATCTTCTGGATGCCTGATCTAGAGAATCAGGAATGGTATGCACTAGTAGTTAGTGTAGCTACGAAGCACCCATGGCCCGGGTTCTTGCAGAGAGGGTAAAGTAACTTTCTCTGACTCCTCCTGTATAATGCTTTTCCTTGTGTGTACCTCTCGCATACATACACACACACACACACACACACACACACACACTCACACTTACACACACTCACAGGGACTTTGTGGAGGCTGGCCTGCCATACGACCCTGCCAGAGTACCGACGTCTGAGGATGTCTCAACACTCCTAGCTGTGTCCCCCATCTCACACGCCCATAAGGTGGGCATACACTGGGTAGCATCTTGGCCGGGCTAAAGGGTTCAGTGAATGGGTATGTGCACAGCCTCAAATCATCTTCTGGGTGAATCTTACGTGACTGGGTTCAATAGAGCATGGTTTGCTGGGCTCCTGGTTCGCCTGTGTGTTCAAACATTTGCATTGTGGCACACACTCTCCAGATCAAGGCTCCGCTCCAGATCCACCTGGGGACAGCCGACCTCCGATGTCCCCCGTCTCAGGGGAAGTACATCTACCACATGCTGAAGGCCATGGGCAAGGAGACAAGGTGAGTAGCCCCACCCACAATGTTTCCCGTGTTATATTGAAGTTTTGTGCATGAGTTAAATATCCTTTTCCCTGCAGGCTACTGCTATACCCTGGGGACTCGCACCCGATAAGCTCTGTTTATTCGGATTCTGATTCGTTTGTGAACTCCATGAAGTGGCTTTACAAACACTCTTGTTGCTAACTGAGTGCGAGAAAATCACAGGTCGATAGAGACGTGCAAGAAATGCCTTTATGTCGTTGCAGTTTAGAATGATGATGTTGGAAGTTTGATTTAGAATTCATCCATGTTTACCATAGCTAGGATGGGGTACTCAGGGCTGTACTGTGCGTTTTAGCCATCTACAACTCAAGCAACCTCGTTCCCATGGCCACACACTGCGTGGTCATGGGAACGAGGCTAAGCTCATCAGTTATATTGTGGCGTATGAGCTGCAGCTACTCAGTGAAGCTAACTAGCCACATCCAAACAACATCCAGGCCCCCAAACTACATCCACTCCCCCAAACCCTCATCAATTGAGATTTGTACGCTGCATATTTCCTCATCTGACCAGATAGGTCGACACATTACAGCAGAAATGTGCACTGTCTCGTATGTTGGTTGGTAAATACGTAGTTTGGAGCTGGGAATTAGCCTGTTTGCTAGGATTCAGATTAAGATTTGTATGCAGAGAGTATTGATGGCTAGAAGCCCTCACATATCCCTAAAACCAAGAGCTAAACCGGTATGGATGGAAGGGTGCACATGGATGGGAGGAGGGCTGAAAGGGGTGTGGCCTGTTCTTGACGTCTCACACGACCTGGTGGTGGCACAGTTTGCCAGCCCAATGCAGCATACTACCAAATGAAACTGGTGAGTGAGGCAGTACTGACTTTAATTAGCATGTAGAAGCCTGTGCTAACTCTTGTGTCTTTCATCTGTGTACTGACTTACCATTACTTCATTTCTCTATCTAATAAGTGTCCTCCCACTAACCCATCCACCAAGCCATGCTCACCAAAGTGTGTATGACAAAATCATTGTGACCTTACAGTGTAACTATAGCACTCATTGCTGCCTCCAGTGTTGTTGCTTTTTCTACACATCCATAACTATGGTAACATCCTGGAAGACTACACAGCTGTAGCTATCACTGAAAGTGTAATCACATTGGGTGGAGGCCAGTATAGAAGTCCTAGGCTGGAAAATAAACAACTTAGTGAAAAGGTAACCCTACAGCTGGTGTGTAGCACTCACTTATTTGGAGCTTTGTTACTGAGTAGAGATTTTATTTGTAGTCACAAGTAGTTTATTACTATAGGCTGGTATTAGTAATCTATTTTTAGCCTGTATGTGTAATTTCCTCTAATGTAATTCATTAGTGTAGTTTTGTGGAACCCTGTGATGTGGACGTTGTAGTGTGGCTGAAGTGGTGAATGATGCTATTTTTAGCAGTGTAGTAATTAGTTGGCGTGTACATACATACATACATACATACATACATACATACATACATGTGTGCACACACACACACACACACACACACACACACACTCCAGTATAGGTGCAGCATGAGCCCAAAGAGTGAATACTGGGTCATGCAAAAAATTTGTTGGTTGTCACCCTTAGACCCGGCCCTAGTAATCCATTGCCACACCCACCACCACCTCGAGAGTGAGTCTTTCAAAAAAGCATAATGGGTACAATGTGGAGCCTGAACCCCATTCCCCCCCATTTCCTTTCTCCCCCGTCCCCGTCCACCATCTCCCCCGTCCCCGTCCCCCCCCCCCTCCCGTCTCCGTGCTCACGGGCTCCTGGTACAATAGGTGCAGTATAATTCAATACCCTATCAGAACTGCTTCCCAGCTCAAGTTACTCAAGAGAGTAACTTTACTAACCTCATGCTATTAATTAGATCAGTATACCTGCAAATATGGGACAGGCTGCCATGGGAACACCTTTTAGAAACCGTGGCGATCCGTGCAGAGAAGCCTTATGCTGGTGCCCACCCACATACAATGCAAGTCGTGTATTGTATGCACGCACACACACACACGCATGCACACATGCACATACACACACACTCACACTCACATGCACACACACGCACACACACACACACACACACACAGAGAGATGACATCAGACAGCAGTCACATGTCCTCCAATATCACTGCATGGACTATGGCTCGTTAGGTGCTTGACCCTCATTTCCCGTCTGAACAAATATTTCCCTGATGTCATCATTACAGCATGCATCTTATTCACACTTTGTTGGAGACGTTATGTCTAGCTACTATATATAGTTCATGAATATTTAGTGCTCAACGTTCACCAAAGATTACAAGTACCTAGCTGTACAGTTACGTACTGATATCGATGTTTGAGGAATGTTAAATCAATTTAGTTCCTTCTGCTGCCACTGATCATTAGCGTTCATTGAGTAGTGGAACCGTAATTAGTGATTCTTCAATAATTACACACCCAGACAGCCGATATGAGAGCATGCCATCTGGTATGGCGGCTGTGGCTTCGGTGATAGATAGTTAGCAAGATATTCGACTATAAGCTCTTGAAACCCTTGCAGAGGATCCATTTTCAGTTTCACTATTAGCTGTAGTAACTTTGTGAAGGCCCTAAACTCTGTTAGCGTTGATGTCCCTAGATATCAGATTCTTTGGTTTTGGGCTGCCTGCTGTTCGTCTTTACCTTTTTTGGAGGTTCCGAACTGTTGATATGTGTTTCAGTTTCTCTTCTCAAGTATTCACAAACTCTGGAAGTGTTTTTCAAAATCTGGAGAGAGATGAGATGGCCTCGGGGTGGACTCCCTTTGTGTGGAACAAAAACTTATTCCATTCTTTCGCTTTCCTCTTTCGTTCCGAGAAAACTCATTACGTGCAGTGGGATTACAAACTGACTTTTGGAAATATACCGTTTAGTTTTCATGCACTTTCACACACGCACACACACTCACACACACGCGCATACATACACACACATACACACATACATGCACATACATGTACACATACACACACGCATCCAACTACATGTGCGTGTGCACAAATGAGCCAAACACACGCACACCACTCTTGCAGAATACAGTGTGGTTGGTGATGGAGGGGGGCGGGGCAGGTGGAAAGAAAGTGGGAGGATCACTGAGACCATGTAAGAGATGATGTCATTCATTTCTCATTGGAATTGGTGAGATATAACATCATGAATAATGCCCTGTGCCTTGGTGTTGCATCATGCAGCGAGGACAGGCCACACCCCCATATAGCCTGGGGACGAGACTAATGCATCATGCAGCGAGGACAGGCCACATCCCTGTATAGCCTAGGGATGAGACTAATGCATCATGCAGCGAGGACAGGCCACATCCCTGTATAGCCTAGGGATGAGACTAATGCATCGTGCAGCGAGGACAGGCCACACCCCCATATAGCCTGGGGACGAGACTAATGCATCATGCAGTGAGGTTGGGACACTTGTTTGTGCCCTCCTCCCCCCCCCCCATATGATACATATAATCTGGACTCCAGATGAGATCAACAGGTTCCATCGAAAGCTTAAGCACATGCCATTACGTACATACAATGTGTTAGCCTCGTTGCCAGGCTCTTGCGCAAAAGCCTAGCAATGAGACTAGCAATTAATATATAAGTGCGAGTTCAGGAGTAATCGCATAAGTGTTATCTGAGGGTCATGGAAGCCACAAGGGCTAACTTGCTGAACCTATTGCAAGAATGTACGTATTCTCAAATCACATGGGAGTCCTTTAAATAGAGGTAAGGGCTCACACAGGATGCTGGCCTCATTTCCAGGCTGGGAAGGAGGCTAACAGAAAGGAAGTGGGGCACTCTGGCACTTCTTGAAGGAAATGCCACTGCTGAATGGAACCTGGTATTCTAGGGAAATGCCAGATTCCATTCAGTGGAGCCATCCTGTTGGAACCCTCTCAAGTGCAGCTGTCTCGCTTGCTATGCTGTGACCCTATTTGTGCAATGCTAGGCCAACACCAGGAGCCATTACGTCGTGTCTGCTGTGACACCAGGAGCCATTACATCGTGTCTGCTGTGACACCAGGAGCCATTACATCGTGTCTGCTGTGACACCAGGAGCCATTACATCGTGTCTGCTGTGACACCAGGAGCCATTACATCGTGTCTGCTGTGATGCTGATACTCTGTCCCTGCTACATACTCCCTCAAAGCACTCTATGGCTGCTCTAACCCCTCACGACCTGGGCATACTATGGCTGCTCCAACCCCTCAGGATGTTTGCTGGGCAGCCAATATATACACAACCAGGATTCTGTCGTGAAACGTTGATCCCAGCGTGTGTGAATGTGTGCCGGATTTTGATCTCTTGTTCCATGTGTTGCATTCTGCAGACAAGCGTTGTCCTTCGTCAGATATCCCAGACTGGTATGATGTCTGTGAGCGACAATTGTGCTGCTTGCTAATGTAATTCGAAGACTATCGTGTCCACAGCCTATGGCACCTCAAGGGCTTCACTGCCTTTGTATTAGATACACAGTGTGAGCTGTTTGTCTTTTGTCAGTGCCCGTGGGCTGTATTGGTAGTCTTTGTGTATAGGGTGAGATCTTGCTAGAAATGCTTGCCTCTATCCCCCCCTTTTCAAATGCTCAGTTATGTGTTTTATGTTAGGGGGGGTATAAGAAATTTCCCCTACTTATCCCCCCATATAATTGTAGCTAAAGAAGTGTCTTAATTAGGCAATGTTTCAAGAGACATAATTAGTTATCAAAGAATTTAGCTGGCCTCGATCAGAATCGACATCAAAATCCCGGAAGAAGGAGTATTCCCCCACATACCTCTAAACCCTTCGCCATCTGGTCTTAGCTTCCCCTGGTAATTGAGAAAACCCTATAATATGTACACACATATGCATATGTATTCCGGGTGTGGACATTACCCGTAGTGTATATATATCTGGAGGGGGTATTCTACATGGCATTATCCTTTGCAACTGATAAAGTGACCCTGTATGGATCATTACATCATTGATTGTTTCCCAGCACCCTTAGACCAGTAATGGAGTCCCCATTCTCTCCTCACATGTCTCATTGCATGCAGCTCGTGGATCAGCAGTGCCTGCTAGCTAGGTAACTACCAAATTCTCAGCAGGGGGGAGGGGGAAGGGGAGGGGAGGGGGGGGGGGGGGAGGCAACAATGGTCTAGTCATCAGGAATTTGTCTACGGTTGCTGTTGTTTGAATTCTTGGAGGTTTTTTGTTTATTGTTAGTATAACTGTATCCAGGTCAACTTTCTCTGGACCATTGGTCAAAAACATGTGGGACTGGCTGCCTAACTGATCTGGTGTTGTGTATTGTGACGTGGAACTGGATCTGGCTACCCGATGCTGGTGTTCACAGTTTTGACATGAGATTGGGACTGGCTACCTGATGCGAACATTACACTGGTGTTCATCACTGAAAGGTGCAACCTCATTAGTCTTGCAACCAGCCTGCCAGCCTCATGATCTGTCGTTCTCGAGCACTCTCCAGGCCAGTCGGGGTTGATCATGTATTTGGAGTTTTAGGGCAGTGGCATTACAACATTGGTATGTATGACCTAGCGGGCCATGGGCCGGTTAGGGATCTGGGAATTAATGTTTACATTCCTTAGCTCCACGGGTCCTTGAGTTCTTGAGTTTGTTGCAACTAGGGGAGCTGCCAGAGGCCAGCGCTGTGTCATCCTCTCCATACTTGGGACGTACCCTTCCGTCTGCACTAGAAGTGGTGTGTCTGTGCACGCCACCAGAGTTGGTGAACATGTGATTGTCTGATGGTCACAGTGTAGCTGTTAGTGTTGTCTGGTTGGTGGCACAGTTGGTATGGCCACATATGTCCAAAGATATTGAATGGGTTTGGAATGAAGGGTCGAGTTTGGGTGGGTGAGTCAGTATCCAGTTTGGGTGAATGGGAATCAGTTTTGGCTGAACATGCATTCAGAATTGGCAAAGAATAAAATTAATTTGGAATTGGTGAATGGAATCCCCTTTTTTTTGGGTTGAGCACGGGTGAATCAGAACCGGCCTCAATAGTGTGATGCACTGCTACATTCAAAGTGTACTCTAAACGAGAACTGTTTATTTGTCAGCTCATTTGTAGTTGATGTTTCCGTCAGAAAAAGGAAAATGCGACAATGTGTTTCCTCTCTTATCGCCTACATGCGGTTACGTGTGTGTTGTTTCAGAGGTACTGTATTGTGGTATGTACTGGTACAGTTAACCCGTACACAGGGTCTGCCTGCTCCATGTACATGCAAGTACTCTACATGTAAGCCTACATGCTTTCCCTATCTGTTGTGTACCTATAACCTAGCAACAGTGGTCCTGATCTCCTGGAGCTGTATGCATGAAACTGAATGGTATCTCAGTCAGTAATTATTGTATTCACTTAGCTCCGACTAAACCCGACATGACACATAGCTAGAACATATTATGTGAGGCAAACGCAAGACAGACTGGATTGAACAAATGCCAAAAGGTTAAATCTCTTATGTCATAAAGAATGTAGTCTTTATCAGAACCTACTTAATGCTTCGTTTTTTTTGGCTTTTGATGCTAATTAACATCCAGGCTGAACTGGTAGATGCTGGCAATGCTTGAAACTGGTGGCTTTCAGTGTCCAGCTCTCACATTACAGTACCTCAATGGCAGTTTGAGGGACAATGGCACAAAAGGAATATAGTGTCCCTCCTTTTGTGGTATTGTCACTCATTCAGACTTGAAAACTGTCATTGAGGTGCTGTAATGTGAGAGCTGGACACTGAAAGTCACCACTTTCAGTATTGCCAGCATGTCCCAATTAAGGTACTGTTAATTTGGAAAATTTTCCTCATTGCCTCACCACGCTATTTCCTGTATAGGTTAATAGGGAAAGAAATTTCCTGTATAGGTTAATAGGGAAGGTCTCCCACAAAATACCTTTACAGGAAATAGAAGCATATTTGAAGCTCTTCTGTTTGAAAATGTAGTCATAGAAGCTTAATTGCTTACAGTCAAGTTGGTGCATCAGGTTTTTCCAGTTCACTGTGATCAATTACTGTCCTAGAGCTGGGTCTTAAGCTAACAAGTCCCAGGTCATTGCCCCACAGCTACAGGGTTGCCAGGCAACTGCTGGCCAATATTAATTACTGCAACACATGTACCTATACTGAAACCTTTAGAACTTTTTACGTGGGGGGGGGCTAGGACGGCTGGGGTGGCTGTGCTCCCAGGATCTTATACCCGCACTAAGGAAAATTTTAATTACCGTGAACCTAGGTAATCAGTACGCAGTACTGGGTACGACCTTAGTGGTTATGTGGTATCAGTATGAGCCTCAGCCATCACACAGTATCGGTATGCAGTATCACAACACTAAAGGCCTGGCATATCTAATACAAACCTGTGGGTTGGTTTTCCCAACTGATCCCGTCTGTTTGCTGTTTTTTTTTCCGGGTGTCATTTTTTGTGAGAGTTCTAAGAATTAGACGAATTATTCTAAACACAACTTGAAATTACTAAAGCATTATTCGTATCTCCCATCTTTCCCCCCCCCCCCCCTCCCCATGTGTGTGAGGTGCTGCTGCAGAGTAGTTTCTAGACCTGTGCCGCACACGCTGCGTAGTTCCAATTAGGACGATGAATTACTGTTAATTTGTTTATTCATTAGTTACGTGCGCGATACTGGTTCAGGTATGTCTAAATATTCATTAAAGGGATGCCATTGCTATTGTAGTGGGATTTGTACTATTTTTAGTCCCAAAGGTTGTGTAATGGGACTTTGTTTCAGCACCAAAGATAATGTAAACGGAACAGCTTTTTCGATAGCTCAACGTAAACAGCTTCATTTTCTCTATCCTGCTGGGAGGGAGAAAAGGTATATTATACTATTGGCTAGATGAATTTTGACAGGATGTGGTATTTGCTGAGTGTGTTGAATGAATATCTCAGTTATTAATAGAAGGGAATGCAGTCCAGGGGGCCCTTGAGTTTTCTGGAACTCCTTGAGGATTTTTTTTGCTGCTGAATTAGCAGAAACCTGGTGGAGATAATGAAATATAAGATGGTTGTGCCTGCCCCTTCTTTTTCAGTCAACACCATGACATCACCATGACATCATGGAGAGGCTAGCTACCACACACACCCACTTTGCCCCCAGTCCCCACTCAGGACCCTTAATTTGTTTAAAGATGTGTTGTACATCTACAGGACTGCGAGCCTTGGGCTGTTGCAGACAAGCTCTAACTGATGGCTGGGACTACTATAAGATGTGAAGCAAAGGATGAACTCATACAGCTATGGAGTATTAGCTATATACCTAGTGACTCGCAATGCACCACTCCTCAATCACAGTAGCAGTTCAATTGTGTAACTGTGTTACATATTGGTTTTGCCTAGTGTACTAGGAGATACGAATGAAGGTTTCTCAGTTCGCTCTTGGATTACAAAGAAAGGCTCTCTGAATAGCAACCAGTTTGACTAGTTTCTCTAGTCTTTAGGTGAAAGTGAAGTTAGTGTGATAACACCTGTGGTTTTATAGCCACACACGTCAAGACACGTCACAATGCTTGTCAGCAAACATCACGTGAGGTCAGGGTACCGCGACCCTGAGGAGACTAGAGGGTGGAGCTAGCTCGGGTCAACCCCTGACCTCCTGTGACGTGCGCTGATGAATATTGTGACGTGCATCTACTTGAAACATCTGTGCAGTTTCTTTCCGAATTAAAGTTGGCATTCAGAGAGCCTTTGTTGTACTAGGAGATATATAGTGGCAGTGCATAGTGCTCAAATAAGAATAAACAAGTACGCTAATTGAATCACCACTGCAGTGGTAGCTTAACTATAATGCCTACACACATACCCAGCACTCACTTTCACTCAAGGGGTGATATCCCTATTGCTATATGCACAATATCACTACAAGGGTTGGACGATAATTTAATTTCTTTCCTCGATCTCACACTTTTGGCCAAAACTCGTGTTTGAGCACTCATGTCTTCCTTTCACAGTGAGTTTGATGACTTGATTATGGGGACGCTCCCGAGTGGTATTATGCTGCTAGAGCCAAACCGTAGATAGTACAGAGAGTAACCCCCCTTAGAAAGTCCCGTTAACGTTTGTAGCCAGGTGGATGCCCTCCTGACCACAGGTGCACCTATCTGGGTACATCAGTGATATGTGATATTAAATATAGTAAAAGCAGCCATATGAATTTGGGCACTTTGCTGTAAACAAGCGATCAGGATTCTATGCAGAGTCTCCACAGCGGAAGGCTTTGTGGTCTCACTAGCAGTGATGGCTGTACTTACCTATGACATGCGAATCAAATTCAAACGCCAATTGCACCTTTAGCTTGTTCATTTCATTCTGGAAGGCCTGGGCACTCCAGAATTGCTTGCAGTCACAAGTGCCCCCCTCTCAGGGGAGGCACCTCTACTACAGTCATGCTGAAGGCCATCGGCAGAGGGGTGAGGTGAGTGGTACCGACCACAGCAAGGGGCCGCCTAGTCTAGGTCTACATTTCCATGTAGCTTTAAGTCATGACTCTTTTCATTTGGCAATCCCCCTTGTTGACTGAGATTCTTTCTTCTAGGGAATGAGACTGATGGCAAATACATAGGTTTGTGTGCTGCTCGTTCATTCTGCTAGCTGGCCAGGTTCCAGATTTCCCTCCAATTGTTGCTGCTTCCAGACCTACAAGACACACAACATCTGTAGTGGACTCAGTCCTACTCTCTTTTTTGTTGCACGATATGGGACCAAACCCTCAGAGTACATGTTGGTTCATGCAGGTGGTGTTTTGGTGATGTGGTTGCTCAAATATCCTCCCATTCACTTCTTGGAGTAGTCAGCAACACTTTTACTTTACTACAGTCTGTGTACTCTATTTGTATTACTGCAGCAGAATGGTAACTTTGTATCAAAGGAAGAGAGATTACTGTAGTCTAGACCTGACCAGGTCACCTGGTGTTGAATACACTGGCCCTTTGTCTTATAATATTGCCTTATGTGCGATAGCGGTTATTTACTGCTGCAAGAAGAAAAAACGCTCGTTTCTTTTTGAAGGTGAGTCTTGATTCTGATGCTTTGTGAACTCCATAAAGTAGCACTGGATTGTTGCTAATTGATCTCAAGAAAATCACACATCAATTTTTAATGGCGCTGTGTTCGCATGCATTTTGCATAAGTGTATGCACTTTAAGACTGCATCAACAATTCTGTTTGCATGCAAGAAGTATATGGGAATTGAATCAGTATGGAATGTTGCTACAAACTTAATTTATTTCCCATGCACACTTAAGCTTGTTGACTTGTGTGAGCTACACGGCCTTCAAAAGCTCCTTCGTCACAGCTTTGTGTTCCTGCCACCTTTAGTCTTGCTGTTTCATAGACTTGCCAGATGTCAATGGGATGTTAAATAGTGCTCTGGGACACTTGCTCAGCAAGGTGTTAACATTCTTCCCCCCTATGAGCGCACGCTCGTCAATGAATGAGGACTGTTGACATTATTCATGCGGCCGTGCGGCCGCAGCAAAATTATGAATACACTTAATTTTGAAATCGTCCAATCACGTTTTGCGTTTACGTCAGCTGCGTGACCCTTGCCATGCCGACCTCCCAGGTGTTGTATAAAATTAGCGATCCCCGGAAAGCAGTTGAGTGAAAGAAAGGAGGCCTTGCTGTATTCAGTGGAGATACGTGGCTGTAATTCTTAACAGGTGGTTTAGCTTATCAGAGAAGTGAAATTTTGAGTTTTGGTCAAGAGAGCCTTAATGGCAACACGATTTCAACTTCTGAACAGCGCCGTCTGCACGCCACCATTACCTACTAAGGCACGAGGAACCTCCAAGAGAATGTCAGCCTCCCAGAAAACCAAGGTACCCCTCGCGGACCAAGAGCTGAAAATGCAGTCAGCTTTCCTTTGTTATCACACGTTTTACTACATTCTAAAGGAAGAAGGCATTAGGATGAATGGGTACGTTCACGGCGACGAGCACGACCCACCACCAAGAGATATGCCATGTTTGACAAGCGCTGAATTTCAAGAGTCTTATGAAACTATCAAACGAAATTGCATGTACCTGAGGTCTCAGCACCGTGATGAAATGCTAGGGCTTGTAAAGACTTTGGACATTAGAGACTCAAAGTTACAGAGCAATTACACAAAAGTTGCCTCAACTATTATTGAAGGAGAAATTCGCTGGGGACGAATTGTAGGTCTTTTTGTGTTCACTGCTATGCTTGCTGTAAGATTGCACTCAGAAGGACAGCAGCAAAAAATTGAAGGACTACCGCAGTGGCTTTCGATGTTCATAAATGATAACGTGTCAGAGTGGTTACAACAGACACCTGGAGGATGGGTGAGTCATTTGTTTAGTGTTAGGGAGTGCTGCACTGTTAGGTATTGTCTTGCTTAGAAGAGATGCTTTGTATTGAATTCTATTGGGGCTATTGGACACGATGTAAACACGCGTCTTTGCTGTGTCCCTATTCATTATTGTGCCTGCACTGATTTACTGTTGTGAATGGATTAGAAATTACTGCTTTGGCATATTTTGTGTGGGAAGAACGCTAGGAATGTCTGCTGCTATGCATTCAATGAAGGATGTTGTGACCTGGATATTTTATTTACCTGCATAGGTCACATACATGGGGTAAACAAAAACCTCAAACTTGTAGGAGTTCAAAACTTCCCTGCCTGTAACCACTTTTGGCATCCTATGGACTGGAAGCAGCCAGTAATCTTGTAGGTGGCCTAAAAGAGCGCACTACACTTACTCAAATTTACTATCAGGTGTGCTCCAGCTGATTGACCTGTGGCCATGCGCATTTCATTCTAGCTGCTGACTCATGTTTTGGTGTAGGGTCATATTGTATGGCTTTGCCCTTACGCATGTGGATCTCCACTGCAACAAGCCAAAATTTACTGGCAGGTAGTAGATACCGTATCTGACCTAACCCATACCAAGCATGGTCTCCAATGGAAAATGTCTAGACTGCCATTGGTAGCATGGGTGAATTCTACCTTCTTTGGAGATTTTGTGTAGCTGGCATAACCCATAACGGTGGCCAATGGTAACCATTTATGGAGGCACACGGGACTGTGGACACCCCAAATGTGAAAAGTATATTCAACCTAGTGAATACTTTAGACTATCATGCCATCTTACTATTCACCTGACTTGGAGGCGTGCCCAGCCTTATAAAGAAACTTTTATTCATTTATTTCTGTAGACTGCTGTAAACAAGGCATTGGAGAAGAGACCATCCCAACAACCCCGCCCCGTCAAGCCGGGGAAGGAGCCTGCCAATGGCAGTTGGTTAACCATAGCAGCCCTTGGACTTGGAGCCATTGTGGTTGGTACCCTCGTGGGGAGATAGCAAAATTAGTCAATCTAGGAAGCAATCACTTTCATCACTTCTTGTTTCTGTACCCTGCTGAGCGAGCCCCGTTACCACCTTGGTTCAATCTTCCCCTCCTCTTATACTGCTACATATTCCACTTCCCCTGTTCACTGTGATGACTGTCAGTTTGTGTTGTATTTGTGTTGTTGGAAAATGAAAACCTTTTTAAACAATATATACTTTTCAACCTGTTATCCTGCTGAGAAACTGTATCACATGCACCAAAGTGTACAACACATGTGCAAACACAAACAGGTGCTATGGTACAGATTTCTGAAAGCAGATTGCATGAGGATGGGGGATAAAACCATGCCTGCAAAACTGAAGCCTGGGTCCATATTACATGTCTTTATACATGATAGTTGCGCTTGATAGCGTCCAGGTGAGAGTTCTTTGATTGGGGGCCTAGGAGGATGCTGTCCGAAGACCTGTAAGTGGATCGGGTTGCCATGGTAGCAGCTGCCTTGGGAGGCACTAAAGAGAAAAAAGTACAAAAAGTTTACTGCCTGCAATTTTGATGATGCAATAGCTGGCAGTCAAAAGTGTGAATAAGAATTTGGAACTAACACTTCGTATGTCCCATGTAAAATGCTACATACTGTTGAGTCTCTAGTCATGGGTAACTATGCAGAATATGGGGTGTATCATTCGATTTGCGACTGCGTGACCGATGCGAAACCCGCCAGGCTATATGGAATAGGAATGTGATCAATGACCCTTGGGAGTATCACAGCACTCCCCCGTGTGTTTATTGGGAAAGCTATGCGTAGGGCCCACCGGGTATTTGGGAGGGTTTGTGTAACTCTACTAACTGTTAATAGTCACTTGATACTACAAAGCATACCAGGGATAACAAGGCATGGGTGTTTCTCTACGAGCTACTGCAACACAACCATAAACATGTGTTGGGCATCTATTCCTGGTAAGTAACAAATTATGCCAGGGGGATATTTCAATAACAGGAAGTGTTCTGGTCGACCAACCACAGAACATGAACTGTACTGTGAGTTCTGGGGTTAACACGGCTGGGTCAGAGGAAGTCTGCTGCATGGCTACTCTTCTCTCCAGGGAATGGCGGGCTGAGGCAGTCTGCGACAAGGCTGGCTACATTCCAATGGGTTCAAACACAGCTGCACTGACTGCATGACAAAGCTTTCACTATGCAGAGACTTTCACCTCCAAACTTGCAGAGACTTTATTCATCTCCAAACTCGAAAAAACTTTCAGGTTTATGTACTTTCTCTGCTCTGCCTTGCCAGCAGCATGGACGATAATCTGGTCCTAGTAGTGGACAGATGATAATAATGTGGTCTAGTAGTCTAGTACATGGACATTACAGCAATGACCTCACTCTCTTCAATATCCTGTTTGAATCGCAAGGGACTATAGATGGTCAATTCAACAGACTCACCATGGGACTAGTTATTAAAAGTTTAGTGTTTGCTCTTACCTGAGTCCAGGTGCCGGGCGATTGAGCGGTCCAGTTCCATTCTCACGGAGCCTAGGAGTTCTTCAGTGGAGGAGTGATCCTGCGAGAGTGAGTGTGTGTGTGTGTTATTGCAAGCTAGGTCAGGCATCCAGCAGTATTAAGATTTTATGTCTAGTTATTTAGGGATATAATACTCCAGCCCCACTATCACAAATACGATTGGAGTCCAGTACCATGGCGCCACTTGAAAGCTGATCTCATTGTTTCGCTGATTACTGGTACTCCATGCATGGCTTCACCCATACCACCATGCACTTACAGCTAGGCTACCGGCTGGTGCCCATACCTCAACTCCCCAGCTTTCATCACGGAATGAGGCCACACAGGTTTAGTCTCGTTCCCATACAGCCCACCTATCAAAAGTGGAGTGGTGGCATACTGTCTTGGTGAGTGGTTTGGGAATGAGACTGATGCTGATTCTGGCTTTATACCCAGCTATCATGTAGTCTAAGCAAGGAGTAGCCTCGCGCCCAGTGCCTGGGAATGAGACTGAGAAGGCCTCCTAGCCATCAAGCCCCCCAGACCAATGCTCACCGCAGTGGTCCCACTGGGCCTCAGTGGAGTGGAGGTGATATGGGTGTGGCGGTGAGGACCAGCTGGGGAGGCCACTCGGATGGCAGAGCTCTGGGTTGCGTTGAGCAGGTGCTGGGTCCGATTCCGTTCCAGGCTGTGCGTGTGTGTGGTGGTCAAAGATAATACAATTTTCTGACCACAAAAATATATATTTCCAAGCCATTATCTTAAGTGGACTTCCATGTACCAGGCATGCATGTTTCCTAAAGTGCTTAGATCTTGTGACAGCAAAATACACTCATTAGTGTGCAGTCAGATTCTCAAGGGCATTCAAGGGTTGGTGACATGAGCCTTGCCGAACGCAGCTACAGCTGGCTCACGGAATCCTGATAACATAATTGCCTCAGGCCCCACGCCCAACCATATATGAAAGTGAACACAAGGGATGCACGATCAAACGGCTCTCGCTTTGGCCATGGTGCTCAACTCAGCAGCTGCAAGTAGCCCAACACGGCCAGCATTTAAAGTGCCATGGGGCAATAGCAATTGTCCAATTGTCCTAACTCCCCAGAGGACAAGAAACTTAGCTACCTGTGTATACCGTGGGTGACAGCTGTACGCACATACACGTGTCTATATATGGCGGCGAACATGCCTGTAGGCTCTAGTGCACATGGGTAACACTCAACCTAAACAGTCACATGGTCACCTGGAGCACTGTAATACGATTGCTGTCACAATCACGATCATGTGATGGTGTTCTCATTGTTAAGCTGAAAGTAGACATAAGCGAATGCAATTGTGTTAGCATGAACTATCCCACTGGTAGTGTACTGTTCTAGGGTCGTAGTACGGGTAGGAACATAATGATTTAATATGACGGCTGCAGAAACGCTCATATGCCAGGATTCTGGCCATCCTAGCTTCATACCCATGTTTTACCCTGTGTTCTAGCCTCATACTCAGGTTCCACCCTAGCACACTAACCTCATACCCAGGTTCCATCCTAGCATGCTAGCCTCATACCCAGGTTCCATCCTAGCATGTTAGCCTCATACCCAGGTTCCATCCCAGCATGCTAACCTCGTACCCAGGTTCCATCCTAGCATGCTAGCCTCATACCCAGGTTCCATCCTAGTGTGCTAGGTACCCGGGCCTAGCTTTATCTTGCAATCATGGACAAAAACCAGTAACACTATAAAAGCTGGGGTTGGAAGGCCTCACTATAAAGCTAGGGTACAGCTGCTCTCATCTATACTTGGTAATGCTGGCTACTGGGAAGTATAACATGTGACCCTTTGGGCCCGGCCAAGCTTGCTTTAGCTAGCCACTCTGTGTGGGTGTTTCAATCACAATATTATTGCCCTTGAAAGGTTACATTAGCCCTGCTGTAGTTCTAATGTGGGGGCGATGTTGATAGGGGGACGAGGGGAGATGTTGACTGAGAGATAGGGGGTTTGTTTTGTAGCGCAGTGTATACAGTTTTGAGTCTCAGCGCTAAATGGATTCTTGCTGGCAATTAGATTGAAGGTCAGTTGTTGTTTCAACAGAAATTCTAATGCTGAACTCTGTCAGTGTTTACAGTCTGTAAGCCCACTTGCTTGTATTTAAAGCATGTTTCCAAATAGCATTCCCAAGGTGGGAATCTGCCCAGCCTACGTACTTTCAAGTTGTAGTGGCTCCAACCATCTACCAATTACTTTACGTCAGATATTAGTGGCGGTTACCTCATCAATGACTTAAGCTTATTCTCAGGAGTGGAATCTCTTTAGCAGATCACAAACTAAGTCAGCTTGAGGAACAGCTGCAATAGGCCAACAGCTGCTTCAAATTGAGCGTAATTGTTTGTGATATGAAAGCCAAGACTTTAATTACAAAGATTAATCTTTCACATGGTGATGGAATTTGAAATTGACCAGACTGAAGAGGGTTAATTTCCGAAACCCAGTTTTACCATATAAGGAGAAATGGTGGCAGAGAGGAGGGTTAAGTTGATAAGGTTAAGGAGGACTGGCTGTGTTGACATGCCTGTCAGGCATCTGTTGTGCGTAATTTGCTCAAAGCACTTTCGGATTTACCCAAAACAATGGGCAAAGTGTTCAAAACAGAGGGTAGGGCTTTGAGAATGTGGACAATGACAGTTCATCAGTGACAGTTGTCGGCAACATACCATGCCAGGCCCACGTTTGTTGGAATGATAAATTTTCAACTGCAGATAATCATCCATTAGCCTAGTGACTCCACTGTGGGTTCAATTATATCTTACTATCACACATCTCCAGGGTTAGCCCATCCTCCTATAACTTTAGCCTTGTCTTCACCCCAGTTTTTATCACTCTAATTCCGTAGGGGGGGAGGGGGGGACGAGGCTAGGTACGTATGCCTAGCACACAATTCAGGAATGCTACACTCGATCTACACTCCAACTACTCATTTCCTTCTCTAACAACTTTGTACCATGAAATGAACTGCACTTCTATGGGGAAATAGAAGGCAAAGTTGTGTATTTAGTGTTCACGCCCTACCGCAGAAGCCATACTTATCCGACACTGTATTGCCAATTAGTCATAATAATTCCATGTTTTGTTACTGAAACTGAAATTGAAACATATACACCTCAAGGGGTTATATTTCAGTAGCCATAATGCTATGTGGCTGTGATGCTCGAAGCAATACATGACTGGTGTGTGTGTGTGTGTGTGTGTGTGTGTGTGAGATTGGCTGACCTGAGCTTGGTCTTGGAGTCAATGGCTTCCTCTTTTGCCTTCTGGAGCTTCCCCGTCAGCTTCTGACACTTCCGCAGCTCACTTTCGTACAGTTCCTTTGAGAGAGAGGGAGAGAGAGGGAGAGTCAAGCATACACCTGTACTGATGTCCTTGTGTTATAGCACTGGCACCCAAGCACCACATACCCCCTTCATGTTCACCGACAGCTGTAGTGCAGGACCCAGGTAGGCTGCCGTGGGAAATGTAAATACAACCCCCTTGGGTGTATAGGTCCAAACCATAAAATCATAGAAACTAGAAATGCTATAACAGTTTTTTGTTGTTGTTTTTGTTTCTGTTTCAGTAACAGCCCATGGAATATAGCACTGCCAAGATTGGTTTAGTGTTGGGATAGGCAGGCCGTACACTACAGCCACAGTTTTTAATCCACCTTCAAGTAAAACTTTCAAAGAGGATCTCGGTTGGTTCTCAGTATTCATATCGATCGGGTTCTCTTTCTACCAACCACAAATTGGCTCACAAACATATCATCAAATGCCTTTACCACCTTTAAGTAACTTGCTAACCCCTGTAACATCCTCTTGGCATTGGGTTTTGAACAGGAAGTTTCGAGTGCGTCTGAGCCGCTCCTCTATTCATATATCTTTGGTGTTTCCTTGCACTGTTGGTTGGTGGCATCACTTATAGTGTCTTCATATTACATTATTGCTGCAATACAATGCACACACACCTGCAGACTGCCCTTTTGCACTGACTATTGTCTTGTTTGTTGCAATACAATACACACACACCTGCAGACTGCCCTTTTGCACTGACTATTGTCTTGTTTGTTTTTTGTTTACTTGCTGGACACATGTTTTGTTTTGTTTCTACTTGATCTCTGATGACTCACTATGACCTAAGGGGATTGGGTTTCCTGGCTTCACTTCATCATTGTAATTAATTATACTATGCATAGGTCGCCCAATCATATCAATGAACAATGTACTTGCTTAATATTCATTTATGTTTTACGTTTATTCAGCTGTTTTCGTCTAAGTGAGCGGTTATTGCCCTGGTACACATCTTTTGTAGCAAGAACAGCTGTTGCCATACCAACAACAGGCCCTGGGGGGCAGGGGGGTGTTCAGACTTACTTGTATAACTAGAGTGGGAGGTGTGTGGGGGGAGGGGTGGGATGTATGGGGTGGGGTATAGGGAGGGGGTAGGGGTGGGGTATATGGGGAGGGATAGGGATGGAGTGTATAGGGAGAGGTAAGGGTGGGGTATATGGGGAGGGATGAGATAGATGTATGGGGAGGGGTGTGGGGAGGGGTAAGGGTGGGGTATATGGGGAGGGATGAGATAGATGTATGGGGAGGGGTAGGGGGTGGGGTGTATGGGGAGAGGTAAGGGTGGGGTATATGGGGAGGGCATCACTCCCACAATAAGACATAGTGTTCACCACAGTCAAATAGATTTGTGAATGCTTCCCCAGTTTAGGAGTCAGCCAGCCTGCAAGACTATGTAACTTCCACACCAAGTCACATGGCAGTACTGGGCCGGGGGAGGGGGGGGGGGGGGGGATCCCCACGAGACGTGGGGACGAGACCAGGAAGGAAAACACCCTGAGGTGTACATGTACTTTCTCAGGTGTTCTGGCAGACAGTCAAAGGGTGGAGAGGGAATGATATGTAAGGTCAGCAGACATCACAGGGAGAGCTGTCTGCAAGCTTACCTGAAATGCATGTTTACATGTTTACAAACCACAGCCCAAATTGTTGGACTGCCTTCGCCTTTTATCGTAGCAAACAAAGGATGCAATTCCACGTCTTGTCACAACACGAGCCAAAACACTCACCGACATGACATTCCAGGCTTTATTTAACGATCATACCTCATGCAATTAGTGCTATTGTACTGAAGCATTAGTGTGAATAGATATTGAATCATATATGGATAATTAGAGAAATTACCGTAGCTATTTATAGCGTTTTTAATACTTTGGGTATTTAATACGATTAATAAATATAGCCATGTTAAACATTGTGCAATACCGGAAAGAAAACATTTCCCCTTTGCTGGTAATTTGAGCAGTACCTTGAACCTCCTGGCCTCAGCAACTGTGGTCTGCCTATCAGCGAGGGCCTGGGCCAGTTTGAGACAAAGCTCCTCCGATGATCGCTCAAGTTTCTGCTTCCATTCTGATTCTGAGCTGGCCCGGAGCCGTTCCAGGGCCTCATGAGTCTGTGACTGTGGTTGTAAGGAATAAAGACACTTATGAAACCACCTGACACTTACAAAATAATGGCATACCTAACTCCAGAGTGCAATCTCTTAGCATTGTGCTTACAAGACCTCATACTAAATTGGAGTGACTGCTTTGTATGTGCAGTCACTGTTACATAAAGACCTGTCATGTTTGTATGATTCATTGTACCTAATGAAGACCCCGTTTGGGTCGAAAACGTTTATACATTAAAGTTCAAGAATTGCATCGACAACCTCAGGTACTACACCTATTTTCTTCATAGCCAGTTCAGAGGACTGCCTTTCATTTTACATCATCTAGAAGGGTATTGTGGTATCATTCCTACCTTGTTTGGTTGCTTTTTAGGGATTCCGTCCCTATATGTTCTTTCAATGTTACTTTCTAGAGTGCATTCATGGTACTATTACACACACCCTGAGATCAAACAAACTACTATAGTGCAGTACTATAGTCCAGTACTAAGTACAGTACCTGTTGATACAACATATCAAATCTCTGACACAAAGGAGCGGAACAAAGGGATGATGTCACGTACCTGTTGAGCAAGGTGAGTGTTAACTTCCTCAAGCTTGCAGTTCAGTTCCTGCTGAGCCTGCAGGGAAGAGAGAGTGGAGGGAGCGGTAGTTACTCACACTCAGACGTTAGTATGTATTTGAAATAGGCGGCTAGGAGTTGCTTCTATTGATGAGACATCCCATAATACGGTCTTTACAGTCAGGTGTCCTTTCTCAAAGAGTTCCAAATAAGCAGTAAACAGATTCCAAGAGACAGCGTATTTTTAGATGAGCTTTTATGGTTTATCTCTTGATTACGGACAGGGCTTGGGCACACAGCAATGGCTTGAAATTTTAGGCTTCTAAATGCAGGACCTCCGAGTCTAACAGCGTTGGTTGAGCATACATAGAGACAGTCCTAAGTAGCCCAGATCCCACCCACTCCCCAGCACATGGTGGGGCCGGGGAACAAAGCTAGGACTGTTCCATACCTTCTCTTCCACCATCCTCCGGTATGTTTCCATCTCCGCCTTACTCACAGTGCTGGTCGCCATGTGGTCCTGTGACAGTCACATGAGGGTCACATGACTACACTCACCAAATGAAAAACTGGATGGACATACCTGCAGGGCTCTCAGCTCTTCCCTCAGCTTCCTGTTGGCCCTCTCCAGCTTCTGCAACTCCTGCAGCAGGGGAACACACATTATGAGAAGCAGCACACACACAGACACACACACACACACACACACACACACACACACACACACACACACACACACACACACACACACACACACACACGCACCTTCTGCTTGGCCTGGGTCTGAGACTGGTTGAGGGAGACTCTGGTGGTAGTGGCTTCCAGTTCTAGGAGGGAGGGAAGGAGGGAGGGAGGGAGAGAGGGAGGAAGGAGGGAGGGAAGGGGAGGGAGGGAAGGAGAGAGAAAATAGAGAACGCTAAAAAGAAAGAAAATGAAATTGATACCTCTGAGGTACACAGACGTGGAATGGAATTAGCACTGTTATACCAGTTAGGTTTGGAATGACTCCGCAACCAAGAGGGCTCTCCCATACCTTGCCTGGCCCGGCTGGTAGCGTGGTCAGCCTTCACCCGCAGCTCTGATTCGCGGCAGAGCTGGTCCTGTGTTGACTCCAGCTGTGCATGTCGTGTGTATGTATGAAATCAGCAGAATGATTATGCAAAGACTTAGCTTATAAGGACTTCATATATTCATAATAAACACTGTGCCTAAGTATGAATGAGCTTAATATTGGTACCCAAATAAGGCAATGGCCCGGCCTCACCTGTCGCTTCAGAGCCGCCATCTCCGTCTGTAGAGACAGCTGTTCTCGATCAAACTCTGCCCTCAGGCCGGGTAGTTGGGATTCGTTGGCTTCCATTTGTCGTACCTGCTTTTTGGTGAGCTTCAGCTGTGTTCGCAGGCCGGCAGCTTCTTGCTGCAGCTGGGCGTTGCGCTCTTGGAGACTCTCAAACTTCATCTCTGCCATTCTGCGGAGCTCCATGGCCTTGCGGGTACGCTTCCTCTCCTGGCAGGAAGGAGGGAGCAAGGGAGAGAGAGAGGGGGAGGGAGAGAGGGGAGGGAGGGAAGGAGTGGGGGGGAGAGAGGGAGGGGGAGAGAGGGGGGAGGGAGAGAGAAGGGGGAGGGAGAGGGGGAGAGAGGGAGGGAGGGAGAAAGAGAGAGGGAGGGAAAGAGGGGGAAGGAGGGAGAGAGGGAGGGATTTTATCATCTAGAATTGATGCAGAGGTGGCACATCACGAATTCCCAAGCAGTCACAAGGACACTTACAGCTTCTACATGGGTACCACTATCAGTCTGAGACCGCTCCATCTCAAGAACCTGGGAATGAGACAAAATAAGTTTCTTATGACATAATTTGAAATGCTTAGTACTTACAGTTCTGTAATCTGACCCACAACAAACAAACCTGCCTTAGTCCCACGGATATGACCTCACCTTCATGCCGAGCTTCGATCGTGACTTCACCTCGGACTCCCACAGTCCTCTGGCTTCCTCGGCCTCACGAGTAGCCTTCTCCTGCGCGGCCCTCGCCTCTCCCAGCTCCCCCTGAAGACCCATCACCTCTCCCTGCAGCTGCGAGGCTGTGCGCTCCAGGTCGGAGCGGATCTGGAAGGGGACAGGAACAATTTGAGTTAGTGGTCTCGACTGAGGTAGTGGTGGTTCAGGAGCATGAGATGGTATTCTGCACACAATTCATCACACCAGAAGTCAGATAGCTAGTCAGGGGCAGAGTTTCATACAGAGTTTTTCGGTGGGGGGGGGATAAAGCCACACCCCCTAGGGGGATGTGGGGGATGCTTCCCCAGGAAATGTTTGAAGTTTGCATGCTCTGAGCTAGCCTCGTACCCAGGCCACACCTCGGGAACGAGGCTAGCTCTGAGGTTGCTTCTGGTGGCTTCTGGGGCTCCAAAAAGGCTGGAAATTAGCTACTAATGAACTACTGAGTATATCAGTCAACTTCTAAATTCTGGGAGGAGGAGGGGGGGAATCCTAGTACCCCCCCCCCCCCCCCCCCCGGATGACACTCTGAGGGGTAATAGTTGGTTTCTTGGTACATGTCAATAGCGGAAATGCCTAGTTTAATAGGATTGTCAAATCGTGCAGTGCTGTCCCATTCCAGTAATACTATCAGGAATCGGTCATTAAATTCCGAGACAAATGAAATTCATGGGATAGCTGACAAATCACATGCAAATACCTGAGATACATCATAATGCCCTCAGGGGTAAAGCATGCTTACGTGTCACGTACCACTTAAAAGATATGTGGTATACACTGTATTTTCAACTACTACTGTCACCAAAATTAAACTAAGTAAAACTGAAATGTGCATGTGATGTCTTGGTTCAATGAATAAAATTCTGTGTGGGCAGCTGCAACCAGTACTTGCTTAACTTCCAACCCCCCTCCCGCTCACCTGGTTGAGATGTTCCGTTTGGGCCCGCAGTTGCTCCTCCCCCCTGCGGCTGGTCCCCAGCTCCCCCTCCAGGGCCACCAGCTGCCCACGCAGGGAGGCCACTACCGACTCCAGTTGCATCTGCCAGGAGAGAGGAGAGCAGTTGACCCTCAATCACACGCTCATACCTGAGCCCAGCCACAAGTTGTCGGTCCATTTCTGGCAACTTCAAGGTTGCTAAGAGTTGGCAACTTAAATTCTGATTGCTAAGTTTTTTACGGAGCCTGAACTTGCCAAAACTGGTACTTTCGGCATTGCTAAAAAAAATAACTTCAATGTGGCAACAATTTCAATTTTGCAGTTTATGTGAGCCTGGAAGTGGATTTTCAAACATTTCTCACCAAAATGTTCTCATACATACCTGCAGCCACACCATAAAATCCCTTACCTTTTGTTCCAGGAGCCCTCCCTTGTCGGTCTCCACTGTCTTATTCACCTCCTGGGCCTGAGCTAGTGCTGTGCGCAGGGCCGTCATCTTCTCTCCGAGGGCCTGGGAGAAATGGACAGTAGAGCTTTTGCATTTGTCTCTATAAAGATCTAGGTAAACTATGACCTTACCCTGTCCTGCTATTAAGCCACACCCACTAGATCACACCTACCTGATTGTTTTGCTCTGAAGTGGCGAGCTCTTCCTGGAGAGCAGCCACCCTCTCCTCCAGCTGTCGTCTCCTCCCCTCTTCCTCCTCCTTCTCCCCCTCCAGCTCTCGGAAGGCCTCCTCCGTTGCACTCAGCGTCTCTTGGAGCTCTGAGTATGCCGCACGCAGGGACGAGTGTTCCTGGAGTGTGGGGTGTGGGGGTGTGGGGTGTGAGGGGTGTGGGGTGTGAGGGGGAGATATAATATTATAGATAAGAGGGTAGGATAGAGTACATGTCAATGACCTGAAGCTTGGCTACTCAGATCACTAGATGGTTTCGGATTGCAATCACCTTTTCCAGTGACACCAAGATCATTCACTCAGAAACCATTTTTAAAAGCCATCTACATGAGCTGATCAATGGGGTGTGTTCTATTAACAGAGTAAATTGTACGCACAACCTACCAGCTGCCCAATTGATCAGCTATTGAAACAGGGATTAAATCTTAATTGTAATTCAAACACGGAGACCTTCCCCCAAGATACAGTGAGCTAACACAGGAGTGGCTACTCCAGTGCCATAACTTCCACAGATGAGCTCATGATGACCTCATGTGTTCGGGAAGAGAAGCCAGTGTCTGTGCATCTTCACATCATCCCTGGTGTATTAGGCAATCATGTGCAAGGCCATAGCACATGCTCTCGGGTGACAGGAACAGCCAGCAAGGTTCTCCAACTCCGCCCCGGGCCCAGACACACAGCCAGCAGTTACCAGCAGTTTGTCACTCCTGAGGTTCACTGCTCACTGATAGCACATGCTATAGCAGGCTAGCTAGGCCCATCACATGGCATTGCAGGTGCTGTCACAGTGCTGGAGCTATGGGTGACGGATAAAAGGGCTCTCGGCTGTCTGCCCCCCCCCCCTCCTCCTCCCCCTCCCTCCCCCTCCCCCGTCTGCATGCTGCCCACCCCTGGCCCACCTCCTGCAGCTGGGAGAGCTCTCTCCGGGTGTTGGCTCCCTCTGCCTCCTTCCTCGCTGACTCCTCTTTCACCGACATCAGCTGCTCCATCAGCGACTGCTGCCGTGCCTCCAGACTCACCTTCATCTGTGCACGTGTGTGTGTGTGTGCGTGTGTGTGTGTGCGTGCGTGCATGCGTGTGTGTGTGTGTGTGTGTGCATGCATGTGCGTGTGTATGTGTGTGTGTGTGTACACATCCTTGAGTGAGCTGATGTGGCTGCATTACACTACTATGCACGTGCTGTGTGAGCCAGAAGCCAGCCAGGAAGTTGTGAATGGAATCTCCCTGTTCTTCTCATGTCCTCTTTGGCATGCCGTGTGTGCAAATAGAATCTGTACATTGTATAATTATACATTAAGTATACCAATCATTACAACATTAAGGGAAATGCATGTATATAAGGGCTGTAGTCATGTACACTGTATGGTAGGCATTCAGAGCTGAAACCGGTTCATAGGGAATCTCCTGTTTACCAATTTAATGTGGCAGTGGCAGAGTTTGCACAATATATGTACACACACAAAATCAAATGAAATGCAGGTGTCCCTCTGCACCATGGACTTTGAACAGCTAGCTAGAATTTTGCTAGCCTTGTACCCAGGCTTTCCAAGCCCAGATTTTATCTTGCAGCTGTGGAGAAAATCGGTTAGCTGCAAGATAAAATATGGGCGTGGAAAGCCTGGGCACAAGGCTAGCAGATGGTTCAGTAACGTGCTGCCTTAAGGCAAAACAAAACGCTTTGAAGAAGCCGAGTGCTGCTAAATTCAAAGTTCACACCAGCAGCTGTGTATACCTTCTCACTGTCGGCTCTCAGGGAGTCAAATATGGCAGTGAGTTGCTGCTGTTGCTGCTGTGAGGAAGACTCCCTCTCGTCCATCCTTCGCCCGGCCCTCTCCACCTCCACACGTAGCTTGGAGCACTCGGCCTCGCTGCCCGAGAGCCGCTCCCTCAGCAACGACAGCTGAGCTTCCAGCTGGCTCACAAGCTCCTGGAAGGGAAGGGAGGGAGGCAGTGACCTTGTTGGGAAAGACGGTACACGCTTGGGACTACTTTTGTGCATTGTTATTAATATGAGTGAAGTGGATAACCCATCACGTTTATGGCACTCCATTATTCCCTTAAATCAACTATTCTCTGGTTGCTATGTATACAGCCCTAGGTCTATATACAGGCGTGTGCTACTTAAGCCCTTTTACACTAGGCGCTTAAACCGGTTCAGGATCCGGTTTAAACTGAACCAGATACATGTATACGCGCTAATTCGGTTTGGAAACCGGGTTGCATAACCCACCTCAGGATGTGGGTTGAACCCAGATTGTATCTGTGTATAGTACCAAGTACACTAATGCGTTTATACGCTAATGAGCTAAGTTGGCTTCCCCGTCGGTGTGTGGACAGTACTAATCCCGATCCGGTTCAATGTTACGTGTAAACGGGGCTTTGGAGCTCTAATAAACAGTGCAACAAGGCACTATAACATAGCCTCGTACCCAGATCTAATACGTCACCAAATACACCAGACCTACCGTAATTTAGCGGCAATAGGTCTGGGTACGAGGCTACTATAACACTCTCTTTTGGTGCCGTTGGTATATTTGTTCTTGCCATTTGCTGTGCAGACCTTCAGTAGAACTAGTGAATGACCTAGTGGACCTTTCCTACCTCACGTATGTGGCTGATACTTCTCCCGAGTGGATAAAGGCCCGGGGGCTTATATCTCGGACTGACCTTCTCTCGTTGAACAGAGGTATCCGCTGCTTGCAGCTTCACCTGCCACTGGTCCAACTCTCGCTGTAGCACCGCGATTTGATTGGTTCGTTCAAGGAGGGCGGCCTGCTGCGCTCGGGCCTCGGTGCCTCCCTGGGTCATCCTCTGGCTGAGTCCCTCCAGTCGCCCACTCAGCTGATGGTTGCTTTCCCTATGGGACGAGGGTGGACAGCAATGGGTTAGTCCATTGGATTTCCGTACCCTCTTTGGATAAATGATCCTTGGGTTTGTCTTCTAAAAATTTAGCCCCCCCCCCCCGACATCCATTAAAATTCACCTGAGACCTCCAGACATAGTCCAATATTTGTCCTAACCCCTAAGACAAGCACGTAATCCCCTAAGCTTCATGATGTAGAGGTGGCATAACCAGGTTCTTGCCACCCCCCCCCCCCCCCCACCACCTGAGAACGAGGCTATAATATTATAGATGTAGAACACACACTGTAAAATTGATGAGCCAAGGCCACCTAAGGACCAGCTGCACTTAACTCACCTACACAGTCTACAATAAGATGTCAGATTTATCGTTTTGTGGTTGGCCACATGATACGTATAGTATAAGATAATCTCTTTCAACATGTTCATTGGCTTACATCAGTGACCACAGGATTGCGGTTACCAATCATTGCAGAAACTACAAATGTCTAAGAGTGTATAACAAATGGCACTAGTGTTTAACCAGTCAGTGACGTTGTTGGTGTATCTGATAGCCACACACCTGGAGTCTATGCCCTCCCTCTCCCCCCCCCAGCAAAAATATCCTGTATGAACCCCTGTATGTAACAGATAGTAGACTAGCTGTAGTGCTGTACATAGACACACGTCTGCCCACCTGGCAGTAGCAAGGTCTCTCTCCAGCAGTGCTTTTTCTCTTCGTAGCTCCTCAAGAGCGTGGCCCATCCTCTGCTCCCCTTCTGCTCGCTTGCGGGTTGTCTCTTGCAGCTCTCGGCTCACCTGCTCCAGGCGCGTGCGAAGGGACGAAGCCTATGTGTGGGCGTGTGGTGGTGGGCGGTCGGTTGGGTGTGGAGGATGAGGGTGACGAAACAAAAATACATTTTGAAAGTGACTGAGTGAGGCATGAAAGATAATAACTAGTGTACGTTCATGGACGCACAAACATATACATATACACGTACACACTCATAGCATGCACACACACACATACTTGCAGCACATGCATACTCACACACACACATGCAGACAGACACACACACACACACACCTCCTCCTGGGCGACCTTCCTCCCCCCAGCCTCCTTGTCAAGAGTGGAGGAGAGCAGGTCTGCCTTGGAGCGCAGTTCTGATAGGCCGGCCTCAAACTGCTGCTGTGCCGCTAGCAGCCCATTCTCTGCTGCAACCTGGAGGAAGGGGGATATGGCGCCCTTGAGCACAATCAGTAGCTGAAGATACCGGCTAGTACCTGGAGTTAGGTATGACTCACTTGTGAGGGTGCATGCAGGGAAGGACAGGTGAGATAAACCGGGAGTGTGGGTCAGAGTGAGGGATGATGTCGTCATGAGTCGTGTGGTGTCACATGCAGGGAAGGACAGGTGAGATGAACCGGGAGTGTGGGTCAGAGTGAGGGATGATGTCGTCATGAGTCGTGCGGTGTCACATGCAGAAGGGTATGACTCAAACAATTTATAGCCTCTATTTACAAGATTGCATTCACCTTTGTTTTTCTCTAAGAATTCATCCCCTATAATATTATGCCAATAATGAGCTATTGCATGATTGCGTGTCACGTCTTTGATCTGTGAACTTTCTTCTTTGGAGATGATTACAGCACACCTGAGCTATTTCTAGAACAATAAACTGTGTGGGTTGTCCCCGCCTGTCAGAGATAGACTGCAGAATATACAGAGCATTCCTGTAGCCAGTCTACCAGCTAATCATTGTATCAGTAGTCTAAATTGTTGTTAGCATCCACTGCAGCACGTCTTTGTACTTTGCGCAGCTGTGTGAGTGGAAATGACTAACCCCATGTGAGAAGTCCGTCAATGGCTACAGGTGGTATGGTCATTGTAATGGTGAGGAAATGTTTCGTGAAGTGGCTTTGGGTAGTGGTGTGTTGGGTGAGGGGGTACGTAGCGGTCGTTTTTAGTTACTAAGCAACTAAATAATTTACCCTTAATTATAATTAGTTAAACGCAAAAGCAGTACATTATGTGGTGAAAGATGAAATGAGTGTGTCTGTGTGAGTGTCTGTTTGTGTGTCTGTGGTCCTTGTCAGTATCTATGTGTGTGTGTCCGTTGTCCTTGCAGATGAATGTGTGTGTTTGTCCATGTGAGGGTCTTGTGTGTGTGAGGGTCTTGTCATGTGAGGGTCTTGTCATGTGAGGGTCTTGTGTGTGTGAGGGTCTTGTCATGTGAGGGTCTTGTGTGTGTGAGGGTCTTGTCATGTGAGGGTCTTGCCATGTGAGGGTCTTGTCATGTGAGGGCCTTGTGTGTGTGAGGATGTGTATGTAGTAGTCGGTAGTACTGATGTCTGTAGTAGCCGAGCGTGTGTGCAGTATTCAGCGACGTCTAACGTAGCCGCACTGCTCTAATGCTATGGCCATCGCGGAGCAAGCCAAACCGGCCACTCTTTGGAACACATGCCACCCTCTGCTCCTCTTGCTGTTCACCTTGTCCTCATTATTTCGTTGGAGACGCTCCTTTAGGGTCTCGATTTCTGCCTCCATGCGGGTGATGTGATTTTCACTTTGCCTCCTCTCATTGGTGAGGTCGACCTAAAATACAGGAACACATGGAGCGGTAATACATACTTGCAGTAATACATAAATCACATGATCTTAGATATGCAGTAATATATGGATCACATGATCTTAGACAGTAGTAACACATGGATCACATGATCTCAGATGTGCAGATCACATGATCTCACGTAGTATCCACAGAGGCCACTCTTCCTTTCCTCCTCCTCCTTCTGCTTTCCCCGTTTTTCGAGAGACTAATACATGCAGGTCATGTGACTACAGCAGATAGTCACATGATGTATACCTACGCAGTGTACAGGAGGTCATGTGATGGTGGGCTGACCTGTAGCTGCATGTTGAGCCTATGGAGCTCCGCCAGCTTCTCTTCCATGCCATGCTTGGAGGCGTCGGCCGCCTGGAGCTGCGAGAGGACGTCAGTCTTCTGTTCCTGTGCCCGACGAGACTCTTCCTGCAGGCTCTGGAACATCCTGGGAGGGGAAGGAGATGCTTTACTTACAGTAGCGGTAAAAGGGTTGACCATTGATTGTTTTCACATGGCCCAACTAAAGTGGTGAAGACTAGTAGCGACCAGCGGAGACCATGTGCCCATGGAGACCAGTGGAGACCAGTGGAGACCACTAGAGACCAGTGGAGACCAGTGGAGACCAGTGGAGACCAGTGGAGACCAGTGGAGACCAGCAAGACTAGCGGAGACCAGGAGACTGTTGCAACTACTCAAATAAAATAGTTGACCGATTGATTACTTACTTAGTGACCACTAAATTTTGTGTTTGTAACATCAGGTAATAGTAAGCCCGCCCAATTGAAGTACCTGATCTGCTCTTTATAGAGCCCATCCTGCAGAATTTTGGCTTCTCTCTCACTCTTCAGTGTGGAGCCTAGCTCGACAACCTGCTCTTGCAGCTGAGGGAGGAAGGGAGGGAGGGAGGGAGGGAGGGAGGGAGGGAGGGAGGAGGGAGGGAGGGAGGGAGGAAGGAGGGAGGGAGGGAGGGAGGGAGGGAGGGAGGGAGGGAGGGAGGGAGGGAGGGAAAGGAGGGAGGGAGCTGTGTCTAAAGTTTGATATATCGCTACTTACGCCTATCCCAAAATTGTGTTCCCAGGCTATAGGCTCTACACAAACATTAACCATCACTAGATTGAGTAGGACGTTTAGCTCAGTAAGCAGAGGTCAAACTACATCACAGCCAAACTGTGATTAGGTAGTGTGGGCTGTAATATGCTGGGAGGAAGGAAGGGAGGGAGTAGACTGTAAAACATGCAGTGTTGCCTTCCCAGTGAAACGAGACACATGTGTAAGCTCGCATCTCCGTTACCAGGAGCCCATGAACTTCGCCGCGCTCATAGGCTCCTGCCGTTACTGTACCACGTAGTCTCACTCCCTAACCAATGTTCGAACTTTTCTATCTTTACTGCTACAGTAAAAGCAGCTGTCATTGGATCTGAAACGCCATTCCTAATTTAAAGTATTTCAGCTTCATTTTTTGGAGAATGCTTGGCAGAATGAACACTGCCTTTGTTGGCTGTAGTCCCTTTACAGCTGATCTGTGAGAACACTGCCTTTGTTGGCTGTAGTCCTGTCTTTACAGCTGATCTGTGAGAACACTGCCTTTGTTGGCTGTAGTCCTGTCTTTACAGCTGATCTGTGAGAGAAACTGCTACATTGGCAGTTACTTGTGAGTGTGTTACAGTATTAATTTTCCTGCACTCGCATTAAAATTTCAAGGATAGCCCCAAGATATAAGCTTGTGTAGCCAGACTGTTCGGCAGAGGGCGAACAGGTGGGCCACACCACGGGCATCAATCAACTCACCTGCTGGTTGGTTATGGATAGAGCCCGCTGCTCGATCTCCCCCTCCCTCCTCCGGAGCTCCGCCCCCTGCCTGGCCTCGATCTCCCTGGATAGGCGATCCTCTGTCTTGTTCAGCTGTTCCCGAAGCTGGGCGGCCACAGCCTCGCTGCTACAACGGCTTTCTCGCTCCTGCTCCAAGCTGTACTTTATTTCACGCACCTGTCAGCGAAGGAAAGGGAGGAGTGGCAGAGGAGTGATGGGGGGTGGGTGGAGGGCAGTGTTTGAACAAAGTTCAAGTACAGGAGTTTCTACCAGCTTTGAAATGCATTTTCCATTTACTGGCTGGGACACACACATATACACACACACACAAGCATGCACACACACACACACACACACACACACACATATACACACACACACACACAAGCATGCGCACGCACACACACACACACATCACACATACCTGTAGCTCCAAATCTAGTTTGGAGTTTTCCAGCTTGAGCTTGGCTGCGAAAGCTTCATCATACTTCCGCTGGCAGTCATCCAGATGGGTCTCCAACTGACGCTTGGCTCTTTTGCAGGCAGCCAGGGAGTCCTGGTTCCGTTCCAGTCCTCTGCGAGCCTCACGTAGACTCTCCTGGAGCTGGGACACTTGGGCTGAACCCAGCAGTGAGTTTCCAGCTGATTGGCTCAGTCGGGTCACGTGACTAATGAATAGAGAAACATTTTACATGCATATAACCCCCAAGTTAACAACAATAGAGCACATTGCAGCTGGCCACACTCTTTCCCCGATTCTAGATGCAGAGAAGAAGTAACAGCTGTTCAGAAAGTCAATCATTAGTTTTCATGATTTAGAGACTTTTATGAGGCATACTTACAAAAAATGCCTCTGATAAACCCCACAAACACTTTGAGTGTTAGGTTCAACTTCAAAAGCCTGCCCAGATAACTAACTTACCCAAATGGAAGATCCTCCAAGTTCCCCACTTCTGAGAAGAGGTCTTGTGACTCGGTGGGAGGATCATGTGATTCAGAGAGGGGGTCATGTGACTGAGTCTCAACATGGCTGGTGAGGTCCGACTGCGATCCCACGTGGTCAAGTGAATGGGAATCAGACAGCACACCACTGGAATGGGTTAGAGTAATAATTTAAATACAGCTTTGGAATAATATTGTTATTAATTAGGTACCATATAGCGGGTTTATTTTAAGGTTCACAAATGACCTGTATCTGACCTCAAATCAAAATTTAGGTGGAAAATTTTTGTGGTACAGCTGACTGAATAATACCTTTGCGCCAACAACTGAACCACGAAATTTGCAAAAAATATTCTCCCATGAAATAAATTTTAGTGTTGTTTTAGTATGGCTTCATATAATTTAGTTCTAGTTTTAGTTAAAACTCTATTTAGAGTGCAAAATTAAGTTTAGTTATAGTTAGTTAACTAAAATTTCTAAGCTATTACTAAAATACCTTTTAGTTTCAGTTAACTAACTATATTTTGGGGACAAAAATTTTTAGTTTAGTTATAGTTTATTCCTCAGGGGAAACGTTCAGTTATAGTATGTTAACTAATTTAAAATCTGTTTTGGCCTCTACTAAATTTGTTTTAACTAATACTTTTGATTAACTAAAACAACACTAGAAATAATCCTACCATACGGTATTTTACCTAGGCTGATTTTAACCTGTAGTACATGCAATCTCATGGTGTGTGTATTACTTCTGTGATCCTTACTTCGGATTTTGGCTGTTTCTCTTTTGGCCGCTGCCCTGAGGCAGTGGTGGTGGCGTGAGGGGTTCAAGGTGGTGCAGCCGGAGAGGGGAGGTGTCCAGCTGGGATGGGGTGAGTGCCATGGGGAGGGGAGCACAGAGGGCAGAGGCATTAAAGGGAGGAGTGTCAGAGTGGGACTGTGTGTGTGTGTGTGTGTGTGTGTGTGTTTGTGAGGTTTGTGGGGAGTAAATAAAAGGGCTTAGGGTTGTGGCAGGGTACCTGTCAATTGCTGCATGAGTCAAAACCAGTTTTTTACGTTTAGTTGTAGGCCTAGATCGTCTATATTCTAAGAATAAACAACCCCTTCTTTAGCTATACTGCATAAACACACATGTATTTGATACTTTTGAGGCTGGTCATCAGTGTGTGTGTGTGTGTGTGTGTGTGGCGTGTGTGTGTTGTCTGGCAAGCACCATGAGGGGTTCAGTGGTGAAAACCCCATGCCATGAGGGGTTCAGTGGTGGAAACCCCACACCATGAGGGGGTCAATGGTGGAAACCCCACACCATGAGGGGGTCAATGGTGGAAACCCCACACATTCATGAGGGCCCTTCACTTGCCCTCACTGTCAACTTATTCAGCTGTGCTATATAGTAATCCAATCCAGTGACCTAGGGGTCCATGGCTACCCAATGGTCACAGATGAGATTACAACCTCTGAGGTATATCCAGGAACTCTAGCTAAGCAGAGATACTTTACCAGCCAGCATAATTTCACCGTAAATGTATGCAACTGCAGTAAAATCTAAGACACATGCACAATAGCCTTTCAGCCATGGCCCATGCTACTAAATAACAGTGTGAAACACTCACCTCAAAGGTGGAGCTTTCAGGGGAAGTGGCTTCACTTCCGTCACGGCTGGACAGTACAGGCAGGCTGGTCTTAGGGGCCACACCTCCAAGTGGGGGTGGAGTCCTCAGTGGAGCCACGCCCTCTCCAAGTGGGGGTGGGGTCTTGGACCTACTCACATGCCTCTTTGGGGGCGTGGTCTTGGTTCTTGGAGACACGCCTTCTTGCTGAGTGACCTCTGCCACAGCCTTAGCCTTTGGAGCAGTAGAGGAGCTCGGGCCTTTTCCCTTCCTTGCCTGCACCACTGTCTTCGGAAGCTTCATCTCCCTAGGGGGAGGGCTCTCTCCCTCCTTCTCACTTGCACTGAGTACCTCCAGGATCTCATCGTCGCTAGCGCTAGCACTAGCATGGTTGCCCTCAGGGTTCGACCCACTGGTAGGGGGTGCTGGTTCCAGCAGAGGCAGGGCACTGGGAGCCCGGGCATCCCGTTGGTTGTCCACTTCCGGTTTCTTGCCTTGTTCCAGGAGTGCCACCTGTTGAGTCTGATTATGAGCATGGAGGTCGCTCTCGCTACCCATCTTCTGGGGGTTCACGGTTGAAGTTTCTCCTTGGCGACCGACGGTCGCTCCGCTTTCCCACATCTGCCGCATCATCTGCACCCTGGAGCTCCCCCTACTGATTCCAGCAGTCGTCTCCATTCCGAGATTCTCCATCCCAGTTAGCGGTGGCACTGAGTGCCTAGGGGGTGATATTGGGGAGAGCAGCAGTCCCCCGGGAGGGGTGGTGCCCGTTCTCTCGTCAAAGCCTGGTGGTGCAGGGGGATTCCCGTCAAAGCTTGGAGGTGAAAAGTGCTTGGATTTCATGAGCAGAAGAAACTCGTTGTTCCTTTCATACAGCCTGCGGCTGGCCTCTTTGTCCATCTCTTCTCTCTCTTTCGCTGCTTTGCTGACGGCTGTGGTTTTCCGTCGCTGCTTCTGCGATCGTACGCTGGGATTCGAGCGCTGCCGGTCAGCAGCTGCATCTGTTGGCTTACTGTCTTCCACATGCAGGGTTCCCGGGTTTGAGGTGCTCTTGGGGTTTGGTTGCTCATCCTGAGAGCTCAGCATCAGTGCCTCGATCCTCGCAACGTCATACTCCTCGCACCAAATGGTTTCACAGCGAGGTGGTTGGGACCTGGGAGATTTCAGCATTCCCAGGTTCTCCTTCAGCTGTAGACTGGCCTCGTCGCTGGGAGTCCTCGGGACCCCCAGGCTCTGTGGGCCGCTGGGGAATTCTAGCATTCCCAGGCTCTTCTTCAGCTGTAGACTGGCCTCGTCGCTCAGAGTCCTCGGGACCCCCTGGCTCCGCTGGCTCCTCTTTGGAGGAGAGTCCTTGGCAGCCACAGCTGCTCCCTCACTGATCTCCTGCATGCCCGTCTCCATGTGGGCGGGTACGGCTGGCGTGGGAGTGAACAGAGTGGAGACGTAATTGGGGTCTTGGATCATTTTTATGGCCTCATCCACCTTCCCCCTGAGGACCCTGGGTTCCTTTAGCATATGGAGCAGCTCATCATTCTCCATGTCCAGTAGCATGCCTGTGGGAATTAGAGGAGCATGAGAAGGCGGTGAGTAGTATCCCAAACCGTGGCTGTACTAGCCAGCACCACATGCGACACCTGCGATAGTTTATAGCAAATTTGCTATACACCTGTTGGATGTGGTAATGGCTACTTGCTGCCTTTGGGTTTGGCCTAGTATGTACAGATGTTCAGTGGATGGGCTCCCATCGTACGCTTACTGGAGCAATAAAAGAAGCTTTTTGCCCACACGCTCTTCCAGCTGTTACTTTGGACTCGCCTCACTGCCCTTTTTGCCTCACACTGTTCATGCTTTCCATCACATTACCTACTCATTCAGTATACACACATGCAACTACAGGGCTGATCAGAAATACTAGAGTCCTGCAGAGTGTTGTCTGGTGCGCCCTACATTGTTTGGATCACTTTTCCCCTATAATCCAGGTCCCCCATTAGTACATGTAGACAGGAAGTTTCAGGATAATTTGTTTTTTTCGCAACAAAAATGATAATGTTTTACATATCTAATAGTATGCCAGAGGAAAGGCAAATTGGAAAAGTGACACAAAACGTTCGCTCTATGACTACATGGAGGAGAAAGTTGTGCAAGCTAAATGTTTCTCTCTGGGCAAAGCTCTGCGCTCCCTTACACTCAAAAGAAAAAGTTTGTTTCCCAAACACAGTCGATCCCTCCCCCCCCATCCATCTCTGTATGTACTGGATTTATAAAAATTTAATGGAGTTGTGCCAGTTTCAGTGTCTGAATTTCAGCCAGTGAGGTGTTATGCACTTCTTATCCCATGGTCACTGGATCTACCTGTCACTCACCAGAGATCCTCTTGGCCAGGTCTGGCTGCAGTTGGTAGATATCATAGTAGAGGGCATTGCCAATGACGGACCTCTTCATGCAGGGGGTATCAGTTTTCTCCAGCGTCTTTTCCACCTGCTCGTGAGTGAGCCGGGGTGGTGGAAGGGGGGGATCGAATGGAGGGGTGTCGATCGGACTTATATAGTAGAACGGCACCTGTGGGTTGGGATACCACATGGTGTAGTCTTCAGGAGCTCCGAGCTCACCACCAGCCCCGCTCGCTTCTCCGCTCTTTGTCAGCTGAGCCTCGGCAGCCTCTGCAGTCATGTAATCTTCTGGCTTAGTCACCTGATCCGATGTCAGGCTGTGATCAACTGGAGGGGCGACATTCGGAATTAGATAGTAGAACGGCAGCTGTGGGTTGGGATACCACATGCAGTAGCCTTCAGGAACTCCGAGCTCACCACCAGCCCCCTCCTGGAAAAACGCCTCGAAGCCATTGCTCTCCTCCACTTGTGCTTCTCCGCTTTTTGTCAGCTGAGCCTTGGCAGCCTCTGCAGTCGTGTGATCTTCTGGCTTAGTCACCTGATCCGATGTCAGGCTGTGTGAATCAACTGGAGAGGCAGCATTCGGAATCAGATAGTAGAACGGCAGCTGTGGGTTGGGATACCACATGCAGTAGCCTTCAGGAACTCTGAGCTCATCACCAGCCCCCTCCTGGAAAGACGCCTGGAAGCCATTGTTCTCCTCCACTTGTGCTTCTCCGTTCTTTGTTGGCTGAGCCTCGGCAGCCTCTGCAGTCATGTGATCTTCTGGCTTAGTCACCTGATCCGATGCCAGGCCGAGCATCACAAGTGGCTCGGTGGGAGGTGGTGTCGGGGACAGGGGGAGTGAGGCATCGTCGGAATCAAACCCTGAGCCAATGTTGTAGTTCTCAGACTCAGACACAAGTCCTTCGTCTTTCTTCTGTTTTGGCTCTCTAGCCGGAGCACTATACAAACAGACAGACAGACACACAGACTTCACATCAAACTGTCCTCACTCGGGTTAAGAGATGTGTTAGATAACGTGATGCTCACATGACTATGTCAGCAACTAAAAATACATACTGATCACACTCCTAGCTGGTTAACCAGTGATTATAGCCATTGCGTCGTTTCGTGCCAAAGTAATGGCTACCAAATTTGAAAGATGTAGGCTGCAAAGAATTTCCATGCCAGACGTGGAGGCCCTTTCACTATCGCTGTACAATACCATCATAGCCTCGTACCCAGGGCATACCCCCATCATCACCTGTTGCTCTAATGTGAGCTTGTCGGACGTTCCTCTTGACTTTGAGGATTTGGAAGCACTCTTCACTGCCTTGTTGCCACGAGGCTGATATAAAAAGGCCTAGACAAAGACCCTCTGGCATCTGGAATAGCCTTCACAGACGCCATTGATATATGCCTCTTTGACCTCCGTAGACGACCGCATGCTTCTCACTATACAGTCCCACAATCACGCCACTCTACATTGAACAGAGCCACGTGTACTTACGGGTTGGACTCAGTAGCTGACTCAGTGGTCAGCTGGTAGTGCTGTGGCTTGGTGGGCTTGGTAGGCGGGGCCTCAGTGGGTTTGGTAGGCGGGGCCTGAGTGGGCAGGGCCTCCTTCTTGGAGGAGTGGGATCCCAGGGTGTTGGGGGTGGGAGCAGGGGAGGGCTGGGGTGCAACCTCTGTAAGGAGAGAGGAGGGAGGGGCTGGTTAGTGTCACTATATATGTTGGGCTCCACATGGGAGGGAGGGAGGGAGGGAGAGAGGCCTGCAATGGAGGAACAAGAGACTCCCACCTGGCTCTGTCTTGCTGGCAGACATGGCCCTCTTCAGCCCTGCCTTCAGGTTCACCTCGGTGGATGGCTGAGGGAGGATGGAAGGGAGAAAGAAATAGAAAGTGACTTGCACCATTCATGCACTGTTTCACGTGTTACTATATGGCATAGTAGCTAAGTATAGCTGTACAGGGAAGGGTGGGGAGGTTCCTATATATTGCCCACCTTGTTGCTGCAATCCTCATCCTCGGTGCCAGAGGGTTTTTCGGGCACGTCGGCCCGGGTGGGTGGGTCCTCTGTCTGGGTGGGTGTGGCCTCATTCTTGGAGCGGGCATCGTCTAAATGGGAAGCGAGGTTATAGTGTAGCTGCCCTGCAGTACTGGTGTCTAGGCATGAAAGCTGATACCTTGAGTAATAGCACAGTGCAAAATTTTAGCAATAAAGAGTACAATTTGGAGTCGGCATGCTCTGACTAATTTTATTATACGCATGCAAAACATAATTGTGCAACTATCTTCACAATCCGCTCCTGTTGCTCACCCTTGCGGTCCTGGGATGGTTGTTTCGAGCCAAAGACCTCGGCGATGAGGACCTTGTCCGCTTCCTTCTTCTCGGAGAAGGACGGAGTCTTCTCCACTTTCTCTGCCTGGGCAAGCAGTTGATTGCTCTCTCCATCACTTTCCTCAGGCAGTTCCAGCACATTTCCCATGGGAGATCCAAGCATCAGCTGTCCTCTTGGGTAGCTACCGCCAAAAGCGTCTGGCGTGAAGACACCGGAGGACATTGGAGTCACCTCGGTGATGGCAGAGGGGCTGGTAACAGCATCAGCAGGAGCAGGGAGACTCTTCTTCGCGGTCACGGGCGTCTTGGGAAATATGTCCTTGAGAGACAGGTCGCTGGTTTTCCTCGGGTTTAGCAGGGTTGCTCGGCCAGGGGTGTCCCCTGGGGTGCTAGGAGTGTAGGCACTGAATCCAGGCAGGTCTCCGTCCGTACCCAGGCTGGAATCAGAATCGGTATCAAAGTTTGAGGTCTCGTCACCTTGTTCCGTTCCGTGTTGGTTCTTGCTAGCTGGTTCTGGCTTGGTTCCAGCTTCAGCTGTTTTCTGTGGAACAGTCTCCTTCAGCTCAGAGCCCTTGCTCTTCTCCTTGGCTGCTCTGCTCTTTGCCGGCTGAGCCTTGGCAGCCTCGTCCATGGCAGTCATGTGATCCCCTGGCTTAGTTACCTGATCCGATTTCAGGCCAAAAGCGAAAGGCTGCTTGGTGGGAGGGGGTGTCGAAGACAGGGGGAGTGAGGCATCGTCGGAATCAAACCCTGAGCCAATGCTGTGTTCTTCGGACTCGGACACAAGTCCTTCGTCTTTCTTCTCTTTTGGCTCTCTAGCCGGAGCACTATACAGACAGACATACACACAGACAGACAGATGAACAGTGCTACTAAAGAAGGCCTATAGGCCGAAACATAGTGATTAAAGACCTTATACAAAAATGCTCATTAATTCTAGACTGCACCTGCAAATAAATCCCTATCACCACTTCTTTGTACAGATGGGGAGCTATAAGGATTGCCTGCTGCTCTGATGTGAGCTTGGCGGACCTTCCTCTTGACTTTGAGGGTTTGGAAGCACTCTTCACTGCCTTGTTGCCACGAGGCTGATAGCAATAGGCCTAGACAAAGACCCTCTGGCATCTGGAATAGCCTTCACAGACACCATTAATATATTATGCTTCTCTGACCTCCATACACGACCGCACACTTCCAGTACCAGTACCACATTCATTCCACTCTACCAGTGAACAGAGCCATGTGTACTTACGGGCTGGACTCAATAGCTGACTCTGTGGTCAGCTGGTAGTGCTGTGGCTTGGTGGGTTTGGTAGGTGGGGCCTGAGGGGTTAGGGCCTCCTTCTTGGAGGAGTGGGATCCCAGGGTGTTGGAGGTGGGAGCAGGGGAGGGCTGGGGTGCAACCTCTGTAAGGAGAGAGAAGAGGGAAGGGGTAGTTAGTCTCACTATATATGTTGGGCTCCACATGGGAGGGAGGAAGGGAGGGAGGGAGGGAGGGAGAGAGGCCTGCAATGGAGGAACAAGAGACTCCCACCTGGCTCTGTCTTGCTGGCAGACATGGCTCTCTTCAGCCCTGCCTTCAGGTTCACCTTGGTGGATGGCTGAGGGAGGAGGGAAGAGAAGAAAACTTGAAAGAAATCAGACTGAGCACGGCATTGCCCCGTTTCACTTCTTCCCTTAGAGCACAGTAGCTACCTAACTGTAGAGTGAGAGGTTCCTATTGCCCACCTTGCTGCCCCAGTTCTCGTCCTCAGTGTCAGAGGGCGCCCAGTCTTTTTCGGACACACTGTCCTCGGTAGGTGGGTCCTCCGTCTGGGTGGGTGCGGCCTCACTCTTGGAGGGGGCATCATCTAAAATGGGAGGAGAGGTTGTAGTGTAGCTGTGTACAGGCTGGTTATCTTGAATAGAAGCACGGCGCGCAATCTTCACTTTTGAGTACAATTTTGAGTCAGGCATGTTCTAGCGTCTTCTAGATTATTTGTCATATATGCATGCAAAAAATTGCTGTACAACTCTCCACACAATACGTTTCTATTCCTCACCCTTGCGCTCTGGGGATGGTTTCTTCTTCAAGCCAAAGACCTCAGCGATGAGGGCCTCGTCTACGAGGCTTGGCTGGCGAGGCTTCTGGGACAGCCGCAGCTGCTCCGAGACCTTCACCTTCTCACACTCCTCAATCATCCGGGCACACCTGGGGGCGGAGAACCAGAGCAGCAATTATTATTGTCAGAGAAGACTTACTGTGGGATAAGTGCTGACCACTGAAATACAGTGGAACATCTGACAGTGCTATAGAGAGTTCAATTTATAGGCTGTTTTCTCCCTGGAGCAGCATGGCTTGGTTACTGTGATGGTATGGAACCGGACTAGAGTACTTACTCAACGTGGTTCTTAGTGATGGCGTAATCGATGGCCTTGCAATTGTCCTCATCGGTGAGGTCGAGGTCCGTCTCCTCGTGGTTGGCCAAGAGCTTCACCAGGGTGGCCCGGCCCTCGCGTGCAGCCAGCATCAGCGGGGTACTGTGTGTATTCGTATGGGTGTGATAAAGCAGAGTGCCCTTTCACAGTGTATGAAAACTGTCCACTGCCTTGACTGCTTGAGTCTAGCCAGATCAGTTAGAGCTACTATAGCTATAAGATGTACATGATATAACAGTTAAGATGCCTTTAGTTTTCATGTATGTAAGGTGGGTTACGGCAAGGCCATTTTTCTTAGTGAAAGAGACTCCTGTATGATATGCTCAACTCCAACACCCTGGCTCATCCAGTAACCGCCTGACTTACCGGCCCTTCCCATCGATAGCGTTGACGTGAGCTCCATCTTGGAGGAGGGAGGTAACCAGTTCGCAGTTGCCCCTCAGAGTGGCAATGTGGAGAGCTGTGTTACTCTCCTGTTGGAGAGGGAAGGAAGGATAGATGTAAGGCTCTGCAAATCTCACCCCCTTCCATCTCCTCAACACAGTATTTTAACTTAAATAAAGTAGTATTTCGGTTATAAACTTTTGGCTTGAAAGGACAACTAAGATATGTACCACAGCCCTTACCCCATCAAGCTCCTCCAACACAGCATCCCTCTCCAGAAGCAGGGTGGCAGCAGCCACGTTGCCAAGATAGGCAGCCAGGTGGAGGGGGCGGCGGCCCCGCTTGTCAGGCGTGTTGGCATTACCCCCACCGTTCAGCAGGTACTCCAGGCCACTGCAGTGGCCGCTCTCTAGAGCCTGAGAGGGGAGGGGAGGAGGTGTGGTATACATCTGGTACTCTAAGATTGAAGCCAGACTACAAACTGCAAAGAGGTTTGCAGGGTTTCTTTCATCACGGATACTGCAACTTTGTTCAAATTACCTTGCTTGGCATCCATGTAGGGCGCACAGAAAGCCAGCAGCTGAAACGTTGGCATTTGATGCTACAGGCATGTTTATGAAGCCAATTTATGGTTGGCAGACAGCGATCCCCGATCAACATGCAGACAGAGAACCAACCGTTAGAAATTGCAACTATTGATCAATCTCTTTATGGTGCATTAGCTTGCATAATGGTGAAGGTTCCAAGCACCAAAGAATGCATAGCAAAAACGACTGCAGCAAGAAGGAGAGTGCATGTGTGCAACTAAACTGCTGTCAGTACTGTGGTATTTGGGTTACTTCAGCTTGCGATTGCTTTCAAATGAGGTGAAATCTGAGATATGATAGTGTTTGTCATTTCCACTAACACAGTTGTGCAAAGTACAAAGACGTGCTGCAGTGGATGCTAACAACAATTTAGACTCCTGATAGAATGATTAGCTGGTAGACTGGCTACAGGAATGCTCTGTATATTCTGCAGTCTATCTCCGACAGGCGGGGACAACCCACACAGTTTATTATTCTAGAAATAGCTCAGGTGTGCTGTAATCATCTCCAAAGAAGAAAGTTGACAGATCAAAGACAATCATGCAGTAGAGTCCAAGCTCATTATTCATTTCATACAGAGGTGAAAGCTTGCAGACTTGTAAATAGAGGCTAGAAATTGATTATATATACCGTTTGAGTCATACACTTCTGCAAGTTTATGACAAATGCATGTAGTGAAGGTGATTGGTTACCTTGTGCACTGGGGTGCAGCCATCCTTGTCACACAACTTTACGTTGGCATCCAGGCCACAGAGATGCTGGACAATATCATTGTGGCCTTGTGCAGCGGCCAGATGGAGGGCAGTCCTGCATGTGTGCATACATTGCATCAAGAAGTTCACATAAAGAGAGAAGATAAGATCACAAGAGGAAGAGAAGATGTTATATTTGCAGTGTTACTCACACACGATAAATCTAATACAATTCGATAATATCTTTTCACCTCTTCTCCTTGTCCACTGCGTTAACTTCATCCTTCTTGAAGTTCTTGGTGATCTGTTGGACCTTGACCAGGTCTCCCTTCCATGCTGCTCGGTGCAGCTTTGGCAGGTCCTTCTCCTTGGGGATCACATACCCATGCATACTCATAAAGTCATCCGATACCACAGGGGGTATGGTGTTGAGGTTGGAAACGGGGTCTGCAGAAGTGACACAGATATAGTATAATAACGTATTACCACTTAATTTAACCCTTAGTGGACGGGCTAGTCAGTCCAACTGGTTAGTTTAAGTAAAGTCTTGACAGTTGTATGTCACATATCTGTGACAATAGTCCTTCAAGGGTTAAAGCCTGTTTAGGAATAGTTACAAGTGCGCCATCTGCCTGGGAATAGAGGTTCATTACACAAAATAGTGCAGAATACAAATTTTCAAGCAAGCAATGAGCTGCTCTAGGTGTGTTTGTGGAAGCAATACTCTATTTCCATAAACAGTAGACCAGTTTAATCAAACTGGGCTGCATAAATTTTGACTAACGATTATAAAGCAGTGCATAGATTGGCTGCCGTGGTTGAGGAGGCGTCTCCAAAACTATTTAGACGAAAATAACGTCATTGTGACGTTAAGGAGGGAAGGGGGTAAGGACCGTGACGTTACCATTAGTTGAAACATAAGTGATATCATGGCTAGAATTGTACCCAGCTTGGCAGCCTAGTAGGGCACAAAAAAGCTTTCTGTACAGGTACAATAATTGCTGCAGTAGGATGAGTACTTCATTGCAACACACCGTGGGCATGGAGGGTAACACTATGAAGGCTACCACTATATAACTAGCTGAACTTCTCCGTTAATAAAATTACAGATGCCTTTACTATCATGCCACCACCTGTAGCATCAGAGATAGCACTGTCACAGGTCTTTAGCGCTCCATTTACCAAGCCAGCTAGATAGCCACAGCCATTGGCAGCTGTATAAATAAACCTACATACGGCATGTACAGTAGCAATGATCGCGTTAGGGATAAATCAATCAACCAAAATTTCAATGTCACCTGTATTAAAAATACAGCTAGCTCATGGGAAGACAGTAGAACATTGCTAACTATATGATAAATGTAGCTGCAATCACCAACAGCAAAAAAAAAGCGTCATAGTTTCAGATCTCCACAGCAAAAGGGGACAAACACCTATACTACTCACCAGTGCTAGCGACACTCTCTTCAGATCCCACCCGCTTTTTCTTACGGGACTTTCCTGTCGGGAACTTCAGTGGCATGGCGAACCAAACTTAGCAACAGTTGGTGGGCGGGACGTATTAGTAAACCACTTCAAATGATTCGTTAACACTCTTAGATGTCTACCTCCTTCTAAGAACAGAGATTCCGTCCTTTCTCAGGTTGAGGCAGGAACAAAGAGATCGATCAGTTCCCCTCGCGCCCCATAGATACCCCGTCTCCATAGCGCTACTTGTATACTTGCTTTGGAGGTGTGGCAGCTTTGAAGTTTATAAATACGTCATTGAAGGCGGGGCTAGCTAGCTGGCTGCAGGCGTAATATTACGTAATAGAAGGAGGGGCTCGAGGCAGTGTCTGCGCTACTGCGCAGCCGCAAGGTACGCGTATCCACGCCACCAGGAGAGTGCCACCCGCAGTCCTATATAGACCTTTCTGGCCCAATGCTGCCACCGCACCCCACTTTCCAGGCCTCCACCGGCTTGGCTTTAGGCTACACCACACCCCATGTATTGGAATTAAGCAAGCATACACGATGGATCATTACAAACACGATACTTTTCACAATATTATAATGATACACAAATCAGTTACAAGCGTCGAATTTTGTTTCTATATGCAGGACTCCCTGAAAGACCAGCCAGACCAGCTAAGCTGCAATCACCAACAGCAAAAAAAATGCGTCGTAGTTTCAGATCTCCACAGCAAAAGGGGACAAACATCTATACTATTATCTATCTATCTACACAACAGGTCACACTCAGTTAGAATACCTCAGAGTATACTTTTTCAGTAACACAAAATCGAAAACAAATCAGCCACAAGCGCCGAAGAGTCGGAAAACTATACAATAAAGCAATAATTGCCAGCAAAATACAGCGTGGCATAGCTATACACATACAGTTTAAAACTCACCGATATCAGCAATGCTATACCCCCTTCGCTTCTTCTCTTGTCGTTTCTTCGATTTCGGCATAGTAGCAATTCTGCAGAAGGCTCAGCAAACTGATCTACCGGTTCGTTTCTGCCTCAATTTGAGAAAGGATTGCTCAGGCGTCCTGTATATACGCGTGGTCCCCGTGGGTGGAGCTGCAGCTCTCGTGCATCTGATTGGTCAGCCTCTGCGTACTGCGTCGGGGGCGGGGCTAAAGTGCTTGAGCGCTCTACTGCGCAGCCGCAGATAGTGGGGAACGGTGGGGGAAGTGTTTTGGTATGAAGGAGAGGTCAGGGAGGATCAAAATTTATCCCATGTGATCCTTGGGTGAAAACTAAGTCCAGTTTCTGTAAGGAATTATGGCCAAGACAAATTATAGCAGTGTGCAGTTTTCAAGTATGTTGTAAAGGTGCCCTACAGATGCGATTCTGGTGGTGTAGTGGTATAACAACCTTGACTGCTAAACCAGTCAGGCCCTGCAGACCAGGGCTCGATTCCCAGTAGGAGCATTTCCTTTTCTTTTTTTTTGTGAGAGGGGGGGGGGGGGGGGGGGGGGGGGGGGGGGGGTGGGGTGGTGGTGGGCATTTTTACGGGACCTCTCTCCCAGAAATGTGTCTCTGGCTGAAGTGACCTAGTTCATTACATGTTCTCATAGTCATAGATCGTAGATTTTACTGTTTATGTGTTACAGATAGGAAGTTACCTAATTTAATACTCTGGAGATCAATAGCTACAATCATAAAGACTTGACTGTCATAAATGTCGTCTGCTGATTCACAATTACATGAAACACTGTGGTGTCATCTAATGAATGGAAACTTCTTTCCTGACTTTGACATCGACCTAGACTATCCAGACAGATGCCTCCAAGGGTTTATAAGGACCTTGCTCCTGTGAAACGTGCGAGCGAAGCCAAACCCCCAATATCTGAAGTAAGCAAAGTGAGTGATGTGAGTGAGCAACTTCAACTTATTCTTTAAAACGTCCAGACTGATGCCTTAAGGGTTTATAAGACCCCAGGTCCCCATTGCAGTATCGTATCTGCATGGTAGAGCTAGAGTGGAGGCCGCCTGCATGGTAGAGCTAGAGTGGAGGCCGCCTGCATGGTAGAGCTAGAGTGGAGGCCGCCTGCCTATTCTACCTGTGTACGCTAGTTTGTTCTTTGAACGTCCTAAATGGGCTGGGTCCCATAGATTTGTTGACCTGTTTATGGTGTTGTCCTGCATGTAGCTTCTGCAAATCTGCTTGTTTGTACGTGGACCCTGGGCCCCAATTTTCCCCGGAGAATGAGGATCCCTGAGGGTCCCCCACTCAAAATGAGGACCCTGGGTCCCAATATTCCAATTTAGGGCCCCCCATTTTATCATTACACAGGGAGACAGCTAGCAAAACACGTTTGTTGCCTGCAAGGCGCACGTACATCTGATAACATGTAGCTATGCATTGCTACAGAACTAAATTAAAATTACAAAATTTAATTGAAAGTGTTGATCATTGAATGAACAAATACAACACATGGCTACAGTAACTGCTACCATAACAAATAGTATTTAATTTAAGTGCTCAAGTTACAACACTACTGCTAAAAATGAGATATATAACACACTGCTAGCTACGCTACTTCAACTAAACATGCATATGCATGTTGCTCTATCTATACAAATGCTATAAACAGTTACAATACTGCTGAAATGAGATATCAATTCTAATACATTCTGATAACACACTGCTAGCTACGCTACTTCAACTTAAAAGTACAAAACATGCATATGCATGTTGCTCTATCTATACAAATGCTATAAACAGTTACAATACTGCTGAAATGAGATATCAATTCTAATACATTCTGATAACACACTGCTAGCTACGCTACTTCAACTAAAAACTACTAAAATACAAAACATGCAGCTGTTCTACGCGAATGCTAATGCTATATACAGTTACAATACTAGCTAGAGCACGGATATAGCTACAGCGTCTAAATATTCTCTTGCATAACTTTGAAGTCATATGTATTAACTCCTTTCCACATACCTCCGATGGTTTTCTTACTCCCAAGAGCATTGACAATCTTTGCCGTCCAGGGAACGTCGAGTTGAACCCTGGTTATCACAGCCTTCTTCATAATGGCAGTTCCAGGGGGGATGTTTATAGTTGAAGTTGTTGAATACGAGCTAGTCATAGTATTTTCTTCAGTAAAGCTGAATTTATGTGAAGTGGAAAATGAAACTGTTGTCTCCGCACTAAAAAATGGAAGGCTCGACTCATATGTTGCTGACACTCCAAAGGTAAAACCATGCTCGTGAGTGAAGGTGTGCGACTCTTTGATTTCCTTGCTGATTTGGAAGGAGCTGCTCAGTGTAACATTTGACTTACGATTGTCAGACATTTCCGCCTTGAGTACCTCTGGTGTGCTGCTCAGAATTTTTCTCTGGTCAACAGTGAAATCAAGACTGCATACGCGTGAGATGTTCATTATACCGCTATAAAAGTCTGCAACACGAGTTGTAAACGCGTCGTTTACGTATTCTGCACGATAGCAAGCTACAGTCATGATCTTGCCGTTAACCTCCTGAGTGATTCCTCCAGAGTGCCCAAGCGATTGGCACCACCTACTTGCAGCAGAGAAGCAGTCGCTAGAGTCTGAGAAAGGAGTTTTACAGCCTGGATGGTGATGTTGCAGAGCAACGAGAGGAACATCTTCATTTCTGGAAGACTCAAAGCAGTGCACTTGCAGTAATACTTTTCCGACTTCTTGACTGGTACCAGCAAAATTGGAGCCAAGCTGTTTCGCACAGTATCTATGAATAGCTGCTAGGCAATCTCTGTGCTGACTTTTTCCGATAGTACATCCAGGATGATACGTTTTGAGTTCCGTAATGGGGACATCACGAACCAAGCGAGACTTGACACAGGACATGCCGATCCTGCTGTTAACGCGCTCCCGTTGGACTCCCAGGGTGGTAATGGATGTTGGGTATGCGACATTATAACAGTAGCGATGCATTGCTGCTACACAATCGGGTTCGCGGCTCCTTTTAGTATGGTAGCACCCTCGATGTAACTCAACGAGGGATATCTCCGGAGCATTGACAGTACAACTGGTACAGTGACTGAAGTCGACGAGGCAGCAGCCCACCACAGTGAGAAGTAGGAGGAAGAGTTTCTCCATTATTTATGATATGGCTCAAGTAGTGAATGGGTCTGTATTCTGAGAGGCATCAGTCTACTGCACTATATGCAACTGGACACGCAGCGCTCTTATATAGATCCCGTTTGCAGGGGAGTGACAGTATATGCTGTCAACTCCCCTGCAAACAAGGGTAGGAGGTTCCGGGAGTTGGATGTAGAGTCCCACTGGTCTTGTTCCCAGATGTTCACCACAGACACCATGTGATTGGTCACTGTATAATATTAAATTTCATAGAACTGACCAATAGTATTGAAGATTTATAAGTCATATAACTTTACAGAAGGACTAAAGGCTGCAATCTGATTGGAGCTTGGAGAGGTTCCTTGACCTGTTACAGTAGTGTCCCACAAGGGTTAATTAACTTAACGGTAATTACATAATTGGAGGTTCCTGGAGTTGTAGATCCGAGTCCCACAAGGGTTGGAGTTGAAGAGCATATATAAAGTAGAGCATTTTTTTGGCTGCATATGTATCAGCTGCATGTACAGTCTTAACTTGGGTGTACATTGGTAGATTAAGGGTGGCTGTACCAGTGTGCATGATGTGTTGTAGTTAGCTTGCCTATAGCTACTAGCTATAGTATTGTGTATATAGGTATAATTGCCTAGCATTGATATTGAAAGAAAACAGCTCTCTTTCACCAATGCATGTACTCCAACAGTATACTGTTGGGGTAAACTGTCCAACAGTGTACTGTTGGAGTAAACCTGTAAATGAGAGCTGTTTTCTTTCTTTTTGCATGACCATATCATGATACCACAGACACCATGTAATTGGTCACTGTATAATATTAAATTTCGTAGAACTGACCAATAGTATTGAAGATTTATGATATAACTTTACAGAATTCAAAGGACTAAAGGCTGCAATCTGATTGGAGCTGGGGAGGTTCAAATTCCTGGAATTGTAGAGTCCTGTAGTGAGAAATTTCATTTTAGAATACCAGACATTCATTCAGTGGGGTGAACATCTGGGCACAAGACCACCATGACTGCAAAAAATACATACTTATTTTGTTACCACACTGCAAAAATTAATGGGTTAGTTTAACCAATCTGTGGTTAGCTCAGTTGCAGCTTCACTATCATGCTTACAAGTGCCGTCTACTTACTGTGTGTGTATCTGCCACCAAGGGCATATTGGTTTTATTTTATGGACTATAGTATTGTAAGAATAAGGGTGAGGTTTGTTGGAATGTACACCATCAGACTGGGAGTATGAGCTAGGGATTTGGAGGAGTTATGACTGTGTAACGTACCTTTTACTCCTCCATTTCCCTATCTCATTGCTGTTATTAGAAACATGCATTCCAACACATTGACCATGACTACCAACATGTTTCTCGTACATAGGTACTATACACAACTATATTATGTTTTTGCATGCAACTGATGTGTACAATATTCATTTAGATGCTGCAACTGAGATAACCGTAGCTGAGTTAAAGTAACCCTTCTACTTTTGCAGTGCACTTAGCAATTTCAGATGTCTGAGGATGAAGGTAGGCTTAGCTTCAAAGTGGGTAATTGGTTAATAATTACTACGGTATGTGACATACCGAAGTAATTATTAACAAATTACCCACTTGCTCCATAGCAACGAACAAGGCCAAACTCTTACCTTCAAGTTCAGGCATCTGAAATTCAAGTAACCATTAAGTAGTCAAAACAACTACACATATGTAGGGTTTTTTGGTGTTGTTCCTAAGAATCTTTTTGGGATTCCATCCCTATTATGTTTTTCTGTGCATGACTTAGGAATTGTGCAAATGTAGAGTTCAACAAGGGTTGTAATTGTACAGTCCTAGAGGTTCCTGGAATTGTAGGGTCCTGCAAAGGCTAGAGGTTACTGGAATTTACAAGGGTTGGAGGTTCCTAGAATTGTGGGGCACCACAGGGGTTGGAGGTTCTTGGAATTGTAGGGCACCACACTGTGGAAATGGAGTGGTCATTTTAACCCAAATATATGGATATATATATACCCATAGCTTTCCTCACCCAGATCTTATCTCGCAGTCATCCGGCTGGGTACAAGGCTAACCTCAGTTGCAGTCCAGGCACCAGAGAATGTACAGTTAAGTGTGATCTGATACATCAATTTCCTTAGGGAAATCTCTGGGGATAGTAACAGGTTGGTACAAGACATGCTTTGTTAATTGGTCTTTCCTGAAATTGAAAGAATTGTGTATATATAAAGCGATCCATATTGTTTAGTAGACTGCAACTGAGATAAACTGAACTAGAAATCCTTTTTACAGTGCATTTCATGAATGTTCTATTCCATAAATGATTCTAGGAACCCTCTCCTATTCCACAAACCTTATAATTATACAGTCCTCAATTCCATGCATGTTCTATTCCACCTCTTCCACACACCTTGCAATATGGTAATGTTCTAGGTGTGTGGAATAGAGGAGGGTTCATGTAATAGAGCAGTCATGGAAATTGTGTAATTGCAACAAAAAAAAAAGGATTCCTGGAACATTCATGGAATATACAGCAAAAGTAAGGGTTTCTATAACCAGGAGCTGATGAGCGCCGAAGGCGCGAAGGAGCGTGCAACTACCGCAGACACGCGAGTGCCATCCAAATCCAAATCATTAGCGAGTCAACTTCCAAATATGGTAACCAACCGTTCAATCAAGCGTCACAGACACAGAAAACCTACGTGTTCCGTAATAGCTATGTGAGAAATTTTACACTCACTCAGAGTGCTCTTTGACCAAGCCGCAGCGGTATGGCCAAGAGAACGGCTGAGAGTGAGAGCGAATTGCAGCCAATTGCAAAGCGTGTGAGATTTGGAGATGCCGGGACCCCTCATCGTTTTACTCCTGCTGTTGGGAAGCGGAGGCTCTGAAGACTCGATCGACGATAAACGTCGGCAAAGCGCTACCGCTTCCTTGTTCCGTAGTCGGCGCCGCTTCTTCGGTGGAGGTTCAGTTCCTACTTCGATCTCTTCTTGGATGTCTTCGGAATCTAACAGCAGTTCTGCCATCTCTTTTCTACATCGCTACTTGTAGTTCTGCCATCTCGAGTTTTTTCCCCCCACGTCGTCGCATGACCGTAAGTAGGTGACAGACCGCATGACGCAGCAAGCGCCTCACCAAAACGGAAATACGTAGGTAATTTGGATTTGGACGGCACCAGAGCTCCTTCGCGCCTTCGGCGCTCATCAGCTCCTGCTATAACCTATAGTTTGGATTATCTCATGCAGTTTGGGTCATCTCAGTTGCAGTCCATATAATTATGTCTCTCTGCTAAAGTGACCTAGCTCATTACATGTTCTCGTAATTATAAAATTTCTAATGATCATGATAACAGTGATGGCAGAGTCTAATAGAATACAGTGAGTGTTTTGTGTATGGGACAGTGAGACATTCGTTCGCCATGTAGCTTGGCATAGTTCCATAGGTAGTAGTCCAAAGTGACGGAGTTGACGGTCTCTGGCAGGGGAGCACCGCTCTCCTGTAAACATAGCTCCTTCATCTTCTCTTTCACCAGCTGCATAAGAGGGCATGGGATATGCATCACTCTAGTTCTACAGCAAATCCTCCTGACACTTCGCTCCCAGCTAGTGATGTGAACTTGTAGAGGGTTCCTGAGCTATTAATGCCCAGATTTTATTTAAACCGACCAGTTGGACTAACTGGTCTGTCCCCTAAGGGTTTTAATTGACTGTACATTCTCTGGTGCTTGGGCTGCAACCGAGCTTAGCCTCGTGCTCAGGCGTTCCTTGCCCAGACTTTATCTCGCAGCCGTAATCTGGGCGAGGAAAGCCTGGCTACAAGGCTAGCTGAGGTAACCCTATATATGGGTTAAAATGGCCACTATATTCCACAGTGTGGTGCCCTACAATTCCAGGAACCTCCAATTAAGTGTGGCCACTTTAAATAAACCCTGGCTAGTTCTAATAAATAACTAGCCAAGACTCTATAATTCCAGCCCTTGCAGGACTCTATTATTCCAGGAACCTCCAACCCTGTTGAACTCTACAATTCCATGAATTCAACCTCCTACATTTTCACAAGTTCTAAGTCCCAAAAGAACATACTGGTATAGGGATGGAATCCCAAAAACAACCAAATAATTAAAGCACACCGAAGATCGAATATTGGCGCTTGATTCTGCTACTGTTTTTTGTTTTTAGAGAGGAATATTATGAAACAGCAGCTGCAATAAGATTTTTTAATTTAAAACTTCGATAGGCTAACACTAAATTTCTCATTGCATGTTTAACCCTGGAATCATTAATTACAGCTGTCCCACTAGTTACCTCAACAGCCCAAATGGATGACCCTCGGATCTCTGCCTCCTCGGGACAGCCTGGCTCCAGGTGTCTACCCTCTCTTAGCCTCTTGAGCAACCCCTCACCATACGCCAGCACCCCCAGGTACTGCAGGCACTGGGGGACCCTGAGAGACAGACAACACTTCACTGTTGTGCAATAAACACAAACAAATATGCTAAGAGATAAAATATTAGGAAACTGCAATTAGAATAAAAAACTCATTAGTTGCCAGCGGGAAGCAAGGCAACTAATCGTGTTGCATTGAGACTCACGTATGTATGTATGTATGTATGTATGTATGTAATGCTACAGGAATGTAATTATTGCAAACATATTTCCTGTGGGTGTGGCATTGCTGTACAAACAAATGAAGAGTACTGTACTATGATGAAATCGGCTGTAGAGAGGCGGCAGTGATTAGAGAGGCTATGTGTGCAGCAACACAGAAGTAGTTCAAGTGAGGAGAGGAGGGAACATCGGCGGGAGGTTCACCGACAGCTTGTAAGGCTGATTCGGCAGCAGGAAAATGATGACCACCATTCTCAAAGCCTTGGACTGGCTGAATGGTCTGCTGAGTAGCGTATTGCGAGGCTCTCTACATGGAACACCATGTATGCACTAGTTAAGAAAGACATGGCAGGCTTTTTGCAATTCATATGGCTTTTTATGACAACGTTCCAATAAAGCTAGGTTGGTCTTTTTCGGGTTAACACAGAAAAAATTCTGTGCGAGCCTTGTAAAGTCCAAAAAGCCTGCATGTACCTGCAATTTCAGAAGTGCACATACCCCATTGCTGGGTTGGTAAGTCTGTGCTCCTGCTTATCTTAACAGCCCATAGATCTAGACAGTAACCCTGTCCCCAGGCTACACTCCCCAGATTATTTCATACAGCGGTACTTTCAGAAGCTGAGCCAACCTGTAGTCAGCAAACATAGTGAGAGAGTTGATGTCATAAAATTCTCCGAAACCTTCACCTCCAAACCGTGCCCACACGTCAGCTGCAAATATCTGAGCTCTTTTCAGGAATGAAACTGCAAGAAAGATATGGATGCACACAATCTTGCTGTGAATCTAGCTAGCATTTGTATATACATTATGTGTGAGTTGGTCACATTAAATTTAGGAATGCAATCTCCTGGGTAAGGAAGGTATGCATGGTACACATTTCTGGTTAAAATTGCACTTCTGGCCCAAAGACATGGAAGCTGTCTTTGATATGTGATGCAAAATAGTACAACTCTCAGGCATGTAGTCAAACAAGGCTGAGAATGAGACTGCACTTCATAATATACACCCTTTGGCAACTCAATCTAGTGTTTTGAGCATGTTGGAGAGGGACAGTGAGCAAGCGAGTGACTTACCTGCTGTAAGCACAAGTATAGGCAGAAAACTAGTGGTTGCATTCCTGCTCGATAGGTTACGAGCTCTGCAAACTTTGGAGCTAACACACAAATGCACACTAGGACAAATCTGTGAGCTGACTGGAGCTTATACGAATAGCTAATTGTAGCAACTCTTATCTGTAAATTGTAGCTACAAACCTATGAGGAGGTAAGCACTTATGAGACTGTAGATCGGCTTCCCACTAGCTCTGGTGTACTCACAACATACCTTTTCTGCCATGGTATGTGGAGATGTCATGGAAACTGGGGAAGTTGTGCACCAGAAGACCGACCAGCCTCTGGGCACTCTTCTGACTGCGACGGACCAGCTCTGAAACACTGCCACCAAACTTCTGCATCATCAACAATAATGGATGCCGTCATTAGAATCTATGTTAGTAGTATAGCTCACTAATTAGCAGCAATTTCATTGGTTAATGACAGGGACTTACCTAGGAGGAGGTGACTACAACTTCGTGACCCGCCCACAGCCCAACCAATAGGCTGTGCTGCATTGCCATGGCATAGTAACCAGTTAGAATTTAAAAGCAGCCTACTTTTAAACTAGCTTTGTTCACTGAAAGAACCATGGATAACTTGTTTCAGCTGGGCCATGATCTGATGATGTCTCCACCAGAAGCGTGGACTTACCACAGCAAAAGCGTGCTGCCATTATACTAGCTAGGTCGCCATACTGTACTCTATACAACTTGATCAATGGGATCTACGTGATGCTAACCTAACTTGCCAAAAGCTTAACTGAAGAGAGTCATATAACATGAAAACATGTCCACAGTTGTAACCCATGGCAACACACCTCATTGAGTGTAGCTGCCGCCTCATGTAGGTTTTGCAGCCTTCTTTCCAACAAGGGAATGGAAATATCGGTCTCGGACCGAAAAATATCCCCTAACTGTTCCAGAGACATGTTGCCGTAGACTGAGGGACGATACACAGGCAATCCAACCTGGAATGGAGACAACCACATGTATAGGGCTTCATTCCCAGATCAGTCTGAGAATGAGACTGAACCCTAGGCATCAAGCAACACGGTTTGAGAATTATCAGAATGGAATGTGGTACTGACCTCAACGGCCCGGGCCAGTGCTGCACACATGGAACGGAACCCAGTCCAGAGCCGGCCCTGGTGGTGTACAGTAAAAAGGGTGGAGCTGTCAGACCAGAAACAGAAGTTCAGCGTATCCAACAGGAATAGCCTGAAATGCAAGAGAAGACACGAGCAATTGTGGGATAGCATAATACATACAAGTAATCAACAGGGGATTGCTTCAAATGTGGGGCGGACCAGTCCCAAGGACAAATTATTCACAGCTGCTGTCCTCTCACCATTCCAGTGTTTCTTCCTTGCTCAGTCCTGGCGGCTCCAGAGGGTCCACATATGCCCCCTGCAGTGACCCCACCCCTTCCTTCTCCATGTTTCCTAGCAACTGGCAGGGAGGAGGGGAACCAGTCGGTAACCAGCGGCTACAGTGTTGAAATCACTCACTCCTCCCAAACAGTAAGGCAGACACACAGGCTAGTATGTGGTATGGGAATTAGGGAGTTTTCCTAGATACACACTTTCCAATCACGACTGACCTTTCTTGCCGTCTGTGTCACTCCATCCTGGCTAATGGTGACATGCCGTGCCCGCGAGGCGATGAACTTGGCAGAAGCCAGCACACTGGGTAGGCCCCCTGCTCTGCCAAGCATACCCCCTTCTTCTTCCATCACCTCCTACAGTTCTGCAGCTAGGTGAGTGATCAGACAATGAGAACAAACTATGAAACAGGGAGATTGCACAATAGTGACTCAATATTCATAAATTATGATCTCGTGGATTGGGATCGTTCCTACCTGCACCTTCGTCGAAACTACCAGCTTACTATTAGACTTACACGTGGTTCCTCTTTTTAAGCTTCTAAGCTTTCGACAACCCATAACCATAGATAATATAGCTCCGTAACGGAGCTATATTATCTATGCCATAACTCGCCATATTGTAATTCAATAGTACGTAGTGACCACGTGCGGCCCCGCCTCGCGATCGAGCAGACCACGCGTTCCGCGAGATTATTATTAGCGGCGAGGGGGTGGAGCTTTCAGCATGCGCAGCGCAGCAACTAGTCTCGTGCCCAGACGTCCACGCCCCCCTGGCGAAAGAACGTCTGGTGTTCTAATCGAACTTTCTTGTCACAGACGCCTTTCCCCTTTGGAATGCCAAAGGGTCCAATCAGATTGCAGCTTTCAGACCTTCCGTAAAGTTGCCATGACGTTAGTCCGATAAATCTATTGGTCAGTTTGATAAATTAGAATAACATTTTTAAATATACCGTATATACAGTGACCAATCACATACGAGATTTATTATCAGCACTCGTGGGGTTTGTGACAAGAAAGTTCGTTTAGAACACCAGACGTTCTTTCGCCGGGAGGGCATGAACGTCTGGGCACGAGACTACGCAGCAACCTCAGCTCGCGAGCAACGACATGGCCGCTGGACAGTGTGCAGCGGCGGAAGTTCAGCAGTTTCAGTGGGACAGGCTCCCCGACATGCCCACTGCTCGATGCTACACCGCGGGAGCATACCACAAAGGGAAACTGTACGCCATAGGTGAGGACACAGGCGTGGTTCATTATCTCTAGGTGGTTAATAATTTTAATGTCCATGATTTCCATGCACTTCTCCCCGCCGTTGCCCAGGTGGCTGTGATCACATTGGTGTTGCAGTGGACGTGGCCGAGGTGTTTGACCTCACCACGAGGCAGTGGATGACCCTTCCCAGCATGCCGCGAAAGAGAGCAGCACCGAGCGGAGCGATCGTCCACGAGAACAAAATCATTGTGATCGGAGGCTTGGACACCAAGCAAGCACCAATAGCAGCTGTCGACTGCTTTGACATCGAGGTACGAAAATGGGGATCACTCCCGCCCCTCCCTACTGGAGTCACGGGGGCCTACGTGAAACTGATAGACGACCGGATATATGTTATCGGAGGCACTGACAAGCAGGGCTGCAATCAATCCGTGGTTTTTGATTGTGATAGACAGGAGTGGGTACCTCTTCCCCAAAAGCCCACCGCTTGCTACGCCAGCGGAGGCTACCTTTTCGAGAAGAAGCTCTACATTGTTGGAGGTAGGGATACAAAGGATGGTAAAGTACCCGTGCAGGCGTGCGAGGCATTCGATCTGGAGACGAAACAGTGGGAGGAGCTTGCCGAAATGCCTTCCATCCGAGTGTTCTATAATGTGGTCGGTCACGGAGATGAGATCTATGTCTTAGGCGGGCTGGTGCCGATGGTCGGACTGAGCAAGATCGCAGAGAGGTACAGCATCCGTGAGAACAAGTGGGCTCCGTTAAAGGACTTGGTGGAACTTCGATCTGACGGTGCGTGTGGTGTAGTGGGTGGTCGAGTTGTGGTCGCGGGGGGTCTCGGTGGGACACACCAGCAGCCGCAGACGATGGTGACCGTGGAGAGCTTTGTACCGGGAGGGAAGCGTTTTGTGAGGTTGATGCAGCTCTCAAAGCCCCGGTCTTCTCTGACCAGCCTGGAGTTCGAGGGGAAGCTGGCGGCCATGAATGGAGTCGGAGAGGGCGGGGTGCAGGGGGTGGTTGAGGTACTGAGGGTGAAGGAGACAGCAAAGGGCACATAGCTTTGGTACTGCTAGTTCATTCAGTCTTTGGCATTAATCCAGCAACTCTCAATGTACAGTGTTGTTGAGTCTGAGCTTTTTCCTTGAATAGTAAGGACAGTGACGTTGTTGGTGTACTTGTAAACTGCAAGATACCCGGTACACAGGTACATACTTTACAGGACCAGTTTCGCAGTTGCAGTTGAAGTGCGTGTGTACATGCAAGACAGAGATAAGATAACATTGTGGGAGTTAGAGTCAGCATCATCAACGCTCAGCACATATTATGGAGTTAGGGGTTCAATATTTTCAGTATGAGGGGTCATAATTACAAAATTCCCCCCGATAAATTTGCACTGCTTATCTGGGCACTTCACCCTGCAGGTGCCAGAGCATCGGGGGCTTACATATTAAAATCTATGTGTGTGTCCCTTTTGTAAGATCTCAGGAGACTACACATATACAGTGTACATTGGCGGCCAATATTCACTTTCTCCTTGCGGCAGCATATAAATATATTACCGACAATTCTGTGTTATATTATACAGAATAGTGTACACAAAACTAGAGCATGTATGTACAGTGGTTGGTACACAAGGCAGTATTCTAACACGAAATTCAAAACAGCGATGATGAACAACAAAATAATTGTCTAAAAATCTAGAGTTTGAGTTGATTGCACTAAAATTCATCCCTCAGTGGTTTCTGATCTTCCACCTGGAGCACAATGAGGAGAGAGGCAGTCAATGGTTCGCGGTCACCTCTTCTATACAGAGGGGCGACCAAGGTCTGAGGTAAACCACTTCTGACTAGCTAGCTACCTACTCCAGTAGCTACCCCTCTTAGGCCACAAGAAGCATCGGGATTCTAAAAGACAATCCCGAGAAGTGGAGTGCCCCTATACAGTATGAAGTATGTGCTTGATACCTTACGTGAAGTGACATTCCCTGAACCCTAGCAGCCATGATTCCACTGACATACACTCACCACTGATTCGGCCTGCATGGTCTCCTCTGATGCACCCTCGTCTCCTGCCTCCTCCTCTGATGCACCCTCGTCTCCTGCCTCCTCCTCCGATGCACCTTCGTCTCCCGCATCCTCCTCTGATGCACCCTCGTCTCCTGCCTCCTCCTCTGATGCACCCTCGTCTCCCTCCTCCTCCTCATCTGCTTCTACCTCTTCCTCCTCATCCTCCTCCTCTTCTTCCTCCTCAAAGAACTCCTCCTTCTCAACCTAGGGACAAAGAACACACTCTGTAATGGACTACACATCAGAAGTTCCTTCAGTGCAACAGACACCACACACATCATGACAGGACACCGTTTTAATATGTACTGAAATGGGACTCCTCTCCTGCACCTTACTATTGGAAGGTAAATAATTGAGTCCCTCTGTTATAGAGTTCAGCAGTTTCTTTCCAGCTAACTCCACATCTTAGGCACACGCGACAATGGAATACAATTACCTACACGCCTGCATGAGGCTCATCCGACCTCCCCTATTCCTCAACTCCCCTGCCTCCCTCCTCCACCCACCCAACCCACTCTCTTCGTCACTCTACATCCACGGCAACTCGTCCCCTCTACTCCACCCACCCCACTCACTTCGGCGGTGAGATCCACTCCAAGACTGAGACGCAGCATCTTCTCAATTCTGCCGGCAAAATCGGATGAGTCTTGCAGGTTGTAGCCGGACCTCAGTACGGCCGTCTCGTAGAGGACCCTGGCCAGGTCTGCCGTGGTCTCGTCCTGTTCCTCGTTCTCGACACGGCGCTGTAGCTCCTTGATGAGTGGGTGACGAGGGTTGATCTCCATGGTCTTCTTCTGGGTGGTGTAAAAACTGGGAGGAGTGTGTGTGTGTGTGTGAGTCCCTCCTCAACCTTTTCTCCTTCACAGGATAGGGTTGTCCTAGACTTTAATAACCATGAAGGTTGACCAGTGTAGTCAGCAAATGCCATAACAATGACTAAAAAACTGCCCCCTTGTTTCTAGAATCCAAACTCGAAACGTTACAGTCTCCAGACCAAATCCTCATATGAAGCATTACACACAAGCAACTATTGTTGCCATGGAAGCAAAAAATGCCCAAAGTCATCTTAACCAAATATGGTCTTATTGCACGAGCATTGCTACACACTCACTCAGTCTCCCTGCCCTGGGAATAGGCCTGTGCCTGCATGATCCGTTCCATGTTCCCAGACCTGCATGATTGAAACGGAAACACGATGCAATGGGTATGACATCATTATGACATAATAGTGTACAAATCTCCACCCACCATCCATACTGGTTGGCGACCAGAGCACAAGGCGAGTCAGTAAGTCTGTTGGATACCACGGCCTTGTCAATGACATCCTTGAGAGGTTCGTCCTTCAGCCAGTCGGTCAGTGGCTTGTATGCCTCCGTCATCTCATCGAGCCACTCCTTCTCTCTCTCTCCCTCGTCTCCAAACTGCAGACCCTCCTTCGCCACGTTCTGAGGGAGAACAAAGCAACGAAGGATGCTTGTTAGAACTGTCTACAATAGCACACAGCTCTGATAACACAAGAACTTTGTGTGGCCTTGTAATGTACCAGGTCACTTCACTTGGTAACGGGGGTCCCAAGGCGTTTACAAGGAGGAAATAGAACGGCAGCTGAAGCCATCCCAATGCACTCTTTGGCCTTTCCCCTATACCTCTCCCTTTGCCCCACGTCACCCCCCACCCCCTCCGTCCCTAACCTTCCCCTCAAATTCTGGCAGGTTCCCCTATACCTCACCCTTTGCCCCACGTCACCCCCCACCCCCTCCATCCCTAACCTTCCCCTCAAACTCTGGCAGGTTCCCCTATACCTCTCCCTTTGCCCCACGTCACCCCACCCCCCCCCCCCCCACCCCACCCCCTCTGTCCCTAACCTTCCCCTCAAATTCTGGCAGGTTCCCCTATACCTCTCCCTTTGCCCCACGTCACCCCCTCTGTCCCTAACCTGGAACTTCTTCCCCTCAAACTCTGGCAGGTTCTGCACGCAGTACTCGTCCACTGGGTCCACGAGATAGAGCACCTCGTACCCCTTCCTCAGTAGCCGCTCCACGAACGGCGACGCCTCTGCATCTGCTCGATTGGGGCCGGCCACGAAGTAGATGTGGTCCTGCTTCTCCTTTATCCGCTCCACATACTCCTCCAGACTAGTCGGGTCGTCGGGGTCGTTGCTGGACTGGAACCTGGACAGAAGATCGGGGAGTAAGGAATCATGAGAATCTAGCTGCATAAATGGTTCACACACACACACACCTGAGCAGTTTGGCCAGCCTAGTCTTGTTGGACGGGTCTTCGATGACACCCAGCTTCATGTTGGTGCTGAATTCCTTCCAGAAGGCGTCAAAGTCTTCCTTGTCCAGTTTCTTCATCATGTCCAGCGCCTTCCTCACGAGTTTCTTCCTGATCACCTTCAACAGCTTGTGCTGTTGGAGCATCTCTCGGGAGACATTCAGTGGGAGGTCGTCTGAGTCCACCTGGGCGGAGGGAGGGATACAGGGAAGGGAATGAAGCGTAGGCCAACAAACTTCAGAATGCTGTCACCTGATAGTCATGTGACTCGTCAGAGTAGGTCACATGATCATCACATGACCGACTTACCACACCACGGATGAAATTGAGGTATTTGGGCATCATGTCCTCGAAATCGTCTGTGATGAAGACCCTCCGGACGTAGAGCTTGATCTTATTGGACGACTTGGAGTATTCGGTGAACATGTCAGGTGGAGCAGACTGTTACGTGGAGAGGAAGGGGGGGGGGGGGGAGGGAGGGGACGGGGGAGAGAGGGAGAGAGGAAAGAAGCGATAAGGCAATGCTTTGTTTGTAGGCTCAGAACTTAATAAAGAATTCTTCCGGCACCTCGTACTCCAGCAAGAGGGGTAGAGATTAGATTAGTGGTATGGTCTGGAGCCAGACTAGGGATATGGTATAGAGACTAGAGACTAAACTAGAGTATGGTCTGGAGACTAGACTGACCTTAGGTATGAAGAGGATGGCTCTAAAGGTGACCTCTCCCTCCGCAACGAAGTGGGTCATGCCCAGAGGGTCCTGGTAGTCCTTGGTGAAGGACTTGTAGAAGCTTTGGTACTCCTCTTCATCAATCTCTTTGTGACTGGAGGGAGGAGAGGGGAAAAGGGAGGGAGGAAGGGGAGGGAGGGGAGGGAGGGGAAGTGAGGGGAGGTAACTAACAGTAGTGCATTAAAGTACAATAGCAAAGTAATACATATGCACATAAGGAAAAACTTTAAACTTCCTCCAGATTGGCCAAACCCACTTCCTCCCGACAGCATGGCCCCACCCACTTACTCCCTCAGCCAGAGTGGCTTGGTGTCGTTCACCAGAACCCAGTCCCACGTCGTCTTCTCCACAGTCCGAGTCTTCGGCTTCTCCTCGACCTCCTCCTCCTCCACCGTAGCGTCCCCGTCTCCCTCCTCTTCGTCTTCCTCTGTCTCCTCCTTCTCCTCAGCGTCTCCCTCTTCACTTTCTTCCTCTTCAATCGGCTCTTCCACACTCTCCGTCTGTGTGTGTGTATGTATGTATGAGTGTGTATGTGTGTGTGTGTGTGTGTGTGTGTTAGTATTGGGGCCTCACTGACAACAGTCCAGAACCTTTCTATGATGTACAAAATGGTGATACTAAACATTAAACTAGCAAATTAGATACATGTGGCAGTCCCAGGTAAAAACGAACATTATTCCATCACATATTTCGATTATGTCACTGCGTTCAAAGCGCTGTATCTTTAAAGTTAAATTTAGATATACAGCTACATAGTCACCGTAGAAGACGTTCCTTAAAACGCAATGACATAATACAGTTCCTTAACTACAAAGTGACGATGCACCCTCGGCTCTCCTCAGCTCACGAGACACCGTACCTTGCTCTCCCAGATGTAGATGGGGAAATTGATGAACTGGCTGTACTTCTCAACCAGCGACCTCAGCGTGTTGGGCTCCAGGAACTCCTGCGCTTCCTCCTTCAGGAAGAGGCTGACGGTCGTGCCCCGCTCGAGCGTGTCTCCGCGGGGGTCCTCGGCGATGGAGAACTCGCTGGCATTTGACTCCCAGATGTACTGCTTGTCTTCGTTGTGTTTCGATGTCACCATGACCGTGTCCGCGACTGCAAGAGTCGGAAGGCGAGGGAAGTGTATGTAAAATGTGCGAATAGAGTGCATAGCGACAAGGAACCTATTGACTACATTAGGCATAGAGGTTCTGCGCGATGTCATCTGCACCTAGCAACAGTTGCTAGGGGGCCATTTTGAAATGCTTGAGCGAGTACACAAGGTTGAGGTTGTTTGTCTTGCTCACACTGCCAAGTCCCTCAATATATTCAGCCTAACAACTGCTAGACAGCGACAGCTGACATACTGTTTGTCTTGCTCACACTGCCAAGTCCCTCAATGCATTCAGCCTAACAACTGCTAGACAGCTACAGCTGATATACCGAAAGCGTAAGTCACAAGCTGCCGTGTTTCTGAGCTCACTGTAGAACCTAACCACTCTTTTTGCAATCATGTGGAGAAATCTACCATTCACCCTTACTCACCCAGGAAAGAAGAGTAGAATCCCACGCCGAACTGTCCAATCAGATCGCTGGCACTCGAGTCGGTGGCCATGTTCTCCAGCTTCTCAAAGAACTCTGTCGTGCCGGACTTGGCGATGGTACCGAGGTTTACTTCGAGGTCACGCTTTGTCATGCCTGAGGTTACAAGTGGGAGAGAGAAACAGTCAATCAGGTGAGAGGATTTCACTACATCATTTCAAGTACAGTAGTGCAACATAGCTACCTCTATATGTACGACAGAACTACCCACGCTAATGTTAATTCCACGTTACAAGTATCCGCGTACTGTCAGCAGAGCGTAAACCTTACCAACATATTGTCTTTCCCAAGTTAACAAACTGTTAACTCTCAAACTTCGTAACGTCCCCTAGTTCCACCTCCTCTCCCCACCTTCAGCTGCCCCACCCACCTACACCTATTGCCCCACCCATCCATGCCTGTTGCCCCACCCACCTGCACCTGTTGCCTCACCCACCTACACCTGTTGCCCCACCCACCTATCCCTGCAGCCCCACCCGCCCATCCCTGTTGCCCCACCCACCTATGCCTGTGTCAGTGATGTGTAGCACTCTGTTGTCCTTGTCCGCCTTGATCCTCACCACCAGATCCTCCGTGGCACCGAGGGCAGACTTGTCTGTCAGAGAGAGGAAGCGGATCTTGTCCAGAGCGTCAGAGGCGTTTGAGATCAGCTCACGAAGGAAGATCTGTGAAGAAGGCAGAGGGGAAGCACATAATTGGGAGAGATATTGAAGGTGCTGCTTTCTATTAGATAATAAAGAGAGTGGAAGTAGCTGAAAACGAAAGCTAAAATACTTGGCGTTGTAAAATATTTTGGGTCCTTACATAATTTACTTTAAAACCCAGGAAATATCAGTGAACAGGAAATGCCTACAGAAACCACACCACATTGTGGTACACCCTCATAACATTGTGGTACACCATGATGAGCAGGAAAGCTGAGAAATAGAGAGAGTCAATATTCAGAAGATGGTACCTCTTTATTTCTGTAGAGGGAGTTGATAATGAGTTTCATCATCCGGTTGACTTCTGCCTGGAAGGTAAACTTCTCTGCCTGGTCTCGGAGCTGTTTCATCTCTGCTACACTGAGTCCGTCCAACTTGATAGCTTCCTCTTCTCTGGGGAGAGGGGGGAGGGGGGAGGGAGGGAGGGAGGGAGGGAGGGAGGAAAGATGAGTGAGGGAGGGGGAAGTGGCGGATTTAGATAAGCAAGTCGTAGTTTGGAAATTGCAAAAAATAATTTACTTTGCGCCCAAATGCAACACTAAAGTATCAGTAACTGGGCTGCTGGTCGCACAATTATAGTAACAGCACAAACAACTTGTGCCGCATGCAGGCAGATGCACAGTGAGAGATGAGATAGAGAAAGGGGTGAAGAAAAGGGTCGGGTGGGGTGGGGGGGGCACACACCTCTCCACGGCCTCGGCATCAGTCCTGGATCCCTCCCGGCTCTCACCCAGATCATCGTCTACAGTTGGCAGGTCCACTTCTTCATCTTCCTCCTGTTGCTGCTCCTCCGACATGCAGCCTGCAAGAGGAAAGGTCAAGGGTTATTACTAATTAGCCATGCACTTCACTCTACCTCCACAGGCATTTGAGTGTTCCTGTTATGCATCATATGATAATACATCAAAAATTTCAGCGTCACGGTCATATATACAGTTGCATGCTCGCGCTAATAAAAAAAAATTATGCACTTCACCTGCAAAGCACAGCAGGCCCACTAGAGCCACCAGCAGAATTTTTCTCCTCATCTGGACTGGAATAGATACAGCTGCAAAAATCTCCTGAGAAGCTCTCTTCCTCGATGCGTGTGAGTGTGTCCCTGCAAGCTGGCTTTGTAGCTGCTTGGGTTTCCTCCTTCACTCCGTATCTACTTTTGCGACACGTGTACGTGAAGGGCCGTGGAGGAATCTGATTGGTGAATTCAAGATGGGACTTTCCCTATTGAGATCGTGTGGCGATCTCATTGGACAGTTTGTCTGGGACAGTTATCCCAGGTACATCCGTATCAACTAAAAGTGTGCGGTTTTCATAGGTCATAGATACAGAGTAGTTGTATACATATCTCAGTCATGTTTTGTCTAAATCGAGCACTAGTTTTCGTATCTTTGTTTCTCCTCTTCTCCCCATATTCCCTCGGGGCCCAATCCTCCAAGAATCGATGCCAGACCTGTAAAGATTTCGTTGCATCATTTGAGAAGGTAAAGTGTCACATCGATCAGAGCTTAGATTTATAATTTGCACACGGGAAATCTTTATTCTTAAACACACTATCATTAATTGCAAACAGTGATTTAATATTCCCCATTTGCCCAAACTGTACAATTTAGTATGCCAGGGCTGTTCTTCTAATTAAAGCTCCTCCTGTCACTCAGGGTCTAGAGACAACTGCGAACTCCAACTACGCTGGAGGTGACACCAGCTGGGAGGAGGAGAAACTGGGCTCCTACGCCAACAGGTAGGTATCTAGTTAGTCTTGTCAGCAGACCCTCCACACATGCACAGAAAAATTGGAGAGAAATTGGAGGGTGGAGTAAAGAAAGGCGGGGCTGGGACATCCGTATAGGCGGAAGTGGATCTGATGTTGGAATGTAGGTGGTAGTGTTGATTAGGGAAATCAGCAAATTAGTTATGAACCTCATTTCAGTAATTGCTCTCTATAAAAGCATGTCCATCATGGTGAAATTTGAGACTGACGTCGGACTGCCATCCAGTCTGAAAACTGAAAGATGAACACTATTCACATTGCGGAAGGTCAGGATGTTTTTGTATCTCCTGGAACTTAAAAAATCCAGAGGTAAGCTGCGATTGCAATCGAGATGCTTCCTTTTTCGCTTCTTCGAACATTTTTAGGATTTTGTAGTAGACATTTGCACACAATAGGCTCAGTTGATATGTAGCCGTGTCCATTTATGACGTAGCCTGCAAGCTTTACAAATTGCCAAACGCTACGTGTGCTTCATTAGTGGTTACAACACATGTGCTAATTGATTGGATGTTTGACATTCCTCGACCCACTGCCGCCTGTACAGATGCACCGGACCCTCCTTTCCTCCAATTTCCCCCCAATTTTTTTTTTGTGTGTGTGGAGGGTCTGGGGACGAGACTAGTATCTAGTATCATTAATATTATCAGTTGGTATTAATTTCTGGGATCACATGACCATTGTTTATCACATGACTGTCACATGATTCCATGCTGCAGTGAGGTGCGTCTGGTGGAGATCCTGGACAACGTGTGTCAGAGATCCAGCCATGAGGTATGAGTACATCTTTCTATGTTTCTATAGGCTGTAAGGAAGGTACTCCAAATGACTATTGTATGCTTACCTAACCCCCCCCCACCCCTCCCCCCCCCCCCCCCCCTTCCTCACACACACACACACACTGGTAGTGCCACAACCTTCTTGAGATGAATGAAGAACACATTGAGCGATGGTGGTTCAAATTGTGAGTTGGGGAGCACTTTCACTTTCATTCTTATGACATCCACATCAATGTATATTGTATTGAATAGTGTGATACAAGAACTTTAAAAGTTACATTCCTTGAGTAATACGGACTCACTGTACAGGCCGGGGGGGGGGGGGGGGGGGGGTGCAGTTCTATATTTGGAAATAGGTTGTGCTGTAATATGATGCAATTTTCTCCTGCCACAGGCGGCGCAACGGGAGGGACGACCTCAAGGCCTGGCTGTGTTTTGATCACTTGGACGGTGGGTGTACACACATACACAGACAGGATTCACATATGATAATTTGGATCCTCATTGCATATTTTGTTGTTGTTTTGTTATTGGGCTGGTCCTAGTGATGTCTGGTTGATATCATGGTGTTGTGTTGTCATTCTTTCCCCCGCAGTTTGCTGCCCTGAGAACACATTTGGCCCAAAATGCGAAGGTACGACCACAACAGTACTGTATAGCCTTGTACCCAGGCCTCTGTTGCATTCCATTCCATGACCTGGGTATGAGACCATAACAGCATTGGCTGTTCTTCCCCCTGTGGGATGTGATGACATTTCTCATTGCACCTCCATAGCCTGTCCAGGTGGAGTGGAGAATCCATGTGGAGGACATGGCAAGTGCAAGGTGATTGGTTGCTACCAAGTAATACAGATTGGTTGCTAGATCTAGAGTCACTGGTTGATAAGATTAGTTTTTTGATTGGCTGTTATCTAGTGATACTGTAATTGTTGCTAGGGATCTGAAGAGAAGGATGAAGTAGGGGAGTGCTCGTGTGACAGTGGCTATGAGGGTGACATGTGTCAAACTTGTTCCAAGGGATACTACAATGACTCTGACATCTGCTTAGGTGAGTGAGGGGGGGGGGGGGGAAACCCCACATCCTTTTGCAGTGGTGAACCTCAGTAGGTAGCATATGTATGTATGTGTAAGTCTATAGGAAGTGTTAACTCACATACTGAATGTGTGGATTATTTGAATAGCCACTAACTGCAGATTTTTAAGTGAGTATCTTACTACCCTTACCATCTCTCACCCCTCCCCCCATCCCCCTCCCCTGTCTTCAATCCTGCCCCTCTCCTCTCCTTCCCTCCAACCTCCTCCCCTCCTCTCCTCCTATCCCCTCCTCCCTCCCTTCCCCTCTAACCCCCTGCCCTCCCTCCCCAGCCTGTGACAAGGCTTGCCTGAGCTCCTGTGAAGGTCCTGGTCCAGACGAGTGTGATGACTGTGCCTCTGGCTACCAGGAGAATGAAGAGGGCACGTGCTTGGGTGAGTGTATTAGCCGTACCCAATAAACAATACAGACTAGGACATTTCACATGCAACTTTCCAACTGTCGTAGTGTTCAAATATTACTGTTCTTCTATGACGCAGCATCATCTACCCTTTTCTTTTCAAGTACAGGTTACACTCTGTCTCATTCCAATGTTGTGTATTTCCATTCCCCAGACAAGAATGAGTGTGAGGAGGAGGGAGAGGAGGAGGGGGAGGGGGAGGGAGGTGTGGACAAGCCCCTCTGCAAGGAGGGGACCTACTGCCATAACACACCCGGCAGCTACAGATGCAATGGTGAGGGCATGCAGCGAGCCACGTCGTCTTGTCCCCAGACTTCTGTTTGTGTGGAGGGAGCAGTTACCTTGTAGTAGTGATGCACCGATAATCGGATTGGCTTATCAGAAAATCATCTCATTGCACAATATTGATATTGGTACATTTGACTGATATAGCTTTGCGGATAGTTATTACACATGCATAGTGTGTAAAGTAGGTGTGATGTGTGCTCTTCCAACCCAATTGTCTGAGTAGAAGTACCTTTGCATGTTGCACAGAAAGCTCAAGTTCAGTTCCCTGTAATGTTTTCATTTTCATCCTGCTCATTCCCTTCCCCCCTCCTCCCCCATTTAACAACTTTTCTCTCCTGCTCGATACCAGCATTGGCTATCGATATCAGCCAATGACTTCTGTAATATCAATTATCAGAATAATAAAATCCCTTATCATTATCTTGTGCATCGCTACTTAGTATCAAAGATTGTCCCCCAGCCAATTCATCCATGCGATTAGGGCAACGAGACTGCAATCCTTGAGGTTGTGTGTGGCATACCTGAGCTGCACATCATAATCGAGTGGTTCACACAACACACACACACACACACACACACACACACACACACACCCATAGCCTGTGACAAGTCATGTGCCAAGGGCTGCACTGGTGCGGGTCCTGCCAAGTGTGTGGAGTGTGCCAGTGGTTATGAGAAGAGGGAGGCTGGGATAACAGTGTGCAGAGGTCAGTCGACCATCACTTCAATGTTGCAGCAAAGTACTCTAATTATTCACTCACCATTTATTCTGGACTCCTACCTCCCAGCTGTTTCTCATGGACCACTAAATAGGCTTCAGTAGATGAATAGATATGACCCAATAAAGTAATACAGTCATGTGGTATCATGTGATTCTTTGTTCCTGTCACATGATTTACATGTGACCAATTCCCTCCCAGATATTGATGAATGCAAAGCAGACGACTCATTGTGTCAGGAGGGAACTTACTGTGAGAACACCCAAGGAAGCTACACTTGCAAGGGTGAGCAAAGGCATGCTTTTAACTCACATGATGTCACATGAGTATCACATGATCGCCACCCCACCCACAGCTTGCCATATCTCCTGCAAGCTCACATGCACTGGGCCTGGGGCCGACAAGTGTACAGAGTGTAAGGATGGCTATGCAATGGAGAATGACTCGTGCACAGGTGAGTAAAGGATGCTAATCAATGTAGCCATGTTCCCAGGGTCTGTCTCTCCTCGTTTTGGGTTCCACATGGAGAGGGGGGAGCCTGAAAATGAGACTGGATTCCATCGATAGTACTACCTCCCAGAGATAGTGGGCTATGCTATAGTAGGTATTGTGTAATTACATTTCTGTACACATACCCTATAATAGTCACTACCATGTGGTTTCCATGGCAACTTAACTTCAGCTCAATTATCTCGTGTCATGTGAGCCACTATTGAGTGTATGTACCTACCTAGCTACACCCATTCCTACCTTTCTCAGACGTCAACGAGTGTGATCAGCTGAACCCCGCCCCCTGTGATAATGAAACTGAAACCTGTCAGAATCTGATTGGGACCCACGTCTGCAAGTGCAAGACGGGCTTGGTGAGGGTAGACAGCAAATGTGTACCAGAAGCCGAGGCTCCCAAGAGTACAAAGTCCACATCACAGACGCCCGGTGCAAAAAAGAAGAAGAAGAAAGTAAAGAAACCGAAGAAGAAATCTTCTGAGTCTACCGAGGGTAAGGAGGAGGGGCCTCGGAGGTACCCGTGGTACTACACCACCGGACCCTTAGCTCTGTTCTTTGTGACTTACAAGTACACCAAACCGAACCTAGTGACCTCCGCCGGGCTAGTACTGGTGCTAGCGCTAGTCGCAGTCATTTCTCCATGATACTTGTAAGAATCACCTCTAAACTTTTTGAGTTTTATGGTATTTTAATGTGTAATTTGTTCTGTAATTGATTTTACAGTGCTACCCTCCATATCTTGACTATTAGTAACTTTTCGTACTCTGCCTGCGCAAAGGGAGGGGGGAAGGATCTGAGAACAGTAGCTGAGGTTATTTCTAGGTCTCATAATTATTCTGTTTGCTGGCTTCATGGCTGTCTTCTGGTTGCTTCTCACTGCAGGTGCTAGGAGAGGGCAACCTGAAGCAGCTGCAGCCCGCAAACATGATCAGTCACATGACCAATCACATGACCAATCACATGATGAATTATAATGAAGCAGTCTACATCTAGGAGCAATGCAATAACAGTTACTATTCTAAGAGGCTATTTATTTTCAGTCTAAGTCATGCTGAAGCTATAGGGTTCATTATTCTGCCGCAAATCAAATTCACTCCTGAACGTCCATGGAATGGAATGGAATTGCAGCCTGGAATTATAAGAAATGACTAACCATTAACGAGAACGGCCTGTAACCAGCATGGGAATGAGGACTATTGCTAACCTTGCATGCAGTCTGCATGGCTAGAGATGTCAGTGACACTGACTGACTAGTGTGACATAGTGTGAGGGTGTATACATGATTGTATATTCTGATCCTATGAAGCAGTGGTGCCGGCATTCTCATTACACACACATTATCCAATCACATGACCTAACTGGATCCCGCTCCCCACACATGCACATGTCTGCAGCTCTCCCATTAGAAGACAGTTATGTTGCCACCAAGCTTGCTTTGCTGCACCATAGTCCACATGTACAGGGGCTGTTATATTATCATCAGTTATGGAATTGTGATCAAACAGTGGCATGGTTGAACAAGGACATTACATATACCTGCATAATATGTCCGGGCTGGGAGAACTACATGTACATGTATCCTGGCCAGACCGCATGTGTGTGTCAATTACATGCAGTTCGCAACATGGAAGCTGCTGACTACTATCAGACTTGCACAAGTTATTAACATAACATACCAGTGGAGCCTAGTGGTGGATCAGGTGTTGGACCATGTGTGATCAACAGACATCGAATATGGGCAGCAACAATAAAACTCATTATTCCAATCAACGATGAGCTCATGACTGAAGAATGAGCCTCAGGCAGTCACTTGACTACGTTTGTGTTCATTAATTTCACATGCCATTCAAACCCCCTCTCTAGCCTCAGGAACTTGAGTAATGCTTATGTGCTTCAGTGCATGGGTCTTCTTGTAGTCACAACATGCATGGCTCCGATATCGAGGTATAGTCAAGGTCTAGTGGGTGGTCATTAAATCCAGATTCACAAGTGTTGACTTCTTGGCGCTCAGCTAGCTTCTTCTCTCACGAGGTATCACCGAGTCCTGAGCTCATGACTGAAGAATGAGCCTCAGGCAGTCACTTGACTACGTTTGTGTTCATTAATTTCACATGCCATTCAAACCCCCTCTCTAGCCTCAGGAACTTGAGTAATGCTTATGTGCTTCAGTGCATGGGTCTTCTTGTAGCCACAACATGCATGGCTCCGATATCGAGGTATAGTCAAGGTCTAGTGGGTGGTCATTAAATCCAGATTCACAAGTGTTGACTTCTTGGCGCTCAGCTAGCTTCTTCTCTCACGAGGTATCACCGAGTCCTGTTATATTATCACTGCACACATGATACAGTATTTTCATCTGACTTATATACAATCTTTCTGTGCATGTGAATAACCTTTCACATGCAGTATGACTAGTAGTTTAAAAGGTTTTAACATATTATATCGACCGCTTTCCTCTCGCTTGGCACTGAGGTTACCCTTGAAAAAGTTGTTTTTTAAAAAAACTTACTTGTAGGGCATAATGTCTATGATGTAGCTATACCATTATACCATTAACCCAATGATATGCCTGGGTAGGAGACATACATAACACATGTACTATGCCTCAGAGCTAGACCCCTGCCTGCAGGGGGTGCTGGTCTGGGGATCTACTATATACCTCAGAGCTAGACCCCCGAAAAAGCCAGGGTGTGATTTCTTAATCAAGGTGTAGTGTTAGCTGATCATGAACACCTTGTGACACTAAAGCTTCGATCAGGCCGAGCAAGTATTAGCTAGTCTGGGATTTAATTCACAATGGCTAGTTAGCTACAGATCTACATGTATGCGCTCAAGTGTTTTGAAATGAATTCTTTAATTGCTGCCCACATTTCAAATGATGTAATCATGTCTTCAGTTGCTCACACGACACAACGTAATTAGATCCTGATGGACACCTTAACTAGTGAAGGTAACTACTAGAAGTGTACTTCCACATTTGCAGAGGAACCTTGCAAATTTCATTGTTGACTTTGCATGTCTATAGCAGACATAATAATTCATTTCTTGACCACATACTTCTATAACTAGCCAATGTGGATCTAACCATGTGATCTGCGACAGACGTCGAATATGGACAAGTTAGAACTAAATCAGTAATGAGCTCATGAGACAAGAATGAACCTCAGGCGGCCACTTGACTACGTATACGTTTGTGTTCATTAATTCCTCATGCCATTTGAGTCTCTTTCTAGCCTCAGGAACTTGGGTCAGTGATGTTTGTGTGCTTCAGTGGGTCTCCAGGTAGCCCACAACATGCCCATGCATGGCTAGCTAGCAGTCTGTTACTGTCACAACGTGTGATACTAACTAGCTATGTGATGTTCCACTTCTGGCTCTAAAGACATAGGCTCCACTGGTATGTCATGTTATGCAAGTCTGCTTCCCGTGTTGCAAACTGCATGTACGTGACACACACTGGGGGAGGTCTGGGATCGAGGTCTAGTGGTGTCAGGTGAGGCCTGACCATTAGTGCGAATGGTCAGGCCACACCTGACTAGTCTAGCAGGTGTTCATTAATTCCAGATTCACAAGTGTTGACTTCAATCAATTGACACTGCTCAGATTCTTCTCCCGCATGAAGTAGCTATGCACCTGATCCTGTGATAAAATTTCTGAATTATCGCTGCTTACATGATGCAGTATATATCACCTGACTTATATACAATCTACGTGAATAACCTTTTGCTAGAGTTAAACCCTGGCAATTGCAAGACATATTTCAGCTAGCCCAGCATAGGCGGATAATACATTCCCAAGGGGAATTAATGTAGCATGACCTAAAATATTTGGTGGTGGGTCAACCTTATATAATTTGTCACAAGCTAGAACTGTAGCTACGCTTTTCCTCTCCAAACTCATTTTCTTGTGGCAGCAGTGGTATTGAATATTTTAAATACAGTTTTGGTAATAAGCGATAAATACAGGTGGTTAACTTAATAGACTATGCAACAGTGAGTGTGTTGTTGGCCACTAACTTAGCTAAGGCTACAAGCACATATATAGCCACATTGCAAAAAAGGGTTTCTATAACCTATAGTTTGGGCTATCTCGGTTGCAGCCTATAAAACAAGAAGATCATTTTACATAAATATTTCTCCAATTTTGGAGGACGGAAAGGCCAATGAACAATGCATAGCTATCTGTATACCCATCAAACAAAAATGATTTAGCTGAGTAATGATTGGCATTTAACTGCACATTCTCTGCTGAAATTGAGCCGGTAATCCTACATGGGTTAAAATGACCCTATATACATGTATAGCATGCAATTGGCCACGAGAAGTCATAAGATATACACTATGTGACATAGTTCCCTTTCTGCAATCATGATTGGGTTGCACTGTATACACTGGCAAAGTATACAACTCTGGAGTATAGGCATTGAACCAGGCTCTCCACTTTTCCGTGTTGAGAAGCTGCCTACGTGAGGCTAGTGGCCACTGCAATGCAGTCAGCCTTATGTGAATTGTGCCCCCTGGTATTATACATCCCTATTCATTTTAGGCACAACATTGATCATACTAGTGTCTACGCCTAGGAGTTAAATGCACCAGGAACACCGGTCCCTCCCATGGTTGGCTCTTTGCTATTAGAGCTTGTTGAATACAATTGGAATTTAAAAATAAAAAAAATTGCCTGCAGTTTGCTTCCGCCTGTCTGACCACTCCTACAGGAGAGGAACTGCTTAGCAGCTAGCCAGTGGGCTTTCGTATGTGGGCGTTCTTCCGCCGTTCGTTATACGCGTACGCAATTTGGCGGAAGAGCCCATGTAAGTGTCGTACGTACACGTATAAAAAGCGACTGCTTCTTCATCTAAAGTTCACCTATCATTTTTCTGGAGCACAAAAATCGTTCGTCTCGACCAAGACAAAAATGTCTCAAGCAATGAAATTTCTGCTGACCTTTCCTCTGCTGTTCTTGTATTTTCTCCTCTGCTTTTATATCGCACAACGGATATTCTGAGAATACGGAGGACACGGCTCAGGTCAAGGTGCAGTGAGGAAAGATGGCAGAAGAGAAAAGGCTGAGAACCGTGGCAGTCTACTGCGGTGCATCTGCAGGAAAGAACCCCATTTATACAGAAAAAGCAGCAGGTAAATTGTAGCTATCAAAGTTTGCAAACAGCTGCAAATTGCATACCTGTGCCCACTTACCCTTGCAGAGCTTGGGACTTACCTTGCCACAAAGCGCATCCACGTTGTCTACGGGGGCAGCAAATTTGGTCTGCTGGGGAGTTTGGCCGATGCTGTGGTTGCAAATGGTGGTGGACTTACTGGCATCATACCAGAGTTTTTCACAAGTATGCATTAGCTACCATATATATATTTTAGGATATATGAAATGTGTATCCTTATGTTTGCCGGCGCCATGCTACTGCTGTGACAAGCCGCAAAACTATAACTTAACTGACCCTCCTTCCTTGCAGAATATCCAGACTACCAGCCAGCTGGTGAAGAAATTATCGTTGCAGACATGCATACTAGAAAGAAAATGATGTTTGACAGGGTGAGTATTAGGTGTTTAATTGCCTAATAAATTCACCCGAGCTACTCGAGTATAGAAAATCTATTCATATTATGTTGCAGTTAACTGTACATGCAATTCCTATTTTTGCTGAGCTCTACACATTACCATGCAGTCATCAATCATATAATGGCTATAGGCAGCACACTCTCTCTTGGGGAGCTTTGTAAACTGTCCATGGAAACTATGGCCCCATACACATGCAAAATTCTGTTTATCAATCTTCATAGTGGCATGGTTTTGAAGCTCAAAAAAATATGCTGCTATGGAACTTGTGGCAGTGGTTTGCCTGCAGTGACATCAGTGTCTGTGTCTCTTGCTGCAGGTGGAAGCCTTCATTGCTCTTCCTGGAGGGGTGGGCACAATGGAGGAGCTGACAGAGATACTCACCTGGTCAAAGCTCAGCCTGCATACAAAGCCAGTGGCCTTGCTCAATGTTGACGGATACTATGACCACTTCCTACAGTGGGTAGGTGAAATACATAATGTAATACGACACCCAGTATGCATGTTATGGTCACAGCAAAATCTACACATTTGTAATTGCAGGAAAATTACTTTCTACATTTATCCATCGCGATATCTATATGACTGCAGTGATACTGCTCTAATTATAATGGTCCACTGTCTACTAGGTTGTTAAAGATTGGAGGCCAACATGCAATAAGCATATTATAATAAAGGGTTGCTTTAGTTTTACTGCATGGTAACCTATACCAATATATATGCAACAGATACCTCTCTCCCAAAAGTATTCAGCGTATAACGGGTTGGATACTGGCGCCTACTGTAATATATTATAAGTGCAACTGGGCAATGTAATGTGGCGTAGCAGCTGTGGACATTGCTGCAACATTGGCTAGCTTTTCCTTCCTATCTGACTTTCCTGCAGTAGCTTTAGAGTCCGTCTGTCAAATGTGTTCACCAATATTCCAAACATCCCTTGTTCATATAAATAAATACCATACAAGCACAGAGGGACTATAGACAACACTGATAAATTTGGGTGCAATACTGGCAGTAAATTTCCTTCTCCACAGACATAATACCACACAAAGCCCCTACAAAACTTAGCTACTGATGCGCTAGTCTGGATTGATTTGGGAAATTGACTAGCTTGTACTGCATAACTCTGGTTGCTGGGTGACGATATATAGAGCCTAAGCACCACATTGTTGGGAAAGACCCCAAGCCTAAGCAGTTGGGCATGTACAGGATGTGAGTTCATGACCATATATGAATAATCTCCACTTCCTGTCATCATATTATACAGGAAGTGCTGCTGGGGTTAGTTGTTGTCACAGAAACTGTACAACTATGCTTGCAGGTCTGATGAAATAGGAAGTGGTCTTATAATTAGATTCAAGCATCCCTTAACCCGCACCCTGACATTTACCATTGTCTCTCTCTTCCTCCTCCTGACTGCAGCTTGAAAGAGGCATTGCAGAAAGCTTCATTCATCAGACTGGGAGTGTTGATGAGCTGATGGTGATATCCGAGAGTCCCAAGGACCTGCTGGACCGGCTTTATTCTCGCTGGACAGAGGGGAACTCAGCCGAGACATAGCGCTAGTTTTAGCTCAATGTATTATTTATTGCAGGTGTATTATTTATTTTGACTACTGAAGCAGTTTGCTGCACTTTTTCATCAACGTGGAGTTATGCCCCCTGGGGGGACTGGGGGTATGCTTCCCCAGGAAATTTAGTTGCTCTGAGATTGCTTCTCTGGGTCCCCACAAGGGTGGAAATGGTTACTAATAAGCTGTAGCGTATCAAATTTTGAGGGTGAGGGAAATTCTATTCCCCCCCACCCCATATAAAACCTGTCCAAAGTCTTGTCGTGGATATGTAAGATATTATATAATCGTGCATCAGCTAGCTGCATTACTATAATGAGTACTTCCCTTGCGCTCATTTAGACAGGAAAATGAAAGTACTGCAAAAACAAACATGTTCCTTTAATGTAGCTAGGGTTACCCCAGGAGCTTATGAGCGCCGCGAAGTAAGGGAGGGTTATGCGCTCCTGGTTACCTCAGTTGCAACTTCTATTATGCGGAGTAGATCAGTCATGCAGATTCTGAATATAATATAAGCTAGGTCACATATGCGTATAAGTTACAGGTAGCTACAATTCAGGCATAGAATGTTGTGCATTTGCATTTGTAACATTTCTACTGTTCCAGGCTAAGTGTAGCTACCCTAAAGAAATGTGGTGTGTTTTCCTTTCCCACAATACTGAAAGGATATATGATGGCCATTCAAATGCAGCTGTATTGCAGGTAGAAAGGTAAGCAATTAACACATTTTAGTGCAGCTATCCCAAAAGAATGTGACGTACCTAATGTGTGTTTTCCTTTTCCAGAAACTGAAAGAGTATATGAAGGCCATACAACTGTAGCTGTGTGGCTTAAAATGTTAGAAGTGACTATACAGTGGTCATGTAATCTCATTAGTTACTACCTGCAGGGCTTCATTCGTGGAGGGGGGGCTTGCCAGAATCTTGCTCCCCCCATGGGACTGAGGTTGCCATTTTTTTCCTTCCAATGGTTAATTGTACATCGCTCCTCCCTCCCCCCCCCAACCACAGTCTAGAGCATTCAACTTTTGCCCTCCCCCTTGACATTTTTTCTAAATGAAGGCCTGACCTGTATAGATTTTTAGTGAAGAGATAGCCCTAGCTGAGTTAAAGCAACCCTTTCATTTTTGCAGTGTATTTGGCTGCAATACAATATTGAGCTTGGTGAGCATTTGGTTGCGATACACTAACTTCAGCTAGGCGGGCATTTGGTTGCGATACACTATTGAGCTTCAGCTAGGCGGGCATTTGGTTGCAACCAACTGCCTACCTAGCTCCATACTATTATCAAATGCCTCCATACTATTACATTGTAACCAAATGCACCTAGCTCCATATATTATCAAATGCCTCCATACTATTACATTGTAACCAAATGCACCTAGCTCCATACTATTATCAAATGCAAATGCACCTAGCTCCATACTATTATCAAATGCCTCCATACTATTATATTGCAACCAACTGCCCACCTAGCTCCATACTATTATACTCTCGTCTTGGTCATCAGGTCATGTTGCTACGTGTTTGTGTCCAAACTAGCAGTCCACATTAATTCCAAACACTTGTGTATTGTAAGGGGTTTGCAGCTAGCGCTGTTGCAGTATCTGTTAGCACATGTGACCTATACTACAATTGTGTAAAAGTGTGTACTTTCATTTTCCTGTCTAAATGAGCGCAAGGGAAGTACTCTAGCTTGGAACATAAGCAAACCACCAGGCCATGCTCCCATCCTGTGGTGTGTTGTAGGAAGAGGGAATCCAGACAGTCTTTTATTTGGTACTAATTAGTCTTTAATCACTAATTAGTCTTCAATTAGTCACGAAGTAGTTTAATTATTCATACCTAGTCTTCACTAATATGCAATATATTAGCTGTGGTGTATGGTGGGAAGGCTGCCTCAGCAGTACCTCCGTGTGGTGCAGCCTGGGTTACAACCTGGTGTCCATTTCGGTCTCTCGTTATAAGCAAAAAGTGTTGTAAAAAATCCCCCCACTTAATAATACCATAGATTTACTGTTGGTTTATTTGAGGCAGTACCCTCAGTATAGCTATGCACTCAGGCCTAGGCAGACCAGACCAGCTCATTTTATAATATGTGTACCAATACTTTAATATTTACACACAATTGTCTGTCTTCAAGAATATTGTATCCATTGGCATGCGCGTCTACTCATTGAGATCTTTGGACATTCCTTGTTCTTTCTTCCAGGTCTTCTAACTTTGTATGTAGCTGTGTGTGTGTGTGCACTCTCTCCTTTAGGCCTGTTATGTGTGTTCATGTATTCTCCACTAGATCCTCTTACCCTTGTGGACACCATAATGGTATTTGCTGTGGTATTCATTTGGTGTAGTGTGTACTAACCCTAATCAAAATTATGTGATCGTGCAATTATACTGGTAGCAACTTGTGTGCTCCTGTATACGTGATATGCATAATATTATGTGCTGCTAAAAAGCTTGCCTACTGCTCCTCTGCTCAGTAAACTAGCTAGTGGGCAAGAGCATTTGACTAGTAATCAGAAGGTCCCGGGGTTCAATCCATAGCTGGGTCCCCATACTCTCTCAATGTTTTCTTCCATCTTTGATGACTTGCATATGCTATAGATCTGGACTACATACTGCATGTCCTTCCCCATTCGTACTGGTATTTTGCATATAATATATTTACATGTAAGAGATGAAGCATTGACCGCAATAAAACATACAGCAAAATAGACTGTAAAGCAAGCAAAAAAACAATGCAGTAAGTGGAAAGCTGGGTGTCAAGTGATTTAGGAGCAGATAGAATGACCAGCCCTGGCCAATAAAGAATGGAAGCAACTACTTCTGGGTAGCTTTGGCTGCCATCACCCTCTCCTGGAATTTTGCCATGAAGGTGGCTGCCAAGTGCATGAGCGATGTCTCCAGTGAGCTCTCCACCAGCTGCTGGGAAGTCAAGTTTTGTCTGGAATAGGAGGGGGGAAATCCTGCAATTTTGAAGGGCTGACTGGTAGTCTCATACCCAGACTGATTGGTAGTCTCATACCCAGACTTTCATGGGAGTATGACTTTATACCTAGACTTCCATACAGATACGGCCTCATACCCAGACCTCCACATAGCTATAGCCTCATACCCAGACCCCCATGCCAGTATGGCCTTATACCCAGACGTTACCATAATGCGATGTGAGGAGCACATTTGAGTAATATACTTGCTGTCCCCTCCTCCCCTCCTAGCAATAATAGACACTTACGTGGAGAGAATCTTGCAGGAAGTAACCAAGATGTCTGCATGTTCATCGAATTCCTGTAGCAGTAGTATTAGAACTTTAATCCTATAAGTAAAATGCACGGTATAAAAAGTTCATACAAACCTTTGTGGTAATACCCAACGAATACTTCTGTAATACCACAGGTAGAGAAGCTTTTAGGCGATAGCATGGGTTGCGGTGGCATTTAGCACTCATAAGGCAATCAGGAAGGGAAATATCAATCAGTTTCACCTCGTACAATTTCACCCCTTTCCTGAATACATTACTTGTGCTATTAATCCTAAATACCACAGCAAACCATGTGATTACCTATGCCATATTTTAACAGAACTGATTAAGTAATGTGGTGTGCTTGCTATGGCCAGTCTACAGAAGTAAGCTCAGCCACCAGCTGTCATTATAACTCATCAGTAACGTGGAAAGCGGGAGGGTTATGAATGTTAAGTGGAGACTGGCAAAGGTCAGTAATCACGTGGTACCTTCATAATGGACTCCTTCATAGTTTTGTAATCAATAGCCGACGTTTTCTGGTCTCCTCCTGCACCATCACTGTGTATCCTAGCGGGAGAGGGAGCAGCGTGCTCTGGGGCGGAGGGCTCGGTCTGCTGACGGGAGATTGCCTCCTCCCCATCCAACTCCTCTGTCACTGTGGGACTGCTGTGGTGAAGTAATTGACGAGAATCCTCTTTCTCTTTGCCGGCTTTCTCTTGAGGATATTCCTTGTTTAGCTGTCCTTCCTGCACACTGGTATCAGTGCGGGATTCCAGCTGTTTGTCTTGTGTCGTGCTGGTAGTAGCTTTGTCTTTCACTTGAGTGTCCATTGAAGTATTTTTCGGCAACTGTTTCGTCTCTTGGTCACCTGTGGAACTTTCCGCTACAGCTTGCTGAATGGACTTGGGCTTTCTGTGATCAGATTGACTTCTTGTTTTGGGTCTGCTGCCTCTGGTGGACTTAGAGTCCTTACCTCTTTCCGCTTTACGCAACGTAGAATCTTGTTCTTCCTTTTCTGAACCCTTTTTTACCTCCTTGTCCGAACTACCTGAGCTCTGCTTTGCTTCATCAGAGGTAGGACTCTTCAATCCACTCTTTCTCTCAGGGCTCAAAAGGGAGGAGCCACTTGGCTTCTTCTCCTTTGAGTCAGTCTCCCCATATTTCTCAATCTGGTCTAGCTCATCTGCCTGTTCCTTGGTTGGCCCCAGACGGTCGAACACGGTCTTGCTGCTTTTGAGGTCTCCTTTCGAGCTCTGAGAGTCACTGGAATCATCTCTGTACCTCTTGGAGTAGGGGGCATACCCTCTCAAGGATCTAGTATTTCTGGAGGGACTCTCTGTGCTTGTAGACGTAGATGCTCCCTTGTCAGTGTCTGATAGCTTCCTCTTTGACCTCAACCTTGTGGAGTATTTTGGAGACAAGGCTTTCTCTCGCTGTCGATCAGTTTCGCGATCCTTTTCTCTATCTTTGGAAGAATGGCTACTTGTTCTGGAGTCACTCCTCTCCTGAGAATTGTGCCGTTTGTTGTAAGGGGAAGAACTGCTCTTCTTTCGGTTTCTATTCGGACTTCTTTCTTTCGGTGGAGATAAAACAGGGGGGATTGGGGTGCTAACTGGCGAGAGTCTGGACGACTGTTCTAATCGAGTCACACCCTGGAACTTGGTAACAGAAGGTGGACTATCGGGGACATAGCTACCACTCTCTACTGACGACTCTGTATCAGTTTCGCTGGTGCTGTGGCTAGCACTGGCAGAAGTCAGGGATGAAGACGAGTGGTATCTTGAGCCCGCGGCAGGAGAGCTGGAGTCTTCTCTAGAGTACAGAGGTGAAGACCTGCCCCTCTCCCCCCCCAGGCTGTGTTTCCCCTGCCCCTTTCCCTTTCCTGGCTGTGGCATTCCCAGCTCAAGCATCTGTCTCATATCCAGCCAGCTGGTGGTGATCCTAGCATCAAATAGAACTCTGCCATTGTACCTGTGCCAGAAAGACAGTACAGACACTGTAATTACAAAGGTAGCAGATAAACGTATGAAGGGAGGAAATAGCTTATGATGAAATGGGGTAAAAGTGAGCGCACTTAATGGAGAACATACACGAGAATATGCGCTTTGATGTAGTTGTCTTGTACGAAAACATAAGAACAGGCTTGTTTGCTTGTGATTTCTAACGCTCTCAGCTCAGCACGTCACATCTATTCCCCATTACATCATAATGATAAAAACAAATAAATACACAAAGTGTGACCCATCTATGGGTCAGTTACTTACTTCTGCTTGACTTTGTTGGCTATGGAGGTCTCCTTGAATCGTATCACCATGGCATGCCTGTCAAGACCTCCCCGAATCGGGTGGTGCTCCTTGAATATGACCTCACAGTCGCCATACTGGCTGAAGTAGTCTCTGAGGTGAGATGTAAAGAAATGTCCTTACTACTTTAGGTAAGAGGTGGGGCATAATGTGTTGACTATTGCTGTACAGGGCAACTGGGTCACAACACAAGGGGAAAGATGCATTTGCTTTCCTAATAAGGTGCAAGACTTGTACTCTAGTATCAACATCTTTGATCTGATGTTTCATGGGCCAAACCACCATCAAAGGGTGGTAGGTTGGCTTGAAAAACGTAACTCCAAGGCTTTGGACGCACCGAATAATTTAACTGGGTGCTTTGCTAGGCACAAGCTATCAGGCTGACAGGAAGTTCATGTGTGTGTATGAATAGTGGCAGTTGTGTGAACATACAGCAAACTTGCCTCGCTCAAAAGGCTTTTGATCCTTTCTGTTTATACGTACCGTAAGAGAGTAAAAATAGCTTGCAATGTACAGTTTCATTAGTAGGTCAGTCAGGCCCATAAAACAACAAAACAGGTGTTGGATGTTTCTGCTACCACTGGCTGCTCTTTAAGACCCTTGGCCACGCCCTTGGCAGTTATTCAATGATAAACTCACCTAACTTTGTCCGAGTTCCTCATGACCGGGGCTTTCACCTCGCTGGGACTGACATCTGACCGAAACACTACGCTGTCCTTCACCAGCTTCAGGCCTGCACTTGCTCGCGGCTCTCTCTGTCGAGATCTACCGGCCATCGTGTCATGCCATGTGCTTTGTCGATGATCCCCGCCCACTTAGAGGTAAGTGGTTTGGACTCGAGACTGTGCAGTTTCGGGAATAGAACTAGGTCTAACGGACCCTTTGCTGTTCAGGAAACGAGCCGGAAAGAGCCATGTAAGCATACCGAAAAGCAATCCAGGAAAATATAAAAGCAAGAACTTTGGCATGAGAGCAGAAACAGCACGTTATAATCATTTTCAGGCCTAGATCACCCGGCGATTTTAGCGCATGCCTGATCGAGTATTGCATCTATGGTTAGCGTAGACCATATTAAAGTGTCGGTAGTATAAATCTAGTGCTTGTGACGGTGCAACTAAGAAAGTATTGAGGACAGGTTGGTGAATTTTTGTTGCTAAGTTCACGCAGTTAATAGTCCAAGCAAGTGTATAATTATCTGAATTTCTATGGCTTGGGCTTACCTTGCACTGTGATCTGTTTACCTTCTACTTCTGCAGCACACCAGGAGAATGATTTATGATCATGAGGACTCAGATTCTGAAATCGAGGAGAGTGAAGACACGGAATTCTCTGGGTTCTCTAGCTCCGCAATCCGATCGGGAGTGAGGCACTCCAGCCCTGCTCCGATAGTCAAAGTCGAATCCGTTGACCAAGAGAGTGATGGGGGATCCGAGCAGCGCAGCTTCCATGCCAACCTCTCGGGACAGCGTGACTCCCTCACCTCCTTTCTGGCAGCCAGCAAAAGTCCGTCTCTAGACTGGGCAGACAACTCGCCTCCAAGTAGCGAGAGTTCCACACCGAGCTCTCCTACAGCCCGCAGACGAGCACTTGTGCCACGTGCAGCATCAGTGGATACAGAGTTTAAACTGGTGCCTGCGACTCGACCAGCCGTGGTGCGAAGGGTGAGCGATGCCGCTTCGGAATGGAATACCCTTGGCATGACTCGGAGTTTGGACGAACTGAGCAACATCAGCGATAACGAGCCGGTTATGGCCTTGGGCGATGACGATGCAAAGAGGGAAAGTGTCGAGAATAAGCAGCTGTATCTCATGGTGGCTCGCTGCATTGCCTACCCCTTCAACGCAAAGCACCAGCTGGAGACATCGCCACCCAAACTGAAGTTGAACACAGACCGCTTCCGCCAGATCTGCCGCGTGCTGCAACTCTGTCTCGATCGAGAACAGGACACCATCAGACAAGAAATTCTCCTCTCCCACAACGAGACCAAGTGCTCGCGCAACGATAAATTCCTCAACTGTTTGCAGTGGTACATCGACAACGTAATGCAGAGAGAAGACGTCATTTGTGCTTGCACTAAGGGGGGTTTTTCCGTGCGGGAGCTTGACACCATTTTCAAGGTGCTTGCAACAAAGCATCTGGCGTACACAGCAGAGGATCAATTGTTGGACAGTGCAGAGTTGCAGCTGTGGTGCAGTACTTTCCGGAAGCTGGTTGAGCAGAGTAGCCGATCCTTACCTGGTACACCGAAATTATCGAGTCCGCCTAGCAATGGAGGGGTGTTGAACCACGACCGGTTGTACCGGCTGTTCCAGAATGTGCTAAAGATACGGAGCATTGAACATCAGGTTCTCTACCGAGCATGCCAGGTGCGTGTGTGTGTGTGTGTGTGTGTGTGTGTGTGTGTGTGTGTGTGTGTGTGTGTGTGTGTGTGTGTGTGTGTGTGTGTGTGTGTGTGTGTGTGAGTATTGGGATGCTTTTGAGGGAGGGAGTGGGTGGATTGTCATAGCCACTGTCTTTGAGTATAACTACATTTGGCCATGGATAATAGAGCGCCTCCATGATTTGGCCTAGGTGCACTATGGCTGGTGTGTGCAGTACCTTTCTGTCACATGGCTTCTGTTGCGATCACTACCTTTTTGTCTGCAAACAAATACCCCAAGCAGCATAGGTGACTATCCCGCTTGAAGTATATCAATAAAGTGTTGAAGTGGTGAAATCATTGGATTGGTCTTTCACTCAAATATTCTGGATGTGCGATGTTGCAAACTCCTTCCCCGCACGTTATCCCTATTGCTTTGGTAGCCTCGTTCCCAGGCTCCACTCCCCAGCTTTTCTCGCAGCTGGGGAATGGAGCCTGGAAATGAGGCTAAGTCCTATAGATGGCCTGAAGATATCAGCCTGCTGTCTGAGGCAGTGTGCATCAGTCGGAAGTAGCCTAACCTAATTAAACACTTGAGAGCCACAGCCCATTTGCTCTCTCCTTTGGACCACCAACTACAGGCACCAAGCTGCAGCAGACTATGGGCTGTGATAGGAGTTGGCTGTGATTGGCTGTTGTATTGCTAGGCAACTGGTCTATATGCAAACACAGAATCATGTGCTTGAAAGGGTGCAACACCCACTCTTGTGTGGCTATAATATATGGCTATCTGGAGTGGAGTGGTTATCTTGTATAAGCCAGACCTTATGTCAGCTGCATCACTGAAGCAAAGGTCATATTTGGTAGGCTCAGACATCCAAGCTGTGGTGTCGCCTCACGCCCCCCCCCCCCGGTACTCAATCTTCGTACATCACTGGCTAGATGACAAAAAGAATGACTGTTCACTCCCATCTCATATATACACGCACACACACACGCACACACACACACACGCACGCACACACACACACACACACACACGCACATACACATGCACAGCTGGGAAATGTGGAGGAACAAGAGGCGGTTGCCAGGCGAGAGTTGCAGAAGAGAAATAAGCTACTCGAAGCCAAAGTATGTTCACCCCACCCCCTCTCAATTATCACCCCGCCCCCTCTCAATTATCGCCTCCATCCCCTCTCGATCAATTGTCACCCCCCCTCCCCCCCCCCCCCCTCTCAATCACTCTTTTTTTCTCTCCTCCACTTAGCACTCCCCTCTGACTGAGGGCCGTTTTGGTAGCCATCGACTCGAGGAGATCTTCAAAGAAGAACAGCTGAAGAGGGTGCGACAACTCACCCTCAATCTGGACCAGCTGTCACTATCTGGTACCGGACTCAGTCCTTACACCCAACGAAAGAGGTATGTGTGTGTGTATGTGTGTGTGTATGTGTGTGTTTGTGTGTGTGCATATGTCTAAATAATTATGTTCTTTAAGAATCTGTGGAGCTCTCTGTTCCTGTCCACAGCTGCCCTGGCCTGCATGGAGGCAGTATACTTTGAGTTCTGTTATTCACTTCAGTATTAATCCTTTTTGAAAGCTTGTATTCTACACACTGCATACCCGGGCCTCCCTCCCAGACTTATCTCATAGCTGTATGTAAGAAGAAAAAAACAAATGATGCAAGATAATTTGGCCGGGATACGAGGTTAATAGTTACAAATTAAGTGAAAACTAGAGATCTAAGTAGTTGAAGTGTTCTTGGGTTCAGAATGATAAATTTGAGTGTATGGCATCCAAAATGACCTAGTGACTGGAGCAGGTGAATTCCAAAGAGGTAGACTTACAGGACAGCCTGGAAGCGATGCACTTCCAGGGCCTGTTTGGGTAAAGGATTTACTGTCAGCAAATGTCTGTAAATCCTCACACATTGTTAGAAGTGGGATTTCTCGTTTGTTAAACTAGGGATTGTGTTTATGGAGAATAAGTTTTCTCGCATTGCATCATTGTTATATCATTGTTGTTGTTGACAAATCAGGATGCAGCTACTTGTCACATGACCTTTCAATCCATCCTGGCAACCTCCTTTCAATCCATCTGCTGTGTGTATGTACAATTTTGGAACCCCACTAGCAAACATTACATCATGTGACTGTAGAAACATTGTTAGCTAGTTAGTACATAGCACACAGTTATTGTCACCTATTACCTTGGTATTAAAGTTTTGCCGTGGAGTAGTAATTCTGAGCCCCACCCCCAGGAACTTACTTCCTGTGGGGGCTAAAGGAGAGGCTAAAGTAGAAGCATCTCAGATACCGGACATGGTTAGCCTCATTCCCAGGCCCAGATAACGGACATGATTAGCCTCATTCCCAGGCCCAGATACCGGACATGGTTAGTCTCATTCCCAGCCCCAGATACCAGGCATGGTTAGCCTCATTCCCAGGCCCAGATACCAGACATGGTTAGCCTCATTCCCAGGCTCAGATACCGGACCTGGTTAGCCTCATTCCCAGCCCCAGATACCAGGCACTGTTAACCTCATTCCCAGACCTCCACCCCAGCTTTTATCGCTTACAGATGTGAAAGCAAGTGGGTGGAAAGAAGCCTGGTAACGATGCCAGGATATCTTAAAGATTAGTCTCATTTGCCTAGCCTCTCCGCTCCAGTTTTTGCGTTGCTGGTACTGTCCCCAGCCTCTCTGCTCCAGTTTCAGGGCCATAGGTGACGATAGATGTCAATGCAATAATGCTCAGTAAGGTGAAGTTGCAAATTGAATGCCCTCCGTAAGAGGAAATGTGAAAAATTTGGGAGAGGCTAGTGGAAAGTCATCTTAGCTGGTATGTGCTAGTTTGTTCTCATCATACTTCGCCGTGCGCTGCTGACCAAGCCCATGTCAGCTGTAGCTAGGTCAGATGTTTGCTTGTAGGTCAGGCCAAGCTTAGATACTCAGTCGCCAGTCTCCTTCCAGCCTCCACTGCTTTCAATAAGTGGACCCAGGCTACTATTGCATAACCTCGTCTCCGAGGGGACAGCCTGGGGAGGAGGGGAGAGCCCGGGGACGAGGGGAGAGCCCGGGGACGAGGGGAGAGCCCGGGGACGAGGGGAGAGCCCGGGGACGAAGGGAGAGCCCGGGGACGAAGGGAGAGCCCGGGGGAGAGCCCGGGGACGAGGCTGACTGTTGCACTTGTTTAATGCGTAGATCCAAACCATAGTCTGCAGTTGCATTTTGCATACATTTTAAAATTTTGCCTCAACTACACAGCAGTAGATTTAGTGTGTTTGCGTACATGTGTCACTTTAGACATCTAAGGCATTACATGCATGTACATGTGCGTGACTGTACGTTATCTGTGTATGTCTTATGTGTTCACTGTAACTGGCTGCCCCGTGTGTATGCAGGAGGTGTGCGGAGTCAGCAGTGCTTCTGACAAGGAAACACTTGTTATTGGGTTAGCACTGCTAGCTCAGTATTGAGAATATTTCTATAGCCAGTGGGGACTTACCAAAGCCAACATAACTACGTAGTACAAATTCCTTTTAAAGACTTTATTTCATTTTTGAAAAGCCAAAGTCGAAATATTGACTGATATCTTGTTTGGTTTCTTGTTAATTAGCACTAGTTTGCAATTCTGGGCACGTCTTTGAAAGTCCACATGTCATCTCTTTTGTTGGAATGAAATGCAGGTGTTTACTTTCAGTAATTATTTCTTCATTCCATGCACACTTGTCATGGTATCCAGGCAATAATATTGCTACTAGTCAAAGCATTACTTGTGTACTGCACTGTGCATGATATATCATAATCACACTGCAGTATAGTTTACCCACAATAGAAGGCTAGTCATGTGACCCCTGTGCCCCTCCCACCCACCCTCCCCAGGAAAGTGGCGACAGACACTGGGAACATAACCCTCACCAAACACGACCTACAGCTGCAGATGAAGATCAAGGTCACGGTCCACGAGATATCGCAGCTGGCCACAGAGGGGAAGACCCATGCCGTCTTCTGTGTCTTTGAGGTGAGAGCACGTCTAGCAAGAGACCATGATCCTCTTTTAGTGGGTGCTCTAATAAGAACCCATGGGTGCTCTATTAAGAACTCACGGGTGCGCCGGTATGCCCATAAGTGCCCTACTGGTAAGGGTCCGTGGTACGCCCATGAGTACCCTAGTAAGAGCCCATAGTAAGAAGAGACCGTTTGCTAATTTGAAGTGTGGACACTTTTGTTACTGGGCTAATGAGTGCTCAATTGAGCCCATGAGTGCCCTATAGGGGTGCATGATGAATTTACTGCTGTATGCTTCATTGCTCTGAATGTTGACTCAACACTTTGCCCTATTATGCTCAAATTAAAATTATCAAGAATCCATAATATTATGTATTATAGGCTCTTGATAGTAATTAACCCTTTGGCGCAAATAATATTTGGCGAGCGCCGTGTGTATACATACATGTATGCCATATGGCGCGAAATCTCAATGGATCTGCACCAAAAGGTTAATAACTATAGATTTAGTAATGACTGACTCGAAGTTTAGTAGTGGCTTGTGAGCTGCTGCTGGCTGCTTGTGTCTCGTTAACAGTGCTGAGATTGCTAGTTGTTACTCTCACGAAATTTGGAATTGCCACATGGCTGAGTTTCTGGAAAACTTAAAATGATGTCATTTCTTCAGGGAATCTTGCTCATATTATCTACTTTTTTGCCCCTAGTACCCTAGCAAGAGCCAATTTTTGCCCCTAGTGCCCTAGCAAGAGCCAATTTTTGCCCCTAGTGCCCTAGCAAGAGCCAATTTTTGCCCCTAGTACCCTAGCAAGAGCCAATAGGAGAAGAACCCATTTTGTTAATGTGAAGTAAGGACACTTTGCTGTTAGGAAATTATATGCTAACTGGTGCTAATGTCTGTTATGTCTATTGCTAACTTGTGGTTATTGCATAGGTATTTGATCTAGTAAGTGTCCATGGATACAGATGGCTGTTCTTGCAGCAACTGTTGAATGATACTGACCAATACTCCCTGTGACAAGATACAACATTTACTTTTTATATACTGCAGACCTAGCGTCTATTATGCTTTTCTAGCCTCGTACCCAGGCCTCCCCTCGCAGCTTTTTATGCAGCCGTAGAAAAACGCTGCGAGGGGGGGCCTGGGTATGTGGCCAATGTTTTCCCCCTGTACTGATATAAAAATTCTCCTGTTGTGTGTGTTTGTCGACACATACATGTGATCATAATTTGACTTCTCTCACCACAGATGGTGGATGGTGGTGACCCTCGTCGAACACAAACAGTGCTTCCAGAATATGGCTCTGCAACGTAAGTGGCTCACACACACACACGCACACACACACGCACACTCACACACACACACACACACACACACACACACATGCACACGCACACACACACTCATTTTACATGCACTACGCCAACCATCAACTTTTAACAAGCAGTACTATTACCATGTGACCTCTCCAACTCCCACACATCACACTTCCCCACCCACCCACTCAACACACACACACACACACACACACACGCTTGGTATAGCTTTGGTGAAGCGGGAGAGTTCTGGACCAATACTCCTCTTCCTCAAATGAAGTTCACCCTTCGTCAAGAGTCCCACGGATTTCTGTCTGACGATAAACTAATAGCAAAGGTTTGCCAGCATCTATGACTGAGTGTGTATGTATGTATGTATGTATGTATCTGCTACCAGCAGTGAGAGTTGAGGACGTACAATCACGTGGTTTTACAATCTGTACTAGTACCTACATGATATTCCATGCAGAGGACCTTGTGGGAATCGAGTTGCATTATGCTGTTTAGCCGATCGTTCAGCCAGTCCAAGGCTGTGAGAACGGCGGTCATCACTTTACTGCTGCTGAATGAGTATTACCTGCTGTCGATGAACCTCCCACCGATATTCCTTTCTCTCCTCGCTACCACTACTTCGGTGTTGCTGTGCACGTAGCCTTCCTAATAGCCACCTCCCTGCAGGCGACTCCATCGTAGTGCATGCTGGCTTCACTGCACATGCAAGCAATGCCACACCCACAGGAAATATGTTTGCTTTCCTGTAGCATTGCTTACGTGGAGTCTCCATGCAACACGATTAGTTACTTCCTACTTGGCAATTAAGAGAACTGAAAGTAGCCGTCATGCTCTAGTAGTGTCGGGTTGCATTCTGGTACAGTAGAGCCTCTGTTACATGTTATGTGTACATTCATGTAGCGTATATGGGAATGGAAGGGGCGGAGAGATTGACTGTGCATGACCATATCAGGTCACTAGTATTTGTGATCGTGTGTTTGGGTGACTACCCGTGAATAACTCTGTAATGCACAACCATGTGTGGGAGTCCAAGATAGAAAATGGGCATTCCGTCGCATATTTTGATCACGTCACTACATTCAAAGCACTGTATCTCTGAACTTCCGTTAAGGGTGGGGCTCGTACACGCTGTGTAGAAGCCCCACATATTGAGGTCTCTACGCAGTGCATATGCTTAACGGACGTTCAGAGATGCAGTGCTTTGAACATAGTGACGTGATTGAAATACGCGACGGAATGATCGTTTTCTGTTCGTTTTTTGTATATATGTAATTAGGACAAAATGGTGAATAGCCTCATTAATGATTTCAAGACTTTGACTTCTCTCTCTCTCTCCACATCCCCAGAAAGTGCACACTGCCATGCCAACCAGCTCAGAGGTGACAGAGTTCATAGATTTTGTCCGCAGCGACAAAGACCCGACTGTCATAGCAAAACTGAAGATCTCCATCTTTCTTGAACGTCCGGGCAACATGAGGAAGTGTGGGTGAGTGGGTGGGAAATAATGGACGTGGTGGGTACTAAATAGGATCAACATTTGTAGTGGGCACCAAAAAGAATAGCCTTTGTTGCAGGTTTCACAGTGTTAATTAACTGTAGCTTCAGAAAAGGGTAACATAGGATGTATAACCGATACCCTTGGAAGCATTCACTGCAGTGTTAGTTATTTGAATACTGCTGTATGAATAGGACACCATGACATGTGGCCTCCTTCCCAGGCCTCGCCCCAGGTTGTATCTCGTAGCCGTAGAGATCCTCAGATTTCGTCTCACAGCCAGAGTTATATATCTCCACACATGAGAATGAGGCTATGCATTGTGCTGGTGGTAGGCCGTGTATAAGTTGAATCCCATTGGTGTCCACAAACATACCACATACCACAGTATTCAATACTTGTACAGTAAGGTGGAGGTGGTGCCTATTGTATACATGTACATGGGAGGCTGAGCCTTAATTGCCCATACAAAACAAGGAAAAAAAATTGACCTATTTTTCCAGCAGTAGGAGTTGCACTTTAGCTGATGCGACTGGTATGTACCCTGCATGTATCCCAATCACAAACGTGATTGAGCTAGCCCCACCCCCCTCTTTCAACAGCTTAGTTTACCAATAGTGTAGTTAGTACAAACTCCGTGAACCTACCCTGGATACACCTCTGATAACCTAGCTTATATCTCCCTTGTTTACCTTTGCCCCCCCCCCCCCCTCCCTCCCTACTAGTTTCTTGAACTGTGGTGGTGACTTCATGTTGCGGCAGTGGAAGCGAAGGTTCTTCACTCTAATGCAGCTCTCCCAGTACAAGTTCATCCTCTGTACCTACCAGCCCAGGGACACTCACCCACGGGAGCACATCTTGTTGGAGGGCTTCACTGTTGACTATGTCGAGTCGACTGCTATTCTTCAGGAAGCAGGTGGGGTTTCCGTTATTGATAGGCATATAGTGGTGATTATTCAAGGCAAAAAGTGGAGCTTTAGTTTAGTAAACTGGAAGAGGAGAGAAGAAGGTGCAGCTTTTCATAATTTTCAATGGGCCTGAAAGCATCCCTCATCACACATACGCACCCACATACACACACATACACACACGCACACACACACACACACACACATACACGCATGCACACACATACACGCACACACGTACATGTACAGGCTTTGACACTGGCAACCAAGGATCATTATTTACTCTGGTCTCTGAGTCAGGACGGATCTACTTTGTTTGTCGAGACGATGCGGAGCGGGAGAGCTGGATGCAGTGGATGGTTCGTGCTACTGGTCAGAGCTTCCAGCCCAAGATTGAGAAATGTGTGGAAGAGAGCAAGGGTGAGCGAGGCAGGGAGGAGGGGAGGAAGGAGAGGGGAGGGAGGGGAGGGAGGGGAGGAGGGAAGGAGGGAGGGAGGGGTAAGAGAGGAGGAGGGAGGGGTAAGAGAGGGGGAGGGGGAGAAAAGGCTAAGTCTTTCATCCCTACATCCCTATTGTTCAGGTGTGTGTGTGTGTGTGTGTGTGTGGGTGTGTCGGTATAATGCATTTGGATACCTTCTTACACTCACTCTCACAGCTGCTGCAATGAGTGGTTGTGACCTCTCTCGCTATGGACTGTTGGAGGTTGTTGAAAAGGACACGGCCAGCATCGACGCCAACAAGATGCTGGTGAAGCTGTTCCAAAAGACACTGGAATACCGGCTCAGTGAGGATGTCTTCAGTAGGGTGAGCCAGAGGGGTGGGATTGGAATGCGATTTGGAGAATGGGGCTCAGTCTTAGCAAACCTTTTGCTTTCCTATTCTGTAGAAGAGCACTAACAGGACTGCATTCAACCGACGCTAACTAGTATATTCTCCTTTGCCTCCACCTACACCCACACGCACACACACACACACACACACACACATGCACACACACACACACACACCCCTCACACACACACAGGGCCTCTTCTCACCATCACAGATGTACGTGATGGACGAGTTCTGTGCCCGGTATGGCGTGCGTGACAGCTTCCGTCACCTGACCTGCCTCAAGAAGTGGCTGGATAACGATGAGCGAGGGGAGCCCATCTGGCCAGTCATGCTCCTCTCCTCCTTCCGCTTCTGCCAGATGCACGTCGGCGGAATGAAGTGAGTCTTGCTGTGGTACATGTGACCGAATTAAGAGAGGGAACAGTCACTGTACTCTTCTGTGCAAGTTTGAATTCCTCATGTTGTCAGTTGTCTTGACAATGAAGCTCACTGGGTTGTGCTACTACTAACAAATAGTACCACTGATGTACAGTGACGTCACTTTCTTTGTAGCATTCAAAAAGAGGGTGAAAGACCACAGTTTCGAGTTATAGCGAATCTAAACCCTATACATGTATTTGGAATTTCAGTCCTTACTAGTTTTTGTTTCATTCCCATCCTCCTTAGTCCCCCGGAACGGTCTGTGATCGTGACCAAGGATGAGCGATCCGCCCTGATCGAGATCAGCCACCGGATTGAGGACTCCACCACCAGGAAGCTCACCAATTTCCGAACCTGCTTTCCGTTTGGCTGCCCTAAGGACGACCTCAAAATCACCATCAAGCTCTTCACTCTGGTATGCATGTGATAATCATGTGACAATTTGCGTTGCATTTGGGATTTCTTACTGGGTGAAGCGGATCATCTCACATGACTTAGCCACATTACATTAGCCACATTACAATAGTCATATGGTGGTCACATGACCAGCAGGATAATGGTCACATGACTTCCTGACCTCAACAGGTGGCTGCAATGAACCACTCCAATGGCTCCAGCCGCGAGGACACTACAATGAAGCTACTGAACATCACCATGGAGAGAGCAGCCCTCACCAACTACAAGCAGGTGTTCCACAGGCTGGGAGGTCAGTAGCTAGTCTCTACTCCTCATGGCATTATTAAGAGTTCTGTGCTAATCCTTAACTCGTTTCTGTCACTGCAGTCGATCCAGATGAAGTTGTTCCTCTCACTATGGCGATGGTCTTTGAGCTGGCCCAATACTGTGTGGAGTTCATGTATGAGCTCCATGACTTCTACTGGGAGGTAGGCTCTCTTTCTCTCACACACACAGCCATACACAGACATGCACACACACACACATTCACACACACACACACACACACACACACACACACACACACACACAGACACACACACACACACACACACACAGACATACACACACACACTAGTAATTATGCCTCCCTCTCCCCCTCTCCCCCCTCCCCCCTCTCCCCCTCCCCTCCCCTCCCCCTCCCCTCCCCTCCCCCCCTCCCCCCTCCCCCCTCTCCCCCTCTCTCCTCAGGACTTCACCCAAGCGCCATCGGTGTTCACCGCTCACGTCGATGCCTTCTGGTCATTCTTCCTGGTGGACATCCGAGAGGCCATGAAAGCAGACAACAACGTCGTCGCACAGCTACAACTCTTCCATACCATCAACCAGTACTTCAGCTCTCAACGTGAGTCAGCACCCTTAGTATACCACTTGCATACTATCTACACACTATCAGTATATTATTTGCACACCATCAACCAGTACTTCAGCTGAGTCCGTGCCTTTTCATTGCACATATTGACTAGCCTTCTGTGAATGACCTCGGTCACAAGACAAAGAGTAATACGGAGTCTGGGAATGAGGCTGACTATCTGTATGCTATTCACACTATCTACATCGCTGCACACTATCTGTACACTATCTGTATACTATCTACACGCTATCTGTGTTTTTTTCGCCCTCCAGCTACCATGAAGCTGGGGAAGTTCCACCTCAGTTTCCTGCAGGAGTTCAGTCCGGTGGTGATGCAGTACGTCGAGGGGCTGGAGGCCGACCTGAGGGACGACCTCATGAAGAGTTTTGCCACTGAGCAATGGGTGCCTGTGAGGTATGTGTGTGTGCGTGTGTATGTGTCTGTGTGTGTGCATGGTGTGTACATGTGTATGCATACATGTGTTTGTATGTGTGCCATACTTTTCTCATGTTATTGAGTGTGCGAAATGAGTAATGGAGAGAGATCATTTAATAACACAATTATGGCAGCAGTCAACATCTTCAAATGATAGAAATTTGTGACCAACTTTGTTATAAAACTAGACATGGACGAGCTACAGTTTTAAGGCCTTGTGTGGATTGTGGCTACAGATACCTCTAGCTAATCCTGCTTGCTCCTGCTCATAGCCTGGTAGGTAAGAGAAACCAGTAAGACAATTCCTCAAGGATTCTCTCGGTTGGCTAGTAGAATTCATGCCTAAGTTCTTCAATTCCAACCCGAAATGTTTGTCAAATTCTTCATCAATGCCAACGTTTCGGCTACCATGCACTGGATGTCGACTACTACGCGTAGCCAGCAATGACGTCACATCAGGAGCCAAGCCAAGCCAAAGCGAAGCTGACTCAAGCCTAGCTGAAGCTGAAGCCACTCTGCTTAGCTTGAACTATTTAGCTAGCTTCTCTGAGTGTGTATATAAGGCCTTGCATTTCCCAGTTTATTGTGTGCCCTGAAGAAGGCTACAGCATGGTAGCCGAAACGTTGGCATTGATGAAGAATTTGACAAATATTTCGGGTTGGAATTGAAGAACTTCGGCATGGACCAGTAAGACACTCTAGTAACCGTAGCAAGCTAACAAACATGTAGCATCTCTCTTGTCTCTTGATCCAGTGAGTGCTGTGCTGCGGTGGAGGGAGCCCTGACGGCACTGGCGTCTCTCAAGAACTTTGTCGTCGAACTGGGTTGGCCGGAGGAGGACTTTGCTTTACACATGCAAGAGAAGGTGCTGTCCATCTGTACGGACCGTTTCCAAGAGGCTGCTAACTAGTGAGTGGGTATTGTGTGTGCGTGTGTGGATTTATTACTTTACAATCTGCAAGCCGTCAAAGATGGTCCTCACTCAGAAAGCATCGATCCATTCTGACAAAATTTGGTCGAAATTCAGGTTGTGACTTGTATTGTACCCCCCCCTCTTGCACTTACTGTCACTGTGCCATGATTGAGCCACATGCTTGCATTTGAAGGACTTTATAAGCAAAGTGTGGTACGTACATTGTACACATTTACACTAAATGCTCCTAAGTTTCTAGGTCTGTGCTGTTGTAACACTAATTGGAGAACTATAAACATACATGTAATATCATAGTACTGCTCTCTATATTCATATCATATATCGGCTTAATTCACACACACACACACACACACACACACACGCACTGTAGCACAATTAGACAGCTGCAAGACCTCTTTGCCTCGGTATCGGTTGGCATGAGCTTCAAGATCCCGCCACAAGTCTTTTCCATGCTGAATACCCTCGTCTACCTCAATGCACACGTCAGTCACTTGACCTCAAAGATTTATCACATGATTATAACATGACTGTCATATGCTATACATGTATGTTCTATAACCAGGTACTGGAAGTATGTGCACCTCACAGAGCCCCAAATCCAAGTGTAAGTACACGTACACACACACACATACATACACACACACATGCACGCACGCATGCACACATACTTCAACTCTATTAATTACTTCATCCCCCAGCCTTCTGACATGGGTGTTGAAGACCATCTCTCTGATGTACTGCACTCGGCCGTCACTGTTGTGATTGATAGGGTGAGCCTCACCAGCTTCAAACTGATCTGGCTAGCAGCGTGTCTATTGAGGCTGATATCTTGGCACTTGACAGTATTGAGCAAAATTTTATATTAAGATAGATCTTTGCATCAGCTGTACAACAGGTTTTGTATGCCCAATGAAGACAGCCAACGATCTATCAAATGTCACAAAATAATACCATAGCATGGCTGTGGTCTTTCCTGTACTTTAACACACACACACACACACACACACACACACAGCTATGCATTCCTCTAGTGTCTATCCTGAAAAAGCTTGCCAAGTACGACCCCAGTGATGGGTTCTTTGCCTCCCTCAAGATGCTGGTGAGCACCAGGGGCAAATAATACCCAAACTCATCCAGATGGGGAAAAACAAACATTGGGAGAGTAAGGAAACTCTGAAGAAAAAAAAACAGGACCTTCTGATTTCTAGTCAGATGCTCTTTCCTGCTGAGCTACTGGAGCTCCTGAGCAGAGGAGAAGCTAAGCTGTATATAGCGCTAGTAACAGTTGCCAGTAGGACCTAGCCAATTCTAACTACATGTATAAGTATTCTCTGAAGATGGCATTCATCACTCTTAAACGTGCTACACCCAAACTTAGCATCTATAGCCTCAGTATGCTCTGTACCATTAAAGATCCACAGCTGTTTCTACTCTAGTGCCAGGGAGTGTCAGAGTGGCTCAGAACCTTCCTTTCTCTCCTCTCTCCTTTCTCACAGCTTCCCACTAACATCCCTGTCGGCAGCTACAGCCACTTTGTCACCTCTAACCTCATGGAAGTCTCCGACCACTTAACGTCCGCCATCTTCAACAATTTTCTTGTGGTGAGTTAGTACCGTTTGTGAAGAGTTAGTTGATGGGCTCAGAACCATAGGGCAAAATTGTATAAATTACGTGATAAAAAAATGCATACCCAATAGGCATACATGGATGAGCAAATTAAATGGACAATTTGATCCAATTTTTACTCATTGCAAAGTGGCTGAGCAACAATCTTTTCCATATGTGGAGTTTACATTCCACTATTGTAAGCAACAAAGTTTGTAGTTAACAGTGGGATGGAAAAAAAACTCAAGTCGGACAATTTGTACACCTCTTTGGAAACGCTAATTACACACTTCGTCATAGAGTCTGACTCATGTGTGCTCTAACAACCAAGTTGTTGCCGAACCGTCAAAACAACTAGTTTAGAGTATTCTCAAGTTTGATGGGGCAAGTTAAATATTGACCTCTCCGGTCCTGAGCTAATTGCTGTCTGCTGTAGTGGTAAGCGAAAGGATATTAGGTATTATGACAGGGGCTCCAGGGGAGGAAATTTCCTAAGGCAGAGACTCCAGGGGGAGGAAATTTCCTGTCAATTTAGTAAACCACTTCCATCCTAACTTAATGTGCCCTGACATTGCTGTACATGTATAAGTTTACAGAGTGCCATGTGATATTGTCTCGCTAGACCATTTCTTTCTCTCTCTCCACTCCCTAGAACTGGTATGAGTGTGAACTGCAGCTGGTGAACCAGTGGCTGGGCAAGAGACCAGCCTTCTCCCTCCATGCAGAGCAGCAGCAGGCCATCACGACACTCCTCAAGGTATGAACTAGCTCAGCCCTAGGTAGCTTCTGAGGCTGAAGCGAACATTTCACAGCCTGGGATCTGGCTCTAGCAGGTTACATTGATCATTTGTATGTAGCACTGTTTGTTGTCTCTCTGCTGAATGATGGCGGCAATTACTTACTTACTTACTGCCCTATGTGTCAGCACAGAGTGCATGTGTAGTAATTACATATCATTGTCAAGAAGACTAAAACTGCTACATGTAGCTATCTTATAGTTTGTGATGCCTGTACTGCGAAATAGATCACTTCCGTGGCCTCGTATCCAGGCACTCAAACGTGGGTATGAGACAGCTATTGCTTCCTACCATTTGAATTCACAGCAAAAACACAGACTCTATAGCTATTTTTATTAGATTGTGCACCTTCAGTTAAGTAGCAGCTGCAGCGTTTAGGAACATCGCTAGAAGGAATTGCTATGGCTGTTACTTCAAATCTGGAAAACAAGAGACACTTTGGTGAAGGTGGGACTTCCTAGATAATTGCAACTGTAAATCTATCTAAACTCCATTGTATTGTCAATTTAAATTTACAGTGAAACAAGGACTCAACAATAATCTATAGTGCACCTCAAACATCACTCTGATTCTAGTATCAGAAACCTAAAATGAGTCATTCTCTCCTCCTAATCCAAGGCAATTCATGAGAGCTTTGAAGGCTACGACCTCCCGTCTGAGCAGCTGGAATCAGCTTCCTACCTTGCCATAGAGGACCGGATGAGAATGGAGAAGTCAAGAGTTGACTTGCTCTCTGTTGACAAGAGCTGAACCATTCCCAGTCATTCATCATTTTTTTCAATTTGCCTGATTCACAGGCTGCAAGACATATGCACCCTTTTCCTCTCACTTTCTCCTTCAATACATTATCACTGCCATATTTTGAAATCACCCATTATGTGCATATCAGTCAATTAATGAATTTACCTCACACTTGTGGCTCAAAATAGGGATGTTGAAAGAATTTTATAGGAGAGCTTATAACGTATTAAGGGTTTGGATGGTTTATGAAAATTGTGGATGATCAGTCAGGGGTGTGCTACCCACTGTTTTAATTAGCCTGGGCCAGCCACCTTGTAGTCCAACATAGGTCCAAGTTAATCTCGATTCGTACCCAGGCCGGTCTCCCCTTGGAGCATTTTTCGCAGCCGTGGAAAAAGCTACGAGGGGAGGGCTGCGAAAAAGCTCCAAGGGGATCTCGAGGCCTGGGTATGTATATACGACAAGTAATGAGCATTATGACTGTAATGTCAATAGCTAGACCATTGAACCCCAAGGAATAGTTTTCATTTCCCCTACAGCACATGCACCCGGCTCCTATCTTACACAATCTGATCCAGCTATTATTCATTAATGATTAGCAAGTTTGCTATAAAATTGCTTTTAAGTAATAGCTATAGTGGTAGCAAGTCAGCCATTGCTGAACGAGTCATATTCCTGATATTATTAATGAGATTCATAGCCAATTAATTACATTCATGATTCTCAAACCACTAATGTCAGCCATAACCTTTTAAACCATAACCCCTATCATTAATTATTCATTTAAAAAACCTTCATTACATTACGAGCACATGCTAAATTAAATTAACAACGGTATTAATACTAACAGTAATGAGTAAGTAAAAATCAAAAAAATAAAATCATGAGCTCATCAAACCCACCACAAGGGCTTATACTGCAAGCAGGTATAGATTTTCTAATGATTTGTCATTCCAACTATTCTTGTAGTATTCCGTGTGTGTGTGGCTGTTGGTAGCTACTGAATAATTCGGTAACCATTGGCCTGTCAGACTTGAAACAAATTTTTCCCAGGCTTATAGTGATAGATAGATGGCTATTTGTGGTATTTCAAAACAACTTAACTTATTGGAGAGAAAAGAAAAAAAGCCTATATAGCCCATAGCCCCTTGACGGGCAAACAATTCTTCCCAGCCTTACTAATGATAGTTAGTACATACTAGATGACTATTTGTGGTATTTCTATAAAGAGAAACAACTTAAGTTGGGGGGAAAATTAGCCTGGCTCCGATCCCTCCTGGCATGGACTAAACAATTTCCCCAGGCTTATAGTATTGATATATAGATAGATTACTATCTGTGGTATTTCAATAAAGAGAAACAACTTCACTTGGAGGGGGGAAGAGAAGCCTGTAGCTAGCTCCTGGACGGTCAAATAATTCTTCCCAGGCTTAGTACTGATAGAGAGATGACTATTCGTGGTATTTCTATAAAGAGAAACAACTTAAGTTGGAGAGAAAAAAACAACTAGCATCCCTCCCTCCTGGATAGTCAAACTTAAAAACAATTCTTCCCAGGCCTAGTTGGAAAAAAAACTAGCCTCTCTCCCTCCTGGATAGCCAAACTTATAAATAATTCTTTCCAGGCCTAAGAAAAAAAACGCCTAGTGAGCTTCCCATCCCTCCTGCAGGGTCAGATATACTTGTAGAGGTATGGCTGCCCCAGAAGCGTTGGATAGGCGAGACTGGGAATCACGGTGGGCACCGCAACGTGCCCAGTCTCCATTCAGCTTCGGGATCCGAAGAAAGAACCGGCGTTCTGCTACTAGGTCGTAGAAAGTCGAAGATCAATATGTGTACAGGGGGCCCGATCCCCGACTTGATCACCTTGGGGAGATAACGCTCCGAACCCCAGTCTGCAAACGAGCGCACCATTTCGATAATCCGTCAAATGTGTGTCTTATGAACCCCAACCGTCAGAGAGTTGAACCTCAATAGGTTATATCTGTAAAGCGTTGCACCTCAAGAGTTGAACCTCAATAGGTTCACACATCATCATCAGACTTACTTTCTTTTGTTGAGTCAGGAGTCATACTAATAGATAATACATGCAGGATGTACAGCATGCAAACTACAGTACTGTCTCGATCACATCACCATTACTAATAATTATAAGTACCAATTATTAACGGGCTATTTCATTACCATAGCCTTGTTCCCAGACTCCACTCTAGAACTTTGTTTTCATATATGCATGCTACCTGTTTTGGCTCTCCCTCTTGAAGTTCATCCTTTAGTCCTGTATAGCTAGCTATATACGCACCTGCTACCATTCATCATATGCAGTACTAATAAGTTGGGGTGAAGGAGGCTAGTATAATGAAACTTGCTGCATGCCCTTATCCCCTCCTTCCTTTAACATCACAATGTCGTTTCTTCAGAAAAATTAATGGTTTAAACACATCCCCTAAGTGATGTTTTTTTTTTAACTTGACACTATGCTCACTCACACATGCATCACTTCCACTTAATGTAAGAGTACTAGTGTGTTGATGGTGCTATTGCTCATCCGAAATGTGCCAAATCTGATGGGTCTGCAATTACTGATTCTGCCAGATCATTTTTTGCTGGTTACTTAGGGTTAGGGTTACAGTGCACTATGTTTACAGCATTCTGGAATGCTACTAGTTAGCTACTAAGCACATACAATCTTTTTCCCTTTTGACAAGCTAGAAATTTACGCAATTCTTTATGCCAGTAACATGGTATAGTATTTTTTTCATAGAGCATGGTAAGAATCCCATAGAGTATAGAAGCTCTAGAGATACAGGAAATGTGTACATATACTAAATGGCCTAGAGCATGGGCAGCTCTATGCTCTAAGCTATACTTAGAACATCGCTACCTCCAGTCTTGGATAGAACATTGAAAATCAATTCAAGGAGATGGTGGTTGCCTTCTCCATGTACGTGTATGATTACAATGATCTCAGTAAGCCTTGACACTGTAGTTAAACATTGTAGTTAAACACCATTGGCATAAGAAATTTGACTTGGTGCACCTACCGGGCCAGACTGTTGAGCCTAGGTCTGGTCACGGGACTACAACAGACAGACTAAAAAATCTTCAGATAACAAAGTTAATGTGCGCCAGGCTGGTAGCTATTTTAAAAATTTGTTTACAATCTGTAACTAATAAATTAGAAATCTAAAGCTAATCACTGCAACAAAATTTCTAGATGCTATCTATACTTACTTAATAGACCTACATGTTCTAAATAGCATGATTTATTCATGCTATATCTACTACTATATAGACAACTAGCTAAACACAAATAAAGTAGCAAAATCCTAATTAATTACAGTCACAGCTAAAAATGGGAGACATGACACTACACGTACCAGTCTGAGCACATATATAGCTACTGGACAGACAAGAGTTAGGGAGCTGATCATGAAGTAGGAGCAGGTGTAGGGAACACCACACAATCACTTGAGTGGATTAGGATGTTTTCAATCAGCTCACCCTCCACAGCCAGAATTGGCACACAGCAGGAATCTGCACAATGGACAAGAAAAAAATCCTTACCACTTTACATTTAGCTTCACCGAAGAAGCATACATACAATCTGGCCAGCTGTATACTCTACCGTACATTGAGATGACATCAGTGCATAACTAGGGAAGCTCAGTGAGAAGCTTATACACTGGGGTTGATTTACCTGGATTAGTTGCAGATATACCCCTTGAAGTACTAGTTGAGCAAGGTTTGCTCCAAACCACTGGGAAGGAAATACTCTTAGCTGCTAATTGTTTATATGTATTTGAGTGTTCCAAAAAAGCCAATATCTAATTGTACTTTAGTGATAGCAATGATTGCAGTGACGTGTATATATATGATAAAACTGAGTGATGTATACCATACATGCTTGCAATTGAAGGGCTCAGAACCATTGCCAAAATCAAAGTAGTAGAAATTGCTTGAATTGTCCAATTTCAGCAGCCTAACACATATTTTTAAAATAGGTGTATACAGTCAAGCTTGGGAGGGGGAGAGGGGGGGGAGGGAGGGGGGGGGAGGAGGGAGGGAGGGGGGAGGGGGAGGGAGGGGGGGGAAAGCAGCATTCAACATTTGTGGGATAGACCACTCCAGTTCTGAGCCCTCGACTGATTATGAGAGAGGACTAGCTTAAACTTGCTTAATATATGCATACCACTGTCATCATCCAAAATGGTCACAGTTGCATTTGCAAGCTGCACTGCATTCGTACTGCTCAGCATTGTCGTAAAAACTTCACTGGTCTCATTTGTAGCATCATTGAGTATCTGAATGCAGCCACACTGACGTTTACTTGAATTTGCAGGAAAGGTTAGCAGCTGTTCTGTGGCTGTAAAGTCCTCTCCCTCTATAATAGAAAAATGAAAAGGGCCCAATAAACAGAACATCGATGTGCTCCTTGAGAGTCATGTTGCCGTATTGATGTAGTATGCAGAAAGGATCTTGGACACTGACGGCTTATAGCAGACTTTTATTTGCAATATTTTGACCACACTTTGTCCAAGATCCTTTCTGCATGTTAAATAAAATATTATTATGTATTTCAGTGCATGATATAAAGCAGCCAGAAAACATAACAGTACATGTACCTCACCTGTTGCAGTATCGTCTTCTGATGTAAAAGCCTGTAAGACTACTGTGGCATTCTGAGTTACTTGTTCTTGAAGAAAAGCACAAATCAAAAGAGCAAAGCCTTTGCCATCAGTGAGGTCTTCTCTCACAGTGTAGGAGGGCTGTTTCAGTGAGATTAACACTGCACATAATAAAGAACAGAATGCTAACTGCTTCAGAACACTGTGTATAAATACTGAAAGGGCTACTATAACCCAGCTAGATTTATCTCAGGGCCATCGGAACTGGTACGGTTTGTCCAGCCATGGCTGGAACACTCTTTGGCCTTTCAAGTTTTTTTTTAAAGACTGATTACAGTATAGTATCCCTCTCGTGCAGCCAGCCGTGCACACATTGACACGTCAGTGGCTACTAAAGACCTCGTGCAGGGACTAGTGTCATGGCAGAATCAGTGGTGATGGATGTCGATGGCCCTTACTAGCCTCGTTCCAAAATCTTTCCCAAGGTAACAAGACCGTAGTGTGGTGTTCATTCCAACCGGTTTAATTGACACGATGAAAGCCATGATAGCAGCTGAGAAAATTTTTCTGTGCATACCCCCTTAAGGTATGGAAGGGCTCTCGTAGCTTCTCTCATATACAGTAAGCTGTTCACAGTCTCTACAGAGTGTGTACGGTGTAACCGGGACAAGCATACACCCAAAATATACTCCACTGGCAATAAAATGCATCCCAGCTCCGTCCTGACACAACTGCAGGTAAACATATTAATGTATATTTGTTGTATGTAATAGTTGAAAGATCGACTAGCTGTCATACCTATGAAGTTGTGTAATTTAACCACTATGTATATCTGTCTGTGTTGCAGGGTTTAACCCAAGTGGCTGATATCTGCAGTTTTGCCCACTATGTTGCTCTACCGTTTACCACATGGGCAGTATGGCTATAGCAGGCATGTGATTAATCTGCCCCAGGATATCGCCTTGTTTGCCACCAGCTTGCCACGACTGCTCAGTGAGCTTGATGTCATAGTCGTGAGGAAGGAAGGAGCTAACCAGTCCCACCGTAATTTTCGTGTGAGAAGGTCAATAGTGCTGCGTGCACTACAATGGCTACTGGCTAACAACATCTGGAATGTCCTCTAAAGGAGCACTGTGATTGGTCAGCCTACATGCATACTCCTATAATCATTTCTGAACAGCTCCTATCAACAGATACCAAACAAATACAGTAAGTGCATACACTTCCTTTGGGTTCCTCAGTTGGTAAGACTTGGGACAAATATTGCAGGGGTATGAAGGGCACAAAAACCTTTTGAATTTTTTCAATTCGAAAGTATGCCCACCTATTTATATGTTGTATCAGCAAACAGGAAAGTACTAGGGTAAGCTCTTAAGAACGACCATTAAAGTGAGCTATCCTCAAATACTGTAGTTGTTTGGTATCTGTTGATAGGAGCTGTTCAGAAATGATTATAGGAGTATGCATGTGCACATGTGTGGATTGGTGACTGGCATAGCCTTATCAGGCTTCTCCACACACATTATTCCAAATCTGCAGATATGCCCACATGCATATGGGAAGGCATGGGCAACCTGAGCTAGCATAATACTTTTGCAATGCTGAAGTTGACAGTAATAACTGCAAAAATACGTTGTTGTTTTGACCACTTAGTGGTTACCTGAATTTCAGATGTCTGAGTATGAAGGCAAACAAATTACCCACTTTGAGGCCTAACTCCTACCTTCATACTCAGGTATTTGCAGTGTACTACGTCATGCATCCTCTAACAACAAGGCCAATAGCGGATGAAAGTATGTTATGGGGTAGCTAGCAGTCATGCTACAAAGTCGCTCACATGTGCATGTTGGCTCTGTTCCAGTCCATGTTCCATCTGCCTGACATGTACGCACGGCATAGCCGACGAGTCTATATCCCTGATCGCATGTGTACACTGAGCTCATAGTTCCGTTGTTATCAGTTATAACTTCAACATCTCCATTGAGGGGGTCATCAAGAGAAGGACAGTTGATTTCTATATAGAAATACATACATTAACATAAACTATAAAGCATTGTTATGAAGTATACTTAGAAAGCTGAACCAGTATACAAAGCTAAGGTATATTAGCTGGAGCTTCCTGATGGCTGGACAGCGACTCTGAGGTGACTTGGGGCGGAGCTAGCTCGGGTCGACCCTCTGACCTCCCGTGACGTTGTGTGATGAGATGCGTCATGACGTGTGAGGCTATTAAATAGCAGGTGTTATCACATTAACTTCACTTTCACCCTGAAGAAGACTAGAGTATCTAGTTGAAATGTCGGCAAAGTTTCTTTCCGAATTAAAGTTGGTATTCACAGAGCCTTTCTTTCTTATACTAGTTATAGCTAGATTCTCATAATACGCATGAGCTAATTATTTTATGAATTATACAATGTCCTTGCCACTGCATGGTTGCACTTACTAATTTGTAAGATAATAGCTGGCAAATCCGTGTCATTCTCCACATTGCTGTCAGTAATCGTCAAACTGTCCAGTAGGCTATTTGTACTCACATAGTAGCTGATTGGACCAGTGTCTCGTTCATAAGACAGATGGACACGGCTTCTTCCTCCGCGGGGCTGAAAAAATCCAAAGACATCTCCCGCTTGGAACTCTACCGGAGGATCAGTAGTTCCATTGAAAATATAGTTTTGACCACTAGCACGGCCATCATCAGGCACAAACAGTTCTGTGCTGCCTTCCACTGTGTAATTATCACCCCCAGCACTTCTCAAAACCAGTAGGAAAGGGAATAAGGCACGATTTCCATCTGTTCTCCACCTTGCTGTTATCGTCCAACCAGTGATAGACCCATTGCAGGTAAAGTTAATGTCAGGTATCACCCTCTGCTGTCCATTGTTCCTTCTTCCACCGTTAGGTAGACTTTCAATGAATCCATTCAAACATTGCTGCCCTATAATGCAGTGCATGTAGTATGGAGGATATATAGCTAGTCATATTGGCAGATTAGCACTGTTAACGTACATCGTAGTTTAACTCCAGCCTGACACTTGCTAGGGAACGATGTACAGCGCACCTGCAGTAGCATGGTAGCTACAGATTTTCCTATAGGCGAACTTCAAATATACCCGCTGCCCATGCCATGCCGGCGAGCCGAACCACGCTGCGGCAAAGGTTGGTTTGGCCCGCGAGACTACAGGCGACTATAGCCAATAGAAAGCCTTCTATTTAATAGTATTATCTATGCATGGCGAAAGACATGCACTAATCAATTAAACTGGCTTACTGTACTAGCTTAATTATTATAACAGACTCACCTGCACAAGAAATAAGTATAGCACAGAGAACAATCGCGACCGAGACTATCACCGTTTGATGCCCCATAGCTATATGGTTCTGGCCACTTCAACTTGATTGCCGAGCGCAGCGAGGCCAATAATCGCGACCTATATGGTCAGCTATCGTTTATATATATATTTATTCTACGTGCAAAAATAATAGTGACGTAATTGCGCGTGCAAAAAGTGCCGCGGAACGTTCCCAGGCCACGTGAGCGCCTGGCACTTTTATTACGCTAGAGGTAGAGCTAGCTATATCGAGAATAACCTTTCGCAAAGGTACTATTTTGTTGTAGTCTCGTGACCAGACCTTGGCTCCAAGCGCGGCCACGGTTGACCTTACATGACATATTCAATCAGTCACCGAATCAGTGGACTGTTTGCACCCAGAGCCAACAAAGGCCTCACAGTTGTCAGGGGAAAACATAAAACTTAACACTAGCAATAATGTTTCTTCCTTAAAAGTTCATTTTCGCCAGGGGAAAACAGGCGAAATCTTCAATTCTTTCCCTATGGCGTTTACAATACTTAACGCGTCGATCACATGCAAGATTGCCTTTTGTGAGAGCTCGGAACGGTAGGAAGGAGCGACCAGCCACCATCTGGAAAGCGTTTGCGCACCTCGCCGGATGGGTCTTCCCTCATGAACAGATCGTAGATCCCGGTCCGCTTCTCTTCGTCGTCCCAAAAGCTCACTCTAACGTTTCTCAGCTCAACTGTTATGACGCTAAAGCTAGGGATCTGATAGCAATACGACGATCCAACAGTCCAGCGGGCCTTGAGGTTTGTTGTCAGTGTCAGACATTTTCTGAGTAGCTCTCAATAGAAGAGCTGCCGTCATGGCCATTCTCTATCCATCCCGCTTTGCACGTTACGCATCTTTTCCCCGCCCCTTCCGGTCTGGGCACGAGACTACCTAGCCGCCTAGTCTCGTGCATGCCCAGACCTTGGCTCCTCCCCTCGAGCCGGAAGAACGCATGTTAAGTAGAGAGTAGGTATATTCTCGTGACCAGACCTAGGCTCGCCCCCTGTCTCACTTCTCTCTTCCCTGTCATCTTCTCTCTCAGCAGATGATCTCTTTAATTTCTCAGCTTGTTTCTTAAGAGTGTGTTGATGGTGCTTTTGCTCATCTGAAATGTGGCAAATCTGATGGATCTACAATTCTACCAGATTTATAATTTTTTTGCTGGTTACTCAGGGTTAGGGTAACAGTGCACTATGTCAGTGGCGTAGCTAGAGTCTGGTGAATGGTGGGGCACAAGTAAACTACTACCCTAATGTGGAGCAGATCATTTGCGTGAAGCCGCCCCTCTGCAAAGTGCAAAATGATTTTTTGCGGTAACTTGGCAATTAAGCACTTTGTAGTTTAGGTACTGTTTCTGTCAAATTAGAGTATTTTAAGAGCTACGTGCAAGAAAACGCTGCATGCATTACCAATCTGCAGCCTCTCCTGCTTGTGAGACTTAACCGCTCCATCACTTTTCATTGTGCTAAGTTGGTGGGGCACCGGGACGAGACTCGTTTGCAATATTCATATTCCTGCAGCATTAATTGCATATACATTCAAACGCAGAGTCTCCATGCAACACGATTAATTGCCTCGTTTCCCACTTAACAAATATGCCAGCATATAATTTTATTAATACCTATTGGTGTGGCTGTGGTCTTGTAGGGAATTGTTTTCTGAAGTCTGCACTATGTTTATAGCATTCTGGAATGCTACTAGTTAGAACTACTAAGCGCAATGTTGCCCTTGTGACAAGCTAGCAATTCACGCAATTTTTTATGCCACATATATATATAGAAGATAGCTAGCCAGCTACCTCCATCTTGGATAGAACATTGAAAATCAACCCAAAGAGATGAAGGAAGTTAGCGGTTGCCTTCTCCATGTATGATTACATTGATCTCAGTAAGCCTTGACACAGCATTTGAAGCCTCAAATACCATTGGCAGAAGAAATTTGATCTGGTGCACCCACCACTGTTTAGCCTAGGTCTGGTCACGGGACTACAACAGGCAGACCAAAAATGTGCGCCAGGCTGGTAGCTATTTAAAAAATGTGTTTACAAACCGTAACTAAGAAATTAGACACCTAAAGCTAAACACTGCAACAAAATTTCTAAATACTACTTACTTAATAGACTGACATGTTCTAAATAGCATGATTATTCATGCCATATCTACTATGATATAGACAACTAGCTAAACACAAATAAAGTAGCAAAATCCTGATTAACTACAGTCATAGCTAAAAATGGGAGACATGACACTACATGTAGCTACCAGTCTGAGAACATAGCTATTGGACAGACAAGAGTTAGGGAGCTGAAGTAGGAGCAGGTGTAGGGAACACCACACAATCACTTGAGTAGCTTAGGATGTTTTCAATCAGTTCACCCTCCACAGCCAGAATTGGCACACAGCAGGAATCTGTACAGTGGACAAGAAAAAATCCTTACCACTTTATGTTTAGTTTCATTGAAGAAGCTTGCATACAAGTTGGACAGCTGTATACTCTACCGTACATTGAGACGACATCAGTAACTAGAATCATGGATTGACTGAGGTGGGAAGCTCAGTAAGAAGCTATAGCTACACTGGGGTTGATTTACATAGATTAAAGCAGATATACCCCTTAAAGTTGAGCAAGGTCTGTTTGGGGGGGCAGCTCCATGCAATATTTGTGGGTTAGACTACTGGGTGTCTCTAAACACTGGACTGGATTCTCCACTGGAATGTGGGACTGGAACGTGGGACTGGATTATCAAGCTGGACTGTGGGACTGGAATAGTGGTGTATTGGCTCCTAAACCAATGTTAGCAGGGACCGATAATAGGGTATTTTTAATTACAAACTTAGTGTTAAATTTATCTCTACTAGATGAGTGACTACACTCTCCAAACTTCAGCATTGACACAAAAAGGTTATCAGTTTTGAGCACCAAGCTTAAGCAGGGGCAAGGGAGTTGTAAGGAACTGCACTGGGACTAAGTTCCACTGCTCTTGAGGGGTACCGATACTGACAATAAGAGGAGGTAAGTTTTTGACGGATTAATTTTGTGCTTGATGCTTCAAACTGACATGTGCAAACGTTTGGCAATGCAACTTTAGTAGCTAGATACGTTATGCCGGCAAAGGTTTAGTATCACTACAAGAATGTAGTTACTCATCTCTCAAGATAACTCAACATTAAACTCGCAATTAAAAACACCCCGCCTTGCCTTACGTTGATTATCAGTTCTTGCTACAATAGCCGAGTTCTATTAGATGTGGTTTGACATGCTAACATTTGTTTACGAGCCAATATACTAGTCCAGTCCCATATTCCAGTTCGATAATCCAGTCCCACGTTCCAGTCCCATGTTCCAGTGGAGAATCCAGTCCAGTGTTTAGAGACACCCTAGACTACTCCAGTTCTGAGCCCTCAACTGAGAGAGGACTAGCTTCATTGGTAGATTGCTTAATATATGCATACCACTGTCATCATCCAAAATGGTCACAGTTGCATTTGCAAGCTGCACTGCATTCGTACTGCTCAGCATTGTCGTAAAAACTTCACTGGTCTCATTTGTAGCATCATTGAGTATCTGAATGCAGCCACACTGACGTTTACTTGAATTTGCAGGAAAGGTTAGCAGTTGTTCTGTGGCTGTAAAGTCCTCTCCCTCTATAATAGAAAAATGACAATAAACAGAACATTGATGTGCTCCTTGGGAGTCATGTTGCTATGTAAGTTGATAAACTAGCATGCAGAAAGAATATTGGACACTGACGGCTTATAGCAAATGTTTATTTGCAACGTTTCAATCACACTTCGGTAATTTTCTTCAAAGAATATTAAACACAAAAACTAAACAGAATATTACAAAGGTACCACCATTACACTTGTGGGTTTGGCTCTAGGAAAGATATTCATTTCTAGATTGGCTCATTACAATGCAATGAATACCTAACAGGCAGCGACGCACAGCTGGCAAGAAGCTACTGTGAAGAAGGCGGTGCTGCAACATTGTTGTAGCTATGCATAGTTTTCATGAATTTTATTATACCATTGACCTTACTCATCAATCGCACTGTTCTGCGCGTACTTGCTGTTTGCTCGTGTGCTCTCCGTAGGATAGTGAAGCTTCGGGTGCCTATAAACGGGAGGCGGTTGTTGTAATTCAATTGGGTGCTTATATTCATAGGGTGCTTACTTTCTATGGGTGCTTACTATCCCGATTCTACGGTATGCCTGAAGAAGATTACCAAAGTGTGATGGAAACATTGCAATAAGTCTCCAAGATCCATTCTGCATGCTAAACAGAATATTATTATTATGTATTTCAGTGCATGATATAAAGCAGCCAGAAAACATAACAGTACATGTACCTCACCTGTTGCAGTATCGTCTTCTGATGTAAAAGCCTGTAAGACTACTGTGGCATTCTGAGTTATTTGTTCTTGAAGAAAAGCACAAATCAAAAGAGCAAAGCCTTTGCCATCAGTGAGGTCTTCTCTCACAGTGTAGGAGGGCTGCTCCAGTGAGATTAATACTGCACATATTGATGAAAAATAGCCTACCATATATAGCATCAGAACATGCACTGTGTATATACACTTCACATATGAAAGAAGCTAGACCTACTATGAAGTACATTAACCCATTAATTTAAACATGCATGCCGGGAAGCCAACGCATCAGTATATACAGCCTCATTATACAGCTCATCATTAGAGTAGTTAGAAACCTAGCCTTATTTCCAGGCCACATCCCTACCATGCATACAGGAGTTTAGAATCTCGAAAATCAAACATGCATGCAGGCATTATACAGCTCAGCATATGTAACACTTCTAAGGACTTCTGAAACCCTATAAAACGAGGGTTTAATTTCTGACCAAAGTGGATTTAATTGGATAACCTATATAATAAATACATTCTGGAAGGATAATTATACTATGTCACATTTTTTAGGATCGGTGCAAAGTAGCTAGAATACACAGAAATCTCCAAGATTAGGATCAGACTACAATAAAGTTGTAGCACTAGCTATATGGGTCCCAAGGGCCGTAAGCAGTGAGAAGGCATGTAACTGTGTAAATGCTTCATGTACCACCCCCCCCCCCCCCCCACCCGCAATGTTTGCCCTGAAGGAAGCCAAAGGAAGTATAATTGGTATCTGTCAAAAGTGCTGACAGTAATAGCTATCATACACTTTAATTTTGCCCATGCAGGCATGCTTATATATCAGGATTGTACTGCTTCTGTCACTATGACTATATTACTGCTGTTTGAATTAACACCTGGATATATAAATAGCTGCCTAATAGATCAAGGGCTATAAATGTGCCTCAAGATGTATAATAATGCCCTCAGAGATAGGTTAATAAGAACCCAGACAGGTCAATAAGAGGTTTTTTTGAACCTCCCATGCTGCAACATGATTGGTTTATTCAAACAACCATGGTACAATAGCTATTACTGTCAGCACTTTTGACAGATACCAATTATACTTCCTTTGGCTTCCTTCAGGGCAAACATTGCGGGTGGGGGGTAAATAGCGTAGAGACCTACACCTCGTACTATAACCTATACTTGTACCATGGTTGTTTGAATAAACCAATCATGTTGCAGCATGGGAGGTTCAAAAAAACCTCTTATTGACCTGTCTGGGTTCTTATTAACCTATCTCTGAGGGCATTATTATACATCTTGAGGCACATTTATAGCCCTTGATCTATTAGGCAGCTATTTATATATCCAGGTTTTAATTCAAACAGCAGTAATATAGTCATAGTGACAGAAGCAGTACAATCCTGATATATAAGCATGCCTGCATGGGCAAAATTAAAGTGTATGATAACTTGCACATAAATACACGCATGTTTAGTTCTTGGTGCAAAAGTTAATTGTCACAGATGAACAACCAGTAAAATTAAAGGTCGGTGGTACAGATGAAGAAGTTGACGGAGTGATAACAGATGAAGATGATGAAGATGACGATGCAGCAATGAATGCAGTTACAGAAGAATCATTGGATGACTCATCCAATTTTATCTTCTTTGGGCTGAATTGTGCATGACGAAGGGAGGTGTGGCTCAAGTGCACGCGAATAGGTGGGGTCGATAGGCCGAGGGTCGAAGTTCGCGTCCAGCGATAGCAGCTGTTGGCAGTCGAGCTGAGAGTATAAAATCGAGTTCGTCTTCCATGCTTCGTTCATTCAAAATGAAACGAGTTGCTAAGGCAAGCAATTTTTATACGCTAGGTGATTACTAAGCGTATCCAATGCAGCACGGAGTTGATTGGTCACATACAAAAAAGCGCCCGTAGGCCATGATACAAGTCGGTTATAGCACTCGGTTCGGTCTCTACGCTATTACACAACCTCGGGCCTTCGGCCCTCGGTCGTGTAAATAGCGTAGAGACCTACACCTCGTACTATAACCTATACTTAGCCATCCTAGCTCTAACAATTAACAACAAGGTGAATAGTGCAAGCCTGAATGAAAATATGTTATGGAGTAGCTAGCAGTCATGCCACAACGTCACTAACATGTGCATGTTGGCTCTGTTCCAGTCCATGTTCCATCCGCCTGACAAGTACGCACGGCATTGCCAATCAATCTGTATCCCTGATCACATGTGTACACTGAGCATGTGGTTCCGTTGCCATCAGTTGTAGCTTCAACATCTCCATTGATTGGGTCATCAAGCAAAGGACAGTTGACTATAATAGTAACAGAGACATGAATGTCAACTGTGAAGCATTGTTGTTATAGAGTATACTTTATGCTGAACCAGTGTACAAAGCTCAGATACTAGTTATATAGCTAGATTCTCATACAAAATGACACACATGAGCTAATTATTTAAAAAAATTATAGTATGTCCATGCCATTACATGGTTGCACGTACCAATTTGTAAGATAATAACTGGCGAATCTGTGTCATTCAACACATTGCTGTCAGTGATGGTCAAACTGTCCAGTAGTGGTGGTAAAATGTCATCTGTATCCACAAAGAAGCTGGTTGGACCAGTGTTTGGCTCATAATTCAGCCTGACACGGCTCCTTCCTGCAGTGGGCTGAAAAATTCCGAGGACATCTCCCGCTTGGAACTCTAGCGGAGGATCAGGAAATCCACTGAAAAAATAGTCTCTATCATTAGCACGACCATTATCTGGTACAAACAATTGTGTGCTGCCTTCCAATGTGTAATTTTCATCCCCAGCACTTCTCCAAATCAGCAGGTAAGGGAAAGAGTCACGAAATCCATCTGTGCTCCACCTTGCTCCTATCTTCCAACCAGTGATAGACCCATTGCAGGTAAAGTTAATGCCAGGTATCACCCTATACTGTCGGTCGTTCGTTGTTTCACCATTAGGTAAAGTTTCACTGAACCCATTTGAACAGCTAGCTTGCTGCCCTGTAATGTAGTGCATGCATGCACCATGGAGATACATGAACGTCAACTGTTATAAAGTATACTTTATATATGTTGAACCAGTGTACAAAGCTAAGATACTAGGATTCTCATACAGAATGATATGCATGCTCATGAGCTAATTATTATGGTACACATCCATGTCACTGCATGGATGCAATTAAACGTACCAATTTGTAAGATAATAGCTGGAAAATCTGTGTCATTCAACACATTGCTGTCAGTGATGGTCAAACTGTCCAGTAGTGGTGGAGAAATGTCAAGTGTTTCCACAAAGAAGCTGGTTGGACCAGTGTTTGGCTCATAATTCAGCCTGACACGGCTCCTCCCTGCAGTGGGCTGAAAAACTCCGAGGACATCTCCCGCTTGGAACTCTAACGGAGGATCAGGAAATCCATTGAAAAAATAGTCTTCATCATTAGCACGGCCATTATTAGGAACAAACAATTGCGTGCTGCCTTCCAGTGTATAATTATCACCCCCGGCACTCCTCCAAATCAGTAGATAAGGGAAAAAGTCACGATTTCCATCTGTTCTCCACCTTGCTCCTATCGTCCAACCAGTGATAGACCCATCACAGGTAAAGTTAATGCCAGGTATCACCCTATATTGTCGGTTGTTCCTTCCTCCAACTTTAGGTAAAGTTTCAATGAACCCATTTAAACAGCTAGTCTGCTGCCCTGTAGCTAATGTAGTGCATGGGAGGATAATCAGAACGGCAGATTAGGCTAAGCATGCACCGTCGACACAGCAAAAAAAACTCCAGCCTGACACTTGCCAGGGAACAAAGACGCTGTTACATCTAGTTCATGTAATAGATAGGGTAGTTTGTAATAGATAGGGTAACCGTCATATTAGCCTCTGCTACTGATTTGCTTGTATATATTATGGCTATATGGATAAATATTATTGAGAAAAAAAACAGCAACAAAAACAATAATGTATATACAGAACATCTACAGTAGCACGGTGCCCCACATCACAGCTACCCAATAAAAAGCCTTCTATTATCTATGCTATGCCCATAGCTACTGATGACTGCATGCATAGCGAAGACACCGATCATTAATTTAGTGTACTGTATCACAGACTCACCTGCACAAGAAATATGTACAGAGCATAGAAATATCACGACCGAGACCACGACTGTTTGATACCCCATAGCTGTATGGCCTTCAACTTGCAGTCGCCTGACGTAACCGGTCACCCTTCCCACAAACCAGCCGGGCGCGCGCTCTGCGGCTGCAATTAATACACGCCCTCCGGCTAGCTCACACCTCCACGAAGGCTGCGCTATATTAGTGATGGCTGAACCCGTACCTGTCCACCTCTTCGACGAGAGCGAAGACGAGACTAATAAAGAAGACGTGACAGAAAAGATCCAGCTAACGGATATTGATACAAAAGATCACGATACTGTCTCTTTGCAGGTAATATAGTCGTGCGATAAAGAGACTACTATATATTTAGTCTCGCGGGCCACACTTCTCCCGACGTCTGGACCGCGAGACTACTAGGCAGTCAATTTTTACCGACGTTTATTAACAATGAAGCGCTTTATCATGCTTATAAAGTGTTTGAAGGTGGTAACTTCACACTTCCGGCAGAAAACAGTGAAATACATCCTCTCAGCTGTTTTTGTGTGAAAATGTCTGGGAGTGGAATCTGAGGCTCAGCTGCCTGCTGAATCCTAGCTAGTCTTTGGTACCCCGAGACCCCCAGTAAATCAGCTGAGGGTGTGGCTACCTGAGACCAGTAAGCTCTTTTAGTAGTAATGACAAAGTATTCCCATACTTCTTGTGCTCTTCATCTAACATACTGATGGTTGCAATGCCTATAATGCAGTTAGCCTGATATCCCATATTGGAATTGGGTGGTGTAAAGTTCTAGGGAGTGGACTAAAGTTAATTATTCTCATTTCATCTCCTCATGAATATATGCAACTGCAAAACCGTTTAATGATAACTCTTAGTGAATACGTGCAGTTGCAAAACTTTATCTGCGGAATTGCAAATAATAGCATTCCTTACTGTAACAATAGTTGCCACTGACACACTTTGGGTGTAATTGGATAGCATACCTGTAGCTAGATCTGGTAGAAAGCATTGTTTGATAAACCAGACCCTCCACCCACTCGGTTTTTTTTCAGGGGCGAGTGGAGGGTCTGGGCATGAGACTAGATAAAGAACCAGAGCACCGATCATAATCGCAGATATAGCTGTAACAATTTTTTTCGACAAATACAGAAATGGTTGCACGGCATCCTTATGTATTTGTTTAACTTGGAAATTTCATTGTCTTCCTATGCAGAGTGAATTGAGTGAAGCATTGGACCGTATTGTAAAAGTGAGTATCCCTCTTTAATTAGTGTGGTTATTAAGGGCTGTAGCTTTTGGGTAGCCAGGAGGATACAAACTTCATGAAGTTCTACACAAACTCTAATTTCCAAGGCTACCAAAGAAGGAAAGGAGGAGGATGTACGCAGGGAACTGGAGGAACTCTCAGAGGATGAAAGAAAAGCCGTCCTAAAGGAGAGAGACATACTTGGATACACCGTCCTTCATTATGCTGTCAAGAGCGACCATGTGAAGGTCATTGAGCTGCTGATTGTAGTCTACGGTGCTGGTAAGCCCACTATTTGTATACTTATAGCTACTTCGGTTCTGCATGTCTTAGCTAATAGACCTCTGTATAACATCACCACTGACACATAGATCCAGAGAGCAAGACTGAAGGGTGGTTTGAGGGTAATGAGTGCACATCCCTTCACCTAGCTGCCATCTATGGTAGCCTTGAAGCAGTAAAGCTGTTATTGGATCCCAAGTTAGTGATATAGCATATGTATATGATGTTATATTATTGTGGGTAGTCTTTGAAGTATACAGTCTACCAGACTATGTTGTATTAGCTTTGTGGTCCTGATGTAAAAGTGGCTGGTCCCACATTCGAATTCAACAGTAAAAAAAGTCAGTATTTTTTAGATGTATGCAGTGGAGTAGCATTGCCCAGGCCTGCCCAGGTACAGGCCTGGGCAATCGAGGTCGGTGCCCGGGGAACTCAGAGTGTGTGTCAGTTTGTTTGTTGGTCTGTTTGTCAGTCCAAGAAATAAATCTTAATTGGGATTCTAAACTATTTTACGAAGGTAATCTGTACACCAATTGGAATTTTCTCACAGGAAGCATGCTGTCGCACATGAAGCGCATGACAAGCTTGAACCAGCTAATATTGATTCTGTGGATGAAGAAGGTCAGGTAGGCTACCTCACTGCATAACCAGAAGGGTTGACAGCTAGGTCTCCACTTTTAGGGAGTTAGACATAGTAATCGTGCAGTGACATGTACAACATTTCCTGGCTCCTACCTTCGTGCGGTCACATGTGGAGAGTTGTGTGATGGCCATAGAAATATATATTACTTATGTTCTATTGTTCTAGCTTGAAAGCCTAGTATTACAATGACCATTAGCTAGTTGCATATCTTAATAAAAAATGCTAACTTGCTCTCCTTACATTGTCGACTTTCCACTGTCTTTATCCAGACGCCTCTGCACCATGCAAGCAGCAAGGGTCGTGTTGAAGTTGTTACCACCCTGCTGGAGTACGGGGCACAAGTTGACAAAGCGGACAATAATGAAAGGGTGTGTGTGTGGTGTGGCGTGTGTGCATGTGTGCATCAATCAGTAATAAAACTAGTTATACCATTTCATATAATACGGTTCCCAACTTTGTAAATGCAATAGAGTACAGCAGTGAAGTCCTCTTTTATCAGATCTTAGTATATTTCGCTACATGTATTGCTGTAATGCAGAGCATGCACTCAAGACTATCCTGTATTTTTCCTGCAATATAGCACGTAATATATAATCATGCTGGTATATCATCCTCTCTGTCCACCAGTCACCCCTGCACATTGCTAGTGAGAATAACCATGCAGATGTTGCCACTGTTCTGCTCGAACACGGGGCAGATGCCAACAAGGGGGACGAAGATGGAGAAGTAAGATTATGCAATCTTATGTGCACAGGAGTGTTCTGTGTTGTGACATAGAATAGTCTTATTTGACAGTTTAATGTTGTAAGCAACAAATGCCGTAAATTTCCAGACTCCTTTGCACCTCGCTGCTGGAGGAGAAGTGGTTGTCTGTCTAGTCGAGCATGGAGCAGATGTCAATAAAGGAGACAGCGATGACCAGGTTTGCTAGCATTGAGTGTTGCTATAGATATAATTCTAGAGAAGTAGTTACAGTTCTGTTAAATACATGGTACGATTAAAAGTTTCTCTTTTTTTGTCTATGCAGACTCCCCTACACTTTGCATGCCAACATGAAAATTTGGAGGTGCTTACTACTTTACTGGAACATGGGGCAGATGTCAACAAAGCAGACAGTTCTGGAGATGTACGTATTGTATATTATGTGTTAATTTTATGAGTCTTGCCTTAAATTGTGAGATAGATGTACTGCTGTACAATGTATGTGATGAATACGCAATACTTCATATACACTGGTATGAAATGCTAGAGTATATTTTAGGAGTTATTATCTCCTTCCAGACTCCACTGCAAGAAGCTTGTCAGATTGGAGACAGTGCAGATGAGATCATCAGAGCTCTGCTGAAGCATGGAGCTGATGTGAACACAGCAGATGAAAGTGGAACTGTAAGTCCGTGAATTAGTACGGGATAAGACTAGCTTAGCCCATTAACAGAGTGTGCTTGCTTCACAGGCGAGAGTGGGATCACACTGTGTATTAGGCCAAGATTTAAGCTAGGGTGTACGTTATCCAAAAACACAAGCTTACAGATCTATAGACATTATGTGTTCCAAATGTGTACTCATACTATAAGCAGTATGCTGTATACTGCTTATGAGTACACGTAACTGCAGAAGTATCTATACATATGTACTGAAATAGTAATGTAGATTGCACGCATCTGTAAACGCAAAAACAAAAGTAAAGTATACATCATCCATCTCTTCTGCAGACTCCTCTAGTGCATGCTTGCTTCGATGGTTATGTAAAGCTCGTGAATACCCTCTTGGAGCACAAGGCAGACAAAGACAAAGCGGAGAATGATGGAACAGTAAGCTCTTTTACTCATACGTACATCAGTGATAAATTCAGTACCACCATTCTAATATTTGTGTATTAGACACCTATGCATACTGCCTGTGATTGGGGATATGCAGAAGTGGTGACTGCCCTACTGAACCATGGAGTGGATGTCACAAAGACAAACGATATTGGCCTCAACCCACTGATGGTGGCTATTCAGGAAGGGCATGAGTGAGTGTTATATAATGTAGTGTTCCTATAATTTTATTGTAAGTCACTCAAATGTTTCAGCACCCCATGGCTACCTTTCTTGTTGAATGACACTTGGAATATATACGTACTCAAAATGAAGTGAGGTACAAACAGAATATTATCTCCAGCTTACCCAGCCCCTCAGGCCTCTGCAGAATTTTACAGTTTGTTTTGGTTGTGATGCTATGTGTTCTTGCCTTTCCTACAGAGACGTTGCAATGGTCTTTGTAAAGCATAAGACCTGGAAGGATGCCTTGGAAGTCTGCTGTGATGGCAACACACCAATGAGAGAAATGATCAAGAGAATGCCAGGTTGGCAAATACTGTCCTTAACATGTACCTTGCTGACTATTTATCTGCACTAATAACTCGTGCCCTCCATATATACTTTGCTTCCTGCAAGGCCGTCTGCATGGAATACCATAATATGCACTTGTAATAAACAGATTATGATCACTGCATCCTATGTTTATTTTCAGATGTGGCTGCAGAGGTGTTGGACCGCTGTACTGAAGTCAGTGAAACATTTGCTAAGGGCAATGAAAATTTTGATGTCAAATTTGACTACGAAATGGTTGAAGATTTCCGAGACCCTGGTGGTGCCAGTGATCACTTTGATGATTTCGACCTAGATGACGACGATGATCGTTCTTGCCTTTCAAAGTGTTGTCAGTGCTGCTTTCCCGATGACGGAGGATATACCTCCAGCTGGGGTCCTGTAGGCTTCAATCGGTTCAAACATCCCCTGTACCTCATGGTGAGTGGTTTTATCATAAGTGAAACATGTTTGAGTAGTCCAAGTAAAACTCAACCTTTATGGCACCATGAATAGAATTGGCTTTTGCCGTGGTTACCCTGCATATTAAAATTAGCCCTTCATAGTCATTATTCAAAGAATGCTTCTCCTGTTCATGTTCGATAAATCGGTGATTGTTGCCTCAGGATATTGTAATTCCCACATGCAGCATAACTAATGTTTTGTAATAAAGAACTGACCAATCAACTATGAGTCCTTGAACAGTAATACGATATCTTGGTGCTGCAGTGAGGCGGCTTTTTATCTTATGCATTAGTCCCAGAGTGAAAATCTCAAGCTACTGAAGCACCCGCTGGTGACTACTCTACTCCGGAGGAAGTGGAGAGTGACTCAGTTTGTCTACTTATCAAACCTGCTATTTTACTGCATCTTCCTCGGGTTTCTGACTGCCTTTGCACTTGCTGCACCGAACCCACAAACCGAGACCTGTAAGTGAGGGAACCACAACTCAATCTCGCCTTCTTGATACCTGTATACTGGCTGATAGCCTTTACTGTGTCTTGTATTAGTTTATGAACTCTGCATTATTTCCCGGTAATGTATACCCATTGCTATAGCACAGATTTTACATGTAATTGGCCAAAATAATGCATTTGTGCCCTGTCATACTGTGTAATAAAATTCGTGCTACAATATTGTTGGTAACTGGCAAACTCTTCCACTGAATACAGTTATCTATGAACAGGCAGACTGTATACTGTTTTGTGTTTTTATACATAGCATTATACAACTGCAAAGCCTATGCTCTGAACAAAATAAATTTTTGTACACTTTTACAGGTGATGCCATTTTGAGTGGTAATTCATCAATCACTGTAGACTGTGGTAAGTTCTGGAGTGCCCTTCTATGAAATAATTCACAAGGCAGCATTGTAATAAAGCATGCTACAAGTAAATTAAGTACTAAGTCAACTGACTACTGTACTACAGGACCGGTAGCTTTAAAAAAAAATTCAACCTATAGAAACATCAAGTCTTTAAGTGAGTACAATATTCATATTGTTGAAATAGTAAGGTCAGCTGGATATGTTTACGATGCTATCACATTGATCGTGCGTGACGGCAAGTTTTCTACTAAAGATTCATTCTAAACACGTCCATGATGTAATTGTCTGACTCTCTTCTCTTTCCAGAGCAAAGTGATGGCCGACGAGCGTTTGTTTTTGTAGCAGGAGTGGTCACAATTGTTCTTGGAATTACTCGACTTGTTACTGAAGCACTGCAACTGATTCAACTCAGATTGGATTATGTCGCTGACTGGGTCAACTGGATGGAGATTATCATGGTGATTTTGTCCATCATCTTCGTCTGGGTTTTCAACACGGACTGTCTATGTCCAGAGCGCTGGCAGTGGCAGATTGGCACAATAGCCGTGTTTCTAGCCTGGACGGACTTCATCATCTTTGTCCAGAAGTTACCTGGTGTTGGAATCTATGTGGTGATGCTCATCGACATCCTGTGGATTTTCATCAAGACGGTTCCCCTTACAATAATGCTGGTGATAGCCTTCGGTCTTGGGCTCTTTATGGCATTGTTTGAGCCTGGAGTCTTGGTTAGTACTAGTTTATTAATGCCCATTCTGTGTACCAGATCTGAGATGATCTATTTGAGGACTCCAATTGAGAATTTGTTGCTATTAGATATTATAGGGTGTTAATAATTCACTATAGTTACTTGTGTGCATGCATTTGCTATCCCAACAGCGTTCTCCTTTCTCCACTCCTGCCCGATCTCTTCTGAGCATCGTCACCTACGCTACTGGAGGGTTTGACTTTGATGCCATCTTTCGCCAGGCGCCAGGTGGGACTGAAGAAGACAATGCATTGACGGAGATCCCTTTTCCCGCAGTGTCATACATTATGTGGATCACCTTCATCATCATCATGCCAATCCTGTTGAACAACCTGTTGGTAAGTGAGATAACGCGCAAGTCACTCTTTTTGTGGGGTCTCCTATAGCAGCTTAATTTAAATTCGTATATGTGCTACAGTGGTTATCATTAGAAAACTACGGTACTATAGTATACAAGAACAGATGTTTGATGATCTCCAGTACCAGAAATATTGTTATCATGAGGTTGATAGGGAGAGCTAGTACAAACGTTTAACTTTCCAGTTCTGATCCTCAGGGTACCATTCAACAGTAGCAAATAGCTAATGGTCACTACATTGCAAGTAGAGGTAGAGATGATAGTATTGGCCTCAGACAGCATTTAGGTTTAAGTATGAGCTTTCAACTGAAGTGCTAGTGCCTAAGTATTTTTTATCGCGAATTTTTTTTTCAAAATCGCAACTTAGTAATTAAAGGGTTAACATATGGAAAAGGAGCCGTAGCTAATAGTACTATCATGATGATGATAGGTAAAATAGAAATGTCATTGTTTCCATCCAGATTGGTTTGGCAGTTGGTGATATCAATGATACACTTGAGAAGGCTGAGGGCAAGAAAGTGGCACTGGAGGTAGGACATGCAACCGTAGTTCGTACTGCAACATTACAATTTCAATACCATACTTTCGATTATGCAGATTGAGCTGACTCTGAGCGTAGAGGCCACACTGCCCATTAAGTTACGTCGAAAGTTCATCATTGGTCAGGAGCTGCTGTACCCCAATTATGATCTGACTCTGAGGGAGAAGATAGAGAAGCTATTCTGGGGAGCTGATCGCTTCCCCACTGGCTGTGCCATTGCTAATGCTGTCAAGAAGGAGGAGAATGTAAGTTCAGTGTGATGTTTATGCACCGGTACATCTAATGAGCAGTGATCAACTGACTTCATAGTCTGGCATTCTTCTGCAAAATGGAATGTCTGTGTATTATAGTGTGTTTAAGTAATTCAAACCATCTTGCAGAGCTTACACATATTAATTTAGTGTATGCGCTTAACACGTGATGGGTAGGACCCTCAATAAACCATGTGCTTAATAAAGAGGTGTGCTTAACAACCAGTGCCTATACGGTATATCTATAATATGTCTATGAATTACACAGTTCATACTACTAAAGCTTTAAGCTTAACATACTTTTCGTAAATGACTGGACATCCCCTGTCTTTTGAATTGTGCCTATGAGTGACACCTGCCAACCTTCAGCTTGATACTCCTATAGGATCCAATCAAGCAGCTGCCACAACAGACACTCTCCCTCGCAAAAGATGTTCAGGAGATGAAGAAGACCATTTCTAGCCTTTCCTCACTTTCACAAGATGTTCAGGAAATAAAAACCGTAGTGAAGGATCTCCAGAAGGTTTTGGCTGATATTGCAGGGAAGCAAGACCACCAAGCTGAGTGAGAGTGTCAGATGAGGACATGCTGCTGTATGTAGCTCTAGATCTAGCATCTTTATTATCCGCTTTAGTTTGTTGTGGTTATAGTATGATCGCTAGTTGCAATAATATAATGCACATTCATTTTCTTAGCCTATACATCTCTCCTCCTGTGAAATACTTTGTGCCAGCTAGGTCTTTAGTTTTCATAGCGCTAGTGCTGACGTGTACGCTGGTGAATACAGAGTTGAGTTTCAGTTTCAAACTATATTTAGCGCTCTAGGTATTTGATTTGTGCTTCTAGCGATATAGAATGGTTACTGTAATGTTTACTTTATTATATTTTAGTATATTGCTGACTGTATCTGTTTCTGTGCTGGACTTGACTAGGTTTGTTAACATTGTGCAGTTGTTTAATGAATGAAATTACTTTAAATTCCCTTGTAAATAATTGTCTTACGTAACTTCGAATGCCTCTGGAGCACAGTGTGTAATTATTACATAGTGTGCTTCAGAGGAATTCGAAGTTAAGAGATTAAACTCTTCTAACGGTGAGTTTTTTTTTTTTAAAGTGCTCTACTGTATATTTACTGATATTGCCAATTAATAGAGAAACCATGCATACATATTATGCTATATATACAGAGAATGGAAGCCGTATATCTCACATTTGGCAGTTTAATGCCTTTCACTCACAAACTAGAGTGGCAATGGCACGGGCAAAAGCTAATATTCCATAATTAAAGTCATGTGTTCCAACGTTGATCTCTTAAGGTACTTTATGAGCATTACTCCCTAACAGAGAATTTGCTTTCTTGAGCACTGCAGTTGTGTGGGTTGAATCTCTAGTAATGCAGCCATTTTGGGGAAGTATTCTGATGCATCAAGAATATAAAAGACTCAGTACAATGGATAGTAAAAATCTGCACTTGGTGCGTAAAAAAAACACCATGTCATCAAAATTTAAATAGCCGAACTACATAAAATCTAAAAAGAAAAAACTATCATTATTCAACAGCATATTTCTTGGTATGAGCCACCTCCCCCAGATGCTTGTGACTTGCTTCCTCACTCGCAAACTCCTTGTGGCCCGCATGCCCATGTCCTGAGCTGCTATGGGCTGGACTGTGTCCTGAAGACCCATGTCCTGAGCTGCTATGGGCTGGACTGTGTCCTGAAGACCCATGTCCTGAAGTGCTATGCGATGGACTGTGTCCTGAAGTGCCATGTCCTGAAACAGTGTGGGAGGGGCTATGTCCTGAGGAGGATTTGCTACTCTGCCGTGTTGGCTCGTCTACGTGTCGTTCCAGTTCCGGACCTCGGTAGTCTGTATACTCAGTAATTGTGGAGGAGAATTTTACCCTGGAGGCCGTGCGATGGGGCCTGTGAGGCAAAGAAGAGAATTGGAGATCGTACAGAAGAGTTTGTCTATCGAAATTTTTAACTGTTGAAAAAATTCACTTAGCTTAGGAGGGCATATTGAATACTTGTACACTTACTCTGTGTATCTCTGTGACCTCGGTGACCTCTCAGAGCTTTTCGTCTCCTAATGCACAAGGAACAGAAACTGACATTAACAGAACAAGATTGTAGACCTAAATATAGTAATAACGGCTGCCACAGTCTAGCAAGGGCCAGTCTTTGACGCTTGTTGATGAATCCCTTTTCAAAGCTGATTGAAGGGACTAAGAATTCATAAACAAGCTCTGATGATATCAGGCTTGCCAAAACTTCTGACAAGTAGCATTATTAACCCTTGAAGGACTATTGTCACAGATATGTGACATACAACTGTCAAGACTTTATTTAGTTGGACTAATTGGCCTGTCCCCAAGGGTTAATAAGAGATAGAGTCTCAAAATTAACTGAGAGTCTAATAAAACGCCAATATAAATTGTAGCTACTAACATCGTCTTAACACATTATAACTTATACGACATACATTTTTAAAAGCAATAGAGGCAGGAAGGAATAGTAAAAGCAGCTTGGATAGGTATTGTCATAAGGAAGTGACCCTTGTTCCCTAGTTGTTATATAAAGTTCAGAGTTCGACCCCACCCACCTCTTCCTTGAACCTCTGAATGACAGGGGAGAGAGGGGAGAAGGCCCTGGTTGCCATGGTGTTCTGCCACTTCCTAGCCTCGCGACTGGCGTTCACTCGCTGAGCAACCGACGTCATGGACTTTCTGCAGGGAGGGGACAGCATATGTGGTACCGAGTGAGGTAAAATGAACTTGGATCCAAGACAGTGTAGTGATGGTTTGCAGAATCCTTGCTTACTGCAGACAGGATTCCACAAACAGAAGTGAAGCTTTGCAGTGTAAACACATCAGACAAAAGGTGGGGTGAATGATTAATTAAACTTTGAAGGCACTTCAGTAATTAAATCACTTCCTATATACATTGTAGGAATTCTGTAAGATTCTGCAAGACACTATAGATGTAGTTTTCTTGCAACTCTATGGAGGCCAAATTCGAGTGGTGCCTATAGCCACACTTCAGAGGATGACCTTGAGAACCCGCCCACAAGCCTGGCTACAGATCCACGCCAAAATTAATTCAGGTTAGTCTCTGCGGCCGTGAGCGGCGACACAAGCAGACTCAGAGACGTTGGCGGGAGCTCTGGGAAGAGTTCTCTTTTCTTCTTAACAGGCTATCCCCCCTGGAATCAGATTGGCCGGAGATACAGTCTAACGCCCACTGCTGTGGTGTCCGGCGCACTCCCAACGACCCTCTACTTTATCTCGAGAGTGTTGATCTTAAGGGTCCCACAGAAGGACTCACTCTAAGACCTCCTGGGGCGTGGTGGTCCGGTAGTCCAGCCCATCCGTGTGCTCCTCCCGGGAGTCTCGCGCTGATCTCTTCTTGCTCGCATCCGGAGGGAGGGGAGGCTTGCCACGTCGCTGGGCTGCTGTTGGTTCCGGAGCCTTGCGTACTGGGACCTGAGGCCTAAGGAGAGGGAGGGAGAGAGAGAGGGAGAGAGAAAGGGGGAAATGGCGGATGCTATCGCTGTTGTAGAGCGCTATGTTTCATCGGGAGCCCATAACCCAAAGGGAAGGAGCGTTAAACTGTATGCTGATTCCACCTGTTGTCGAATGGCACGTGCACACAACTCCTTTTATAGTAACTGCTATGTAAGCACTTAGCACTAGTAGTGTAGTAAACCAGCCATGCATAACCACTAGGTATTCCATATATGGAATTTTCTTGTAGGTGCCATCCGACAACAGGTGGAATCACTAGTTTAATGCTCCTTCGCACCGCGAAGCAACCGCTCATGGACTCTGGTTTCATAGATCCCCCGCAGTGTAGTTAATCCTTTATAGTTTCACAAAATACCAACGCACACACAGCAATGGGAAGTTTTTGATTAATAACTATTAACCACTGATTAGTACTGAATTAATTTAGTCATGACACTCTGAAACTGGCAGTGGAGTAAACCAAACAACAAACTCACTTTGTCTTTCCACCTGCACCCCCTCCAGCCCCACCCCCTCCTCCGCCCCCAGCCCCTCCCCCTCCACCCTGAGGCTTGTCCTTCATGTCCTTGAGCAAGTGGGCGGTCAGGCCGACGTACTGCTCCCTTATCTTCAAGATCCTCTCCTCGTTGTGCTGGTGAAGCTTATCCAGAGTGTGTTGATGCTCCTGGTCCTGCATCGTCAGCCGTTCTATCAGCTGCTCGTTCTGCTTCCGTAACCTAGGAGATGGAGGAAGTCATGTGATCAGTTATACAATGATTATGCTGGTGACACAAAAAGTGACATCATACTATACTTTAGGAGCCCCAGTCGTGATCACAGGTATGTCACATGACACTCACATGTGTGCCTGGTATTCAAGATGAGAGACTTCTGCCGAGAGAGTCCAGCAGGTCTCGAACATCATGAGGTAGCGAACAGGAAGTGTCTGTCCCATTGCGTCCGCCCAGTCCACGGGCTTCTGATTCTCCCGGTCGGGGTGGACCACACTGTAGCCGTAGTCGATCAGCAGCTGCAAGAGAAGAAAAGTGTAGTCCATGTGCAGGGGTCAGCAAGAGCCCAACCCTGAATGGTAGCCCAGCCCTGAGTAGGAGTTCACAACCGAGTATGAGCCCACCCCTCGTATGAGCCCACCCTGAGTATGAGCCCACCCTGAGTATAAGCCCAACTCTCATATGAGCCCACCCCTGAGTATAAGACCACCCCTCGCATGACTGGTCCACCCCAAGCCTACCTAACTACAAACACATTTTCGGCCACTGAAGGTACATTACCTGCAGGCAGTCCAAGTGGCCCCTCTGAGCAGCAAAATGAGCAGGGGTCACCCCCGAATCATCCAGGATTTCTGCAAAAGGATGGTGAAGGTAAGGTTCATACAGGGGAATGTTAACAAGTGTTTCTACAACAGCGTAATGTGTAGTAATTCCACACTCATAGTAAACCGTAACCATGGTAAAGGATGACATCATTTATGTAAGCTAGTCCACATTACCATAGGAGATCATATAAAATGGCTAATGTTAGGGCAACACCAATTTGTACTCTACAGCCAGCCATTCCACACACACAGTAAACCATAGCCATGATGAACGGTGACATTATTTATACTAGCTAGCCAATAGACATTGCCAAGATGATAATATGCATGCAAAAGTACTACATGCATATGGTTAATGTAGGGCAACACCAACCAGCGAAACATAATTATGTACAATAATTCCACACACACACAGTAACCATAGCCACAGTGAAAGGTGACATCATCTATGTTAGCCAGCCAACAGACATCACCAAGGAGATGATATGCTAACTGCTAATGTTAGGGCAACACTTATCACAGTAATTCCACATGCAGTAAACCGTAGCCATGGTGAAGTCTGACATCATTTATGCTAGCCAGCCCACAAACATCACCAAGGAGATGATATGCATGCAAATGGCTAATGTTTGGACAACTTTCACAAAGAGCCCAGCTGACTAGGTATTCAGGAAAGTGATGTCATGCTACCATACACAAAGCATAGGTTATGGGTTCATGGCAACCATATTAATTAACATACCAGTGCATGGCAACAAGCAACACAGACACCAACCTTTGGAAGCATCCCCCGTCTTTTTCACCGTCTTCAGCAGCCATTCCAAGCACTTCAACTACAATAGGCCAGGCACACCAAACAAGAGGTGAGCAGTTAGTGGTGACCCAGCATGTACACATACACACATACAGCTTTAAAACCAAAGTGATTTATTTCTGTTGCTATTGTTACAGAGCAGGAGTTGATTTAGGAATGTCCCCAAGGGGGGGCAAAAACACGTTGGAGGATAGTTGGGGGGGGCATACAGTGAGCAAAATTCAATTTTGAAGGTTGAAATTTCCAGGGGGGAGGGGTACAAAGTTTTCAAGGGGGGATTTGCCCCCCCCCCCCCCTAAATGAAGCCTTGTAGAGGCAGAGATATAGCACTATTTATGGAGGTTAAAAACTGTACAACTCGAACAATTCGCTGGGTCTTCCACACCCCTATCACTGTCCGGCAGGCCTAATTCAGCAAGAGGACATGTGAGGCGTGTGGTGAGGTGCTCCTGCCAGGAATGTCACCCAGCTACACACAGCTGACAGCTGCTCTGCTTACCTGTCCGTGGAAGGCGGCATGGTGCACGAGTGTCTCTCCCTCAGCGTCCCTCACCTCCAACGGGACCTTCCCCTCCTCCACCAGCCACTGTAGGCACTCCACATGGCCACCCTGTGTGTGAGTGTGTGTGTGTGTGTATGTGTGTGTGTGTGTGTGTGTGTGTGTGTGTGTGTGTGTGTGCATGTGTGTGTGTGTGTGTGTGTGTGTGTGTGATGTGTATGTGTGTGTGTGTGTGTGTGTGTGTGTGTGTGTGTGTGTGTGTGTGTGTGTGTGTGTGTAAGGATGAGAAAGGCGACTTCTCAAAGTTATCCTAAGTCGTAATAAATTCCCCCCTATCTATAACTCACCCTGCATGACATACATTGCAAGGGAGTTATAAATTGCACAACTATATACAAGTCGTGACTAGCAGGAGATACAAGTCGTGACTAGCAGGAGATACAAGTCGTGACTAGCAGGAGATACAAGTCGTGACTAGCAGGAGATACAAGTCGTGACTAGCAGGAGATACAAGTCGTGACTAGCAGGAGATACAAGTCGTGACTAGCAGGAGATACAAGTCGTGACTAGCAGGAGATACAAGTAGCAGTCTGGGAGACACTGTTGGCCAGATATGGGGGGCTTTCCAGTCTGCCTGCTACCATAGTAACCAGCAGCTACGAATGATGTGTGGCCGTGTGTATAACTTAGCCCCATTCCCAGGCGGTCACTTTCAGTTTTACGAAGAAGGAAGCCGTATATACTTAATTGTCTCGAGTCCCTTCGGGCAGACAGCCCTCGTGCAAGGCTACACCACAGGTCCAGGAATGGTAATCAGAGAAATTAGCCCCATACTTCATTGCCACCGGAGCAGGGTCTCCAGCGAAGCCATTAATTACAGATGTTTAGCATTTTTAATAGACTGAGTTGTCTCAAGTGTCACCGCACACAGCATGCACTGCCTGCGGCATGCATGCTGGGCAGAGATCATGTGACACTGTGTATGCATGCTGGGCAGAGATCATGTGACACTGTGTTCAGCTCTGAATGTGATCTCTTAAGGGAATTAAGTATGTGTATACCTTAGGGCCGGTATTAATTGCGGGTATGTAATGTAGTAAATTTAGCAAATGGGCATCTTTTCCTTAAATTTACACTCGCTAATAATGCTATTAACCAACTGCGCTCAGAATAAGTATGGGTTTATATGCTTCAGCACTGCATATGACTTGTCCCATCGGTCAGTTAAGTCCGTGCATACAGAATGAGAGTGTTCAGGTTCTAATCTGGACCATGACATTTTTTTCTGGAATTCTTTGAGAATGAGCCAATCGCTAATAGCACCTAAACCCATTCTTAAACACATGTTCACCCACCCTTTTTGAGAATTCAGATGCCACGCCTACTTGACATGGCCACACTCACTTGTCGTAGCCACACCCACCTGAATGGCCAGCAAGGCAGGAGTGGAAAAGTTCTCATCTGGCAGCTGTAAGGTGTTGGGGGGAAGCCCCGCCTCTTTCACCAACATGCTCAACACACCGATGTGGCCGTGCATGGCAGCCTTGTGGACCAGGGTGGACTTGTGATCGTCAATCGCTAGGGCATCTGTCTCATGATTCGTTATCATGTGACGCTGTGTGTGTGTGTGTGTGTGTGTGTGTACAAGCATACATAGTATTATCAGTGCAAAGTTCTGCATTGGAGAGTAACTGGGGGCAAGTGTGGACCATCTGCAGAAATCTTAACTTCCAAGCACTGCACACCAATGACTCACCAGTTTGGTGACATCGCCTTTTGAGGCTGCTTCGTGTGCAATGGCGATGTTAGCCTTCGGAAACTGCTGCTGCAAGTGATGTAGTTGTTGGTCCGGTCTCAGCAGCTTGAAGCCCGGGAAGGGTGGAACGTTGGGAGGTGGCCTAATGATGTACTCAGGTGCTCCGATGTGCCCCGCCCCAATATAGTCACGTGGCCTCTGCTGGTATTCAGGAGGCAGTCTATAGGGATAGGGCGGGTGCTGCTGGTATGGGAGCTGTTCATGTGGTACGTGAGGAGGGGGAGGGACGTGGTGCTTGCCAGTCTCGAAGGAGACCCGGGTATGAGAGGTAGAAACCGAGGGACTAGTGAAGACAACGTCCGTTCTCACCGACGGGGGCGGCTCATACGGATAGGAAGGGTGGGATTGTGGAGGAGGAGGAACGTGGGGATGGGGGTTGGGATGATGGTGGGAGGGCTGGGAGTGCTTCTGATAGGAGACGGCTTTAGCCTCGGGTTTCAAAACAGCATTCTCCCTCCCGCCATCGACATCCTCACCGTCCCCATCCTCTTCTTCCTCGTTGATCATAGCGAGCTCCTCCATGCTGGAGCTGGGGGTGTCGGCAAGGTTACGAGATCGTCCAGTCGTGCCCGATTTCCCATCGCCTCCCTTTGGAGCTCGGTGCCCGCCAGATCCCTTCTCTTCCGCTCCCACGGCATTCTCCGGACTCCTGGCATTCTTGGGTGATGGAGTCTTCTCTTTGGTTCCTCTTCCTCCTTTCTTATCATCGGACGGGGCTCGCTTGCTAGCGGTGTGTGGGTGTGGCTCCTTCTTGGCCCCACCCCCCTGTCCATTGCTTCCTTGCGGCATGCCTCCGGAGTGGTTCCCGTTCTGATTGAACTGGCCGGCATGGACGGCATCCACCAGTTTCTGCGGCGGTCTTCCGGTGTTCCCCGGCCACAGCTGCTGTTGCTGCGGCTGTTGGTAGTACACACTAACCAGACTGCTTGGCTCCGGCCTCGATTGCATTTTGCTCGGATAATGCCTGGGGGCGGAGGTGCCACCTGTTTGATAGGGCGAATGCGACGTATACTTGAAGTTTGGGGCTTCATTAGACCCGGGGCGCCCTGACGGACCTCCATACAAATAGAGTTTCGTGTCGCTCTTTGATTCTAAATCGCCAGAATATTCTTTCCGGCCAGAAAGACCGGGCGACGAAGTGAGCTTAGTGTCGCTGCTGGAGGTAAGGGAGTGGCTGAAGGTGGAGTTTGGGGTGCTGGCCCCGGAGGGGGAGCCCCTGTCACCAGGGTCGTTAACGGGGGTGGATACTTCTGACGACACGGGGGAATTCTCCAGTGACGAGTGATTGGAGTAAGGAGGTAACAACCGTGAGATGAGCTTTGGGTCAGTAGTGGGGCTGTAGCCGTCTGGTCCGGGGTACATGTACTTCATGCCCCCAGGGGATACCTTATTTGGTTGAGGGATGCGACCATCTTTGCTCTTATTGGCTGCTGGCTGTCTCCAGCTGAGGCTGAATTGGTCATGTGACTTCCCACCTTTTGGGTGATTGACGGGGCTTGAGTGTTCCTGTTGTCCGGCGTGGGTCCCCGGTTTCGGAAGAATGTGGCCGGGACGGGATTTGCCTGAGGGAATACGACTGGAGGGGAGCGGAGGGGGTTGGGAGGTAGGAGGGGGAGGGTGTGGGTGCTGGGAGTGTGAGGGTGGGGAGCGGGGGGAGGAGTGGCCAGAGGAAGAAGAGTGCCCGGAGGAGGGGGGAGAGGTGGAGGGTTGCTTGGGGCTCATCGAGGACTTGCGTGTGAGGCTGTGAGGCGACTGTCTCTCTGGGTCTCTGAAAAGGGGGAAAAAACTGACTGAGTCGTGCTGTAATGTATACAACTGTGATGTAATCATGATGTAATAAGCACATGCATCTCTCATAATGATGTAATCACTACACAATACAGAGTTTAGTGTACAACAAATTATCTGTTTCCCCAACATTTCCTAACTGGTGTGGGGCATTGCAACAGCCACTTCTATTCAGCAGTAATTACTCATCCTTACACCGAGCAGAGATCACAAACATCACAGTACAAATTTCCTGTAAACTTTGTGGGATCAGATGCACATTTCAAACGAGAAAGGGGGGGGCGGAACAGATGGCCACGCGCAGAGTAAAATGGAAAAACAAGTGTACTCTCAGTACACTCAGCAGTGCCTACATACACCACACGACTGTTTGGCTCGGCAGTGCCTACACCACACGACTGTTTGGCTCGGCAGTGCCTACATACACCACACGACTGTTTGGCTCGGCAGTGCCTACACCACACGACTGTTTGGCTCGGCAGTGCCTACATACACCACACGACTGTTTGGCTCGGCAGTGCCTACACCACACGACTGTTTGGCTCGGCAGTGCCTACACCACACGACTGTTTGGCTCGGCAGTGCCTACATACACCACACGACTGTTTGGCTCGGCAGTGCCTACACCACACGACTGATTGGCTCGGCAGTGCCTACACCACACGACTGTTTGGCTCGGCAGTGCCTACACCACACGACTGATTGGCTCGGCAGTGCCGACTGATTGGCTCAGCACTCATACAACACACTAATAGTACTCCACAATACCCACATCACAAGAGGAATACCCACGTCACAAGAGGAATACCCACGTCACAAGAGTAACACTGTCACGTTGTATGTCCTATATAATTTTTTATTGTTCAATATTTCAAGATTAAGTATTCCGCCTATGTATAATTACAACATGGCGGCCTGGCAAAGCAATTTTCAAACTCCACATGTCCACAGCCCAGACACACTCCCTGGAGAGATATTTGCATTTCCCAAGTTACATAGAAAATTGCTAACTTACTGCAATAAGTATTTCGAAAGAAAACAGACTTTATTCCATCTGGATGAAATTGCATACCCAACTGCACGTGACATGGATGCTAGTTACTGTAAGCACCAGTAAATGCTAAATATCCCAATTGGCGAGAGAGAAAAAAAATCTCAGACCCAGCACCTCCTGAATACCAGTCACCCTCTTGTACCATAAGCCACCGGATGACCCACGGCAGAGGAGCAGTGGAATGGAATCCAGTCAGTGGTATGAGCACCTGACTAGCACTCAGGAGGTCTTGGGTCCGATTCCCAGCCTGATCCTGATCTCTCTCTTTCCAAATGTAACGTATAGCTGCATATGTCAATTGACTTCTAAAGACAATACACTCCTGTAACAGAACAGTGGAGCTAGTGTCTGTGATGGATTCCACGTTACTACATACGTACCACACGCAGGTGCTGAAAATGTACTGGTGAATACTATCAGAGTGAGTTGTGGGCGAGCGCTAATAGCTGCACTCTCAGGGTTTTCAGCCTCCACCAGCTTGCATTATGTGGGTCATGTTCGAGACCACACAATGGGATAGCTGTCTTGGTTATGTGGACCACACAAACGCCCTGAAAATAGTCTACTACCGAGACAGGAGGGTAAGTGGTACGACCATACACATCAGTCATATCACTGGCATTATGGTGAGAGCATTCGAGCAACGTGATTAATTGCGATGTTCAGATTATTGTACTCTATTGGGTTATGAAAGTGCAGAATGCTTGACCAATCCACAGAAAAAGAAACATTAGTCTAGTGGATTGGTCTGTAAATTTAAAGGCAGGGCCCCTTCGACTACACAAATCAGCTATGGCTGTCTAGGATGAACCCAGAGAGCAGTCAGTCCTTCAATCATTGCTACCCGGTATTCAACGACCAATAATCAAGGAAGTACATGTTTGGCAGTGCCATCTACACCACTTGGCACCCACCATCGACGTGATTCGGCTTCATAAAGTGTCTCACAGAGCGGAGTGCAGCCACTAGCCCTTGAGGGCATCACACTTATTGGCAAGAAGATGATTGTGGTCAGGGACAGCGCCTGTTGTAAGGATGACTTCAAAAATGGGATAGGTGACCCTTCAAGTGTCCACCAGCTGCAATAGCCGGTCATTAGTGCTGCCATGGAAACAGGGTTCTTCCTAATGTTTCACTGCAGAAGGTGACATAACCAGCGCCATGGCCTGGCTAGCTACAGAGTAGTTCAAAACGTAGAACCGGTTTTAATTGCGAGATTCTAATAATTGCAAATTATGAATTCTTAATAAGGTTGATAATTTTAATAAGGCAAGTTTTATTTTAGGATTTGAGAATTGGAACAGGGATGATTTTAAAGCATTATTAAAGCTAGTTAAGAGCTTTGTATTATTGATATGGGAGACTAGGAAGAAGGAATTGTATGGTGATCAGGATTGTGTGGTCTCTGGTTGTTCTTGCTCTTGTCCTCTGACTGGAGGTCTTACAAGCTCCGCCTGCGTCTGTGGGTGCGTGGTCAATGGCGTAAGCGCTACGGCAGCAACATGAGTATATTATTATTATTAATAAGGTCACAAAGTTTAAAAAGGCAATGAATAAACTATTCATCTGTATCTGTAAGCTAATTATTACAAATGCAATTACTTTTCAAAACCAGTAAACATAATTTTTAACTATGCATTCACCTGTTCACCTACGGTTATCAGCAAACTCTACATACTATTCCTATACACAGTTGGGGGAGGGGAGGGGAGGGGAGGGGAGGGGAGGGGGGTACTCATCTCATACCATCATTCACTGTGGACCTAGAATCAGTAATGATTTACTGTTATGCAGTACAAATGTGATGGCATGCAGTCTCGTTCCCATGCTCCTCTCAAAAGCTGGGGAATGGAGCCTGAGAATGAGGTTTCAATTTCGATATAACATTACACCCAGCAGACGCCCGTATTGATAACGGCGAAATCCTAGCAAATGAAGAATGAAGAAATTGTGGTATTCGGTAAGGGCATAGCTTGTGAGATTATCTGGTGACAAGTGGCGCCCACAAGCACTGTGGCTACACCGCATTGCACTGTCTGAATGCACGGCACAAGATCTGGTGTTTCGGTTTGAGAAAGAGGATAGGAGATGAATAACAAACAGCTGCATTTCTGGGATGGCTGGTTATATAGTGTGAGGGCTTTTTTTAGCGGTCCATTATTTTGACTACATTTGATGGAACAGAGTAAGTGGTTTAGTGGAACCAAAAACTATTGCAAAGACAATCAAAGTACACCAGCCTCACAGCCTAACACGGGCTCTTTGAAGTGCTGCTCACTTCAATTTGAAACCAGCAGCTTTAAACTGCAAAGAACACTTAAGAAGAACACAAGATTTTTCAGATAGCAAAGATGGCTTGGGTCCATGGGATATGCCCGGGATTCCACAAGCCCTTGCACTATCAAACCCTTTGAAGCAGTAACTCTCCACCATGTAGGATGGCCACAAGCGAGTCTGCCACCTTACAAGGTAACCACAAAGAAAATGGAACAGGAAACGCATCCCATAGCTCTGCCACATGGGGGCGCAAAGGAATGCGAAAAGTGAAGGCTGGAATCCGGGAGGTCCCTGGTGAGTGAGTGGGCATGCCGATGGGGCCTCCTTATCACATAGCCACCAGGAGGAGCACCTTGTGAGAGGTGAACTTGATACTGTTCATACTGCAGCTGTCAGAAAGGTCGTGGTGGGATATCCACACTCCATATATGGTGACGGTAAGGCGTCACTCAGATGCTCTGTTGTGTAATGGTGTATAAACTGTACACGCTGCATTTTCTGTTCTTATCTAATCTCTGACTTTGGGCCTTTTACGTCTATTGACGGAGAAAAATTGGTACGGCGTCTTACGGACTACGCTGTCAATAGAGTTGAATAGGAGGTGCATGTCAAGCTCAGCTGTGATACCGGTGAGAAGACTTTGGGGCAGCGAAGGCCGTAATGGAGGCTATAATATGGAAGACGGTTGAGGACAGAGGATGGGGTGGGGTGGGATGTGGGGTGTGGGGGCAATTATGCTTGGTGTATAATATTTTGATAAACTCCGCCAAAACAGCTCCCAAGGTTTAAGTGTTGGTTGATCTTCTACAAAACAATCATAGAGGATCTTCAACTCAGGTGCTACCTTCCACTAACTAGAGCAGTCTTTAACAATGATGTAGTGTATCAAGAATGGCAGCTGGTTCTGTGAAGCACCGACAAACGGCCGCGACCTTCGGTCCAACCCATAGCGCTTTAGAGTCACGTGGTACACTCCACTTTAGGGTGAGACGTGACTGTTAGTAATTAGGGGAAACTCTACAGCTGCAAAAGGTACGTGCGATCAAGCCAAGTATTCAGGAAAGGCAGACACTTCCCACTGATATCCAGACCCTGCCAGCACTTCCAGGACCAATAGGGACCTCCCCTAACCAGGATCAGGTGTAACAAAGCCATGTGCCGCATTACTTGCCCCTATCATCTCTCCCAGTTCCAGAACTTGGATGTGAGGAAACTCACAGCCACTATCCCAGGATGCATAATTTGAATTTGGGAAGCCACACAATTCCTGATGTATAGGAATGACACCCTCCCACAGCCTCAAGGTATATATCCGCTCACCCGTCTGCCACCTGATACCATTGATTCCCCACCACCAGGAAGCAATCTACTGGAGCCTACCGGTGCAGTGGTGGCTTCTTAGGATGAGGAGCGTTAGTGGGGACTTCTGGATACAGCTACACAAACTAGCTACTTCCTGAGCAAATACATGCATGCTACTCAGCGTCACAAAATTGCATATCTGATTACCATGTTCCATGCCGTTCCACATGACTGGAGAGGTACGTGGCCAGAATCCTAGCTGGCTAGCTAGACCACTCCTAAGTATAGGCCGCCTCCTAAATGAAAGCCCCCCACTTAGATATGAGCCCGTTCCTGAATTTAAGGTTCCGGGATGCCCTTTGTATGAGGGCTTAATTACCTGGTAATTACTTCTGTTTTTGCGCATGTGTGTGCCTCACGGCAATAATGGCTGTTGTGAGAGTGGTAGAGAGATGTGTGTAACTTTTGCGTCTGTTTGGTTAAAGAACTTTACTTTTTGTGTATGATTGTACAAGAGAAAGCATAAATTCATTTCTTTGCGAAGAAAAGAGACTTCGATTGATATGAGCTGATATTGTCGCCATTATGGATCGGCAGCTGCTTAAAAGAGATTATTTTAGACCAATACTCTAACTGCTAGGAGATCATTATTGTCTTGTTGTTGTGTCTACTTGTCAGTAGAGTGGCAGAGGTGGTTAGAAAGAGCTGAGCGTCGGTGATACCTGATCTGTGTGTATGCCATGCCCCTTACAGTGACCACAGCTGCTCAGATCTGTCAGAAGGACGGTTTTCAGCTACCTCTGTCACTGCAACTAGTTCTGGCAAGTATGGTAACAACAGAACTGCTAACCTCAGACCAGAGTGAGTTAATCTGCAGTATACGCTTGACCTCACTCCTCTGAATGTCGATGTTTTGGAGATAATCAACCTTAGCTCTGCTTGGTAATGACCAGAGGCAGCAGCTATTGTTGCAGTTGCTGCTTTTTGTTTGCAGTCCACAGCTGATGCACTTTCAGAGCTATGCGATAGGCGGGTCAGCTTATCTGTGAAGTAATTAAGAGTTAATTAAGGTGCAATTACTCCAGCAATTATGCTCTTGCGCAATGGGTAAACCACAATGGGTAAACAAGAACCTTAAGAATAGGAGTCTCATACTTTAGAGCGATATCATATCCGGGATACGATTATACTACCCAAGTGTGAGTCTAGCGTGGGGACTTAGTGAGGCTTTGCTGTGGGCTCCCAGTAGCCTCGAACCCAGGCCTCAGATTTTATCTCACAGCCGTGGCTGCGAGTGCGGGATAAAATCTGGGCAAGGAAGGCCTGGTTCGAGGCTAGGTTCCAAGGGAGCTACTGCTATGGGCTCCTAGAGAGAGGTATACATTGCTGTGAGCTATTGCTGTGGAGGTTGCTAGGATGGCATTGCTATGGGCTTCCAGGGAGCCATTGCTGCAAGCTCCTAGGTTGTGCTATGGGGCGATGTTGCTGTAGGCTATTGTGGTGGGCTCCTAAGGGTGGCATTGCTGTGGGCGCATAAGGAGGTATTGCTGTGGGCTGCTATACGTTCTATCTAGCCCCCCCCCCCCCCCCCAAAGCTCCACCCTCTCATATATCCGGGTTGGATTGCCACGGCTCTGCGTCTGTAACAGTGTCTGTTACAGAGCCGTGCATGTTTTAAACACATTAGGTGGTTCCAAAATCACAAGGGACATTCTGTAGGAGTGTGCGTTGGAAGCTGTGGTTTGCTCGGAATGGTGTGGGTGCCTGCTCGTTACAAGGGGAGGATTAAACACATAATGAGCTGCACATGTCCCTCCACATATTTTCAGCTGTCAGCCTCAGACACACCTCAAGCAGTGCTAGCAGTTAGCCACTGCTTTAGAAGTCTTTCTCATAGATTAACTACAAATTTTGTTATTTCCAGTTGTGCTATCATCGATTCCCATGGCAATACAATCCTTAGCACCATGCCCACACTTACACAGTCATGCAATTGCGCAAGCAGACCTGGTTACTACGTACAGTTAAGTAACTTTTTGAAGCAGCTTTGCAAATTCTAGAATAGCTTGCATGAGTGGAGGCACTAGAGCAAATTATTGCCAATGAAGTGGATAGTTTAGATCAAAGTAGCATACAATCTTTCAAAGTAGCATACAATCTTTGGCCTACAACTACAGACTGCTATAACCAAATTAGCCAATCTTCTCTCACCAGAACTTGGATGCATAGCTAATTAGTTACATGTGCTAACAATGAAGGCCCCAGACTCCATGTTATGAATACAATTTTATCCAGACACAACAAAGACTTCTCCCAAGAAAAGCAAGGATGGACACCAACACTACAGAAAGCAGTGTGTATTTCAGCCAGTAAGTGGGTTCTGAGACATTCAAACAGAATAATCAAAGTAGCTCTACTTAAAACTAAGTGGATTCCATTTTCTCTATGACAGAAACTGCACCCTGAAACAATTACAGCGCCTTACATAACCTCCAGCTGGTAATCATTTTTTAAGGCCCAACAGCGAACCTCCCACTAAAAACACACACACTTCACACTAGCTAATGTTAGTCTCCCTATCACCACACACACAAAAAATATGCACCTTTGAGAAACTAAAAAAACATTCTTCCCCTTCTTCCACTCAGGGGACACCATTTGCTGGAGACGCATTTCTGTAGTTACATGACATGACAGGACCAGCTGAAAAAAAACTTGAACCTGCTGACACTCTATGATGCCTGACTCCCACTGGCATGTTCCAGCCATGCATTGTTTTCTGTCTGTGAATATGCTTTTTCTCTACATTAATGCGTTCAAAGTGGCTGTCCATATGTTGCTGGTGACATGGTTACGTAATAGTCTGCAACTCTTAATATGGCATTAGAGCACAAATGTAGTATTAATATTCATTTTTTGGACTGTGTAATTACATCATCAGACATTATGTCATTGTTTACACAGAACCCAAAAATATATTGCACAATTTCCCACACTTAAATTACCCAAGTACAAGATATAGCACTTTACACAGACACACTGGAGTAAATAAACCACGACATCATCAGAAGGTATGGGTGGCCATATGCAAAGGTCACTCCATAAGACATTACATCATCATTACATAGCAAATAATGCTAGGCGACATCATACCTCGTCCTTTTGCCTGAGGGCACTGCCTGCACCTCGTACTCTTCCTCTACTTCTTCAATGGGAGAAAACTGAAGGGGAAGGGAAGAAAGGGAGGGGGGAGGGGCAGGGAGGAGGAGCAAGAGGTAGGGGAGGAGGGAGGGGAAGGGTAGGAAGGGAGGGGGAGGGGCAGGGAGGAGGAGCAAGAGGTAGGGGAGGAGGGAGGGGAAGGGGAGGAAGGGAGGGGAGGGGCAGGGAGGAAGGGAGGGGGAGGGGCAGGGAGGAGGAGCAAGAGGTAGGGAAGGCAGAAGTAGAGGGAGGAGAGGAGGAGGAGTGGGAGAGGAGGGCGAGGTAAGAGGGAGGGGCAGGAGGGGGAGGGGAGGGGGATGGAAGTAGTAACGAGATCCAAATTCATATTCATATCATCTTCCCAATACACACACACACACACACACACACACACACACACACATTACCTCACAGTCACACACTACCGAGCAAGACAACGCAACGGCTAGTTCACATGAAGGCCCTGACCCCCTACACTAGGGAGGCATAACAAAGCCCCACCACAACGCAGCAAACAAAATCTCAAGCGCTCGAATGAGTGGTCAGAGCTATCAGGAAACAAAGCGCGTCTGTACCATAGGTATGGTCCGCCAATGTTATGACATCATGAATATTATTAATTACATCACACTACACAACTGCATACCAGGAAAGTACAAATTCTTAGGATATTAGATTTCAAAGTCTTTTCTAAAGAGTCTTTCAAATGACAGTGCCAAACCCTGAATGATACTTGATGGGCAGAGGGGCAAATATGTAGATTTTATCTCGCAGCCATACAGAAAAATCAGCTTCCTCGCCCAGATTTTATCTCGCAACTGCGGAGAAAAACGGCTGCAAGATGAAATCTGTTTTCTCCACGGCTGCAAGATGAAATCTGGGCCAGAAAAGCCTGAGTATGAGGCTACCAAAATCTCTGACTCTATATGAAGGTCAAAGGGCAGAATTTCTTGCACCGTGTAGAGAAGGTCAAAGGAGTAGAGAGCGAGAGAGCTTGCAGAGCTATGATTACAAATCTGTGAGTATCTGCATCTTATCGCTGCTTGGAGACCCAGTAACCTCAAACCGGTGAAATTGAACACACAGGCAACCGATTTCAAGCAAAGACTTCTCCAGTTGGTCCTGCCAGATGCCAGTTCATGAGGTCTCAACACCCACTCTCCTCCCCCAGTCCCCAGAATCTCAAAACGTAAATTCAATCCTGACTCCCTATCACCCAAATACGGACCAGAATATACAACACAACCCCCAACCCAATCAGACAAATTACAATACCTCTCCCCTCCCACCCTCCCCCACCAAAAAAACGTCTGTGATCTGCCAAGGTTTCTCCGTTTGTTGACGGACTGGCATCATCGGAAAGGGACATCCCGGAAACCGCAGTAGCACGACAAAGACGACCGCTGGTTAGCGTTGCGAGACAAAGAATAACAAATACACAAGCCCATTCCATAAGGTTACCCGTCTGCCTCCTACTACTCTTACCATGTAAACACACAGTAACAAAAGTTTGGCACCAGAAACCAATGTGTACATGAGATGAAGCCCCTTAATCAAATCTCCATAATCGGCTAACCCCGACGTCTCTAATGATCCATTAAGGGCGAACTGCATCAAAACGAGGTTTACCCAGTCCACCACATAGGGCACGTATGATAACATAAATGCAAAAACCATGTTAGATAATGCGATACCTTGTCAGTACCACACCGCGATATTCCTCCTTTTATGACAGAGATAAAATCTGGGAGGAGGCCTGGAAACATGGGAAGGAATTCGAAAACCTTCTGTTGTTTTACGACAATGCCTTTTACTATCAAGAGGCATATGGGAACATGGAAAGGAATTTGAAAATGGGTGGTTAAGGTTTTACAGCAATACTTTCAAAAATGGGCACTACTGTTGTTTTACAGCAATGCTTTTGACTACCATTACTGTAGGCGTGGGGAAATTATGCCAGCATAGTTTTGAGCATAATAGGTACAAGATTGCATAAGGAATTATGCTGGCATAATAGGCAGAGTATTGGGCATAATTTGCACAGCTAAAAACTTCAACAATAAAATTTTACCTGACTTTCTGGCTAGCATGAGAATTCCACACCCTGTAGGCCTGAATTAGTAGAGAATCTGAGGATAGACTGATGTAACGACTGATAGCAGCTCTAATTACTGCTCTATTGAATGGAAGTTTGATCCACTAAGAATTGAGCGTAATTTGAGCGTAATAGGGGCATAGCTGGGGAATTACATAATAGGCAAGAAAAAAAAAAAGCTCATGTCTAGCCATGAGGCATATGCAAGCATGGGAATGAATTCACTAATTGTGTACCATCATTCAGCTACATGGGAGAATACTACAAACTAATTAAGGACAGCCAATGACACTCATAGAGTGTATAATTACACGTAACCAAGTGCCAAATTTTGATCACGATAATTCCACGCCACAACCGTCTATTTACATTCTTGCAACCAGTCCTACTGTCCCTTAGATATCAAACCTCAATAGCTACTGCTGGACGTACAGAAAAAATGCAAGGAAGTACGTCGAGTTAGAACGCAATTTATTATACGAGGGACACATCATGAATTTAATCACATCAATTCTCCAGAGGCCGCCACGAGTCCTACATTCCAGCTAACAACCCTCTTAAGCCCAAGCCAATGCTCTTTGCTCGTGTCCTGTTTTCAAGGTACAAATTGCCACACGACGCTTGTGGCCATAGAAGGTAGGCTCAGGTTCATTAGCAACCAGTATTAGGTACTGGGGAGCCGACCATAGCCAGCTAATATTACGGCTGAAATATCCCAGCATTGTTCTGCGGCTGACCAATATGTAATCATAACCGGTTAAGGAAGATGTTCATTGATATGGATATAATAACATGAACAAATTGCTCTAAATTCTCACTTAGCAGTTACCAAGTAGATGGTTTCCTGAGCAAAGTGTTAAACAGAAGCCAGAAGAATGCTGTAGCCTCTCAGATGCGTAATTAACTCACAATCCATTCCGAAAACACAGCGGAGTGAATGCAAAACACCACGGTGCAATGACAAAACACGTTGTACATATGAGGGGGCAGGAGTGGGCAGCTAGAGGTGGTTTGCAGAGCTCCACCACGGTATTTTATGGATTAAAAAAATGCAGCGAATCGTAAAAGGGCATGTTAACAGCCATCTTTGCCTTGCAGGGCAGCCACAGAATGTTGGCTTAATTTAGAGCATACAACTCTGCACCGTATGAATGCAGTGATGGTACTTTTCTGCAGATTTTAAAGCAAACATTCCATTTCCCCAAAGTGGTTGCATGTAGTACCTAATGGTATTCATCATGCAACGTGTCGTGATTATTGACTTCAGAAACTTTGGAGTGAAGCTCAGAGTCATTCCTAGAGTTCAGAACCTCATTCCCAGACTCCTGGTCCAGAGCCCAGTCTGTCCGATGCGAGCAGGGAGTGCTGACCAGTGAACAAGCGATAGTACAGAGAAAATACAGCTGGGGGGCAGTGAGGGGCTCCCCCCCATGGTAATTACCTCTTACTATAAGTGCTTATCTCTTGCAAGGATGCACTTCACTTGAGAGGGAGTTGTAGTTGTCCCACACTGCAAAGCTATGCCCTTGCCAGCCTTTCCACTCCCCCTCCCTCCCCCTGCAAACAGGCTTGCAATACTCCTACTGCTGTACACTAACACTGGGAGATATCTCATGAGCAGCTACACGTAGCTCCCTCAGACTTTACACCATCTTCCCGAAACACCCCCGGGACAACCCTCAAAATGACAACCAGGGGATTAAGCAATGCAGCAACTCAGTCTTCCTACTATTCTCCCTCCAACTCAAAGTACACACTTGGTAACCAGCACTTCGCCCTTCTCTCCCCTGCAACTCAAAGCTGGTCTTCCTACAATTAAGCTGCACACAGTACCAAGACTTCCAGCTTCCTACAACACAACGCACACACTCGTAAACAGCACTCAACTCTTCTTTCATGGCACTAATGGGTTCAGATGTAATGCTATGCGCAGGCATGTAACAAAAAATGCAACTGTGGTAAGGTCAACTGCAGGACTCACTGGTGCTGTCTCTATAGCAACGTCCAGTGTATAGCAGAGGGCAACCACTAATAATTATCCTAGCTGCCGGAAAAATTCAACCATTCTTGCAAGTCTGGACCCAATATTACAAAACAAAGCACATTTTTCTCTCGGGTCTGCTTGCAAATACCCGGATGGCTAGTGAGGTTCAACTCAATTTGCAGCCATTCTCCAGCTTCTGTTTGAGACACTTAATGCTCATAACTTTATCAACAGTACCAGCAGCAGCCACTGTCAGAAACTACAGGACAGCTACCACCACAGTACCAGCAGCAGCCACTGTCAGAAACTACAGGACAGCTACCACAAAGAAACTACAGGACAACTGGCGCCGCCAGCGTACCACTATACACACAAAAATTGCAGACACACATGCACACAATCTAGAGAGAGAGAGAGAGAGAGAGAGAGAGGAAATGAGGTCTGACTCACGGGTTTTCTCCCTCCGTGCGTGTACGCCGCCACCTCCTCCAGACTCCTGGCTTCCTCGTTGGGGTAGTCTTGGAACTCTCTGCTGGACATTCTGCTCTCTGGGTGCCTGTAACGACGGAGGCGAAAAGACATGTGTGCAGAGCTGTTTGGTAGTTAGGCTCAAAGGCGACACATCGATCGCTAACACAATATACAGATGGGACAAGTAACTCGATAAGGATGATTCAGGCTAACTCAATCACTTGTACAGCTGAAGAGCACTTTAAACTGATAATATGGGATTCTGACTAAAACACCGAATCTAGAGGTATTTATACCCAACCTGTTGTTGACAGGATACAGTTTGAGGCTAGGTTCGAAAAAAGTCCCTGGTGCTTGCAACTTTTCTAATAATACACTAAAAAAAATATTTTCAGAAGGAAGTCATAGGGGCGTGCATCAAGAATATTTGCCAGGGCTTTAAATGCATAAAGAATGAACAGCTGAGATCACACTTGGCGAAAGATATATAGCAGCAATGCAGCGACCTACGCCCGAGTCTCACTGCAAAGTAGCAAAATTACAAGACAAACGCGGCCACTTAGGGTACTCTATGCTTTGGGCTGTGGCGCAGGCATTCCTGTGGTGTAAATAAAGCTAAATGGGTGATGGGAAGGGCTTGCCAGCTTGTTCACAGCAGCACCCATCACTCTTGAGCCTCTTGACTCACCTGGGAAGGAATGTGGGGCCGTCCCTCTAGCACACAGCACTCTCAGCAGCCTGGCACATACTCAGCAACAAGGGGATGGCTACCTCTCTCAGAGCCTAGCTATATAATTGATAGTAAGTGGCACTACACACACTCAGTAGCTACTTCAAATTATACTTATGAGGTATCAGCAACTTAAACTGTCACTTTTATGCATCCTACTTACTTGTGGGCGTCCAGTGATCGCTAGCACAGCTTAGCAACAGCCAGAGAAACAAGCAAGCCTTAGCACAGTTGATAAACCGCTCTATATTATAGAACGGTGTAGAAGTGAAGCCGTACAAGTGTACGGCGGGGATCGGGGGAAGCCATTCAATTACTGTAATTCGAGTGAGCACAATAATATCCGGTTTCAGATATCCCACATACACCCTTCCGCCAGGCTAGACAGAAAAGCCATTCCTTGCGTTCGTGACTTCCTCTAAAGGAATGTTCCTGCCCACTTTTTGAAACAGCGATACGGGGGGATGAGCAGTGTATTAAATACCGCTGTTCAGCTGTCGGAATCCATAAGGCAAAAGTGCCAAAACGCCTCTGCAAAATCCGCCCACTATCACAGCATGCTCATACTTTATGCGTAGGGGTAGACTGCATGCGGAAGACATTTCGAGTCTGGTTAGTTTATCGGGCTTCCTACCAGCACTCCCGTGGCTGCATCTCCCCTAGCATGCAGGAATGCAATGTTTGTGCTTTGCGGTTTACCCTGCAGCGTGGGCATACTACTCGCATTAATGAAATTTGCACACATACCACAACCAATAATTCCATAAACCACTGCCCTCTATGGGACCGACCTTGCATTGCGCCAAGCCATCTCCAAATTTTGGCCTGCGAAATGCTGTGTACTGGCTCCAGCAAAGGCCTTAGCTATGCAGCTTCGGAGGTTGTTTTGGGGGTATGCACCACGGGGGGTGTACTTGTTTTGGTATGGCATGTGCGCGTGCATGCAAAATTGCATTGTTGTCTCATACGTGGCATAACTTGCTTATAAATAAAAGCACTATTCGCAGATTTACGGTATAATGTCTAAATCGTGTATCGCGATTATTGATTGCTAATACCGACAGCGATCGATCCGGTTAAGGTTACATGGCTACATTGTCGGTGATGTCACGTTGGCCCTGGCGTTTGGCAGCGTTGAAGGTTCGACTCTCCACTTCTACCGCCTTTTTCCTTCAAAAGATTTCGACCCCAGCTTCTAGGATGAGTGCTGAAGGCCAGGTAACCAACAGAGTCCTGATGATTAGGCCCGGTCTCTTTAGCTACAATGCTTTAACGGCCGTGGACAACCAATTCCAGCAGCCAGGAGAAGGATTGAGCAAGACCAGGATCCATGAAAAAGCATTGGGGGAATTCGATGGACTGGTACAATCCCTTAAGGCCCATAATGTTGACGTGAATGTCGTGGAGGACACCCGAAAAGTCTCGGGTGATGCCATTTTCCCCAACAACTGGATATCTTTCCACCGGGAGGGTAAGATTGTTCTCTACCCCATGATGGCGGAAAATCGTCGGTTGGAGAGGACCCCAGATATTGTGGACTTGTGGAAAAAGAAGCTAGGGGCTGAAGTAGTTGACTACAGTGCATACGAGAGGGAAGGGAAGTTTCTGGAAGGCACGGGAAGCATGGTTCTTGATAGGGTGAATCATATTGTTTATGCCTGCATCTCCCAGCGAACAAACGGTGACATACTACAAAAATTCTGTCATGATTTTAATTACACTCGTGTTGTTTTTCAAGCAGCTATGCTGTCTGGTGATCGGTACTGTCCGATATACCACACAAATGTTATGATGTCAGTTGCCGAAACATTTGCCATTGTGTGTCTCGACTGTGTACAAGACAAGGATGAACGAGCAGTTCTTAGTGACTCACTAAAGAAAAGCGGAAAAGAGATAATCCCCATTACCGAAGACCAAGTCTGGGACTTTGCTGGAAATGGACTTCAGTTGAGCAGCTGCGATGGAAAGCAGCTCTTTGTAATGTCAACTCGCTCATTCAATTCCTTCAGCGCTGAGCAGCTGGAAGTGATTCGGAGGCACTGCGATGAAATTGTTCACTCTCCGCTGGAGATTATAGAAAAGCTGGGCGGTGGTGGAGCAAGATGCATGTTAGCTGAAGTGTTTCCACCAAAGTGATGAGTTGCCTCATTTCCAAATTCCCCGACATAAAAAGCTATTTATTTTGTTCAATAATTCTGTTCTCACTATTATTTATTTTGTTGTCATGTACGTGTACAGGCCTACCCAGTCTTTCTTTGATTTTCAAGGAGCATTATTATACTTTTGCACAAGTGGGAGGGCAGTAGCTACCGGAGAATGTTAGGTTCCAGAGTGATAGTATTGGAAGGAGGCCAATACAGAAGCCAAGAACTGAATATTTTCCACTCATTGGTTTAGGACTTTAGAAAGCACAATGGGTGGAAAGGTTTGGGATGGGATAGTGTTCAGCAATGTGACTAGCCTCATTCCCAGTCTTTATACCACAGCTTTTATCATGCACAGGGAGCCTGGGAACAAGGCTTATAATAAAACAAAACACGTATAATTACCTGTTTAATCACATACTATATTTAGTAACAATACATTTACCCCTATAGATAAGAGTGCGATTATTTCCATAATCGCACACTTATTTAGTTCAACAAAGGCTGTAACTATAGAAACTGTAATGATATATGATTAACATGGAATCACATGGATTCTCGTGCCATTTGGGAATAATTGCATTTGCAATAGGCAAAATTGCACTCGCTTCGCTCGTGCAATTACCTTACCTATTGCTCATGCAATTATTCCCAAATCGCACTCAAATCCATGTGATTACCCATACTAATTGCAGGCTCCAATCTGTATCTTTTTACTGCATTTTATGCTACATAATATATACACGTACACACTTGCACACAAAATTTCAATAACCCAATCCCAAGTGCCGAGGTCTGATGTAGGTCAGGATTGGATCCTGGATTCCAGAACCTTGAGGTCCCAATCCGGTTCCAGGTCTCCAGCCCATCTCTTGCAACATTCGGTTACCAATATTCGATTCAGCAAGGGGAGGAGCCCTCCCTCCCACCACCGCCATCGGCTCTGGCTGCTGACTCAGCTCTTTTAAGAGCATAGTGGGACTATCTCGTCCATGACTCCGTAGAATCTGCTCACACTCTTGTCGGGAGACAAGCCTGGTGCTAGGCGTTTTTCTCAATAAAGGACTGGCTACTGGGAGTCTTCTCTTCTGTTCCACTACACACTCTAGGTTGCAGGCCCTGGCCAGATTGAGAATGGTCCTACACATCGCCCGACTGACAAGCTCAAACTTCAGCACAGACTCTGCGCTGCTCTGGATGAAGCTCACTATTCTCTGGTGTATGTCCTTTGGGGTGAGTAGACTGCTGGAGTGAGACGGTTTTCGCCTCTTCTTTCGCCCGCTACCATAGATACCAAACTTTCCGGGATGCTTGAATTCTGAGAGCGTCAGTCTCTCACTAAAGTTCTGCTGGCCACTCCTGCTCAGGAGGGGGAAGGTTCCGCTGAGAATCTGGGAGAATTTCTCGTCCTCTTCATCCGCACTACTGTCGACAATCGGCTCCTTCTCCCACCACCCGGGGAATTTGAGCCTGCCGGATCGCTCTACACTGCTCTCCTCATCATCACCCTCACAGCCACTGCATAGGGAAAACAAAGGAAAGTGTTAGCTCGTTCCCAGGCTTCGCTTCGCTCACTCGTGCGGGGAAAGCCTGGGAACGAGGCTAGGAAAGTGTATTATTTTGATGGTGAAAAAAGCCACTCATTAGGCAACATATCAGAGCCAGAGTAATCACAAATTCTCCTTAGAATATACTGTAGTTGTATGAACCAATCAGGTTGCTTGATTGTAGGGGGTTACAGCTCTCATTTCCAGGCTCTAACTATTACCTATAGGGCATCTGGCCCAGGCTCTGGTTTGCCTTAGTTGCTCACTCCTCTAAAAAACGAGGGAGGAGTGACTCCTCCCTCGTTCTTTAGAGAAGTAGGCCTGGGAATGAGGAGGAATGACTCCTCTCTCGTTTTAAGTGAGCCATGGACCGTGGGAGGAGTGAGCATAGTGCCAGGGCTAGTCTCAGGTAGGCCATAGTCTCACCCTTCTTTTGTAGTGATTGACTGGCCACACCCACCTGTCAGTGGTCGATTCACTCAGTTCACTCTCATTGCCAGAGAGATCATTATGGTAAGAGTAGCCATTGCTGACAGGATCACTGGTAGGAGGGGTGCAGTCAAACATGTCATCAGCATCTTGAATCATCTCAATTTCACACACAGCAGAGGTATCGCTGAAGAGATACATGGAGCCAGTGTCTTCCTCTTCCACCTCCATCATTCGTTTGGCCGGACTGTGGACACGAACAGGAGTACTGCCTGCACTTGTGGAACGAGATTTTGGGGATTTTCGAGACAGAGGATTGTATCTCAATGACTGCGATGGATAAGACCGTTTCGCCTTCCCATAACCACTGCAATGTGTGGTCCCATGGTAACCAGACATGTAATTACTGCTCTTCATCTTCTTGACCTTCTTGTTCGGCCTCCTCCTAGAGGCTCTCTTCCTGCTCTGTCTCCGGTTGAGGTTCTCGCTGTCAGTGGGAAGAATGTCCAAATAGGTAGCCGATGTCACCAGTTCTACTTCACTCTGTTCGTCTGCCATGCCACCTGGAATATTTCCAACTTCGTGGTCGCAGCTGAAAATTTCCGGGTCTATAGCACAAGGGATAGCGGAGAAATTCAAACAGGAGAGCCTTTTGGTGACCTCTACTTCGTCAGATTCGCTACCGGCACCGTTTCTGCCATAGTCGATCAGGCTGAGTTCATCCAAGCTGTTCCAGGCAGGACTATCACCGCGAGTCTCCGTTCCCGCGATCTCTGGATCTGACTCATGGGCCTTTTTTCGCCGCTTTCTCCGTTTCTTACTCGCTCTGTATCTCCCCATGCCCAGTCACACCAAAAAATTGAACGCGGCCACGGGTCTCCATTAATTTTCATGAAGGTTCCCGGGTCCCGGGGGAATTACACTATGGGCCCCGGAAGAAACACCCTACGCCTCTTGCAGTGGCCAAATGATACTTAAACTGCAGTATTATGCGTATTGAATACTCTGATGCTACTTTGTCTGGAGGATGTGCTCTGAGTTTCTACAGAAACCATACGAGAAGACCAATTTTAAATTGCTGCACCATGCATGCATGACATTATGTTAATGACAAGAGCTCACCTTTTACACCTGTACCACTGAATACTTGAGTTTGCTAGAGTAACCTCTTGCTAATTATTAATGTAATAACTATACTTCACTAACAATAATATTCTCAGTTGTATGCAGCAAACTACAAGGCAAAAGCAAAATAAAAGAACACTATACACAGCCGTATAGCAGAACCGAAGTCTGTATAATTTAGAATGTATCACTGTCAACCCGCTGTCCAAAGCTCTCATATGCACAAACGGTTTCATAGTCCTGGGTTTGATCATAGGAATTGCTTGTGTGTTCATAATATGGAACTTGGCGTCCTGAATCACATCATATGCACCAGCGAGCGAGGGAGTTCTTTTCCTCTACACAGGTCTGATTGTCGTCGCTATTAATACTCGTCTCTAGCCGCTCTGTTTAGACTTTCACACGTGCAAACGCTAATTAGCGTTACGTCATTAATTATGGGCGGTTATGTTTACATAGTAGGTATTACACGCGAGTGAAATGTTGTTACAGCAAATTGATCGGTTATACTAGAGGGGCGGTTACCATTAAGGGGGCGGTTATTTATCAGAGTTTACGGTATACTGGCGCTAGCTGCATAAAAAAGAGCAACCTACCATTGCGACGAGTTGTACCCGAGTGCCGAAACAACAGTCTCGCGGGCCAGCCCCCTTCCGCAAAATGGGAAGTGGTCTGGCGAACGTGTTAACTGACGTTTGCAGCGACGTTCTGCTGGTTGCGCTCCAATCAGGTTGCAGATCTGTGTCACATGATCAATTATCTCGGATTCTCAGCTAGAGGTGCGAAGTAGATTAGATCTTAAGCCTGAGGTGCGAAGTAGCTGCTAGTTCAAGCTATCTATTGGGAGTGCAGCGGCGCTGGGTGAAGCCTACCGTGAGTGCCGCCAAAGCGATAGGGGGCTGGCATGCGAGACTAAGCAATGTCAGCATAGCCTTCGACTTCGTAAGTCGTGCAGTTTGGACCAGAGACAGCGACGCCTTCATCTCCATTTCATCTTCTTTTGATACTTCTCGAATGACAATCAACGACAACGGTACGATCAGGGGAAAAGGGGAAAACAGGCGAAATCTTCAATTCTTTCTCTATGGCGTTTGCAATACTTAACGGCTCATTATCGTCGATTACATGCAATAAGATTGAATGTCGTGATTTTAATGAGACCTGATTATGAAAGGTCAACCATGGCCGACCTCCTCTGGTCGAGTCTCGTGCCCGAACGACGCTAGCGCTATGCATGCGCATGTGATGTCCTGATCCCCGCGTCCTAATTAGCTAAATGGAGCACGCCCTGGTCTCCCTTTTCAGCGATGGTCAGTGTTTCCCCTACGGGGATTTCCCCTCGGCATCGCCACTATAAAAAATCTTGTCGTCCTCAACTCTAGTAGTTAAGTCAGGATGGGTCATTCGTTGTTATTGCTCGCAGTGTTCTGCAGTTGCATCTTGGCGATAGCTGGCGAGGGTGCAAATACATGCATACGTTTACAAAACCTACCATCGCGACGAGTTGTACTCGAGTGCCGAAACAAAAGCATAGCCTTCGACCTTGTAAGTCGTGCAGTTTGGACCAGAGACAGCGATGCCTTCATCTCCATTTCATCTTCTTTTGATACTTCTCGAATGACAATCAACGACAATGGTACAATCACTTTAAATCCAGCTCTGCCGGGAGATGAAGGCGAGTACAGGTGCGGGGAAAACTATGAAAGCCTTGGAGAAAGATTTAATTTTATAGGTACGTACACAATGGATATCATATCTTGCATGTGCAGTTAGTCAATTTAATGACTGTACAGGACTAGCTATATTCACTCTTATTCTGCTGATGCAGTTTCCCCATATGCTCCAAAGATGTTTCACCAAGACTTCGGTCACCTGGGCAGCAACTTCACCATTCCCTGTCGTGTGAAGATAGGGATCATCTCTCGACAGCAAGGATTCATCGTGAAGTGGGTCAGAAGAATTGACAAACCAACTGGACAGCCACTAGACCTTCTGATAGACTACGATAGTGAACAAGACACTGCCCAGCTCATTCCTTCATCACATGATCCATCACATGTTTTCAACAGCACTGATCTTTCGCTGCGGGTCCACAACTTCAGCGTGCCTAATGTGAACCGAAAAGAGATTTACTATACATGTGAAATTATTACTAGACGAATGAGTCAACAGAGGGCATCTGCAACCACAAATGTCACGACTCAGTTTAGTAAGTCTGATCTGTCTGCTGCAATACCATAGTACATAGTAACTCAACTATACATATCCACTAGCCGGTGCTTTTTGCATTTGAGATAAAATCAACATTTTTCACATTCAAGTTGTGTGTTTGTTTTATTAGAGTGGTTGTACAATTTGAACTTACAATAGTTGCTAAATGTTAACCGTTCGATACAAAGTTAACGATTTCTTTCTCCTACATCTGTACACTCATATGCAGCCCCTATCAAGATCATCGCACCCCTACCAAGCCTTATCATTGGCCATCCCGGAGAGCTCATTATGGAAAACGTTGTCTACGAGGGGGCACCTGTCTTGAATAGAGTCCTGTCGCTTGATGGCAATAACATCACCAAATCAAAGAGCTCCCACAAGTTCAATTTTCAAAAAGAACCCCAAAGTGATAACACTACTAAGATCTCCCTAGAGATTCTAGACCCGCTGGAGAACGATACTGGACTGCTAAAACTTATAATAGAAGGAGTTAACTCAACTGACTCAACAGAAAGCCACTTGATCATTATTCGTAAGTACCTATCTACTATACTCCACTGAAGGCCTCCTCTTAATTGTAGCCAAGCAAAGCATGCATACAAGTCTGTCAGTGAATTGCTGGAGTTTTTTTTTTAGCCTCGTGCCCAGGCCTACCCCTGCAGCTTTTTTTTGCAGCCATGGAAAAATGCCGCATGGCTGCGAAAAATTTAAATCTGCGAAGAAAGGCCTGGGTATGAGGCTAGTTATTTTAGGGTATTATCATCTTGTGTAGCAGGTTGTTTTTACAAGATTCCTGCTAATACATTTCCCTCTTTGTATTGTAAACCTGTGGGCAAAATTGGCAGCTTCTCTCAACTAGATTGCATTCATAGAATGCTTACCCCACGCTGAATAAAGGTAGTTGTGAGTTAATTGTGTATTACATAACAGAACACATATTTATCTTTTGAACCATGTATACAAGGCAAAATAGTGAAGCATGAGCCACATTTGTGAAACAGTCATTCATAAATTTTAGTATAGCAACTGAACAAAAATAGTTGGCGAGCGTGTCAGTTGTCAATCTTTGTCGTGAACGGACAGGGTATGCCCCAATACCGCAAATACCCTGACATTCCTATTTCACCTGCATGCGCGCGCCGCGACTGAGAGTAATATTGTATACATGAGGCCGAAAGTACACATATGTCATGAGTAGCAAGCAGTACAGTAGCAGTACATCTGCAGTCTATAGCAGCTACTAACTATGGTGAATTTTGAAGCGCGTAGGCAGTAGGCACTGGAACATTTCGCGTGGCGCTGACAGGTGGCAATCAGCTGAGAGAGGTCAAGATGGTAGTCCTCCACAGCTGCATAGGGCTTGTTGCAGATATGCGGGTCTGTCTGAGGCAGGGGTGCTTCAGCCAAATTACTACCATCATGGAGAAGGGCAGGGTTGGTGGTGGAGCCTAGACTTTGTGAAATGTTTTGCAGCAGAATGCAAGCAATGTAATCATGTAAAATAATAATATTGGACACAAAGCACTTCACTTTCACTCATCCAAGCTCACGCTCGCCCCTTGTATCCCACGATACCCCTAGTAGTGCATGAAATCTTAGGTGTTTATCTGAGAGGGTCATGCATGGTCTGGTGTTGAGTGTGCGTGTGTGTAGACTATGTGTGCGTGTGAGCGGCATCTCTGTCTGCTCTTCAGAGCTACTTGTGTGTATAGCTAGATATGGTGGGCCAGAGTGGTTTGTCATTTTTTCTCCTCTGTCTTTTGTTTCCTTTCTCTTCGTTTCCTGTCGTCTTCCTGAGTTTGCTGGATTTTGCTTTCTCTCTGCTTTGAGATTCAGCATGCTATACGAGCACGTGCCATCGCATATCCCGGATCCGCGTACGCCCGGCTTTCAGCCGTATCAAGTATATGGGCGTAACCATTGCTGTATTAAAAATGGTTGACTTCGTCGACAATAAGAAATCCCAAGATCAGAACTGCTATTGCGCCGATTAGGCACACATATAATAAGATACTGCGACTATCATCGTTAACACTGTGTTCTGAAGGCGTTAAATGTACCAAATCGCCTAGTAGAGAGATATTCTAAATTTTTTTAGGACGGACAGACAAAACCAATTGCTTAACCCTGCCTCCGCATACGTGGCGCGGGGTAATAAACTTCCCCTACAACAGGCCTCTGGTGTTAAATTATTTTACCATCTCCTAGCTGTGGCACCTGGTTACTGAGCTTCCTGTCAAAAAATTTTCCTGACACCTGTGGCTTCACACACACACCTCATTAAAAGGGTATCACCATCTTAAGTAGTGTTTTTTACAGTGCTTCCTGCCAATAAATTTCCCTCTTTGTATTATAAACCTCTGAAACAGGCAACTTCTGTCAATAAACTTTCCTCCTTGAAGCCTGTGGCTCCTGTGCATGCACCTTGTTACTGAGCTTCCTGTCAAGCTGTCCATAAATCTCCCTCCTTGTGTTGAAGCCTGTGGCTTCACACACACACTTCATTAAAAGAATAAATAGCTAATAAATAGCCAAGGTGGCAGTGAGCATTGCTAGTAACTTCACCTGTTCTAAATATACCTCATAAATAAAGTGTGGCCCTACTATCATATCAGCATATAATAATGTTCACACTGGAGTGCATGACCGCTGATGCACTCCCAGATCATATTATTGCATCTAAAAAGTGATCATCCTGTCCCCTACAGCGCAAATTAAGGACCTGCAGTTAACCCCTGCCCAGGGAGGAGAGAGGCTTTGTGGGGATCTGACTCTCTCGTTCGAGCTAGCCAAACCAATCCCAAGCCTCGGAGTCAACTTGCAAGTCAAAGTTCGTTTCAGTGAAGTGCCCTCCCTCAGAATGGCTAGTAGCAGAGGGAGAACTGTGAACAGAACATATTCAACTGACGATGTCACTACATTAGATGGTTCATCGAACGCTGAAGGATATTCTACAGTTAATGTTAATCTTAGCAGTAGACTGCCTGATCTAGTAGCAGAGTTTGATCGCTACAGACTCGAGGCACTTGTCGATGTGAATGGAATGGAGGGTCGTTTGTTCAGCCCACTGACTGCATCAATCCTACGTGACTGTAAGTTCTTTGTGCATGTACCTTACAGTAAACCCGTAGGCCATATATATATATTGACTTCGACAAAAGGGAGTTGGGCTTGTGTATAGTTGCTGAGTTTGCATTGATGCTAGACAGTCCCACTTCTGTTTGGAGAAAAATTTGGTAGCTATGGGGTATACATGAAGCTGATAAACATTGTCAGCAAAATATATTACCACTTGCAGGGTTTGCATGAATAGGTCTGTTGTCTTACCTTACCCCTAAGATTTTAATACTTAAAAATGAATGCAGAGCCCCTAGCTAATTACAATTAACATTGCTTCAGCTTCTAAACTGGAAACCCTACCTTAGAGGTAAAGGAAGTGCAAAAATGTACTCTGGCAGTGGGTTCATAGTTGCGATTTGTAGCTGAAGTGCCATGGCAGAGCTTCCTAATTGTAGATAATCAGCTGCTGCACAGTCTCTATCATTGTGCCCCAACCCCCTGTAATGGATATGAAAGGTTTTTATTACTGACCAACTGGAATCTATAGAACAGCTAGCTCGCAGCTGATTTTTATACCCCTTCAAAAAAATACTCATAGGCTATACTACATGTGCTTCGTATTTTCAGCCATACTTCATTACAGGCAGATGTTTAAAGTGAGAATCCAAGTCTTCCCTGTACATGTAGGTAATCCAAGAAGTGAAGGTGAGCTGAGACTGGTTGGAGGAGTGAGTAGGTGTGAAGGAAGGCTGCAATTATCTAAAGTTGATCCATCACCTGCAACAAACACTTTAATATGGTCAACAGCATGTCATAGGAATTTTTCCACTGAAGAAATCAGGGTTACTTGCAGGCAGCTGGGTTGCCCCACTGGTGATCCAAGTCGTGTAAATATAAACAGGTATGCTATAAATTTTTCAGTATTCCCAAAACTGACCAGTGATAAACTGGAAAATTGAGATTTCTTCTGTCCTGATTTATAGATTTGGAGGGAGATCACCAAGTCCTCATGACTACACTGCATTTGGCTTTACATGCAGTGGGCAAGAGAGCAAAGTGGTCAATTGTCCATACACAGGAGCATTTTGTGACATTCGTGATGAAAAAGGAAATAATGATATTATTGGCATTTTATGTAATGAAGGAGATGAGCCCACACCACCGCCTTCAGATCCTCCAAGAAAACTAAGGCTAGCAGGTGGTCCATACTCATGTATTGGAAGACTGGAAGTCTATGTACCATTTCTTGGACAGTGGGCACAGGCTGTTTACAGAAACTTTGGCCCTGAGGAAGTGCAAGTTGTTTGCCGTGAACTGGGATGTGATGACCAAGGGAAAAGGATAAGTGTATCTGGGTATGGATTATATCATTTTCTAGCTATTATCATACGACCATTGAGATACAGTGGAACCCCATGTTGTGGACACTGTTGGGACCCATTCCGTTGTCCTGGTGTCCGTATTTAGGGATTAAGTTTGTAATATTATGTAGTTGGGATCAAAAGTATTATAATGTTGTAGCTATTCAAGGAGTCCTGGTTCCAATGTATGACCCTAGCCTCAGTACCACCTTCGTTCTGCTAACAGTTAAGCGCTCTATTGCCTTTTGGTCAGCAGTTTGGCTCAGGTCTGTGTGGCCAACAGTTACAAGTCTGATTTTTGCCAGCAGCCACTCAAACATTGGTTTGGCGGCTGCCGGATCTGTCAGACCAATTCCACCGCCCCTGGCAGGGCAACTGTCTTCTGGGATGTACCTATACTATGGCTGCTATGGTATACAAATCCCTGGAATAAAGAACCGTAATCTCCTGAAAATAAGTCCACCAGTGACAATACTGTAAATTGATTGCATGTTAGTAGTTTATGTGAGAGGGTTAACATGAGTACTGTATAGCAGGCTTCTCTCATGAGTAAAACTTTTTGCAATTTTAAGTTCATTTTTATAGTGATATAATTAAAGGTAGCTGGTTGTCACCGCATATTGTGCCAAATAGTAGGTTTGTTTTCTAAGTAGTACTCCTGGTAGACGAACAGTGTCAACTATATTAACCAATAAACACAACTTGAAAACATGGCCTTATATCAGTTCAGAGGCCATAACATGATAATTGAATGATCTGTCATTCCTCTTGTATATTTCAGGCCTTCTGAACCTTACCTACAAGTTGGATACGATTGCACTGGAAATGAGTATCTGCTAGAAGAATGTGAACCAGTTGCAGCATTCAGTCAAAGTGATAACGACTCTATTGGGCTGAGATGTGGTGCGCCACAAGGTACTTATGAGCAATAGTAGTAAGCAAGATGTAGCCTTAAACAGCAGCTCGAGAAAAGGCCTTGGTATACATCTGAATGGATATCTGAAATTTAATTAGACCACTGTACCTCCATATACATAAAATGTTGCAAAATTCCAGGCAGAACTGCATGGTCACATATTTATACACAGAACCAAGCAGAAAGCCAATAATAGCTTAGCTACTGCATTTGATCTTTGACGATTTTTTTCTACCTTTGTCACAAGCAAACTTTCACTGTCATGGATATGTACCAACAAATCTAAGCAAGCAGAGTTTTAAGATCTTTGTTTGATTTTCATATGTTACTTACAATTGGAGATATAGTGTCACCACGTTAGATGGTTGAGTATTGGTGAATTACATTAGCTGTCCCAATTGAGATCCACAAAGTGTCAGCAGTGCTCAGGCTCCTATTCCTAGCCTTCTTCTCAGGCTCCACCCCCAAATTTATTTACACCGTATAAAAAATGGGGGGAGGAAGCCTGATAGATTTTATGACATGCTACTATGATGTTGGGTGTTGTTTTACAAACTAAATTAGAAAACACTCTGATGCTAGTACCTATGGTTGCAGTTAGTTTTGTAACATTTGTATCGGTTGTACTTCAATCTAATTAAAGAATCATGTAATTTTCTGGTGGTGAAAGGACCTCGAGATGCAAGGTCACCAACATGAATCTGTGAACTGGCCATAGAAAAGCAGCTATTTGGATCATAGACAGCTAGCTCTCAAAATTGGTAATACGTCCATATCAAACACACATTATTTTAGTGCCTGTGGTTGTAGGTATATAGTTGTACAGTTTGTACTTTAATCTATTTGAGGAATCATGCATTCGGAAATGATTATCTTTTTCAACAAAAAGTAGTAAACACTGAATGCATACAGCGAAATGACGGTTGTGGTAGAAGAATTAAGCCACCCTTTGCTCTTCTAGCCTACAATACAGCTCCTATAGAAGCTAACATAAGACTATTCTTTCTGTGCCTATTGGTCAAAACTGTCAATTTTGCCAGTTCACGGATCTGTTTTGGTGGGGACGCATCTTAAGTATGTACAGTGCTATTAAATCAGACTTTACATGATCATTGGCATGCAAAGTGTTCATGCCTCTGTGCTTTTCTGTTTCTCCATATGGCTATAAGACCAGTTACCATGCTGGTTTCTAATACTGGGGGTATAGTTAAAAGAGAATTTCCCATGCTAAAATTGGATATTATTTATTCCTGAGTACTCTTATCAATCTGTGCAGAGTGCCCCCTGGATCACCTTCCAGTTCGGTATAATCAAGGAGAGCTAGAGGCATGCCTACCTTGCTCTGTTGGCAGTACAAGAATAAATCAAAATGACACAAAATGCATACGGTGCAAACTGCAGTACTTTCCAGTTGAAGGAAGGCTCCGGTGTCGGGTCTGTCCTCCAGGTAGTAAAAGACCGGATCAGAGTCAAGCACACTGTGTGTGTGGCCTACCATATCAACCAGTCACTCAGAACAATACCCTAGTCCGCTGTGTGCGTTGCCCTGCTGGTAGCTCAAGACTTTCACAAGATGACTTGAACTGTACATGTGATTTACGGTTCTATCCAGTGATGCAAAGTGGTAAATTACTGGAGTGCCATCCCTGCCCTGTTGGCAGCTCAAGACTGAACCACACTGTTAGTGAGTGCACATGCCAGTTGCAGCTCTATCCCATCCCCAGCCCTGAGGATGGGATGCTCCAAGAGTGCCATCCCTGCCCTAGTAACAGTGCAAGAATGGACCCAGCTGACTCCATGTGCACCTGTAATGGCAATACTGTCACCACAATTGGAAACCGGTATACTATCAATGACACTGAGACATGCACTAGTATGTGTATGTGTGTGTGTGTGTGTTTGTGTGTATGCATGTGTGTGTGTGTTTGTGTGTATGCATGTGTGTGTGTGTGTGTGTGTGTGTGTGTGTGTGTGTGTGTGTTTGTGCATGTGTGTGTGTGTTTGTGTGTGTGTTGGGATACAATACATTCAATGACTGTCCTGCTGTAATATACATGACACTTGTTATAAGACATACATTCAGTGACACAGTGTGCACGGAGGCACAAGAGATTCTAACAAAAAATGTTAATGTATAATGATAGCAATGCATCGACTTACCAGTTGGAGTGTTAGTTTTAAAATGACATACTTTTACTACTTTTTGACAGCTAGTCTTGTTCACTCATAAATGTACTGTTCATACCTGAAGAAGACTGCCAAACAGTAGTTAGATTTCCTAAACAATGAAAGTCTGACTACTTTTTTCTTGCATGGAGCCCTCAGTAATGCATTTGGTGTCACTGTCTCTAATGATATTCCCTGGAATGTATATTAAGTACCTCTTGCAGGTAGTATTGAGAAAGAGCTATGGCTAATAATGAGCAGTCAAGCTTACACCAGTTGTATAGGAATGTTACTTTGGATATTGCGACATTTGTTTATTATAATAATACTTGAAAAAGGGTATCCGACGAATTATAGAACGTTACAGTTTTAAAACTGCTATTCTCAGTTGATGAAAATCCAACTGAGTGTAAATTACTAGTACAGTTTTTTCCCTCATGTACGCCTTACGTAATCCTTATCCCTCTCCAGTATGTCCACTGGAATACACCATCAGTAAAGCGGGACTACACTCAGTATGTGAGCCATGCCCTCCAGGCAGTAGAAGACAGAGTCATGCTGATGAAAACTGTACATGTGACCATAGCCTGGAATATTACCCTGTAATGCAGAATGGCATAATGCAGGCATGCAACCACTGTCCCCCTGGCAGTTCAAGGCTGAGTTTGAGTGCTACTGAGTGTACATGTTATTTAGATTACTACAACAGCACTACACAGAATTCGAATGGGCTCTCTCAAGGCTCCCAATGCAATCGATGTTCCCCCGGCAGCTTGAGACCACATCATGATGCTACTGAATGCAAATGCCAGCAAAACCTACTGTCACACATTTACAGCAACTTCACTTTATGGTGCTTGCACTGTCCTATGAACAGTGAAAAGATAACTCCTGATGATAGGGAATGCACATGTTTGAGGGACGCTGTGACTATAAACGAAAGTAGTACAACCATTTTTGATGCATGTTGTAAGTGTTTATGATTGTTTCTCTTGCATGCAACTTAATTGAGTAAGCTGCAGTATGACACTGCAGTTGTAACTTGGTTTGGGAAGACTGTAATAATTGCTAGCCTGTATAATTATAGATAATAGATTAAAGTGTTCTCTCTGTTTCTCATGCATGCATTTCTAGCTGGCCCACCAGTAACCAGAAAACCTGCCTCTGGTAAGTTTCAGGAAGTGTGACATGTATTTTGAGTTTGTTAAGTAATAGAACTCCCATACATTTGTTGCATTACTGTCTCAATTCTGCTTTTCTAGATTTTACGACAACTATGATAGCTGCCACAACTATTAGTGCATGCATGGTGATGGCGATGTTTGTCATTATCGTTGCCTGTTTAATTAGATACAAACGGTAAGTGCTGTCTAACCATATGCATGATAGCTATACTGAACATGATTGATTCTGCTCCCTCTTTTCCTTTTAGGAGAAGTACGCCTAAGGTTTTTACAGAAGTAAGTTTTAAGCTTTCAATTAATGTACATTTCTTATACTTACATAAATACCATCATGAACTGAGTATTGAATAATCTCAATGCAGGAAGTTGATCTGAATTTTCATCCAGTTGATGTTAGCAAAAGTCTTGTCGTGTCAGAGTCCATTACAACTGAACTCTGTAATCTAGAGTTTGAAGAGAAGACTCATGAACTAACACAAGCAGTCAACAGAGGCGGATGTACAGCCAATGTTGAGCAACCTAGTGCACCTCCTTCCGATCACACTTCTGATGTCGCTGGAAGTTCCAATACTAGTATTTCACCTGGGGATGGCAATAAACATATTGATATTGATACCAGTGAAAACATTAACAGAAAAGTTAGAAGCAAGGAACAGACAGAACCTGATGTTGATGACTGCAAAGAGACGACTAACAGTCACAGCCACAAGGAAGATTGTGAGCAAGAGGCTAGTTCATGTAGTGCTTATGACCAAGTTCAAAGCTATGAACGGATTGTTAGCTCAGGTCCAGAGCTATCAGCAGACACATAGTGCATATGATGTGATTCAGGACTATAGCCAAGTTCCATATTATGAACACACAAGCAATCCCTATGATCAAACCCAGGACTATGAAACCGTTTGTGCGTATGAGAACTTTCATGGGAGGCCAGTTGATAGTGATGCAGTCTGAAACCGTAGAATCCATCTGAGACTTGAGTTATAGTAGCTAGTATAGCTTTAGGTGATCATCGGTTGACTGTACCCAATCCCTATCATGTGTTACACGCAATGAACCTGTACTCTACTTATGGCGTTTGTTCACACTTTGTATGTATACATGTACATATGTATGTATGCATGTCTTTATAAGGTTGCATGTTTATGTGTTCATGCTCCTTCCTCCTCTTTCCTACATAACCAAGCAACATTGCAATTTGATTGGTGGAGGAAAAGCAGTAAAATCTAGCTAGATAGCAACAACTCCCTCCACTTGTCAGCTAGTCCCAGCTATGACGCTCGCCAGAGTATTGCTGGAGGTGGAGTACTGCCACTCCCCTTCCACCTACCGAGGCAGTGATACATCCAGCGCTTACTACATTTGCCCCGACCAGTGTCTCCCAGGACCACACCTCCTGCAAGTCCAAGCCGAGCGATGACAGTATCTGTGAAAGAACTAACCCCACCCAGGCGTGTCTGTCAATTTGGGCACTCCCCCACCCCTCTCCATGCATACAAACACTGCTACACGCCTCCGGCCAAACTAATTGCCGCTTGTCGATAACCACACCATTGAATATCACTTAGCAATTTAGTCAGCCCATATTTTGTTTTCCTTCTGTTCACAAAAGTAGTTCATTCTTGCACGTGCCAGAGATGTCGCTTGAACCCGGAGTTACATGCTCAAAAGCCCAAAGTAGAGTATATCACTGTAGGCTAGCTCACAGCAGTCACCCGCCCACCCATCAACTGCAAGAGACAGGAGAGGATATGTCTTGAATACAGCAGACTTCACGCATGTCGGTGAAAGACATGCTACCCCATCAACCTCCCAGCTCAAGCCAGATTCCACAAGCTATGTACCTCATACCTTTCAAAAATTCCTGATGCCCAGTGTAGCTACTACGGAGTTACACTGCACTGGCTTTGGTCGTCACCTATAGAGATAAGGTGCAGTAGTGTGTGTAACCTATGTAACCTGTTACACAAAATGCATTACAAAAAGATGGTATTATAACTAGCCTTATGTGGTCAGCTAGGACGAATGTAGTTCAAAGTGGATATATTGCTGCCTTGGTAGGTGAAAGGGGAGTGGCAGTACTCCATCTCTAGCTGTACATATATACATACACTTATGGCTGAGTACCCATTTTGCAGAAGGTAGCATTCTGAGCCCGTTAGGCAGACATGATTAGAAAACCTACTGAAAGCCGCTACCAAACTGCTATCCTCCTGAGGTTCAGAACATTACTCGACACAAACCTAAATGCTGCTATGTATGTATGCAGGCCTGTGTCCAGGCCATGCAATATTCAGTGGAATTGCCTTTCTCTTCTGAAAGCCCATGAAACAGCTACAAAGCTACTGCAATCTTGCCCATCTCCGCTCATTTCATCAGAACTTGCTGGCAACGGATACCTCCTTCACACATGCTATTAGTGAGCCTTCTAGTCAGTGACACTCTAATGTGGGAGGGTAAGGGAGACCAAGTGGAAGGACTCGCAGAGAAGGTAATTAGGTACAGACACCTTTGGATGGGGCTCACCAAGGTAATGTGACAGAACGCTCCCCCGATCCCTCATCATACACACACTGGTCACAGTTACAAGTGCCATGATTGCAAGTTTATTAAACAGTTATCAGCCATTATTTGAGTCATGATGTTATAGGCTGCTCATCCTGACAACTGAATTCAACTAGCCTTGTGCAGCTATAAACACTGGTGCATGCAACCGTGGTTCTACATTGGCATACATGCAGCTGTACTATTTTAAACGTGCACAAATTTACTGTATTATGTGTCCTGAAATGAAGGATTGATGAAACCAATAAGTGTATGGGAAGCACATTTGGTGATAGTTTGGCAATACAAGGGCTAAAACGGATCAATTCAACAGTGGTACAAAAAATATATATATATAGCTACGTGTGCATATAATGCCATACCGTCTATTTGTATGTGGGTGCCAGCACACACAACCATGTATGCAGAGGAGCCGTGAGATGATAATTCATAATGAATCTGACGTGATTACAGCACACAGTACCCATACTCGGTAATGCCTCAGGCATGCAGACATAGAAAAACGAGGAATTGTGATACAAAACAACAAAAGAAATATACCGCTCAACAGTAAAATAAAGGACTCCAAAAATGAGACTTTGATTCCTAATTAAAACATCACACTTTCTTTACATATAAGTGCATTCGATGACTGTACAAGTATAAGGAATGTAGGACCGTGGAGTGGACCACTGCAGTTATTAATTGTCTGTTCTAGCACTTTCAACATGCCCTACATTGTCAGTAGACTCCTCTGTGCCCCTGCTCTCTTCAGCCTGCTCACTGCCAGCCATGGTGTCGTGGTTCAACCACAGGGTAGTTCTGAATGCCTCCCCATCTGAAACATCCTGGGGAAGTTCTACTCGCTCAAGCACTGAAGATGCGGCATTTCTCTGAGGATGTTCCAGGTGAGTTCCAGCTGAAATAACAGTTCTCACATGAGTCCTTTCGACGGGAGAACTCGGTCCATACACGGTGTTCTCTGGAATACAAATTGAAAGTGGCTGTTCGATTACATGCTCAACATAACCAGGGCGGACTGGCCTATAGCTAGGTTGACTGATGCTGGAGGGCGTGGTTTGCAGTGGGCACATGACGTACCCCTCTGGGACAGGTCTTTCCTGGGGATGTGTTGCGGGTGGGGCCGCAGTACACTGGGCGTCAGAGTTACTCGGAATTTTTGAAGGGAAGGGAAGCATGGTATGAGGTATGTAGCCTGTAGAATCTGGCTTGAGCTGGGAGGTTGATGGGGTAGCGTGTCTTTCACCGAGGTGCGTAAAGTCTGCTGTTTTCAAGACATATCCTCTCCTGTCTCTTGGTAGACTTGCAGATGATGGGTGGGCGGGTGACTGATGTACAGAGACACCTTGACGGTGAGAAGGATTGCCCGATTCCTCAGCGTACTGAGAAGTCGGAACAGCTGCATGTTCCCTGAGCTGGCCTACAGTGATATACTCTCCTTTGGGATTTTGAGCGTGTAATTCTGGGTTCGAGCGACATCGCTGGCACGTGCAAGAATGAACTACTGGTGTTCGCATGCACACACAACTGCAATGGTTACACGGCACAACATCAGGAGGAAAACGGAAGACGGACTGATGTGGGAGTGCTAAGTTGCTAAGTGATATGCAATGGTGGGGTGATTGACTAGAGGCAACCGGTTTAGCTGGAGGGGTGTAGCAGTATTTGTATGCATGGGGAGGGGTGGGGGAGTGCCTAAACTGACAGACACATTTGGGCGGGGCTACGTCTTGCGCAGATACCATCGTTGCACGGCTTGGACTTGCAGGGGGTGTGGTCCTGGGAGACGAGTGCAGATTTAAGCTGCACGGGCTTTGGTTGTCGGGGCGAATGTAGTAAGCGCTGGACGTATCACTGCCTTGGTAGGTGGAAGGGGAGGGGCAGTACTCCACCTCTAAATGTGCTCTGGCGAGGGTCGCAGCTTCACGTAACTGGAGGGGTGGTAGACACGATGAGTTGACGGAGCCAGGGTGGGCGGCATGTAGGGGTGGGGCTGGCACACGGAGGGCGGGGTCTCCATTCTGTACAGGGAGTGCGGTTGAATGCATTCTCTTGCCATTGGGAGTCGGATTAGCATGGGTCTGCTCAGCGCGGCTACGGATATTGGGGGGGAGGGTGAGGCTAATTGGAGACCTTGGCGGGGGTTCAGGGGCAATTTGTATGGTAGGAGCCACCGACTGGAGTTCAACGATCTGTGGTTGCTCTGGGTCCTGGCTCTTTCCATAGCATGAGCAGAAGGTGGGTGACTTCTTCCTATGATGATGGAAAATTGGATGGATTAAGACGTAATGGCCTATATTTTGAATTTAAATTTATAAAGGAAGATGCTAGCCACTCAGTGTGTCTAACCTACATGGATGTAAATAAAATTTCCAAGTTTGAGGCTGAAAGCGTTTTCTATGCTGGAGTTACCCTTGCCCTCCAGACTGGAGGGTGCTGGAGGGCAAGGGATGGTTTCCAGCAATACGTATCTTTGAACTATAACTCACACAGAGAGGTTTTCAGACCCAAATTTGGAGATTTCTTTACTTCTACATGAGCTTCATAATATTTTGCTGCAAAAAATTTTGTTCCTTGAAAAAAATTGATGTACTAATATATTGGAATGGTAATATGGGCCATTCAAGAGCTTTCCCACCTGCTCCTGGGGTGGTGAGCCACATACAAGTGCTGAGGCTGCTATATGACATTATGGGACCCATTGAGTAAAAACCCTGGTGTAATAAAAAAAAATGGTGTGCCCTAGAAATTGGGACTTGCTGACATGCGAAAGTGACTGCTAATTAGAAAAGGGTGGGAATGGAACGTTGAGGGTGGGGTCTCCATGTTGTAAAAGGGGTGTGGTCGAGTGTATTCTCGTAATGTAGATTCTGGAAGTACCAGTGGTGGGGTTAACATGGGTCTACTTGGCACAGTACTGCGGTGAGCTTCTTTTAAATGTGGAACTGACCAATGCAGAAGAAATGACTGGTACAGGCTTATAGGGGTAATGGTAAAAAACTAATATCAAGGAACGAATGTATTCATAAGTACAACATTCTTATAAGTGAATAAATAAACTTACTTTTTTTTGACCACTGCCAGGATGAGGACAAGAACCAGCAGAATTAGAGCTGCGATGACGCCCACCAGACCAATGATGATGTAACGCATGAAATTACTCTCGTCTTCAGTTGGCTCAGGAGGGTCAGTACAAGTGGAACACTGTATCATAAAGGTGACATCATCTTTCTCAATCAGAACGGGATCCTGAGTTGCTCGATAGAAGTCTGTCACCACGGCCTGGGCTTCGAATGCCGTTACCTCGGTAGTGAAATTACCTCTGGTATTATCGGCTGAGCAGGTGAGTTGCGGGGTTCCAAAGGTCAGGTCGTCACAGTTAGCGTTGCAGTGATCTCGGACAGCACTCAGGATAGCTTGTGAAAGGACATTTCTTTCGTTGCTCTGCAAACAAGTAGATAAAATCAATAATATGATGTTGTAGTTGTGACCTGGCCTTACTAACCAAGCCAGGCACTGAAAGTAATTTGGAAGAAGTTCCTTCTCGTGCTTCGATAACATGAGAATGAGACTTGGTGACGGGTATGTCCATTCCCTGATAGCACTAGATTGAAACTTGTTGGCTGGTACATACATACACCTAAGGACAAAACCGATGTGCATGCACATGCACATGCACATGGGGTAATAACTTGCAAACCAGGAGCAGACTATGGGATAGAAATTTGGTAGCTGTCACTAGTAAGATTTCTGTTGTGCCAGTTGCAGAGACTAAACACACTTCAAGCACTTGATAGACAAACCCACACACTAACTAACTTTGGGTAGACAGCATCTGTAACCTAACCATAGCGGGCTAGGGTTGGGGTTCGAGTGCAACATTTCATTGGAACCCTGTGAGTATACCATTCTGCATTATACCCAGCCCGTAACCAGCATGTACGAGACAATGCCCTACAGCTGCACACTTATTTTAGAAGGAGTGGTGCTCTACAAAGTGGAATCGGAGTGCTCACAGAGGACTGTTACAAAATGATTTTGCATTCCACATTGTAGTTCATGTTCTTATATGCACACATAATACTACCCCATGTTGTACACATACACTTGCTTAGGTACACCCTACAATGTCCCAGTTATAGGCCCCTGTGGCTTACTGCTATAGGCTACTCTATGGAGGAGAATACATGCCGATCACACCTGCAATTCTGGCACTAATGACAGCATTCATTACATCATGGAAATAATAGCCCCTAAAAATTTTAATATTCATAATCTGCAGAGTCAGCAAGTTCAGTTTTGTCTACAGCACACCTGCATGTGCAGGGACTGTGCCAGGGAGTGGGCCACCAGTGCAAGGGAACATTTCTAGTCCCAAAATCTCAATGTTTTGGGAAACTAGTGCTATGCTGCAATACTCAGCATCCTTACCATTTCTGAGCATCTGAAATCCCCTTCAAACTGAATAGCCAGACTCAGCGTAGCTTTTTCCAAGGGTGTACCTAGTGTGGTGAAAGTGAGTGAAATGGCATACGTCGGGTGTAAAGCTAATCAACAGCTACAGTGCATTGTATCCATGGCTTGTGACACACAAACAACAAGTGCTCCTAGTTAAAAGAAATAACATATGGCATACCTCATGGGTGTTATTTCTTCTGTTGTGACTACACAAGCTAAGAACTTCGTGACTATAGCAAGTTGCTTTGTAGCTAGAATTTCCACGACTATAGCAACCTTAGCAGTTGGTTGTAGAGACTAGATTCCAATGCTAATGAGAGTTCTGCCTAACAACAACTGCATTAAAACTATGAATCCACAATCCACTGTCAGGCTATACTAGTACTATACATTTCCTTTACCTTTAAGATAAAAGGTTTCTGGTTTAGCTTGGGACTTTCCTCATTTTTAGTGTCAAGCCCTAAGACCTATTCATGCAAACCCTGCAAGTGGTAATATATTTTGCTGACAATGTTTATCAGCTTCATGTATACCCCATAGCTACCAAATTTTTCTCCAAACAGAAGTGGGACTGTCTAGCATCAATGCAAACTCAGCAACTATACACAAGCCCAACTCCCTTTTGTCGAAGTCAATATATATATATGGCCTACGGGTTTACTGTAAGGTACATGCACAAAGAACTTACAGTCACGTAGGATTGATGCAGTCAGTGGGCTGAACAAACGACCCTCCATTCCATTCACATCGAGAAGTGCCTCGAGTCTGTAGCGATCAAATTCTGCTACCAGATCTGGCAGTCTACTGCTAAGATTAACCTTAACTGTAGAATATCCTTCAGCGTTCGATGAACCATCTAATGTAGTGACATCGTCAATTGAATATGTTTCGTTCACTGTTCTCCCTCTGCTACCAGCCATGCGGAGGGAGGGCACTTCACCGAAACGAACTTTGACTTGCAGGTTGACTCTGAGGCTTGGGATTGGTTTGGCTAGCTCGAACGAGAGAGTCAGATCCCCACAAAGCCTATCTCCTCCCTGGCCAGAGGTTAACTGCAGGTTCTTAATTTGCGCTGTAGGGGACAGGATGATCACTTTTTAGATGCAATAATATGATCTGGGAGTGCATTAGCTGTCATGCACTCCAGTGTGAACATTATTATATGCTGATATGATAGCTGGGCCACACTTTATTTATTCATGAGGTATATTTAGAACAGGTGAAGTCACTAGCAATGCTCACTGCCACATTGGCTATTTATTAGCTATGTATTATTTTAATGAGGTGTGTGTGTGAAGCCACAGGCTTCAACACAAGGAGGGAGATTTCTTAACAGGAAGCTCAGTAACAAGGTGCATGCACAGGAGCCACAGGCTTCAAGGAGGAAAGTTTATTGACAGAAGTTGCCTGTTTCAGAGGTTTACAATACAAAGAGGGAAATTTATTGGCAGGAAGCACTGTAAAAACACTGCATAAGATGGTGATATACCCTAAAAAAAACTCAAGCAATTCACTGACAGATTTGTATGCATGCTTTGCTTGGCTACAATTAAGAGGAGGCCTTCAGTGGAGTATAGTAAATAGGTACTTACGAATAATGATCAAGTGGCTCTCTGTTGAGGCAGTTGAGTTAACTCCTTCTACTACAACTTTTAGCAGTCCAGTATCGTTCTCCAGCGGGTCTAGAATCTCTAGGGAGATCTTGGTAGTGTTGTCACTTTGAGATTCCCTTTGAAAATTGAACTTGCGGGAGCTCTTTGATTTGGTGATGTTATTGCCATCAAGTGATAGGACTCTGTTCAAGACAGGTGCCCCCTCGTAGACAAAGCTTTCCACAATGAGCTCTCCGGGATGGCCAATGATAAGGCTTGGTAGGGGTGTGATGATCTTAATAGGGGCTGCATATGAGTGTGCAGATGCATGTAGGAGAAAGAAATCATTAACTTTGCGTATCGAACAGGTAACATTTAGCAACTATTGTAAGTTTAAATTGTACAACCACTCTAATTAAACAAACACAACTTGAATGTGAAAAATGTGGATTTTATCTCAAAGGCAAAAAAGCATCCAGGCTAGTGAATATGTTGACTTACTATGTACTATGTAGTATGGTATTGCAGCAGGCAGATCAGACTTACTAAACTGAGTTGTGACATTTGTGGTTGCAGATGCCCTCTGTTGACTCGTTGGTCCAGTAATAACTTCACATGTATAGTATATCTCTTTTCGGTTCACATTAGGCACGCTGAAGTTGTGGACCCGCAGCGAAAGATCAGTGCTGTTGAAAACATGTGATGGATCATGTGATGAAGGAATGAGCTGGGCAGTGTCTTGTTCACTATTGTAGTCTATCAGAAGATCTAGTGGCTGTCCAATTGGTCTTTCAATTCTTCGGATCCACTTCACGATGAATCCTTGCTGTCGAGATATGGTCCCGATCTTCACATGACAGGGAATGGTAAAGTTGCTGCCCAGGTGACCAAAGGCTTGGTGAAACCTCTTTGGAGCATATGGGGAAACTGCATCAGCAGGAGAAGAGTGAATATAGCTAGTCCTGTACAGTCATTAAATTGACTAACTGCACATGCAAGATATAATATTCATTGTGTACGTACCTGTAAAATTAAATCTTTTTCCAAGGCTTTGATAGTTTCCCCCGCACCTGTACTCGCCTTCATCGCCCGGCAGAGCTGGATCTACAGTGATCGTTCCGTTGTCGTTGATTGTCATTCGAGAAGTATCAAAAGAAGATGAAATGGAGATGAAGGCATCGCTGTCTCTGGTCCAAACTGCACGACTTACAAGGTCGAAGGCTATGCTTTTGTTTCGGCACTCGAGTACAACTCGTCGCGATGGTAGGTTTTTTAAATTTATGCGTGTATTTGCACCCTCGCCAGCTATCGCCAAGATGCAACTGCAGAACACTGCGAGCAATAACAACGAATGACCCATCCTGACTTAACTACTACCAGTTTGAGGACGACAAGATTTTTATAGTGGCGATGCCGAGGGGAAATCCCTGTAGGCTAGGGGAAAACCCGGAGAAATCACTGCAAAGCCAGGGCGCGCTTCATATATGTACGTACGTACGTATGCGGTACGCTAGCGCGCTGGCGCGCGGCGGGCGCGGCGCGGCATGGGATAAACGCACGTGCGCCTACGTGGGGAATTTGAGAATGACGGTATAATAGAAGTCTTTCCGCACTGCCAGTTTGAGTTGGTCTTCGGAAGTTCACGCACACCGCGTTCAGCCCTCTTTATAGAAGCGCCAAATCCCGAGTCTGCCTTGCAAGAGCCAGCCAACAGCGAGGAAACGTCATGGGTGAGCCTGCTGGAAAGGATTAGCTCCAAATAATTTTTGAATGACCCCACAGAATTGTGGCAATTAAAACCCCTACCATCTGTGCACACGTAGTGGTGAACGTGGTAAAGCACATGCAGTGAGCCTGCCAGCCTGTATAAACCATTTTTTTAGCTGTACCTAAAACTTTTACTTAGCAAGGGTACTGATCCAAAATTAGAGCTGTGGGAGCATTTGTATGGGTATATGACCCAAGTTTCCTGTTATGCCAGGTACACTGGAACCATCTCGTTAGAGTTTGGTTAATGTGTGCTCGTTTATAGTCCGAAAGTCAAAACATCGTTTTTCCCTGCTCATTCCTGTAACTATTTTTATAAGGCTCCTACCTCTTCATTATTAGGGTAGGCCTTTGCTTATAGTGCTCCAGGGGGGTCACTCCCATAGACTCTGCAGTCACAACTGTAACCTGGGGTCAAGACCTTGCCCATCTCTTCAGTGGTGTGTGCTGATTATCGGCCTTTGACCTTTGACCTCACATGTAACCTCACCCACATTTGTCGCTGGCATGCTTTGACCATAGACTGCGTGCTTCTGAGCACGCTTTGACTTTTGACTGCATCCCTTTTGAATGGCTTTGACCGCTGACCAACTGCGGTCACAGTTGTGACTATAGATTCTATAGGAGTGACCCCCCCCCCCCTGAGTTGGAGTCTAGTGCAGTAATGTATTGTTGACCCTCGTGTGTGGAGGGAGGAGGGAGAGCATGCTTGGGCCCCCTCTATTAGGTGATGTAGTATTTACTCCTGATGTCCTAATGGAGTTTACCTTTGGTATACACGCCATACTTCTCACAATCGCATTAGCAGTCATTTTAGCAGAAATGTGCTATTCTGGGGCAACAACACACAGTTTTGGACTTTCTCCAGCTTGCCATAACCCATCGAAATACAGTGAGCTTTGATGTACATGCACCTGGCACTCCACCAACCTACGTCGTCCAGGCAATGGCTATAGCTACAAAGAGCCCCCAACAGTGGATTAGGTTTCGTCCTTTGATAAAGACTCAAGGGCTGTTTACTTTCAGCCGAATGTTTTTTCGAAATGTAAAGTTTTGCTTCTGGAGATCAAAAACACTGAGAGTATAGTGTGTGTCATCGCTGAGATGTGTGTGTATGCAAGCTGCTCTGTTTATCTGATACATAAACAAACTGATGGCCATTAGGAAGCCACACAATGCCGGCATGACTTGCATTTCATTGATGCTGGTATCTCGTGCTTACGAAAGCATACCTGTTTCAATTTCTGTACGTCACCGCAGGTCACATGACCAAGTTTGATGTGCGAATGTATCACTTTGCTCTGACTGTCATGAGACCATCAGTCTGTAACAGTTCATCTCCAAATTAATGTAGTCTCGTGCCCCGTTGGAATTTTCCGACGGTCTCTATGAGCTGTAACCGGTCGTGGTCATGTGACCAAAATGTCCATTCAGCTTATACGTACCTTCATGAAAATTACATCTATACGGAGATTCTCCTCTACCTTTTGCTTGTTTGACACATTTTTGCATACATGATTAGAGAACTGCCTTTCACTTGCTGCAATAACTTTCCTCCTCTCATTACACGTACGCACTCCTCCACATACCGGTAGCAGATAAGCTCTACCGAGCTTTATGCGCTCCTGCTCATATAATGTACTAGCCGGAGGGCTGGTGAATGAAGCCTGAGAGGGGACCCAGTCGTTAAGTCCGAAGTATTTGTGCGCTGGGATATGATGTAGGTATAGGATTACTGCTGGGCAGTGCTCAGCATCACATGATCACACAGTACCTTGCTGTGAGGATGTTGTGATCTTAGTGAGGGTGTTGTTGGGGATATGTTACGTAAACAGCTATAAATTTACTTTGTATGGCACGTGCAGAGATAAATGTTGGCGTTTGATCGGTCAGAAATTTGCTGTCAATGAGTTGTTTAGGAGTCTGAGGTGTGGTCTGTGCTGCACCGCTGCTAATGAGAGGGGTCTCCTCCCTACTTGCAGCGCAGCAGCTGTGTAATGTTTGAACCCACCGGAACATGCAGTAGTGAGAGTGCGCCCTCCACTAACTTTGTTTTCCAGTACAGTGTTATATTGAGCCAAACATCCAGCGAGGTGTGTGCACCTCGTAAGGGAGAATGTTTCCCTTGCTATATTGCAGCCCTAGAACTGGCTTGTAGCCTTACCCTTCCTCTGCACCTTCAGTATGGAAGTTTAAACCTCTAGGCAGTCTAAAGCAAACCCTGGCTGTGGGTGTGTGTAGTATCTGATTGGCTCCAAACCTTGTGATGTGGTACTATGGTTACTAGTATAGTTAGGTGTAGAGGTGGAGTGGGTACTCCTTGCTTATGACGTACATGTAGTAGTAGTAGGCCTAGAAATGAGAAAGATCTCCACAGGTTTTAGGGTGTGACCAAGGACCATCTGGGCTCTAACCCAGGGTTGAGTTCACTCCTACCCAGGGGTGGACTTATACTTGAAAGCCCATATTCCCACATATTTTACATAGCTGGATAATCAGTAGCTTGATTGAGTGTTTATGTACCATGCGAAATATACACTGTGAAAGGTTACAGATACCATCCCAATATGGATTATTATTACCCTGCCCAACTATGCATAAAAGTGAATTCACGGAGAGTTTGTACTATCTAAAAAGCGCTTTATGAGTAAGTTAGCATTAGTATAAAGGTAAACAGCTGAGTCGTTTGATGTACATGGTAGTGCCAAGCAAGGTTGTGCATTGAGTAGTGACTTGTGCCACCAAGTCGGGAGCGCTAGAGGTATTAATTAGGTGTGCAGGGTATTTATATACAGTCTATGGTTGTGCATATTGCACAACCATAACTGTTTCGACTCCTGGATGGCCTGAAGAAGTTGAAAAGCTACATGAGGGAAAGGTTCCTTCCCTACAAAGCATCTACACGGACCCTCCGGTCCACTTCCGAGCTTCCTTCAGCCTATAGGTTCGCTCTCCTGTTTCCTCAGGGGTGTAGTTTGTACCACAGAAGTATGCGACTCCCGTTCACATACTGAGTGATCATCAGTTAATAAACTGGATGTTCGTGACCAAATGGTACGTGGCTGGATCTTGGCTTATACCAGATTGGCTTGTACCCAGTAATTGAATTCTCATCAGGGTATGGAGTTATGAATACATAAGTGTTATTTACACTGGGAAATTTACTACTGCAGAGACTAATTAATTAGTGCTTGTGCCTATCGCATTTAGTAGTAAGAAATTATCCACGTATTGTGCATGATATTGATTATACAGCAGAGTGGAAGTGTATTATCCGGTCACGTTCCAACGGCAGGGTGGCTTCTGATGAGTTATTGAGTCAGTAGCTTCTCTCCAAGCCAGCTGAAATTTGACCCAGACTTGTGGGTCATCCTTTAGAAAGAGACGTTACTACCGTAACGCGAACAGCTGCAGCAACCAATCGTCTAAGTCTATAAATAGATAGTGACGAGCGAAATAAATTCCAGTGCATTATGCAGCTATTGCTCTCCACAGCACTGTGGGGTGTTGGAGACCCCCCCTCTATTGAAAGCACCTGGAGTTCAGGGTTTAGTTCCTATACTTAACAGCATTATACAAATTTCATGCATTACTGTACTTAGACTGGTATTACCCTGGGTATATGCCTGTTGCCAAGCAACCATTCGCTTGTATACTTGTCTGCATTACTATACTTAGACTGGTATTACCCTGGGTATATGTGTGTTGCCAAGCAACCATTCCCTTGTATGGGGAAGCATGGAAGGTGTATGTGCTGGTCTGGCATTAACTCATAGCTTAAGCTTACCCGGTAAACAAAAACACGGGACTAAAACATCACACTTTAGGCGCACTCATATTAAACTCGACTAAAACATCACACTTTAGGCGCACTCATATTAAACTCGACTAAAACATCACACTTTAGGCGCACTCATATTAAACTCGACTAAAACATCACACTTTAGGCGCACTCATATTAAACTCGACTAAAACATCACACTTTAGGCGCACTCATATTAAACTCCCCTGTAACCCATGTTTTCATAACTATCTAATAACCATAGTGATTGGGTGTTCGACGCAAAAACACAAAAACACTGTTCTCTCTACAGCTTCTAAAAATGGACAACAGAGTCCCCTCAGTGCGGGTTTAAAAGCCTGGGTATGGATTGACTTCTGCTCTGCCAGTTTGCTGTTTCTCTTGCAGTATTTGGGCTATTGTAGCTCACACCATGGTCTGATTAATTAGCTCCCAAGCTCCTCATGACCTGAGTTTTGGTTTCAAAACAGATGCCTGCCAGTGCAGGTGAACTAGACACATCGTAACTGCGTGTAGCAATCCCATGACTCCTGCATCAGTCATTACAGTACCTGATGTTGTAAACAAGGTTGATATTTCATATCTAAAAACCAGCTTGGTATTTTCGCATGGATCAGCCAACTGAAGGCTGTACTCAGTAACGGGTCAGTCCAAGCTAAAGGCAGCCATGCAATGGATCAACTTTTCACAGCTTTCAGCAAAAGTACTGACTCAGCCATTTCGTAGTGCGCTTCCAGTTAGCTACCAGAACTTGGCCAAAGCAGAAGTATCATCGCAACCTACCCCGTCTAGACAACACGAAACTAGGCCAGCTTGACGTAAGCTTGTACCTTCCACTGCGCTCGTGGCTATAGTGGTATAAATGACATCACTTGATAAGTGCAGACATACAAACATACAGACAAACGTTGGAAAAGCAATCTTAGGAACCTGCCGAACACACACTTTGCGTACACCCCTTTTTTAGCTGCTGCTGTACAACCAGAACTGCCATATTTTTTCATCTTGGTATATTAGCGCAAAGGCCTACTGAGAGAGGGGTGGCTGTGAGTCATTGAGCTGAGCTGTTCCCTTTGGAAATGGCAGGACTTAAAAAGGAGGGACTATAATTATTGCCCCCAGAACCAAAAACATGAGTTGTTTGTTACTTTTTACTCCATTCAGGGAATTCCCCTTGTATAGCGGTTACCCTACTTATTGAAAGGGAGTAATTGCGTGTTTTGTTCCCCTTGCCTGAGGGGTTTTACAATTCTCATTGTTTAAAATTATCAAATTCCTAAAGTGAAAGTGTTTGGGTTCTGATTCCAAGAGATCTCTTGGCTGTACATTGTTGTGCTGTGGTATGCTGGTGGCCAGAAAGTGAGTTGTGACAGTCGTTTATTTTGGAAACTCATACAGAACACAACGTTTATGTGTATGTATAAACTTAGTACCAGTTTATTTTTCCATAAGGGTTTATGGTCCCTGTACTGCGGAGGTGTATCACTGGCTATTGTGTCATTCTGTTTTTCGCTCTATCTTTTGAAATATTTACTTAGTTAGAGAATATTTCTGTGTAACTTGGAAATGCAACTATCTCACAGGGGATTGTATCTGGGCTCTGGAAATGCGGTACTAATGGAGTTGCAGGTAAATTACCTTCTCGCGAACTGCTTGCAAGCTGCTGTGATGTAATTGCGCGTGGGTGGAATAGCTTATGTAATCATGAAGTGAAACGCAAGAGCATGTTATACGGCATGATGTATTCGTCTCGTGCGGGGCGTATTGTAGAGTAGAAGTACTAGTGTGTAGTATGCCAGCCTCGCTCCCAGGCCAACGCACGTGTTTCGTTTATAGCGTAGCTGTGGGCCTGGTACATTTTCTCACGTGTGTGACGCGTAGGGTAGAAGGGTGTGTTTTTGCGTGGGCGAGGACAGCTGCAGTTCTCAGACAACGAAGGAGAGCAGCGAATCTATACTTGGAAGTGGAAGTCTGTCATTCCAGCTCTATAATGCTTCTCCTGTTTACAACCAGGTAATTTGAGAATGCCAAAAGGGTCTGTTTATCAATCAACGCTAGCTATAGCGAGGGGGGAAGGTTTCTCCATCCGATGCTGAGTTTTCGGTGCTTCTTTCTGTTGATGCTTCTTCCTTCGAGGTCCATTGGACATGATTGCGTAATTGCAAGCTTGAGTGACCACGAGAACTAAAACACTAAGGTTTTGTTTGGAGTATTACATCACATGTTGGTCTGTCTGTCTGTCTGTCTGTCTACCTCCCGTGATCGAACCATCAGGGAGATATTTAATAAGACTTTGCTGAACATGCCCAGACTGCAAAATTCCTACCTTACAAGTTTGTACTCTTATCAAATTCGAGAGAGGAACACCACAGCAGGAACAAGGAAATGGACCTAGAGTGGTTTTAGGAATACCCCCATAGCTAGGTCAACTCAGACAGCTCTCTAATTGCTTGATAGTGTGGACTCTGGGCTACTATTATTGCTGAGTGGCTTTAGGGGTACCCATTGATGCTAGACTCTTGTGAGGATCCCTGAATAGCAGTGTGCCATGGCTGTATTAGGCAGTGTCTCAAGTGCTTGTGTTCGGTTTGAAACTCATACATAGGAATAGTATACAACTGGTTCTGATGGTCACTCGACGGGAACAATTTCTTTGCCTTGTGTGATATATTTGGCGCAGAGAAAAAGGCCCAGGAGATGAGTGATTAGTGTGGGCCCAGGAGATGAGTGATTAGTGTGGGCCCAGGAGATGAGTGATTAGTGTGGGCCCAGGAGATGAGTGATTAGTGTGGGCCCAGGAGATGAGTGATTAGTGTGGGCCCAGGAGATGAGTGATTAGTGTGGGTAATCACGTGGATTTGAGTAAGGTAATTGCACAAACAAAGTGAGAGCAATTTTGCCTATTGCAAATGCAATTATTCCCAAATGGCACTAGAATCCATGTGATTCCATTTTAATCACATAATATCATTACAGTTCCTGAAGTTACTGGCTTGGTTGAACTAAAAAAGTGTGTGATTACAAAAAGTGTGCGATTATGGAAATAATCGCACTCTTATCTACAGGGGTAAATGTATTGTTACTAATATAGCATGTCATTATATCCAGTAACCAACAAAATAAGGCCAGGGGACTCTCGTGGTATCCAATTGTTGCTGCCATGTATGACCTCTATTGCACACATGAATGCAGTTGTGTCCATGTCCAGATTGGATATCACCGAAACGTACCTTTACCATATCTCCTCTCTCTCTCCTTCCCTGCCCTCTCCCCTCTCCACCTCTTTCCTCTCCCCTCTCCCCTCCCTCCTCCCTCCCCTCCTCCCTTCCCTCCCCCTCCACTTCCCCTCTCCTTCCCTATCTTCCTCCCTTTCTCCCCTCCCTCCTCCTCCCCTCCCCCCTCCCCTCCCCTCCCAGATCCTAGCTCTGAGCTGGCTGGAGTGGTAGGCTTCCACGAAGTCACCAAGGAGCAGGTATGATGTAATGGTAGTGGTCCGCCATAGTCAGTGAACTGGGAAGATGATGTAATCCTTCAGTAACTGATGATGTACATTGTAACCGGTAAAATGGGACACATGTACGAGAACACTTTTGGCATTGAGCTCGTAACCAAAATGCCTTATTCCTAGTAAATGTTACATTCCTTTTGCTGGTCCCCCCCCCCCCCCCCCACCCACACACACGCACACACACATGATTATGCCATAACTTGTTTGTGATTGCCTGTTATTTCAATTTCTTCCCTATCGCCATACTTGTGGTCCGTTGACTGTTGCATCAGAGAGTCGGACTGCCCCTAGGTTACCCATTTGGCTGTGTGTGTGTGTGTGTGTGTGTGTGTGTGTATTAGCCTCGTCCCCTCATGTGCGTTGCTGGAGAGCCTGGTATATTTTCTCACGTGGTCTGACTTACTTAATTGCGCGTGGGCAGGGACCGCTTGAAAGATGGTTGCACTTCTCTACCTTCTGCTCGTGTCATTATTTCAGCGCTTGGTCTGTGGCACAAACGGGCTCCGAAGAGTAGCTGCAAGAAGTATAGATTCGCTGCCTTCCTTCGTTGTCTGAGAACTGCAGCTGTCCTTGCCCACGCAAATATTCACCCTTCTACCCTGCGCGTCACACATGTGAGAAAATATACCAGGCCCACAGCTGCTCGCTAAAGTGAAACGCACACGTGGGCCTGGGAACGAGGCTATGTGTGTGTTGTGTGTGTGTGTGTGTGTGTGTGTGTGTGTTGTGGTGGTGCGTGTGAATATGTGTATGCATGTGCATATGCATATTAATGTGTTGTGTGTGTGTGTTGTGTGTGTATGTGTGTGTGTACAAAAATTATGTAGTAATCTGATCAGCAAGGGTAAGCATTATCAATAAGGGTGTGCAGGTTAATCTTCATCCGGTTAGCAGTGTAGCTAGCCCCTTGCTATCAGTGTAGCTAGCCCCTTGCTATCAATGTAGCTAGCCCCTTGCTATCAGTGTAGCTAGTAGCCCCTTGCCATATCAGTGTAGCTAGCCCCTTGCTATCAGCGTAGCTAGCCCCTTGCTATCGGCGTAGCTAGCCCCTTGCTATCGGCGTAGCTAGCCCCTTGCTATCGGCGTAGCTAGCCCCTTGCTATCGGTGTAGCTAGCCCCTTGCTATCAGTGTAGCTAGCCCCTTGCCATATCAGTGTAGCTAGCCCCTTGCCATATCAGTGTAGCTAGCCCCTTGCTATCAGTGTAGCTAGCCCCTTGCCATATCAGTGAAATCAAATGTTCCCATCTACTCCCTCGAGACAATAATCCAATATTGTAAACCTACCCCAGAGTCTCTGCCTGACTCATCGGTAAAGCTGGCATGGCAAACAGCGTTTCATACAGGATTTTTTGGTGGGGGTGGGAAAAATGATGCGTGTGGAGCAGGCATGGGGGTATGCTCCCCCGGGAAATTTTAATTTACATGCTCTGAGGTAGCTTCTGGTGGCTCCACAAGTGCTGGAAATTAGACTACTGAGTATCTAACAAATATCAGCTTCAAAATTCTACTTGGCCAACAACCCCCCCCCCCTCTCCTCCCAATCCCGCCCCAAATTTCCTGATAACAGAGACCTCCCACCCTTAACATCACACGCAAATCACGTCTATTGCCCAGTGCTAGTGTCAGTCATCTGGATGCAAATATTTGTGGAGCATTACAGATTGAGACTAACTACCTCCCGAATAACGTACTAACTAATTATAACCTAATATCCTACCTCTCCTTATCTGCCACTCTCGTGACAGAGCCTGGAATCTCACCTGTACATATATACAGCTGCTCGTCATCCGGATGCAAATATTTGTGGAGCATTACAGATTCAATGAGCTGAGACTAACTACCTTCCGAATAACCTACTAACTACCTAATAACCTCTCCTTATCTGCCGCTCTCGTGACGCTGGTCAGTTCCAGGCACTATGCCACACTAACGAGGCCAAATAGGCCAAGACAGACTATTTGTGGAACATTCAATGAGCCGAGACTAACTACCTCCTGAATAACCTACTAACTAATTATAACCTAATATCCTACCTCTCCTTATCTGCCACTCTCGTGACAGAGCCTGGAATCTCACCTGTACATATATACAGCTGCTCGTCATCCGGATGCAAATATTTGTGGAGCATTACAGATTCAATGAGCTGAGACTTACTACCTCCCGAATAACGTACTAACTACTAATAACCTAATAACCTCTCCTTATCTGCCGCTCTCGTGACGCTGGTCAGTTCCAGGCACTATGCCACACTAACGAGGCCAAATAGGCCAAGACAGACTATTTGTGGAACATTCAATGAGCCGAGACTAACTACCTCCCGAATAACCTACTAACTAATTATAACCTAATATCCTACCTCTCCTTATCTGCCACTCTCGTGACAGAGCCTGGAATCTCACCTGTACATATATACAGCTGCTCGTCATCCGGATGCAAATATTTGTGGAGCATTACAGATTCAATGAGCTGAGACTTAACTACCTCCCGAATAACCTACTAACTAATTATAACCTAATAACCTCTCCTTATCTGCCGCTCTCGTGACAGAGCCTGGAATCTCACTTGTACATAGACAGCTGCTCGTCAGTTCCAGGCAGCTCTCGTGACAGAGCCTGGAATCTCACTTGTACATAGACAGCTGCTCGTCAGTTCCAGGCACTATGCCACACTAACGAGGCCGAATACGCCGAAACAGACTATTTGCGATTTGCATTAGTGGGTTTTAGATCCCTCATATAGCGTGGAACCAAGACGTTGCACTTATACCATGGAACCAAGATGTTCATATAGCATGGAACCAAGACGTTGTACATATAAATTATAGGAACAATAATTAGCAAAATGTTCTCCAATTCACTCCCAAGGCAGACCCGACAGCCAATTAGCCTCATCCCCAGGTTAGGCCAGCCTTTTTGTCCTTTATTTCTATCGTGGCGGGGCTCATCAGTTGGCTACCGCGCTCTACCAGCAACTGCAACAAGCTCGCATATGGTACAGAGTAGCTAGAACTGCTTAGTGCGGTTGCATACACTACTGGCAGTGACCACGACCAGTCGTCACGACTGCCAAAACCGCTAGCCACTGTGCATGTGCCGTCAGAGCCCGTTTGGGACAGACCAGTAAAATCTCTCCTTCCAGAAGACCCCCCACACAGCAGCGAGATCACGACTATTGCTCTGTGCTAGTATCAGTGCGTGGAACATTCCAGATTCAATGAGCCAAGCTATCACTGGAAGCAAATAGTATCTCACCTGCACATATATGGCTGCTGGTCAGCTCCAGGCACTATGCCACACTGGCGAGGTCCAAATAGACCGAGATAGCTATCTGCAGTCGGTTCTCTAGTTTTACCAGCCAGGCATGCGCGAAGCGCTCACATGACTGGTACTAAGATTGCTTTATGTTCTCGCTTCTGTCTGTGTGTGTGCGTGTGTGTGTTCGTCCGCACTATGGAATGCAATTATGATGTCGTTAAGATTACGTTATTACGTTACTATGCCACTATAGCCACGAGCACAGCAGGCGTTACTGGAAGTGTGCAGCGAAAGTTCGTCGAGCTACCTTGGATTTATGTTGCCTATATGGCAGAAAACAGGTACATGTAGGTAGCAATGATAATCCAGATTTGGCAACCTACAGTATAGCTGCTAACTGGTGTGCAGTATGCATCAGCACTTTCGCTGTAAGCTATGATGAGATGGCCTGATCCGTTCCACTGTGGCGTTTGGTTTGACCTGACCTATTGCTGAGTATGCTATTAGCTTTGAGGCACGTGCAAATGCCCCTGCTGGTTTTTAGATGTGAAATATCAGCCTTGTTTTTAGATCGCATGGAAGACGTTGTACATATATAGTTTGCAGAATGTTCTCCAATTCCACTCCCCGATCACGCCTATAGACCCTTTACCATTATGGGGATAAAAGTGAGCACTAATTGGAGAAAATACATGAGAACATGTGCTTTGATGTAGTTTTCTTGTGTGAAAACATAAGAACAGTTAGGCGGATATGTCTTTTGTCATGGTTAAAAATACTACGTTGACGAAAGGGTTAAATTTATTCACGTGATAACATAGCATCGTTGAACATTGTTGGGGCAAGAGATCACATGACTTCCGGGTCACGCCTACTCTGACATATTCGCCAAACTAAGAACATGTTTTTTTTACATATGTTTTCCTGTATTTTCTCCATTTAGTGCTCACTTTTACCCCCATTACATCATAATGGTAAAGGGTCTATTGGCCAGTGCTAATGTTGGTGGAACATCCCAGATTCAATGAGCCAGACTATCATATTCATTTTTTATGTGTGCAAATTACGGGAGTCCTAAGTGTTTCCATACTGTGTTGGAGGGCTCATAATAATCAGGAGTTTTGACCACTTGTGTCAGCTTTGTGAAGCACTTAAAGTAATTTCCTTTGGATGTTAGCCAATTAGTGCGAAACCCTGAAGGCTTGTATCAGATTTCTACCCTGTGTTTTATGGATACTGTGGTAACCCTGAAGGCTTGTATCAGATTTCTGCCCTCTGTGTTTTATGGATACTGTGGTAACCCTGAAGGCTTGTATCAGATTTCTGCCCTCTGGATACTGTGGTAACCCGGATAGCTTGTATCAGATTTCTGCACTCTGTGTTCTATGCATACAGGGACTCATTAAAAAATTAATGACAAATTGCACTCTACTAATTCAACCAATCATGTAATGCTGTGAAGCACTTTATATTTTCAGCTAAAATGTTGTAAAGCTAGCTTTTGCGGAATTGATAGCCACTTTGTATCTGATAAAGTAGAGTGGGTGGAGCTTACGCACATAATTTCTCAAAAGAGGGGATAAACTTACCTCAAACATCCTATTTTTTTACGTCCATGAGTGGCTATAATGTAAAATATACATATAGAAGTGATAGCCTCATACCCAGGCCTTCCTTGCGCAGATTTTATCTCGCAGCTGTGGCCAAGGAAAGGCTTGGTATGATTGAGGCTGTGGAAGGAATTCTTAGCGACAAATACTGCACATGAATTGGGACATGCAGACGCCTCTGGTATGTCATTCTAACCAGCTTCTGGTCTTAGACATAGCAGTTTGTGTTTGTTACCAAGCAGCCGTAACAATAGCCGTGCTGTTGCCAAGCTACCAGCAAAGAATATTTGTCACTGCCACCACTAATGAGAAGTTAAGTGGGTGCTTGTATTTTTACTTTGACTAGTCCAGCTACTGGATCTGTGTGGGTGGACTTCTTAATCTCAAAATGAGGTCCATCTTTACATTTACTTTCCTTGTTTTTGATCTTCTTCCTTCCTTCTCCTCCCCTCTCCCTTACCGCCTTCCCTCTTACTCCCTCCACTCCCCGCCTTCCCTCTCCCTTCCCGCCTTCTCTCTTCTCCCTTCCCCTTCCCGCCTTCTCTCTTCTCCCTCCCCCTTCCCGCCTTCTCTCTCCTCCCTCCCTCCCTCCCTCACCTCCCCCTCCCCCTCCCCTCCCTACCTTTCCCACCATCTCCTCTCTTTCCTCCTCCCCCGTAGGCACGAGAGCTGATCCAACCCTACATGTCCACGGATGGCTACTACTTGCTGCGCCCCAGCAGTGACGCACAAGGAGGCATCCTCTGCACTATTTGCGTAACGTAAGCCTCTCGTGTGATACGTAAAAAGTGTGAGTTTTTAATCATGCAAGTTTGGGTGACGATGAGAGGACGTAGAAAAAATGTGAGAAGTCCATGAAAACTAAAAGGCATCTGAATCGCTATATCAAATGCAATCATTAAGCTCTAGGCCTAAGCAAATCTCACCCATCCTAATTATTCAACCCCCTTAACCCTTAACATGTACTTCCACATACCCTAAATAATAACACTATTCGCATGTTCACTAATGTAATTAGGCACATAGCAACATAACTACTCTGACTGCAACAAAGAGAACCCAGGACCTGGATACCTTACCGAGACTGTGTGATGTGTTGCATGCATAGCCATTAATGTCGTTGGTCATTTGAAATTAACAGGGAATTTGTACCTTAAAGGGAAGTCCTTACTTTCCATTCCTAGAGCTGAACGTGTGATGTGAAGCCATAAACGTCCTCGCTGCTGTGTTGTACATGCATGATGTGTGGTAGAACAGTTTCATGTGAGGGAAGAGTCTATATTGGTAGCTTTATTGATTATTTCCCCTCTCAAATATGTCGTGTTTAGTATCCCATGGGCTCCTAAAAGAAGTGTATCCGCGTTAATTGCCACTGCACCCATGTTGAGGTCACACTGATAAAATGGCTAATTCCTTATAGAATTACACCCATGTTGAAGTCACACTGAGAAATTGGCGCATTCCATGTTGAGGTCACACTGATAAAAATGGCCAATGTTATTACAATAACCAACCAATCACTTATCTGTGTTGCTGATGATACTTCCAGATGGAAGTGAAAGCTTAAACTTGAAATGCAATTAACAGTTTGCACTGCCCAGTGACCTCAACAGTAGCATTGTTTTTATAAGGGCATTGTTTTTATAAGGGCATTGTTTTTATAAGGGCATTGTTTTTATAAGGCAATACATTGGCAATCCAGACACAGACTTCCTAGCCAAATAGTGGGACCTCAACATTGGCAAAGGAAACACCTGAAATGACCTCATCACCTGTGCCATTTTTAGCCAAAAGGAAAGGAAATGTTGTGGTTACCAGCCACCATGCTGCGTCTTCACTTCCCAGCTCCCAACAACATGTCTGCATGCGCGTTGGGACCAGCCCAGGCAGAGGCTGTTTACTGATAGTTAGAAATAATATACCACACTAACGTTGTCCCATCGTCTTGCTGTATTTCCTCTCTGACGATCTCTCTAACTCCCTGCGTATTTTGGATGGTCGTCCAGACCCAGGGGTGCCTATGGATGCCACGTCTACTGGCCGGTAGGTTCTCTCCTCTCGGAAGCTCCATGACAGAGGAAACCTTTAAATTATAGTACAGTATTCATAGTCTTCCACCGCTAGACTCTGGGTCGCTTTACTTTGCCTCAGGCATTTTCCTCTTCTTACTTCAGTTTCGAGCGAACAAAATTGTTTTTGTAGTGCGTACGCTGCGACTTTGAGTAGAGCGTGCGTGTGTGTGTTCGAGTACTTGTGTTTGTGCGTGTGAATACGTGCGTGTGCATGTGTGAGTACTTGCTTGTGTGTTTTCAAATCCTCGCGCATGCATTTAGCTTACTCGTGAGCGATACTGTACTAGCTAATGTTCTACTGCCAAACTCTACTGCTACTATAGAGTCTTTCGCTGCAAAGTTGACACTTGCCCTAACTGACGCTACAGTGATGATGTAATATTAGCCTACGGCTCCCTGTAAGGTTAGAAGCTTCTCCGAGTTACAGCAGAAAGGAGTGTTTTCGTTGGCTTTGTCTCATGTTTATAGAAGTTCATTTCCTCGACCGCTCCCAGTAAACAATCTCCTGATGGTCTTGTGCACGTATGGGAAGTACGTTTTATAGGAAGTATCCGTAACAAAGAGCTGCTTGCTATGCAGGAGGCAAGACGGGGCTTCCTATTGAGGGGGTGGGTCCCCTGGGACTCCCCCCACCCTGCTGATTGGTAGATGGTATAGCGTGAGAAGCCTGACCATGTTATTCCAATCAGGAAGTTAAAGCTTGGGAATGTGGTTAGAGAGTGCCATTAATGAACATTCTACCGCCTGCGTCGTTGTTGAGAGGAAACAGTGTAATTGGTGGATGCAGAGGTTTGCACCAGGCAAATGGAAGTTGATGGGTAAACAGTTAGATCCAGACAGCCTAATATAACTAGGGGATAGCAAGCGTACTATGCCTGTCGTGACCATACAGAGGCATGCATGAACAGGTAGTTGCTATGTATTAAGGCTACGCTACTATGGGCTACAATAGAAATAACACTGGCATGTCTTATTCTTGGGGGGGGGGGGGGGGGGCATGCATGCAGACCTTTTGCTGACATCATTACTCGCCGCGTTGCACACGTTACCTGCACTCACTTCATCTGGCAGTCATGGCAGCACACAATGCCATAATGTACCAACTGTGAGTGAAGAATCTCATACTATAGCTGTCAGATCATTTGTAGGTATGATTTGTAGTTGTACAGAAACGTTTAAGCACCTGTTGTCATACCTTGCAGTATCGTGGAGCGGGAGGATAAAAGCCTTACCTGATCACGAATTTTCAATTTCTCTGCACTTTCAGTTGGGCCCAACCTTAAATTTAACAGACGGACTAGCCGTCTACAAAGGCTCGCCCTATGATTACTTGCAGAGGTAGCTGCATGGAAATATTTAGCCACATAAACAAGCTGTCTTGTGACGAAGTCCTGTTTGTTTATATAATATGTGTTGGCTGTTTGGACTTCGCATGGCTCTCTAGTTATAACTAACGTTGTCGTAAGCATATTCTTGGTGCTGGAGACATGCTGCCACTGCGCCACAACTGACTGTGTGTACGTGTTGGATCACACGACTGCAATTGGATTGTTTGTTTTCACCTGGGCTTCTCAAATGTCTCCTTCTAGTAGAGAGAGGAAGCCTGCAGGAGTGGCAGTCGGCCCCTCCATGACCCAGGTATGGGCTGCCTCCCTGGGTTCTCTCTCTCTCTGTGGCTTCAGAGGGGCGCTGTATGACAGTCGGCCCCTCCATGACCCAGGTATGGGCTGCCTCCCAGGGTTCTCTGTCTCTCTGTGGCTTCAGAGGGACACTGTATCCGTCTACTGTAATAATACAATGTAATAGAAGGCCTAATACACCTTCTGTAAATGTGTACTCCCCTTTATTTCGAGATTGAATGTTATATTAAGACTCTAAAAATTCAGGTTAGATGAGGTACAGTGATGACACACTGACTAGCATACATTTTAATAATGATGTCATAGTGATGTAATTAGTCTACCTAGTATTTATAGTAGGCACGTACCCCCTATTGCATAATTCTAGTGCTGCTGCCATGTGCAGGCTTGCAGTGTTCTCACTGCTGTGGAGGGGAATCTCCTGCAGGGATGCATACCCAGCAATGAAGCTGACCTTTTCGTGACCTTGATTATCTCTTTTGTGCTTATATTATGGGGAAGAAATTACCCCGTGTCGTTTTGCTGGGGCCAGCTATTTCCGTTAATGATGAAAGCTGTGAACACTTAATCAATCCCTGGATCCCTGCATGTAAGAAAGTGCTGATTGGTTACTGTGTTACTGGTTGCTATGTGCATGCTAATCGGTGTCTCATCATTGTGCCTGAAATTTTAATTTTTAGTGAGTCTTGTGTAGGCGGGCGTACTGTTATCCCACTGCTGTAGGGCGTCTCTTCCAGGATGCGTACACACGAACAAAGCTGACCATTTCGTGACCAAGATTAGCCTTTTGTACTTATGTGGGAAAGAAATTACCCTTGCTGTTAGGCAGGGGATGAAATCAGTGAACACTAATTAATCCCTGGGTCCCCTGAGGGTGTCTGTGCATGCAAGAAAGTGCTGACTGGTTGCTACATGTATGTGCATGCTAATCAGTGTCTCGTCATTGCGCCTGGAATTAAAATTTTTAGTCTTATGTAGACGGGCGTACTGTTATCTCGCTGCTGTAGGGCGTCTCTTTCAGGATGCGTACACACGAACGAAGCTGACCATTTCGTAACCATGGTTACCCTTTTGTGCCTATGTGGGAAAGAAATTACCCTTTCCGTTTGGCAGGGGCCAGCTGTTGATGAAATTACAAATCCTGGAGGGTATGGTCAGCTTCGTTCGTGGGGGGTTTCCTAAGATTCCAATGCAGTGAGATAACTCCACTAATATTCGATTGTTTATTGGTACAGACCATAGATTAAAAGCTTTTTTTTTTAGCCTCTAGCTATACTAAGCCTCTTTGATAACTTAACATGTAGGTGAAAAACAATTTGTTTATTAATAGCACACAACACACATGCACAAGTAAACACCTGTATTAGGCCTTAACGCAGCACTTGGCAGCCGAGAGCCCCAACCAGGATATGGTCTGTGTGCTATTGCAGTCCCTGGCCACCTGATATCTCTGCGGTGAATATCTTCAACAGCAGGAAAAAAAATTAATTATCACGTTATTTTGGACTTTTTTCCCCCCCTCATTCGTGCTTACATTCTACGGGTTTCAGACCTTCTGGCTCCGGCCGTCGACGGGGAAACACCGTCCCTGGTGCTCTGCTCTGTATTTGGTGCTGTGTATCAACGCATACTTGCAAAACAAATAGTTGCCCTAGTATTCTAAAAATATTAAAATGTTGGGGATTTCTCTTATCTGATTGCTGTTGCCCAACTTGGCAAGAAATTGTCTGCCTGTGTGCGTGTTTTCATGCGTTGCAGGCGTATGTGCATCCTGTGTGTGTGTATGTGTGCTCATTCTTCACGTGTGCACACTGTATGGCTCCCTGCAATACATTAAAAGACTGCATAAACACAACAAACAGTTGAACCTTTCCTGTATAACATCCTCTGGGGAATCTCCCGCCTTGGTACCTGACCAAGGCTGACGGAACTCGAGCATCATTGAGAGCTCCTCAGTACCTGGGGCGGATAGATAATGTCTAAGAAAATAGCAGCTGCTGCAGTCTTAGTCTCTTCCCTTCCTTTCCAGCGGCGAAACGGGGAGGAGATGGAAACAGTGGCCTCAAAGGAGACCTTTATGTTACTGTAGTGTGGTAGAATCTCGCGTAGCTACACTTCTCACGTACTACCAGTATGAAAGACTCCAGCAGGTTTGGGGTAAACAAATTGGTGTTAATCGAGAGTCTCTTTCTACCAACCACAAATTGGCTTCACAAAACATATCATCAATGCCAAATAGTGGACTTTATTTTTGAATCAGCAAATCGGTGTTGGTGACATGTGATGATGTGTTTGTGAAGCCCATTTGATCAAAATGAATACAGAGAACCTGCCAAGATCCTCCTTGAAGTAAAGATTTGTTGTCTTACACTTGCACGTACACTTACACTACACGTGCACCGATTTATTTACCCCAAACCTGCTTACGTTTGGCAGAGTGGGTTTTTGAAGGAATAAGGCTTTTTCTGGAGGATGCTCGATAATCAGTTATAGCATGCCTACTTGCATTTGGCAGTGTGGGTTTGGAGAAAATACACTTTTCTAGAGCCTGGTCAGTAATTAATCACAGCACGCTTGTTTATGTTGGCAGTGTGGGTTTGAAGAAATAATGCTTTTTCTGGAGGCTGCTCGATAATTACTCACAGCACACCTATTTGTAGCAGCTGTTTGATCTTCCTGTTTACTGTAGCAGTTGCTGTGCAATAATGACTTGCTCTCCTAGCAACCACTTAGCAGAGTTTGAAAACAGGTTCAAGATGAAAGCTGACTTTTGTTTTTGAATAACAGTGAGAGAACCCCTTTTCTTATCTCCTGGTCTTGCACATGCACGGATTTGTTTACCCCATGTTTGGCAGTGTGGGTTTGAAGGAATAATGCTTTTTCAGGAGGCTGATTGATAATTTATTACAGCGCGCCTGTTTGTACCAACGTCTGTGTACAGTGGCAGTTGCTGTGCTTCAGTAATTACTTGCATGTGTGCCTCATGTCAGCCACTTGCCAAAGTGTGACAACAATAGTGAGATAAAAAACCTTTGAACAGCAGCAGCGAGAGAATTCTTTTTCTTGCAGTCAGTGCATGACAACACACCAGTAAAGTACCTGCACGCCTTATGCAGAGATAAACACCATGGCCCTGGTATTTCCCATGGGTTGATGAAGCCAGAAAGATGGGAAACCCACAGCATGTGAGGACGGATGGAAAAAAAAAAAGATCCCATAACAAAATAAAATGTATTTTCCTGCGCTTGAGGATGAGGTGTCATGCAGGGTGACAGGAAGCAAAATATCTCATGCCTGAATGAGTGAGCGCTTGCTAAGGGTGGGCTCTAGCTTATAAGAGTGGGCCCTTAATAGAGGGGGGCTCTTATTAGAGATATAACCCATCGGCTCCTGCTAGGGGTTATTCCTCAAGTTAGAGTGACACCTGTAATTCATCGTTTCCTCCCCTTCACCCTCTCCTATCCCACAGCAACCGCCAGAAACTGATGAACTATCGGCTCAAAGAAGACCGTGCCACTGGGCGGTACTACATCTACAACCACACCCCCTTTACCCGGATCTTCCAGTTGATAGACTACTACCGTTCCACGCCCATCAACGCCGAGAGCAATATCAGGCTGCTCCACCCGGTAGCCTCGAAACAGCAGGAGCAGTTGCAGGAGCCTGAGGACTGCTACGTCATCATGGAGCGGCCTGACACAGGTCAGTTCCAACTAGCCACGTTGCCAGGCCCCCTTGTCTCTAAGAGCATGATTTTTTTCCTATTGTGTGGGGGTGGGGATTTTACCGGTCAGCTCCTTGAGATCATACTAAGCAGCATTGAATACTATGTGGCACCAGACAGGGACTACTGTGGTAGCTATTGTAACGGTTCCATCTCTATTAGAAGGGTAGCCAAGGATAGCTGTTGCCTGCTTCAGAACTACAGCTGTCTCTGGCCACACTTACTAATACCAGGCACCTAACAGGGACCCCTATGGTAGCTATTGTAACAGTTTCATCTCTGTTAGTATAACTTAGAGCTGTTGCCTTCTTCAGAACTGCAGCTGTCTCTGGCCACACTTACTAATACCAGGGACTACAGGCAACAGCTTTGTGTGGGAGTGCTATCTGTTTGTGGATGAAATGAAAGTTGTGAAGAATGGCCAGCCTCATTCCCAGACTCCACTTCAGCCTCCACTCCCCAGCTTTTATTGCACAGTGTGATAGAAACTGGGAATGAGGCTGGACTGGGAACGAGGCTGGAGTGGAGTCTGGGAATGGCTACTGATTCTGGGAATGAGGCTGGCTACTACTGGGAACGAGGCTGGAGTGTAGTCATGTGAGGACCGAAACACTTCCCTCAGTACTCTTACATCATGTGACAACATTTTGTTTCAGGTATAGCAGTACACTTTGTTGTAAACTCGATAGTTGTGCGATCTGGTCCTTGAATCGTGCAATCGACGCCAGAGGTTGTTGCATGCAGAAGCTGGGTCAAAGCCAGACGAATCGTTGTCGCGGGTGACGTACCATCTGTAGCAGTGTTTGTAAACAATGACACATCTAGTTTTTGTTTACTACAGGTAGAGCCCCCCCCCCGTGTACGCCCAGCGGCTATGGCCTTTCCAGTTTCGCTAGGCTTATGACACACACCCTGGCCTTGTAGTTAATCAGGGGGGCATAAACTATTGTCTAACATAATCTCCTCTGATGTACCCCTGATCGCTCTATATAAGCCTCCTGTTATCATTCCAATGTAATCAATGACAATTACGATTTGCTTAAAATGGTTCTACCCTAATGCGTAGGGTATGGTACAGGAAGTGAGGTGGATAATCAGCTGGAGAGTGGGACTGTACATTGGGTGGCTGTGTTGTGGATTAGTCTGCAAAGAGAGGGGGTGGGGAATTAGGGGAGGGGGGGGGGGATAGTTAGGGCGTGCTTCACTGCCTAAAGTTCATTTTTTCCATTATAGTAGAGGAGGGGGAAGCCAGTGGGGGAGCGACTGCTGTGCGATGGTTTTGTAATGGGAGCATCCTCCACGTGGGGTATTACTGGTAGTTCAGGGTATGATGCCCCTAGATTGCCGGGTAGGGAGGAGAAAGAGGCGCTGAGTGCCCTCTTGGATGTCAGATGGTTGTGCAATGTTTATGATAAGATTGCACCTGTTTTTAGTATTTCAATCATAAAATCAAAAAAATTAACTGATTGCCAGGGTACAGTCTGCAATACAGCTGGGGCTTTTCCGCATTTAGCAAATAATCTGGAAAGCTAGAGATGGTAGGGAAAACGCCTTGCATCATTGAGATGGTAGGGAAAACCCCTTGCATCATTGAGATGGTAGGAAAAAACCCTTGCATTGTTGCACTCTTGAGCTAGGGGGTTTGTACGTCTGGCTTTTGTTTCAGTTCTCAGCTCAGCCATGTACTGCACTGAGAGCTCAACCATGTACTGCACTGAGAGCTCAACCATGTACTGCACTGAGAGCTCAGCCATGTGCTGCACTGAGAGCTCAACCATGTGCTGCACTGAGAGCTCAGCCATGTACTGCACTGAGAGCTCAACCATGTACTGCACTGAGAGCTCAACCATGTGCTGCACTGAGAGCTCAGCCATGTGCTGCACTGAGAGCTCAGCCATGTGCTGCACTGAGAGCTCAGCCATGTGCTGCACTGAGAGCTCAACCATGTACTGCACTGAGAGCTCAGCCATGTACTGCACTGAGAGCTCAGCCATGTGCTGCACTGAGAGCTCAACCATGTACTGCACTGAGAGCTCAACCATGTACTGCACTGAGAGCTCAACCATGTACTGCACTGAGAGCTCAACCATGTACTGCACTGAGAGCTCAACCATGTACTGCACTGAGAGCTCAACCATGTACTGCACTGAGAGCTCAACCATGTACTGCACTGAGAGCTCAACCATCTAACTGGTACTGGACTGCCACCTTTAGCTATCGCTACTAGCACTCACAGCTTTATCGACTGTAGCTACGGGTCGGAGCCACGTGGAATCAAAGTTCCAAGTTCGACTGTGGTATTGCGTTTATGTGTGTACATAAACGTCTAGTCTACACCATTGCTGATTATTCTTAGTCTTATAAGTAACCGATTATTTTCTAAATTATTGCGATAATTATATTCAGCGCAGGCCTAATTATGGGTGTGTACTCCTCTGGACTAACTCTCAAAAATTTTCTGTATGAAACTAGGCAACGGTCGCTATGGTAACTGTAGTTGCACAATGTCGTTAAGTTTGCCCAGTTCAGCGTATGTGGCAATCCTATTCTGGAATTATTGAGAAAAATGGAACTAAAAGTCGCCTGTACACCCTAGCATTGCATTGCTAGTTTGTTTGTTTTATATTTAGGCATAGAAATTTGCAAGATCAAGAAAAACCCGCTCTGGTGTACTATAGCAACAATTTCTCAATAGTTACATTCCAGGTTTATAACTTCTTTGACTTTCTTTGCAAGACAATACCTTAAGGTGACTATTGTTTATGGGCATGGATTTGGCCTGTTGTTTTGTTATGTCAACTGCATGTACCCTTTTTTTCACTGTACATGCATGCTAGTCTCGTTCCCAGGCTCCCCTCCCATGTGCTATGGAGGGGAGCTTGGCTACATGCATGTAGCTGACACATGTCGTACCAGTGTTGTGCATGTGTAGGTTGTGTTCCGGAAGCATGTGCTGAACACAGTGGTTTTGCATGTGTAGGTTGTATTGTGAGAAACGTGTGCTGAACACATGTGTGTTGACATGATAGTATGTAAACACTGAGCTGTAGGGTTGAGGAAACGCCCACTTCTGCCTGCTAGGGGCCAGCCCCTTTCCAAGCAGCTGTATAGAATCCATTGTGGGGGGTTGATTATCAAGCTGAGTAAACTAATTAAAGACAGGAAATTTTGCCTGTTCACTGAAACAGAAATTTATTTATTTATTTCACAGTTTTACAATTTGCCAGGTGGGGTATATACTGTGAAAGTGCTGACTCAGCATATTACGGCCCACACTACCTAATCACAGTTTGTGTAGAGCCTATAGCCTGGGAACACATTTTGGGATAGGTGTAAGTAGCGATATATCAAACTTTATACACAGTTCCCTCCCTCCCTCCCTCCCTCCCCTTCCTCCCTTCCTCTAGAGCCTACCCCCGCCTCTAAAGACCCGCCCATCAACTCCGCCACTGACTTCGCTAACAGAGGTGACCTGTCTGGCCAGTCCAACGGCAGTGACAGCGGAGAGATTCCTGGACTGCACATGTTTCTACCCAAGGCAGAGGTTAGTGAGCAAAGCTGTTCTGCACGTGTTGCAGCAATTCAGTTTCGAAGTACGCATAGCAACGAGAAATTTAGAAAAATACAATTATTAATAGTTATTTAATTACCAGTTTCGCTGCACATAGCTTACTGTTGAGATTTGGTACCTAAAAGCGATAACGTTCAAGGCCTAGGCCGATAAGAAGGATGCCTAAGCTAGCTACTATATTATATCTGCACAGGTAATTACCGTTTAACCAGCTATGGGCGGGGTCGGAATGTAGACTAGATATTAACTAGTTGCTGCTAACGTAGTCATGTGTGGATCACGTGTTGGGTCGAGACTCTCGGCCCACGTGAGGACATTTTGGTGAAACTGAATTCCTAACTCTAGACTCGTACCCAGGCTTTGTGGCTCAGATTCAATCTCTCAGCCAGGATCAACAATACTAATCTATAATCTATGACATGGAAAGCGTGGGTACGAGGCTATGGCCTTTTACTGCATGTAAATGAAGCTAGGAATCCACACAACACTTAATGACAACAAACTTATGCAGATGTTTTCAAACTTGCTAATGAGCTTGAGGAAACCTTCGCATGATCTCAAGAGTGGAGGCAACTGCCTGTCACTCATCAGTACTCTATCCTGTAATCACCTTCTAATGAGGACAAACTTTGGTTAATGTTCTGAAAACAAACTCACTAATATGCTGCTAATGTGCTCAAAGAAACCTTCTAGAGAGTGGGTGTGTGGTCATCCTACTCAACAGAGTACAATCAAACTACCGTATATATCAAAAGCCAGAAGTACGTATATGCCGACCGGCTCGCGCAGTAGCAACATTGCACGTCTGAAGAAGCCTGCCTTTGAGAACACCACAAAACATGAAGCTGCTTCTACGTCAGAAATATCCGTAAAAGCTAAGACTGCCTTTCTGGAGGCTAAAGTGTTTACACACTGTCAACCAAGCTGGCATTCGTACAGGATTTTGCTGAGAGTAGGAAGACGTTGCACGCTTCCTGGGGGGGTCTTGGGGATTTTTCTAAATGAACCCCTGAGTATACCAGACGCAACCATCAGACACACGGTAGACCAGAGAGCCTGGCTGTGACGCCGGAGGCATCACACGGCAAGGTCTTGGGTAACTTCCCTGGGGGTCGTGTGGACTTTGACTTCACTCTGTCTGTTGCCGGTGTTTTTGAGATCACTGTACTGGAACTTCAGTGATATCATGCGTGTGTCATCACACTGCTGTCAGCATTTGGGCTGGCAGCCAGGGCTGTGAACTTCCGCGTGCTGTGAGTTTGTTCCTCCAAAGCTCAGAGGTGGTTTCCCAGGGACACGGTAGTGTTTCTCCCTCCCCATTGGAAACTAATTTCACATGATTCCCAAAATATGGCAGTATGATATCAGCCATCGGCTGATTAATGATTAATGGCAGCTGTTCAGATGTCTTTGAAGGGCTGTTGTCAGCTGATTGAAGAAGGTTGCCCTGTGTCTGGAGAAGCCTGGTTTTAGGAATGCCAGCATGTGGAATGATGTCAATTGTCTAGACTGTGGCCGCCCCCTCTGGTGTTGGGTTGTTGTGCTAAGAAGGAACGTCACACAGCCATGGAGGAGCTGCTACTTCGGGTCTGAGAAGCCTGAAAGAATTTTCAGGGGTAAGAGTCAAAGAGGAGCCACCTTTAGGCCTGGGGTGTCCGGTTTGCTTTAGCCTCCCCCTCCCTCCCTCCCTCCCTCCCTCTCACTTTCCCTGGAATACTGAAGATGATACGGAATGTGTATCTGAAGTACGTATGTAAAGTGTCCAAAAAGAGATGATGCTGTGGTATAGACCGTGTGCCTGTGTGGGCGTGGCTCCGTATATTATATTGGAAAGTATACGATTTCCGCATACTCGTCGCCATTTTGTAGGGCACTAGAATAGCAGTGCTGTACACGAAGACCTCTTGTTTGGCTCCCTACCAGCGGTACTGACAGCTGGATCGCTTAGTGGCTCACGTGCAAGGCTAGTAATGTGCATGTCATAGTGTAGCGATTTTAGAAAATGGAAGCATATTCTGTGGGATGGCCCTGTCCTGCTACACATCATGGCTACTCAGCTCTTCTGCTGACTGTATTGCAATCCTTTTATGGAGATGCAAGAATTCTGGAACCCCAGTCCCCCCCCCCCTCCCCCCCCCCCTCCTCTGTACGAAACCCTGGCAGTAGTTGTCATTATCATCACTGGCAGCCTTTAGGCCTTTGGTGTGTGACAGACTAGGGATTCCATTTCCTGGGCTTCTGGGACTCGCTGTGATCTCATGGTATTGACGTTGCATGAGAGTGGGCGGTCAGAGGGTTGCACAGACAACCTGCCCCAGGCATTGGCAAGGGATGGGGTATTTCCTTGAGTTTCTGTGGCTTCGTGCCTTTTTTCTCTAAAAGTTCGAAGGTTGTGTTCCCACGCAGTGCTAAACTGGGAAGTATTGTATGATGAAATTAAGTGTTTGTGGTCCTTTTGGACGAGCCCTGACAAGTGGCGACACGTACACACGGTCAAAGCAGTGAATTACTGTATTGATGGAATTTGAGATTATGATGGAATTGGAGGTTCTTTCTATCCTTTTGAATCAATACCCTTTATCTTTTCCCCCTATATGCATGCAGTACACATGTAAGTGATGTACACACAACCTTCATTTGGATTTGATGCATACTTCCTTTGTGGTGTAACGGTGCACAGTGTTTCATATAAACGCATACATGCACATATACACACACACATGCGTGCACACATACATACACATACATACATGTACACATACACACATACATACATGTACACATACACACATACATACATGCACACACACACACATACATGCACACATACATACACACATACATGCACATACACACACACACATATATACACACATACACACAGATCAAGAACGTGATGCAGCCTTACCTCTCTCACGATGGCTGCTACCTCCTACGACCCAGCTCTACCTCAGAGGGTCAGCTCACCATGGCCGTCAGGTGAGGGATAGGTGCCAGGGAGGGCAAGGGTTACACGCATGCCTAAATTTTTATCTGTAAAAATCTTACCCTAATGCTAAAATAGATCTTTTATAATGTTAGCACTAAGTACTATTTAGATACCAGTTGACAGTGCATTACGGGAGGGGGGGGGGGGGGGGATAGTTAGTGTGTGAGGGTAATATAGTGACGGTCGAGGGCAGGATGATGCACAAGCTGAAGGCGAGTGCATTATCTGCCTGAGACTGTTACTATATTGCTAACTAGCCCCGTAATGTGCTGCCAACTGGTGTCTGAAGTATTTAGTGCTCTCACTGACCTGGGGCAGCCATAGGTCTAGTGGGCGTCATTTAGAAAGTGTGAAGCTGTATATTTAACACACACCAAAGTGTGCGTTATGTGGAATTAAAGTGTCGTATGTGATTGATCTTGAGACTTGTGATTCATCGAAGGTCACATGAGTAGCACTGAACAGAGAGAGAGAACATATGTAGTTTCGTTGCTATGAAAACATGAGCATGCTTGCTTGTAATTTTTGTGCTCCTAGCACTTTTACCCAGGGCCCTCCCCCCCCCCAATGCACATGTGAGTATGCAAGGTTGCAGAAATTGGAATCGCTGATATTTAGTCACATACAATGGACCTTCACAGTACCTTCCATAAAGTATGGTAATGGAAGACAGTTTAACGGTAATATGCACACACTCACTGACTCCACACACACACACACACACACACACACACACACACACATGCACACATTCACATAGTCATGGAGGTCAGGTCCTGAATTTTAAGATTGCTAGTGAGAACGGCCAGTACTACATCACCCCCAAGAGAAGGTTCAACTCCGTACAGGTCAGTAGTCTGAAGTCATGCCGCCCTGTTGGCAGCCTATGGAGGTTCAGCACCTTAGTGGCACGGTTCAGCGCCTTAGTGGCACCCTAGGGGGATTCAGCTCCCTAGTGGTATCCTATAGAGGTTCAGCTCCCTAGTGGCACCCTAGGGGGGTTCAGCACCTTAGTGGCACCCTAGGGGGGTTCAGCTCCCCAGTTATTTCAGGAGATGATTACCTACTAAAGCTGGTGGTCGTAACCAAACATGCTTAATTATGTACACTGCAGCGGGTGTACAACTCAGACTAGAGAACTGACTATCACGTTCTGTCAGTTTACATTGTTGTTCACATTTTACTGACTGCAGGAGCTGCTAGCCGTATATCGGACATCCCCAATTCGCAGCAAACGTAGCAGTCAAAAGATCCTGCTGTTCACTCCTATCCATGTAGACCCCAACCTGGAGAAGCATTTTAAGAAGCAGATGACAGAGAAAGGTGAGACCACACCCATTGGGCCAGGGGCCACACCCATTGGGCCAGAGACCACACCCATTGGGCCAGAGGCAGCTGTCATGGTTTTGCTCTTATACTGGCTCGTGAATGTGCCAATCGGATTCACAGGTTTTGTGACGTATCAGTATAGCCACATGAGGCATAGTGCGCTTGCGTATCCCTAGTTACATAGCTTGGTATTACCAATTTCTGAATGCACTGCGATTCACATTTCAGCTCTCATGTCTCCATTTCGTCCATTCCAGCCGCGAAGCAGAACCAGCCCGAGCCCCTCCCACAACCATGGCAGGAGCACTGGCACGACCAGTTCCGCAGGGCGTACTACTACAATCCAACGACGGGGGAGTCAGTCTGGGAACGACCCACCCCTCCAACGAAGACCCGCAGCCTGAGTGTACCCACAAACCAGCCCTCCCCAAGACATACCAGAAGAGTCCAAGACAGACGACTACCCACCACACCAGAAGTTGGTGCCACTCCAACTGTTGCTTCTTCCAGGAAAGTGAGTTCTTCTGCTGGTGGAAGCAGGAAGAGAGACCAGCCCCTCCCTACCATACCAGCCAAGGACTCCACTCCACCGGAGCTACCGCCTCCCAGGGCGGGATCTGATAAAAGACCCCCTAGAATTCCCCCCGCAGAAAGAGATCTTCCCCCCTTGCCCCCCAAGGAAACATCAAATGAAACCCCCATCAGAAGAGGGTTGCCCCCCCTCCCACCTAAAAAACAAGACTCACCGGTTCACACTGGTCTGCCTAGAAGGGAGAGCGCTGCCAAGGGCCTCGTACCGCCCTTACCGCCCAAACAACCAGAGACAGTAGGTAGACCACCATTGCCTCCTAAAGAGCCTGAAAGAGAACTTCCACCTTTACCTCCGAAAGAAGACAGACCATTACCCCCACTGCCGCCAAAAAGCTCAGAAGGACCAGAAACTATCGTCGGCTTTCCTAATCCATCGCCTGTACAGCCACCGATCTCTGGCAGAAAGCGAAACAAGAAGAAAGCGGTTGTTGAATATGAGGATCACGTACTGCCACATCAGTTGAAAAACAACCAGTCACCTTCAGTCAAGAGCCCTCCCCTCCCTGATAAAGGCCCCGCACCACCTCTGCCTGAAAAGACGCCCTCAGGTGCTGCCCCTCCCCCTCCTATCAACATTCCTGCCTCACCCCCAGGTGCCAACGTCCCCGCCCCTCCCCCTCCCCCACCTTCCCTCCCTCCTCCCAGTCCCATCATCCCGCACATAAAGCCCAAACTGGCACCACCAGAAAGCCCAAGTACTGGTCGCCTGTTCACTGCCACAGATCTCTCCAACGCAAGGACACTACTTAAGAAATCACCGGATCTTCGCAGAAGTACAGTAGGTGGTAGTGGGTTGGCAGGTGTTTTTGCTAACGCTATAGACACTAGGATGAACTCCATCCGTAGAGCTGTTACTGATTCAGATGACGAGAGTGAGTTTGAAGATGTTGACGATGACTGGGACTGATCTGATTCAGGCAATTAAGTCAGTCCTAATTAATAATTCAGATCACCGTATTGCCCCTGGCATCACAGTCAGTTAATTGTTTTTAGCCTCAATGTTATTATTTTTGGACTCAAAACTATCGATGGTGACGTAAATATTTTATGTGATTCTCTTGTATGCCTATTAGTTATAGTTCGACGGCTAATTTTTATGTTTTGTGTGAATTTTGTTTCATCAGAGCCAATTACTAATACTCTTGCACTTATCTCTTTTCTGTCCTTATTGCAGTAGCTGTTTTGTGCACAATATGCACTGCTAAAAATTACATTCCTGTAGTCTCGTGACACCAGGCAAGGTACGCCCAGTCACTTACATGTACGTGTACATGCTAGCTATTCTCTCGATTGCATGTTCTAGTGACATACATGTGCTAAAATTTTATGAACTTCATAGAGGATTCTCTATTGTGGGGGTCTGTAATGGACTGTGACTTGTAATTATTACGTTTTGTGCAAAAATAAACATTGTTTAATACCATGATGATTGTACACATTTCTGGCAGTCTTTCCTTCCTCTGTAACCCTTCGACCTGTTCCCCCTTGGACGTGGCTATTGATCCTACAGGAAGTCTATAGATTTACATGGGGAGAAAGCACGCGCATGCCCATTTGTGCACTAGCTTGTAGCTCAAAACCCAATGGTTAGCCCCGATGTGTGAGTTCAGATGAGGTGAACCTCTTCGAACGGAGTCAAACCTATGGATTTAGAAGTGGTCTACAATAAGGCTCTAGCCAAACCTAACCCTAGGCCTAACCTAGTCTCGCATGGCCAGACTCTCGACGAAAACGCGATGAGTTGTAAATGCTGTGGTTCACACATACTTATCGCCCACCCCAGTTGGGGTGGGTGTCAGAACAAGTCCTATATGGGCAGTGGACCAGACTCACACTTTTCTGTTGAGAGTCTGGCCACGCGAGACTAGGCCTAACCAGGGATAATATATTTTTATTACATGTACTGACACGTAATATATTATCCCTGGCCTAACCTAACCCTGAACTCCAACCGTGAACTGTTGGACCAATAGCCACTTTGCTCCACTTTACTTCTCTGCCTTGTATATTAATAAAAATTCAAAATATTATACATGTAACTTGGAAGGAAAAAAGAAACACATTAACTTGGAGGAAAAAAAGTTTACATGGGAGGGGAAAAAAAGTAACTTGGAGGGAAAAAAAGAAGCAAAAGCCTAGGGAGCCTCCCATCCCTCCAGACACCCGGAGCGCTGGATAGGCGATGGCTGGGAATCACAGGAGGCCTTGTAACGTACCCAGTCATCCTTTTAGTTTCGGAGTCCCGAAGGAAGTTACCGACGCATTGGCTGTAGGCTTAGAAAGCCAAGAATCAGATTGCACGCGTGCGCCTCGAACACGCGACCCGATTATTGGGGAGGCCACGTTCCAACCCCAGTCTGTAACCGGAACCGAACGCGCCACCTTGACTTCCCGTCAGGCTGTAACGGTGATGTGCGTTAAATGGAATTGTTCCTAGTCAGCAGCAGGATGGCTAGTTCAAATAAGGATGTTTAATTAGCTAGTCGGGGTAGTACATATCTCTCTCCAACTCTGCGGCCGTGTCAGACAGTGTATGGAGATGGAAGGTGTGTATTGTCTGATAGTGAGAGGGTGAATATGTAGAACATAATGTGTTGGAGTCTGAGGAGTTTATGTGGAGAAGGCAGTTGATCAGGAGGAGGATGGACGGAGCTGAGATTGGTTGAGGAGGATGAAAGTGGACAGAAGGAAGTGAAAGTGGTATACTATTGGGGAAGACATACATGTAGATGAGGAGGTGATGGACTAGTCTCGTGACAGGGATTTGTTGCTGGAATTACTGGAAGAGACAGAAAGAATTATGGATCGGGTGTAGCTAGTCCCTGCTCCGAGTACCTAAAACCATAGATAGTACTCTACTATCTATGTTGGAACCGAGTCCTCCCTGTATGCCCCCCCCCATTAGCTATTGTACTGTATGTCTCGTACGTGATGGCCCAGCAGGACTCAGACGAATGTAATAACCATCAAGCAACACGACACTGTCTAGTCTCGTTCCCAGACCCTCCACACGCACCCCGTCAGAAAATTTGGAACACTCACCATTTTCAGTGAATCCGTAACACACTACTATGCCGCTACTTGATGATAATAACTTGTTTTCCCATTTCTTCCATTTCCATTCCTCCATTTCCCCGTTGCCAAGTGAATACAGGCATCCCCGAAATTAATAGGCACAGTTACAGTTACTCATGTGTGGTACTGTAATTGCATGCACTGTATAACTGTACATTTACAACCACTAGTGCATGTACATGGGGGAAATAGCAGGTACATGAGCCATGTGTAGGAGTACAGCCTCCATACGTGTATGAGTGATGCATGGTGTATTGCCAGTGCTATTCTGTGGTGCTATGGAGCTTTAGTGTCAGTCATTGGGTCGTATCTGCAGGGTTATTCTTTGTTGGTTGTCAAGACACTCTCGCAGTTTGTTTTCCGCTGTTGTCAACCGCTCCTCCAGGATCGACATGGTCTGTGTGTGTGTGTGTGTGTGCATATAATATAAGATTGTACAGTAGGTGCAAGAAAGATTGGGACTGCTATCTGTATGATATTATTAATATCTCAACAGTAATGTTGCTGCTATTAGAGGGGGCACTCTAAAATCCGCTCTCTTTCTGCTGATACATCTCAGGAACAGAACAAGCTACTTATAGTCGAGTGTATGAACAGCACACTTCAGAGCATATAATACGCTGATGACATCATTTAATCGAATATCATCAGGGAGTTCCATAGCTATGGCAACGATACTCCTTGTAATCCATATTAACTAGGCATGTAGGATTTCGTTCAAGTGTGAAGCAAATTGATCATTAGCCTTGTTCCCAGTCCACGAGGGGTGGTGTGGCCTGGGTACGAGGCTAATTGGTCATAGCTACTGCAATCTGACATTTTCATTGGAAAAAGTCTACAATGGAAAAAACAGCCTTGTTCCCACTTCCCACCAGACAACAATTTTTTTCCTAGCTAGCTACACAATGTGAAGCTGCAGCTGCAGAGTGGAGCCTGGGGACAAGGTGTACTGGAAGAGACAAGGCTCACTTCACTGCCTAGTCTATCGCCTCTCTGCGCCCACCACCGGAAAGGCCGGTGGTGGGCGCAGAGAGGGTCTAGCTCGATTATTCACTGCCTTGCATTGTTGCACAGTGGGACCACAAACACTGCCACCCACCACTCGTACCACACCTGTGTGAGGATGTCCAGCTGCCCCACAATGTGCTCCAGCGTGTTGGCCAACTGAGGGGACATGGTCATCTGTTCGAGGGGTGTGGTCTGGGGAATCCCCTCAGGAGGGGCGTGGTGGCTCAGTGGGGGTGGGGCAGCACTACTTGCAGTTCCCTCCTCCTGCAGGGCATCAGTAAGTACATCTCAAAGTAGGTGAGGATTCCAAAAATTCTCTAGTCATAGTGAAACCCCTAAACACCCTTGTCTTGGTTACTGGGGTGTCCTTCTTTCAGGGGTCAGGTTCCTCCTCCCTCACTCCCTCCCTCCCTCCCCCCTCAAGTCAAGCAGACCATATGCAGACAGTATACAAACAAATTGAAACGATATACAGGTAGTATGAGAGCAATGTGCAGAGGCCCTGCAGACCATACGCAGACAGTATTCAAACAATATACAAGTAGTATGAGAGCAATGTGCAGAGGCCCTGCAGACCATACGCAGACAGTATGCAAACAATATACAAGTAGTATGAGAGCAATGTGCAGAGGCCCTGCAGACCATACGCAGACCATACGCAGACAGTATGCAAACAATATACAAGTAGTATGAGAGCAATGTGCAGAGGCCCTGCAGACCATACGCAGACCATACGCAGACAGTATGCAAACAATATACAAGTAGTATGAGAGCAATGTGCAGAGCTGTGCCAAATGGGCTCACCGGAGGCTGGTCGGGTGGTCGGTGAAAGAGCTGTGGACCCACATTTACCACGTTTGGAGGGCGAGAGACGTGGTCCCTGGGAGCTCGGTCTGCATCCAGCTTTGGAGGGGAACGTTTATCAAGTGTGAGTGTGAGTATGTGTGTGTGTGCATGTGTGTGCATGTGTGTGTATGTGTGTGCGTGTGTGTGTGTGTGTGTGCATGTGTGTATGTATGTGTGCGTGTGTGTGTGTGTGTGTGTGTGTGTGTGTGTGTGTATGTGTGTGTGTTGGTGTGTGTACCTCATGTGTGTCCTGGCTACTGGTGAGGGTGTGATGGGGAGGGGGAGGATCGTGGGTGTGGTGAGAGACGGGAGCCGCTCTCTTGCGCTGGGAACGCAGCACTATCAGGGGAGAAGAAGGGAGGGGAGGGAGGGAATGGAGGCACTGGCAAGATACACTCGATTTTTGCTCAAGTGCACCGCCTCCCCTGCAAAGAATTATTAGTTTGTTTGTTGGTAGTTTTTTTCCGCACTGTAAACAAACACTGGGCAGGAGTACAACCTGGACTGGAACCTGGGAATGAGGTTATAAATATAGACACTAGTTGGCTATTCATGCTTATGAAGTTTCTTCAATTCCAACCCGAATTTCACATCAAAAATATCATCAAATTGCAATTTGATATTTTTGATGCGAAATTCGGGTTGGAATTGAAGAGACTTCATAAGCATGAATTCTACTAGCCAACCGAGAGAATCCCTGAAGAACTAGTTGGCTATCTCAAAGATACCACATGGCTAACTTACAGTCTCATACCGAGGCCTTCCCTCATAGCTTTTTAGTAGCCATGGGAAGGGGAAGCGTTTTCCCCCCCATAACTATGAAAAGGTGAGAGGCTGGCGAATGTACCTTCCTGATAGTCCACAGTGTCAAAGTTAGTTTTCCAAACCAAAACCTGAGTATGGAACAGAATGAAGACACAGTGTGCATGAGTCTGAGTCTGTGACTCCACCAGAGGCAAGGGAATGTGTACCTGCTCGTCCGCTCCCACGGAGGCAAAGAACTCCCCTGACGGGGAGAAGGCCACACCCATTGCCGGACCCTGAATGACAGGAACAGACATTAAGTAGAATTACTACCTGCAGTTCAAGCCGGCTCTGTATATTACAGCATGTAACTGCATAACTGAATACTAAAGGTAAATTCCTTGAATAATAAGGACATGAAACTGAGCTAGATACTCTACGTGTGCTCCTGGTTCTAATTAGTTTCACCAAAATGTCCGAACGTGAAGTACGCATAGCAACAAGAATTTTTGCAAAATGCAATTATTAATAGTTATTCAATTATCCATTTCGCTGCAAATAGCTTACTGTTAAAATTTGGTACTTAAAAACGGTAACGTTCAAGGCCTAGGCTGACAAGAAGGATCGATGCATAAACTAACTACTCTACATAGCTGCACAGATAATTACCATTTAACCAGCTAGAGGCGGGGTCAGAATGTAGTTAACCAGCTAGAGGCGGGGTCAGAATGTAGTTATCAATTAGCGGGATCACGTTTTGGGCCGAGACTCTCGGCCAGCAGGAGGACATTTTGGTGAAACTTAAGCTCTCTGTCAGGGTACTTGAATAGCTCAGTACCAAACTCCTTGAATAGTAAGGACATATTAGGTGCCAGATTCTTTCTGCTGATTATGAGCTACTGTCCACTCACCTTGTGGCCATGTAGGGTGTAGAACGGTCTGCCCTCTAGAAGGTCAAATATCTACATGTATCATGGAGAAAAAAAAATTAAACTGACAGCAAGATCGTTGAGGGTGTGAGCCACACGCACACGCACGCCTTCAGTGAATGGTCGCTGGAAGCCGAGAGGAGGTAGTTACCAGCCACACACACACACACACACACACACACACGTGCCTTCAGTGAGTGGTCGCTGGAAGCTGAGAGGAGATAGTTGCCAGAGGGGTGAAAGGAGACACTGTTGACTGCTCCAGTGTGAGCTGAGGGGGGCAAGAGAGTGCACACGGTAGACCAGGCATCACGGCAAATAAGCACATTCTTGATAAGACTTCTAGACACCATTGTAGAGTCATTCCCAGTCTCCATTCTCCATTCTCCAGTCTATTGGCTTACAAGATGCAAGTAAGTGAAGTGAAGAATGGGAATGGAGATTAGGAATGGGTTCTCGCCAGAGGACGAGCAGTATGCCCAGTCCCACTGACCCTGGTAGTGTTGTAATAGCTTGTTCACTCTGACGTCCCAGATCTGTGGGACAGAGATGCAAGTATGCCATGTGAGATCTCACTAGCATGTTACCGTTTGATGGGGTAAAACATAGCCTTGTACCCAGGCCTCCTCTCGCAGATTTTTTCGCAGCCGCATTTTTTTCCATGGCTGCGAAAACAGCCGCGAGAGGAGGCCTGGGTACGAGGCTAGGTAAAACAGAGGTCTGGGGTGCAACTAGGTCAAAGTGGGGATTATTATACCTTCACAACATTGTCAGTGGTTCCCACACCGATGCAGTTGCCATCAGGATGGAAGGCCACACTGTTCACAAAGCTGGGTTGTGGTGAGAGAGAGAGAGAGAGAGAGAGAGAGATTCATCTTACAATGAGCCATGTAACAAGCTTGGTATACATGTACATGTACGTTAAGAGCTCGTGTTTTTTCTGCAATCTGAATACCCCTTGGCAGTCTCATGAAATTGACATATACACGAGCAAATTCACAAACTACTGTAACACTATCATGGGCATACTTTTCTAGCGATACAGCTACACATAATGGGCCTACATAATACAGCCACCTCTCTATCACTCTTAGCGTGAATCTGACTACAGTACTGAGGTTCCACTGGATAAAATAATGACATTGATATTATTGCCTCCAAAACTTGATTATCAAGTATTACGATGTGATGATATTATTGCAATATTGCCCAGCACCATGTACTTTGGAACCCAGCAAGATGATGTTTATAGGAAGACTATTATACAGAGTGATCATATTACGAAGGATTCACTACCGTCACAACTTGTTGTCATGATTACAGGGAGAAAACAGGAATTAGGTTCATGAGCTCACCCTCCATGCTCGTAGTAGGTGTGGACACACTCCTTGGATTGTCTGTCCCACAAGCGGACGGTCTTGTCGTCGCTGCCAGAGACGATCAGTCTACCGTCTGGGGAGAAGCAGGCACTGCGTACCCAGTTGCTGTGGCCACTCAATGAGAACTGGAACTTTTGTCTGTTCACTGTCCACACCTGGTGAGGAGGGAGAGAGTTAGCGAGGAGGGAGGAAAAGGAGGAAGGGAGATAGAGGAGGGGGAGGGGGGTGGTGGAGGATGGGAGTGGTAGGGGAGAGTGGGGGTGGTAGGGGAGGGGGGTGGTACATGTAGTTTGTACACAGGTACCATAGATATCGACTGAATGATAGTTTTCCTCATTTTCTAGCCCACTTACCTTAATGGTCTTGTCATCGGAGGCAGTGAGGAGGGAGTGTCCATCGCTGGCAAAGTCTACACACCTCACAGAGGCAGTGTGAGCTCGAAAGACAGTTGACTCTCCTTTCCTGGTGTGTGTGTGGGGGGAGGGGGTGGGAGGGGTTAGTGAGTGGAGTGTCCACAAAAATTGCATACAGAGTCTAGGGGACCCAAATTTTAGTGCCAAAATTCCTTAATAAGTCATTTTTATCCACTAAAGCTAGAGCAGAGAGTCCTGAAAATGAGGTGTGCAGCTGCTCACACGCTGGGGATCCAGAGACGGACAGTCTTGTCCCGTGAGGCAGAGGCTACCAAATGCCCTGAGGGGGAGAAGGCCACGGACAGAATCGCATCCTGGAGGGGAGAGGGGTAGCTGCGATTATCAGTTGGTAACCATGGCAACTATTATGTTTGTTTTTTTCAACTGGTATTACAAATACGGCACTGCCTTTCTAAATTTACTTTGTGCCCGATGAAGCGATATGCTCTGGCCTGGGGCTTGAAGTGCCACACCATCAAACAGGAGTCCATGGAACCAGTGGCTGCAGGGCCAGAGAGAGGGGGTTGAGAAAAACAGGTTTTAAGCAAATTGCATGCAGTAATGGGTGAACGGACAGATGGGTGGGTGGCTGGTTGGATGGAGGGATGGAGGGTGGTAGCTGCATGACTGGCTGGTGGATTGTGCATGAGTGCGCTACACGAGATTTCCTCATCCCCCCAGTCATGTGACCCGGAAATGAGGTTAGTCCTCACCCAGCTGCTTCATGTTAGGGTTGAAGGAGACACAAGTGACGGTGTCTCTGTGGCCCTTGAAGTGGCGCTCAAGTGATGGGTCCTCCTGGTAATTGGGGGAGGGGAAAACAATCGAGTTACTGCTGCCTTTCCGTAACATACATGTACTTTAATTTATCTGTATAGTTCTGTATATTCAGTATAGGGGAATACAGCCCCAGCTGCAGAAATATGAATGCATGTATATGTATTAAACACTCGTTCTACATGCAGCTAGCTAGGCGGGGACAAGTATATATTTGTATATATGTCGTGTGCATGCAGGACTTCCTGGAAGACCAGCCAATGGCTGAAGGAACCTTCCTGCTTACAAATACTTATCTATCTATCTATCTATCTAATCGTGCAGGCTATAATTCCTATTTAATACCCACCATAACAAAGTCGACTCCGTATCATCCACAATGAGTTAGGTGGTCAATTGCTATATGTATAAATACACATCAGCTGCAAGCCATTCGCTTACCAAGTTAGACATAGCAGCTGATGATAGCTGGGTCGGCGTTTTCAGCTGAGCTGTGCTACACTGTAAATATTTCAAATTTACCGCCTAAATCTACGGGCATCCACAAAATTATGCCGGCCAAGGTCAAAGGGCAGCTAATTGCAGACCTGCCTCCACAAGTAAAAGGTAAGCGTTTGCTGCTGCTTGAGTAATCATTTGGCATTTAACAAGACCAGCATCATTCTATGACACAGTCAGTATCATGCACCCTAGCTTTCCACTCACTGTCTCAGCCCACATGCTCCTTTGCAGGCCATGTCTCTTCTGACCAAGGCACGCTCTCTGGTCCAACACTACAGCTCCCAGCAGCTCTATGACACTGCTCTCTTTTGGGCCAACAAGGCCCTCACACTCTCCCACGGGGCCATCGATGACCTCACGACCTACGCCCAGACTCTGTACCACTGCGGCCAATACCAGAGAGCCATCCACGCCCTCCAGGCCAGTCCCCTCTTAGCAAGGTAGGCCAGTCCCCTCTTATACAGCAAGGTACGTAGGAGTCTACCATCGCCTAGCTAGGCTGCAGTACCAGAATCTTTATGGAGGGTGTACCGTGTAGCCAGAGCCAGCATACCTAAGCCAGCATACCTAACCCTAACCCTAACCCTAACCCCCCCCCCCTCCCCCTAAAAACTGGAGTGGAGAGTATGTACTGCAAGCGATGTAAAAACTGGAGCGGAGAGACTGGGAATGAGGCTACTACTGATACTGTGCCCCTATGGTACATCGTGTAACTTACATATATATGCTGCCTTCTCCCACACGCAGTAGCCCGGCTCTAAGGTACCTCGCAGCCAAGTGCCACTCAGCTTGCAAGGAATGGGAGGAAGCCATAGCACTACTGAAGCCGACCACAGATGAGTTTACAGCCAGCACCTCCGAACAGCAAGACAGCACCGTAGAATGTCAGGTGATCGGGAACATCCGCAGTGCCTCCTTAGTCCTCCAGGGGATTGCCTATGAGGGAATTGGGAGCCTCCAAGATGCGGCAAACTGTTTCAAGGAGGCAATCGTCGTGGATGTGTTCTGTGAGGAGGCCCTCGAGAGGCTGTGTAAGCACTATTCCCTCACGGCCGATGAAGAAAAGGGTCTCCTCTCTTCGCTGCCATTCAAGAAACAGTGCACTGTGGAAGAAGAGAAGATGCTGAGATTTTTGTATCAGTCGAAGCTGGGTCACGGCCATAAGACGGCCCCTTCCAAGGTTCACGGATTCCTACAACCCCTGTATGGAAGCCGAGATATTCTTTGCAGCACTGCCGAGCAGCATTTCCAAGATATGAACATCGAAGCCTGCTTTCAGCTCACTTCAAAGATTCTGGAGCAAGATCCCTACCATGGCGACGCCCTCCTGCTGCACATAACCTGCTGTGTACAGAAAGGAAGGGTAGAGGAACTGTTCTCCCTCGGCCAGCGGCTAGTCAACTACTTCCCGCAAGCTTCCCTAGCTTGGTACGCTGTCGGCTGCTACTACATCGTCGTGAAGAAACACCAGAATGCCAGGAAGTACCTCACGAAAGCCATCACCCTCGACCCCCAGTTTGCTCCAGCCCACATGGCCTTTGGTCTCTCTTTTGCAACAGAGGGAGAGCACGACCAAGCCATCGCTGCTTTCTCCAACGCCGCTCGCGTCATGAAGGGCTCGCACCTTCCTCTCATGTGCCTTGGCCGGGAATATTTCCTCACGGGAGCGACATCCATCTCAACTCGATTCATGAAGAGTGCCCTAGCCATGGCCCCACACAACCCGGCCCTACTTCAAGAAATCGGCGTAATGCTTACCAACTCGGGGAACTATGTAAAGGCTGAGAAGTATCTGAAGCAAGCGATCGCTCACCTCCGCTCCACCGACCCCCACACCACCCTGCAAGCCTGGGAGCCTGTCTACAACAACCTAGGCCACGTCTACAGGAAGCAGAAGAAGTACGATCTAGCCCTTAAGATGCACCGTCAAGCTCTTCAGCTGGCCCCGAACCATCCGGACACTCTCAGTGCTCTGGCATTTGTGCACCTACTAGAAGGAAGATATGAGAAAACGGTTGAATTCTGCAATCAGAGTTTGCTTTTGAAGAGGGAGGACCACTTTACTTTGGAGATCTTGCGCATCGCTATGGAAGAGATGGCAGCCCTTCCTCTGTGGGAATCAGACCCAGTAGGACTTGAAGAACTGGATCTGGGGAATGAAATATTGAAATTGGACGGTACTAGTGGTGAGAAGTCTGCATTCCATGAAGCCAGTGCCTACAGCAGTGACAACAGTAGCATGGTAGTGGAGTAGAATTTGGTGGAGGAATTCAATTATGTAACTGATCTCGAGCTCACGTCTTGTAAACTTTGGTAATCTTAATGAAGGGCTTCATCAAGCTAACCCAAAATTAATGAAATTGCATGAAATGCACAATAATTTTCAGAAACATGCTATGGGCATACAAATTAATTTCGAATTTAGTATTCGGTGTGTTTTGTAGCTACTGAATAATTCAGTAGCCATCAGCCCGTCAGAATTTCCCAGGCTTAGATAGATGGCTATATTTGTGGTATTTCTATAAGAGAAACAAGTTAACTTGAAGAAAAAAGAAGCCTGGACAGTCAAACAGATAGAGGACTATTAATTTTCAAGTAAGCAAGGTAATGCAACACCAAAACAGAGCACAGAAAAGGGAAAAAAGGCAATTATATTAAGGTTAAAATAAACCAAACAGGTTAAGAAAATTTTTATTAAATGTATAAAAATTCAAAAACATATACATGTAACTTGGAGGGAAGAAAAACTTGGAGAAAAAAAAGTTTACATGGAGGAAAAAAAAGTAACTTAGAGAAAAAAGAAAAAATTAACTTGGAAAAAAAAAAAAGCAAAAGCCTAGGGAGCCTCCCATCCCTCCTGGAGTGTCAGACACCCGGAGCGCTGGATAGGCGATGGCTGGGAATCACAGGAGGCCTTGTAACGTACCCAGTCATCCTTTTAGTTTCGGAGTTCCCGAAGGAAAGTTACCGACGTATTGGCTGTAGGCTTAGAAAGTCAAGAATCAGATTGCACGCGTGCGCCTCGAACACGCGACCCGATACATGGGGAGGCCACGTTCCGACCCCAGTCTGAAACGAACGCGCCACCTTGACTTCCCGTCAGATGTGTGCAAAATTTAGGCTTATATACCTGTAACGGTGATGTGCGTTAAATGGAATTGTTCCCAGAATGAGCGCACAACTGCAACAGGATGGCTAGAGCGCCCCCCCCTGTAGTACAAGCACAGGAAACAAAGGTTAGGTAGCTACAGATAGCGCTAGTTCTAACTATGAGCCTGGCTCATACAGGCCGCATAGCTTAGTACACACATCCTACTTGTCACTTGTGGCTCAAAGACAGCTAGTGTACTTGTGTGGAGATGGAATTGGCCGGAAGGTGTGTATTGTGAAGGAAAAAAACCCTATAGCTTCTGGGCGGTCAAACAATTCTTCCCAGGCTTAGTACTGATATATAGAGAGATACTGTTTATGGTATTTCTATTGAGAGAAACAACTTAAGTTGGAGGGGGAAAAAAAAAGAATTAGCCTCCCTCCTTCCTGGATGGTCAAACATAAACAGGCCTAGTTGGACAAAAAAAGAAAAGAAACCCTAGTGAGCCTCCCATCCCTCCTGAAGGGTCAGACACTTAAAAACCCTGGGATCAGATAGAACTTTTCTGCCAGAGGTATGCCACTCCAGAAGCATTGGATTGGGAATCACAGGACACAATGTTGCCCAGTCATCCACTTAGCTTCGGAATTCCCAAAGGAAATTATCAACATTGGCTACTAGGTCTTAGAAAGCCAAGAATTGATATATATGTACGGGGGCCCCGATCCCCAACTCGATTGGGTAGGCAACGCTCTGATCCTGGCTGTTAACAAATGCACAGAAAAAATGCATGATAAAGAGTAACACTGAATACTGCACTGAATATATGAGAGCAGGAATGTTGAGGAGGGAGGTATAGAGGCCCAAGAGACAAGATAAAAAAAATGAAAAGATGAGTGCCAATGTTTGCAACACTAAATGCTAGAGTGTGTCCACAGGGGGCAGGGAACAGGTAGTGTCCACTGGGCAATCGGGAGGCAGGGAACAGGTAGTGTCCACTGGGCAATCAGGAGGGAGAGGACACCCGGTGTACGCCCCGTTCTCCACTGCATACTGGACATTCAGGAGGCAGGGAACAGGTAGTGTCCACTGGGCAATCGGGAGGGAGAGGACACCCGGTGTACGCCCCGTTCTCCACTGCATACTGGGCAATCGGGAGGCAGGGAACAGGTAGTGTCCACTGGGCAATCGGGAGGGAGAGGACACCCGGTGTACGCCCCGTTCTCCACTGCATACTGGACATTCAGGAGGCAGGGAACAGGTAGTGTCCACTGGGCAATCGGGAGGCAGGGAACAGGTAGTGTCCACTGGGCAATCGGGAGGCAGGGAACAGGTAGTGTCCACTGGGCAATCAGGAGGCAGGGAACAGGTAGTGTCCACTGGGCAATCGGGAGGGAGAGGACACCCGGTGTACGCCCCGTTCTCCACTGCATACTGGATGAGTCGACACCAGTAGGGATCCTGAGGGAGCAAAAGAGCAGTGTGCTAGCTCCTCCCACCACTGACAGTGATAGTCTCGCGTGGCCAGACCCTTCCCGCCACGAAAAACGAGGTAAAGTAAAAAGGGGAGGAGTAAAGGAAGAAGGGTCTGGAGACTCCGAACAGGATGTCGTAACCTCTGCCAAAATCACGGCAGAGCCGATCAGATTGCAGCAGTCATATGACTAGGTAATCGATGCAAAAAAAACAACCGCTGACTCTCTACTTCATGCAGGACTAGGACGTGTTTTGTTGCCTTAGTGCTTGTGTAGTAGTCTTCTCTGAGGCTGTCAATACAACAATCTTTCTTGCACAGGTCACATGTATTATTACGTAATACGTAAAAGTAGTCTAATAATTACATTCCATTGTAAAACAGCTTCCTGTTCGGAGTCTCCAGACCCTTCTTCCTTTACTCCTCCCCTTTTTACTTTTCCTTGTTTTTCGTGGTGGGAAGGGTCTGGCCACGCGAGACTATGACAGTGAGTGAACCTAGAACACTATATTACGTAAAAAGCAATGATTGTACAACAAAGTCTTGGTCTGCAAGTAAACTCAACTCCCTAACCATCAGTCGCAAGTGACTTTCATCAGCTATGTGGGTAAGTACCTGTGTTAGGAGATGAGGGTTGCCAATGACGACCAAGAGGGCCTGTGCTCGGCTGATGGCAACATTGAACCTCTTGGGGTTGCTAAGGAAACCGAGGTGGTGACAACGATCAAACCCAAGCAGGTCTTGGGTTGAACGAACCTACAGACACAGGAAACAGACTTTGACTTGAGCAATCTGACTATCACGCAATTGACTTGATAGTCCTGCGACAATTACATGATTATCATAAGACTATCAGTAAAAAAAATCACATGACCGATGTAAATATCACAAGATTGTCACATGATTGCCACATGACGCACAGTGGAGATGATGATGGCCCTCCTCTCCTGCCCCTGGAACTCCTCCACAGAGCCGACCTTCATCTCCTCAACACCCACTCGCTTGAGCAACAGACGAATCTTCTCCACCTGAGGAGGAAAAGAGGTAGCCACAGTTCTTCTCCCAGCTTCTGAGACAAGTAGAGAGTCTGGAATCTACTGCATGTGTGTTTGCTTCCCCAACTGTGCCATCGTATACTGTACACTGAATAACAGCTGTAGAGTGAAGCCCGGGAATGAGGTTAACAATACCCACTTTTTAAATTTTTGTGTAGCTCTGGGCTGCGTGGTTGTTCAGTTCTCATGCCGTTGGACTTCAGACTTTGGTATTTGAAAGTTTTTTGGTGATAAATTCTTACCTTATAGGTTAGGCCAAAGTTGTGAATTACGCCTTCCCAGGATGTATAGCTGCTTTCAATAACCACAATGCAAAGGAAAACCCTGGTCGTTTAGGCATCACAACATTTCATGATTGATGTATTAACAAATAATAGTGGAATGACATCATATGACATAGCACGTAATGAGGGAAATCCCCAGCCTGTTTCTTGCCTGTTTCCTGTACGGAGTGATGATGCCAATGTCGGAGACCTTGGGGGCAAAGGTCGAGTTGTCCATCAGTGCCTGTACATACTTCACAACCTGTAGGGGAACAAGAGGTAGCTGCAATAGCTCAGCTTCAAGAGGGTTAATTAATTAATTAACGTATTACCTGTACAGCTTCCACAGGGTTAAACCACGAAGGGCTGTTCCCCTCCCTCATGTTGTCCCCCTGTGTCCCGTGAAAGACGAGGGGGAATCCCCTCATTGGCAGCAGCTCCCAGCGGCAGAGGCAGTGGGTAAGGGTGGGATCGGCCCTGGGCTGGAGTTCTCCATCATAGAAGACATCCGAGTAGAGTTGGAGGAGGGACTCGTGAGAACGATAGTTGTCTATCAGCTTCGTGACCTAATATGGAGAGAGGGGAGAGGCAGTAGATAACAGACCACACTCGTGGGTATTAGCAACATTACTGCTCGTTCCCAGGCCTCTGCGTCGCTTGCAGGGGAAGAGCCCGCGTCGCTTGCAGGCCCTTGTCGCTTGCAGGGAGAAGAGCCTCCGTGTTGCTTGCAGGGGGAAGAGGCTGGGAACGAGTATAGTCCTAATTCAAGTGTTGAGCATGCCAACTTTTAAAAAGATGATGCAACATGAAACAGAAGTCTCCAAATTGGAGAGTTCTGGTTATAACTAATTATTCAGTTAAGTGAGAAATCATGTTAGTAAATGAAGCATTAATGGAACAATAAGAGTTTACGGAAAATTTTAATGTGCTACGATAAGTTCACTTATGCAAGTTCAAATACAGGCATATCCAAATTAGGTGACGTAGCATCCTAAAAAGTGCTCACCATACAATGGTGTCTGGGTCACAGTATAAAAATGTAGTATCCTGAGAAGTGCCCAAGTCATAGTATCCATGTATACTGGGTAACAGTATACAATAGTATCCTGAGAAGTGCCTGAGTCGTAACACACTAGTATCCTGAGGTAGTGCTCACCATGAGAGGGTCATAGTTGCCGTGGTCGGCAAACTTCCTCTGGTTCCTCTGGTAGGCAGGTCTGTCCGTGAGCCGCTCCAGGAGGGAGAGTCCAAGGCCGAGGGAGTCAGCCATGGAGGAGGAGAGGACCGGGCCCAGCTGGAAGGGGTCCCCTGCCAGGGTCGTCTGGCCGGGGGGAACGAGGAAAGAGATTAGGTCACTGACTCACGGAATTGGGATTCATGGAATATTAACGCAAGTCGAGAAGTCAGGAAATTAGCTCCAGGTCTCCACATACTACAAGTTCTACAATATCCATAAATACATGTACCTCTCATAATTATGTTCTGATATACCTTCCCTCCACTTCAAGTCATGCACACACACATAGCGCGCGCACACACACACACACAAACCTCCCTCATAGAATACATGCGCACGTTTGCATATACAAGCAGACAGACAGACACACACACCTGTCCCAGAGTGCCAGCCAAAAGGGTCACGGGGACCAGACACTCCGGCTCCGTGGCTTGCCCCGCCTCATCCACAAACACGTGGGAGAAGTGCCCCACCCCCAGCCCCAGGCTATGGAGGATGCCCGCTGTGACACAGGTGCTGACAATGATACGGCTTCTTGAAGCCACAACAAGGCTGTCAGTGTTCAAGCAGTAGGGTTGGACGGAGGGGGGAGGAGGCTGGCATCGCTGTACCGCATTCAGCCGCACCATCACACCCGGGTTCATAAGTCCACTGAGGTGGAGCCGCTCTGCCTGAGGGGAGGGGCAGCACTGTGACTGAGGTGGAGCCGCTCTGCCTGAGGGGAGGGGCAGCACTGTGATAGCGCATAGTGCTTTTATATTCAAGGGTTGAAGCTAACCAACCAAGCTGTTTTAATGCCATGTGCCACGCCCAGCAATTCTCGCAAAGTGAGGATATGTCAGGTATCACTTTTTAGGCATCTGTTATTGCAGTAAACCATACTCACCAGCAAATCTGCAGCACTGTTGGAGGGAGCACAGGCCAGGATTCTACTCCCAGTAGACAGACTGTGAACCTATAATGAAATCATATGGATCATGTAAGATCACCTGAGAGCCACATGCAGCAATATGCCACACCCTACCTGCAAAATTGCCTCAACTAGTGTCACTGTCTTCCCAGTACCAGGAGGACCAAATAGGATGTAGGGGGCGGGGTGGCATTGGCCTGCAAGGATCCTACCGACGGCCGCTTTCTGTCGAGAGTTTAGGCTAGCATTGAAGAACTGCCTGTCCCCTAGCTTTAGGAGAGGTGGCTTGGCATACGGCTGGCCCGGGAAGAGAACTGGGAGGAGGGAGGGGGAGGGAAGAGGACGGTGAGAAGGGCGGGAGAAGGGGGAGAATAAATTACAGGCTTCTATAACTAGATATTATTCTAGCAGCGCATGCATCTTTCAGGGACTATGTTGCAAAGGGTCTGCCAATATGATCTGCTTTTAAAATTTCCGAGGGCACATGTGGAGTGAGAACCTTTTGGTCCAATGACTTGAGCGTTTTCCACTGCATTGTGCATTCTCCTCAGAGGTGTCCTAGCAACCAGAGATCACATGACATCACATGACTCCACAAATATATAGCATGCATGTCCAAGTATTAGCATAAGTTATACCATAAGAGTCAACTGCACTCATAATCACCTGGTGAATGTAAACATTACATCATAGTCTTCATTGTTGAAGTGCTCGTGAAATTCCTCCGAAAACCTCAGCAGTACGTCTTCCCCTCTCACCTGTAGAATGTGAGGGGTCCAGCGGCTGTCAGACCCGACACACAGGACTAGCTAGCGGCTACAAATCCTGTCAGACTGGATACACAGGACTAGCTAGCGGCTGCACACCCTCGTTACTCACCTCATGAATAAATCCCTCCCAGTGAGGACTGCCCTCGTCTCCTCCTACAGTGGGTAGAATGCAGCACCCCACCGTATTTTACGACGTACTTTGAGACTAAGGCTTACTTGCTACATGTACTACTGGCACCCTACTGAGGCAGAGCAAGGCGGAATGGCAGGTAACAGCACATCACACTTAGTCACTTGATGTGTTGACAACAAAGTCTAACCCCATGCACTCCTCCACATCTACACACACACACACACACACGACTGACCTGGTGGACAGAGAATCACCTTGTCCCCCACTAGCACCGAGGGTCTCCCCTCGGCCAGACCTGGTACCGCCAGGGAGAGGGCGGGGCCACAGCGGCGGAGGCTGACCTGCAAAGCGGATGGAGGCGTATGTGGCAATTATGAGATGTGACTAATTGCCAGATAGAAAGTGAGGCAAGCAATCATGTAGCATGGAGACACCACATATGGATGACGATTCACTGACAATACTGCATCACTGCTTTTAGCATCATCCGTACCAATTTTGGCAACGTTGTGGTGATTCGGAAATCTCCAAATCGGCGACTTCAATTTGCGATTACTTGTGTACATAATAACATGCAAACACATCCCACATTATGGCTTACAATGCGTCTCTAAACATGAATATTCAGTGGTTGCTGCGAAGCTCCGACTCACACCAAACATGTCAAACTGTCGGATGTCCTCTTCTCTCTTCAGCTCCTCCAGAAACAGCAAGGTAGAGAAACGGGCGGAGTAGTTCTCCATGCACAGAGGCTGGAGGAATTGCAGGAGGAAAGTAGCTAGAAACCAGCCAGTACACAGAGCTAGTGGAAACTTACGTTTTTGCTTTGTATTACTGCCCCTTACCTCTCCCATTTCTGGTCTTAAGTCCTCCACGTCCCCTCCCTCATCCAGACAAGCCCTCAGGGTATCAGGAATGGGATACGGCTTTAGTCGATGGGGGAGCCTCAGTGGGCGGGGCCTGTGTGTGTGTGTGTGTGTGTGGGGGGGGGGTGGCATATACTATAGGACCAAGGGATAAAGAACATCTCATAATTTTCTATGGGGTCAGCACTTGTAGGTTTCTTGTGGCACACCCCTGCATGCTGAAGTGAGTTTTGGTTTTTTCGAAGTACACAGTCTTCCTTCCTCACCGAATCGGTCTCTCTCCAGGGATCTTGCAGGCGGCCATCTTTGTCTGGTAAGCCCCACCTCTCCCCAGCCAGTGGGTGTGGGGACCCCTCCCACTGCCCCTCCCAGCGTAGGGGGCAGTCGGTGCCAGTGAGTCTATCTGTAGGTCTGTGACGCTAGCTCTGACGTAGCGCACTATCTTGTTATCTCCGAAATTGAAGAAAAGGAGAACGTTCAGTTGACCCAGCGTACTGTGGTGTAAATATAGTTATGTGCATAAATACTATCACAATAATGCTTAAGTCATAATTATGATAGGCATATGGACAACATTAGCTGACACAATTATTGTGTGTGTGTGTGTGTGTGTGCATGTGTGTATGTGTGTGTGTGTGTGTACTAATCAAAGTTCAATACCACTATCAGTAGTGAATGTAGCAATCCACTACGTGCCTGGGTTAGCTAACACACCCTGTACCTGGCCTCTAGCTTCAGAGTGACCTCCAGCTGCCCACCATCTGGAATGAAGTGACCGGCCACCCCACCACTCGACTCTGGCTTAGAACTCTCCTCTCCACAGACTGCTCCTGGCTCATCTCTGCACCCCTCCCCAGAAGCAATGTCACCAGCAACCCTCTCCCCCTCACCAGCATCACCCTCCGTTCCCATGCCACGCCCTCTACTAGCATCTCCCCTCGGGGTTCTGTCTCCCTCCCCCGCCGTCCTCGGAGGTAGACTGAGCTGCAGCTGTGGGTCCCTCACCAAGGGTCGGCAGGATAACAGCTCCTGTCCACGACCACTTCGGTTGCTAGGAGATGTAGGAAAAGGTTCTACTTACACGTAGCTCTACCTGTATTTCCCAAAATGGCATTATTGTTCAGGGTTTCATACAGGGGGGGGGGGGGAACCTGGGAAATCCCCCCCCAAAGGCCAGTTTCCCCCCCCCCCCCCCTAAAATCTTGGCAACAATATTAATTAATACATGTAGGTATAATAAGAATGTTGTTTACAGGTTTATACGTCTGTTTGATTCTTTAAAGATATCCAGAATTTCATTAAAATTAACTAAGTTCAGTCGAGGTCCTTCTATAGCAATTCTCATAAGGCGTGTCAGGTTCAAGTCTGATAAACGATTTCGCAGCCTTGTTTTGATCATTTTCATTTGGCTAAATGATCTTTCTACTGTTGCTGTCCCTACAGGTAGTGTCAGCATGATGTTTATTAGACAGTAGGTTTCAGAAAAGATTACAGCATAAGCCTCAGATGATTGCATTACTTTGTTATGTCCATCACTTCACTCTAACCGGCTCAGAAAATTGTTCAGTATGTAAGCTAAACTCTACTGCTCAACTCCCAAATAAAGCACAAGCCATGCTTTCAAGAAACTTCTAGAATTCAACTCCCAAATAGAGCACAAGCCACGCAGGGCATGACCACCTGATAATTACATATAGTTGTGCCAACTGTAAGTGTTAGTGGTGACAAAGTAATAGTTGTCACCACTAATTAGCACTTATAGTTGGTCACAAATGCAGTATAGATCTGTACTATGCAAAAGAGTTAAGGTGAGAACATAGCATCATTAACTGTAATCAGGATAAGAGATCACATGACATCTGGGTCACGCCTACTCAGACATACGTGACAAACTGAGTAGTACTTCTAACTTCTTTTCAGGACCATAAATTGGGCTCCAAAATGGCTTCAGAATCAACCTCAGAGAATGTAAAATTCAAATATTTTCTGGGGGGGCATGCCCCCAGACACCCCTAGTATTCCGTGCTTCACAGAAGCACGGGTCACGGTTTCCCCCCCCCCCTAACTTAAAATCCCGTATGAAACCCTGTTGTTTCTTCTTTATTGGCTAAAATGGCAATTTTAGAGCAGTCTGAATCTGTCAAAAATCCTCTTTTTTTTGTTGCCAAAAGTGAAAACTCGATATCCTACCATTAAATCTTCCAAGCAGCCTAAAAGTTACCAAAAATGGCTCTGTGCATGTAAGACCTGTATTACCGATAATGTTCTGTGAATACATCAGACCAATGCCAAATAATGCACGGGAGTGCTTGCTTATACGGGGGCTCACTCTATTGTGATTACCTGATCGTCATGACAATGCTCCTCTCCTCCCCAAGTCCCACTGTACCAAAGTATCCATTGTCAGTGATGGTCATCCCTCCCTTATCCTCCAGCAGTGAGGGTGTGCTGGTGAGGGGTTGAGGGGTGAGGAGGGAGGGTGGAAGGGAGGAGATAGGCCTGTAGATGGATAACAAGGACAACCAATAGTCAGCGAAGGTTGGAACCCATTGTGTTCTGGTCAGTAGTCATGACAACCACAGATATGCTGGGAACGAGGCTAACTCTACTAACTAGTATACATTTGTGCAACCTTAGAAGAATGAAGAGGGGGCTTCTCAGTTGGCTCTTGCATAAGAAAGAAAGGCTCTCTGAATACCAACTTTAATTCAGAAAGAAACTTTGCGATATTCCGACTAGATGCTTTAGTCTTCTTCAGGGCAAAAGTGAAGTTAACGTGAGAACACCTGAACAACCTTAGAAGATTTGGACAGATCTTCTAACGTCTAGAAGAATTCTCTTTCAGCTTGAGATATAACAGTCAAAACTTTAGGAATCAACTCCTAAGGGACTCAAATCAGTGACCACGGCTGTGTACTCTGAGCTACGGTACTCAAGGCTAGGAGTAGCTACTTTCTAGTGCTGAATCTCCATAGTCTATAGGCTGTACGTTTACGGTGGTAAACCTTGGCTCAAGGATAAGTGACTGACTGGGATCAAGTATTCCAGGCAGCACAACTTAGTATTAAAAAAAACCTGTAAGCCCTTCCTGGGATATGGAGATACTAAACAGATTGAGAAAAGAGTCGAGTGCTGAATGTCCATGGGTAATAGGATGGTTACAAACACGGTCGCAGCAGTATTACTTGAGTATTCCCTGTAACTACCTGTAATAGGTATGTTCTAGTCCATACAGGATGTCAGTATAAAATCTACCTGGTCTGCTGGGGTGGCTGGCTTGAGACTGGCTCCACGTGAGTGGCCCTCCAGTTGCTCTTCGGATGTTGGTACTCCACACACACCACCCTCACCTCCTCTCCTACCCTCGGGCAGTAACCACGGACACAGGCGGAAAACGTAAAATAGATGTCCTCCCCAATCATGCCGAATCCCTGTGACACAGAAGTGACGGAGGTGGTCAGCGTCTTCTCTCTCAGTGGCTGGACGTCGTTAACCAACGACTGTCCATCCTGCTGGAGGATGGTCAACTGGACCCAGTCCTTCACATGGGGATGGTAGCTAATCGTAGAGACCTCCTGGGGCGAGAAAGTCACCTCCTCCGTGCTACAATCAACGATACACTTTGTGGGGCTCGTCTTGGATATGTAGCCAATTAGAACCCGTTTACTTGATCCTGCATCGGACTGCCACTTGGACACCGTCACTTCAACCCGGGTGGCCCTCCACCCCGCCTGGGAGTGCTCCCTTTCTGCGCTCACGTGAACCGTAGAGCCGACCTCCGGAGTCAACCCTCCCATTACCGCTCCCAGCTCGAAGAATACCAGGTGGTCTATCATGCCACTGCTCTGGTTCATACTGGAGACCACTCCGGTGAAAAACCGCTCCTCTTTCTTTCTCGTTACGGCCGCACTCGGCCTCGGGGGTGGCCTTGGTGACGGTGGGCTCTTGCTGGAGTCATGCTGCTCCCCGTCTCCAAAAAGAGCTGAGCGCAGCTGCTGGTAGAGGTTGAGCATATCAACCTTCCGCCTTTGAGTCTTTCAGCTGGGCACAGCAACCAGAACTGCTATCAGGCTATCAGCTAGGGACGTCAACAATCGACTCAAATTTGCTTGCAAAGTGTTCCACGTGGGTATGGCATGAGACATGGCGACATGAAGTCTACGCACATGGAATTAAACGGCCGCGCGGACTTGAAAAATGCGCGGGAAGTTCCGCTACGTGGAATATAAAAGAGCCAACTCGGCCGAAGTGGTCTTGTTCTAGCGAGTTTAGTCGAGAAGTATGCTGTAAGAAATTATCTTTAAGAGATCCAGGCTAGCTATAGCCTACGTTGTTAGCTACCGCTCTACCTAACGACGCTCTGTCAACTATACGCCGGAGGCTACACACCGTCCGTCTGCAAGTACCGCACCGTGTTCCGACATGGCTAGCCTGCCAGCTGCGGTGAGTGTTTGCACCACCTGGTATTTTTACCGAGACAGCTGCATCTAAATTTAACTTTCTCTCACTTTTAGATTTGGCTACTCAGAGCCGAAAGACCGACATCGAGTCGTCCACGGTTGTGTCTTACTATTATGTCTAGTTTTGAATTTGCCATGAGTCTTTCTACATATATATGTGGATATTATTTTTGCTTTCCCCCCCCCCCCCAGTCTATGACGTAGGCGCCAGAAATTAAGGCGTTCGGAGAAGACAGATGACATGCGCTATGTCTGCAGCTCTACCGCCTAAGTCTGAATCCTACCTACAGTTGCAGCAGAGCCATTGGCTCCCAAGAAGTTTGCTAAATTAAATGTGCAGTGTGTTATTTTATTGCGTAGCTAATAATTATGGTTACAGTTGAAGGTTGGTAAAAATTTCGCGGAACTACTTTTTTTTTTGCGAAACCTTATGTTCGCGAAATTTACGGATTTGTGTCGACATGTCGTAGCTCGCTCGTATTAAATTTTGCGGTCGTACGTTCAATCGCGAAATTTTGTGTTCCGCGAAAATAAGTACGGTTATACAATGTTTATGAGGTCTGTTGGGGTGTAAAGGTACAGGTGTAAACAATGTTCTTGGTGCATGGTAAAAGCTATGGTATTAATGGGTTTTGATGGCCGTTGTGATGGCCATTGTGTACAATGAGGTTTGAGGTGGTTGGTTGCTTGGTTGGTTTCTTGGTTGCTTGCTTGGTTGATTGGTTGCTTGCTTGCTTGGTCAGTCGCTTGGTTGCTCGGCTGGCCGGCCAGCTGGTTGGTTGGTTAGTGAGGTTCTTGTGTGAGGTAGCTAGTTTTGACAAGGTTAGAAATGTAGCTACCATGTAGCTACATTACATGTCCATTGTTTCATATTTAATTATGTGTGTTTCCAAATGTAACAAGTCTCCTTCAGGTAGATAGATTAGATCTGATGGTGGCAAGACGACCGAGACGCTGATGACTGTCCTACCGTACAATGACCTGGATGTGTGCTGATAGACGGTAATGCCTACTGTAATCACTGCCCTAGCTAAACTATTATGTCAACAGCAGCCACTTATCTTTGCTTACTGTGCATCTCTGTATGTTAAAATATTTATATGTGATGGTCCATTTAGGTGGCTGAGGGTGCTGGCAAGACAGCTCTGATGGGCGACTTCCTGACGATAACCTGACTTCTCCAGAATGTGAGCTGATAGAAGGTAATGCCTACTGTAGTCACTGCTCTAACTAAAGTGTGAAGTCAACAGCAGCTACTTATCTTTGCTGATGGTGCATCTATGTATGCATAGTTTTATGTTGATCCATTCAGGTGGCAAGACGACCCAGAGATGGTGGCAAGACGGTGGGAATGACTGTTGAGCGGCTCCCCCTGAGGGTAATACAGAGTGCGATTGATGGCCTCTGGAGGGTGACTTAGCTGATACCTGCTTCACTATCCCTAAGGTTACTGGCAGCGATGACTGGATTCTGTGATGGTGACTGGAGATGACCTGATATCTCAGAGAACCATGGCAGCCATGATGTAAGAATTATATTCACTAGATTCACTGTGTGCATGGAATACACAACCTGCGTACAGTAGCATTACAAGAGCTTTAGTCGTATTTATGCATTGTTCCTGGGAGTTAATCATGCAGCTGTCTCTGTAGGAGAGCAGATATCTGTAGGAAATAAACATGAAACTGATTCTTGAATGCGACTAGAGGTAGCTACCGGTGTCTGTTCTCTTCCAGGGGGTGACTGAAGCTGACCGCTGGGGTGACTGATGATGACCTGGTGTCTCCGATGGAGAAAGTAAAGGAAGTGTTGTGTTTGCATGCATTTAACATTAAATTTGCATGTGTGTGCTGTAACTTAAGATGCATGTGGAGCTTAGCTGCATGTGGGGTAGCTACTGGTGGTACAAAAATTCACTAAGAGTTTCAAATGCATGCAACTTACCAGCATCTTCTCTGCATAGCACTAGCATTACAAAGGTGCATAGCTACTAAGTTATGAAGCCTGCTTCTATATAGTGTGTGATTTTAGCAGCAGTTCAACATTAGCTAGATCTCTGGGCTGGGCAACAATGTTCGCTGGGTGAGTGAGGCTGTATATAAGCTAGTGGTGTAAGGTAAACAGCTTGTGCTTCAAGTTTCCTGTAGTATAAGCTAGATATAGGGTTGGGGATAAAAATCTCTGTCAGTTCGTCGCTCGCTGTGTGTGTCATGCCGCCATTGTCTGTCATCTGTCCTCTTGGTTTGCATTGCTTCATGTATCTTTTTCTCATTTGCCGGCCGGCTTTCTTAATTATTCGTTTTTGTAACCCGTACCCAATTATAGGTAGCTCCATTTTAAAAAAATTTATCAAAAACAGCTGTACAACTTAACGAAAAAGTAGCTAGAAACATTAATTATATTTGCTATAGCTACAACTAAGTAACCAAAAATTAGCTAACAAAAACAGGTGGCCCTAATTAAGTAGCAGCCCCACCCATATAATTTAGGCCAAATGGGCCCCTCCCACTAGTACTCCCCTGAGCCTTAGGACCTGCCCTAGGAAGTAATGCCCCCACCCATTCAGCTTTAGGACAAGCCCATAGTTCTAGGGGTGAATGGGGAGGGAGCATGTATGCATTGCCTTCCCAAAGCTGGCTGGCCAGAGAGGGAGGTGCCTGAAGCGGTGGGATCCAGGAAGACAGACGACACTGACAACAGTCGCTCGATCCACACAGTGTATGACATACTGAAGTGAGGTTTTTTTCTCCAAACCCTGACCCAATCTGTCTTTAGCAGAGCCTAGCTTTGTGCTTAGCCTAATAGTAGCTATCTAGGTGTAGTGGTATACGTAGTAGAGAAAAAATAGTGTCTGTAGGGAATTTGTACCACCAGTTACGGGTAGGGGAAAACTAGCTAGCGGTGATGGGGGGGGGGGGAGCATCTGAGCAGGTGAAGCAAAGGAGAGTGGAAGCAAGGGGTTGGAGGTGGCTTCCATTCTCTTTAGGTTTAGGCAAAACTGTTTTTAGTAGTGAGCTTTAGATTCTAACTGAGAATTTATAGTTGTACTCCCAGAGCCCCTAGCTCGTAGATAATTTTCAAATAGGAGGATGGAAAGAGGGAGGAAGAGGTGGACCAACCGCAATTTTTTTAAGAGTTAAGGTTATCTTTTAGGCAAATCAGATACTGAAGCTAGCCTGTAGCTAATGTGTGATGTGGTTAGAGTACTAACATCTCTCTTCTCTTCTCTGCAGGTGAAGCTTAATTTGCATGCAAAGGAGAATGGAAGCAAGGGGTTGGAGGTGGCTTCCATTCTCTTTAAGTTTAGGCAAAACTGTTTTTAATAGTGAGCTTTAGATTCTAACCGAACATTTATAGCTGTACTCTCATAGCCTTTAATTCTAATTTGAGCATGTAGCTAATTTTCAAATAGGAGGATGGAAAGAGGGAGGAAGAGGTGGACCATCCGCTAAAATTTTTTACATTATCTTTTAGGCAAGTTTAAGCAAAACTGTTTTTAGTAGTGAGCCATTAGATTCTAACTGAGCATTTATAGCTGCACTCTCAGAGCCTTTAATTTTATTATGTAGCTAGGAGGATGGAAAGAGGGAGGAAGAGGTGAACCATCCGCTACAAATTTTTTAGGAGTTCAGGTTATCTTTTACGCAAGTCATGATCATAAAGCTTTGCCTGTAGCTAATGTGTAGAGTATTGTCTCTCTTCTCTTCCCTGCAGGTGAATCATTGCATGCAATCCACAGAAAACACCTCACCTGCCCTAGGGAACTGAGGTGAGGGGTGGCAATACAATTTTTCTTAATCTTAATAATTAGTGGGGTGGAGAGAAAAAGCCTCAAGATCCTAACATAGACAGCGTAAGTGACTGGGAACAAGTCACTTACTTGACCATCCAGGAGGGAGGGAGGGAGGGAGGAAGGGTAGTAGGCTTCTTTTTTCTCTCTCCAACTTAAGTAGTTTCTCTGTGTAGGCTAAAACTGTATGACATACTTCTGTACAACCTGTTAAAGTAGTCCCGAAAACCTTTTACAACAGTTATAACATTAAAAACTATAACATTGCAACTGTATAACTGTATACAAAGTATCTGTAAAACCTCAAAAACCGGTTGTAGTAACAGTTTAATTGAACCCTACTTTCCATATTTAAGCTACATAATATTATGTATTTAGGGCACCATCCAATCAGATTCAAGACGAATTACATCATCAAAACAAACCCAAACGTACAACAAGGCAACACGCAGACATACATGATACACTAATCTTGAGTGACAAGGCAAGCAGCTACACTTTGTGAACAGCCAGTGTAGAGTTGTCGTGGGAGCGAATGAGAATGTTCCTGTGTGAGAGTAGAATAGACTATATATTAGGCCAAGTCAGGGCTTCATTTGGGAGGCAGTCGCTACCCCTTAGAGTGCCCCCCCCCTTGGAGATTTCAACCATTCAAAATTGAATACTGCTCACTATACGCACGCCCTCCCAAAGTGTCTTCCGATGTGCTTTTGCCCCCCTCTCCTTAGGGATTTTCCTAAATGAACCCCTGCAAGTAAAAGTTTGTCGTCACTCCAGTTATAAGAAATTCATACAGTATAAGGGAAATTAATTTTACTTTTAACGTGCTGTGTCAATCGTGTGCTAGCAAAAAGGGTGGGTGTGGTTTGGTGTACAAGACTGTATCGCGGTTTGATACCCTTAAACAAGCGTTCCAGCATGATATCATAGTGGATGAGAATCTAATAACCCAGTTTATATTGTCCCTCCAACCGCTATTTAGCCTTCATCCCAGGCCTCTCTGCCTCAGTTGTGGAGAAAATAGAATCTTGGGCATGGGTGCCCCGAGGTCAAGCCTTTGTTACTAGCTATATAGCAGAGGGTGTCCCTCCATCCCCTCACCCTGTGTCAAACTCCACCACCACCACGGGGTTGTCGTCTGCCCCAGTGCCGTGTTTGAGCTGCGCAGCCCGAGTTGCCAGTCCAGCCACCAGACCTGAGGAGTCACCCTTTAGAGTACCCTGAGCTGTGTGTGTGTGTGTGTGTGTGTGTGTGTGTGGAGGGGGCTCCTGATAGGCTGTTCAAAGAACTAAGAACCCCCAACCATCTAATCCTGACAGGCTTGGACATGAATGGGACTATAGGGAACAACTTCATGCATAGATATTTGAAGCTAGTAATGAGTTGAGCATTAACGATGCTTCAATGCAATTGTGGTGTCATTCGTACGTTTACAGCCACGTTTCACGTACCAGCCAGAGGCAGTCCCTGCTTATCTGTGCAGAGAGCACCCGTCACTCCAGGCTGGGACATACTGAAAGATCAAGTGACAGCAACAAGTTACTAAATGTAAGAATATACAAAAGTCTGAAGCAGACTCATCCTTTCCTTACATTTCAGTCATCTGCGACTCCAAGGACGCCTCCATTTCGACAGAGCTAGAGAGGCTAAAACTGAGTAAAACTGCTGATATCGGCGTTTTCAATTTTTACGACATCGATACCGAACTGCTGGTAATTAGAAAATGAAGCCATAAACAATACACGTGTAGTATACAAGATGGATGACGAAGTAGCTGGCGGGAACTACCGTAGTGAGTCTGAGGCCAGCGAGGGAGAAAGGAGCGGGGGAGAGCTGAGCTCAGACGCCAGCGAGGAGGAGAATCCGGACAACGAGGAAGGGAAAGCGAGGGAGGAAGCAGAACCCGAGGCCAAGGGGCCCCCCGGGGGGAAGAAGAGAAAGAGAAAGAGAAAGGTTTCTACTGGTCACCGAAGAAAGATCCGCAGGAGGTAGTAGTGAAGGGGTTAATGATTATTTCTAAGCCTTAACTCTGTAATCCTCCCCAACCGTAGTCTTAGTCCAGCCGTATACTAGTTAATGGGCGGGTCCGACACGAGACTCAAGTATTGTAGCCTCATAACTACCTAGAGTGTTTTTTTGTTTATGCAGCTGTAGAGCGAAATCCGAAATCACTGATATGTACTGGGCTCGGTCCGAATCTCATCACCCGAATTACGCTTGTTGTTGAAAGCGCTGTTTACATATATATCACCAACAAGTAGTATACATCCTTTGTTATGTATAGCACACACCCTTACACATGCTTGGGCCTTCCCATTCCCATACGGGTCACAGTCATCATTGCGTCCTCCCTTACACATGCTAGGGCCTTTCCCATTCCCATACTGGTCACAGTCATCATTGCTAGGGCCTTTCCCATTCTCGTACTGGTCACAGTCATCATTGCTAGGGCCTTTCCCATTCCCATACTGGTCACAGTCATCATTGCGTCCTTCCCTCCCATGAAACAGATATGACTCCGTGGAAGACTTCAACCCTGCAGCGAGGTCCGCCCACACGGAGGAACTGGAGAGGATCAGACGGCTGGAGCTGCAGCAGAGCCTCAGGGACACCACTCCCCCTGAGGGCACCGTGACTGAGGCGACGGGACCAGGAGAGGGGGCTCTAATTGGGGAAGATAGTGACCAGAGTACAACTCCATCTAGTGGGTCACCTGACCTCATGTTGGTGGACTTAACGGAGGCCGAGGTGGCGGAGGACGAGAGGGAGAGGGCGGAGGCAATTGTGATTGGCAGCAGCTCTGATTCTGAGAGCGAGGAAGACTCTCGGAAAAGCGATAGAGAGAAGGGAACCCAGCCACGGGGAACTGCCAAGGCCGTAAAGAAGGGGGCGGGGCGGCTAAACAGGAAGTATGATGTCATTGAACCCCACCCAGATGGGAAAGTGCTGATAAATGTGGGACACCCGTCCACGGAAGGGGACGTGTTTCTGGCACCACAGATTGCTGCTGCTGCAAAGCCTCACCAGGTGAGAATAGTCGTTTAGGGTCGGCATTAGCAATGGTTTTTGTCATGTACTGAAGAGTGTGTAGCCTTGTACCCAGTCTCCACTCCCAGCTTTCGCTTTTTTTACAACATGCGAAAAAAACCTGGGAGTGGAGACTGGGAACGAGGCTAAAGAGTGTATACATCCTGGAGTACTACTATCTCTGACCAGGTTTTAAATATTGGCTTTATGTAGCTTCGTTCCTAGTCGCTCAAACAATTGGAAGGAGCCTGGGACGAGGCGAAGCTTTATGCAGAACCTGTCAGACCTTCCTGTAACTGAGTTTGGTTTCGGGGGGGGGGGGGAGGGGGAGAAATAGAAAACCCTGGCATTAGTCCTGGCCTCGTTTGAGAAGTTTATACCCCTTTCTTTCTCTCCACACGTACACTGGTGATTGTACAGGTTGGTGGTATGCGGTTCCTCTACGACAACATCGTGGAGTCTCTCACCCGCTTCCCCATCTCACCGGGATTTGGCTGCATCCTGGCCCACTCCATGGGGCTGGGGAAGACCCTACAGGTGATTGGGTTTATCGACATCTTCTTGCGCCACACTCCCGGCAAACATGTCCTCTGCGTGGTGCCCGTCAACACCCTGCAGAACTGGGTTGCCGAGTTTGATAAGTGGTTGCCAACGGATGCAACAAAGGACGACAAAAAGAAGACCGGAGAGAGATCAAAAGTAAAGAAGTTGCCTTCTTCGTTTAACGGCAGATCTCAGTCCCTGAGGCTACACCAGGCCAGCCCCCAGCCTCTCTTGACTCAAGCCGTAAGCAGCCCGGGTCAATCTGCCCAGCATGGTGGAGGAGAGGAAGGGAAGAAAGCTACCGAGCCAACGGCATCGAGTGTCTCTCCCACCCCACTGCAGGCCTTACTGGCACCAATGAGCCAAGGAACCCTTTCCGAAGCTGGATCTTCACCATCTCCTCTCCGGGAAACAGCTAAAATCCAAACTTCGCTCACAGCTACCTCTACCTTCTCTACTGAGTCTTCTGTACCAGTAGGACGGGTCCACACCACTGGGCCTGACGTCCCACCCAATGGCGGGCATCTCTCTCAGAACAGCCCTTACCAGGCTAGCACTGGGTCCTCCCCTGATGGTATAGAGCGGCCGAAGAATGCTTGCGAGCTCGGAGGGTTGGTCAAAAGTGGTGACAGTCAACACAGTCCTGCCGAGCTGAAGACTTCCTGCGAGACCTGGAGCCCTGACCCTCTTGGGGGTGGGGCCAGTGGGAGGGGTCTGGGCGAACGCAGTCTGGAGCCAGAGGTGATCTTTCGGAGTTTCCAGTTGCTCGTGCTCTGTGAGACCACCAAGACGATGGAGAGCAGGCTGGCCCTCCTCTCACAGTGGAGGAAGGTGAGTCAATCATGGGAGGAACCAGGCTTTGCTGCTTTCTTAAAGATCAAAGCATAGTTGTAGTTTTATCTTACGACCACATCGAGGAAAAGTGATCCACACCCACCCCTCCCCTCCCCTCCCCTCCCCTCCCCTTCCTAGGAGGGTGGTGTGCTCCTGGTGGGCTATGAGCTGTATCGGCTGCTCTCCCTTTCTGTGCCGTCTTTGGCCGGCAACAAGATGGCCGTGCGTCGGAAGAAGTCGGCCAAGAAGGTAGAGACGGAGAGTACCACCATTGATCTGGATGAAAATGAAAAGGAGATGGACCAGCTTATAGGTGGGTTAAGCAGGCAGACAGACAGACAGACAGATAGGCAGACAGACAAGATAGGCATGGAAACGCACAAGTACAGTTGAATGACGACAAAAGTCAGTCACTCATGATAAGTCAAGTTTCGTACTATCATAGATTAGTATTGTAATGAAATATGGATATGCCATATGTAATTTCATCACTGATACATGACAGCAAGGGTGACTGAACTCTTACTAAATTGATATGTGAATGTGAAACAGGCACCCCTGTGCTCCCCTCCCCTCCCCTCTCCTCCCCTCCTCCTCCCCCTCCCCCTCCCCCTCCCCCTCCCCTCCAGAGATCCAGCAGGCTCTGTGCAACCCCGGGCCAGACTTGGTGGTGTGTGACGAGGGACACAGGATCAAGAACGACTACAGCAACATCTCCCAGGCCCTCAAGAAGATCCGGACAAAGTCAGTTCTGCGGCCTTGTTCCCCAGTCTGCTGTAGCGACACATTTCTCAAGTGTGGGCTTTTAGTTGGCCAGAACTACAGTGTATGCTTGCATCCCATTCGCCGTATCGTAATTGCCAAACCCTTTCCCTCGTCTCTCCCCCCTTCCCTCCCATTTCCATTCGCAGACGGCGCATCGTGATGACCGGCTACCCTCTCCAGAACAATCTGATGGAGTACTGGTGCATGGTAGACTTTGTACGGCCAAACTACCTCGGCAAGAAGCAGGAGTTTGCCGATCTCTTTGAGAGGCCCATCGCAAATGGGCAGTGCACAGATAGCACTCCTGCAGTGAGTGTGTATGGGTGGTGATTTATGTTTGTCACATGACTGACATGTGATTATCACATGCTTGTCACATTCAATAAGCGTTGTGTTGTCTTTCTCTATAGGATGTGCGTCTGATGAGATACAGGTCGCATGTTTTGCATGCTCTTTTGGAGGGATTTGTGCTGAGGTATGCCAACTGTAGCTTGGGTGGAGACTAGTTTTACATTGCTCACCATGTACCCATCCTGCCCCTCCCCTCTCTCCTGCCCCTCCCTCTTCCCACCTCCACCTCCAGGCGGGGCCATGAGATCCTAAAGGCCTCTCTGCTGCCCAAGTTCGAGCATGTGCTCTATGTCCGACCCTCTGAGGCCCAGGCTGCACTTTACGACTACTTCATGGATCAGCTCCTGCAGGGCGGGTCTGTTAGCTCACCGGCCGGACCCCTCAGGGCATTTGCTGTCTGCAGCAAGGTTGGCATACATGTAGATGTCACATGACTGCCATGGCATCTTAAGTCATGTGCAAACCTGGCCTCTAGGTTGTTTTTTTCTATAGCAAATTTTTCTTGGCGTGTCTTACGAGCTATTGAAGTCTCTATTCTACATTCGAATTTCCTGTCCAATTCCCAGATCTGGAACCATCCTGACATTTACTACAATGAAGCCATGGCCCAGGAGTCCAGGAGAGCCTCACCGGTGAGTGAGGGAGTGAGTAGAAATGGAGGTTCCACCGCGGAAACTTTAGCATAGCCACGTTCCCAGGCTCCACTCCCCTAACCTCATTCCCAGCCTCCACTTCCCACCGTATGCCCAGGTTCCACTCCCCTAACCTCATTCTCGGGTTCCACTCCCTTTGCCTCATTCCCAGGCTTCATTCCCCATTTGATCGCGTCACTGGGTTCAAGGCACTGTATCTCTGAACTTTCGTTAAGGGCGGGGCTCATACGTGCTACATAGAAGCCTCAGTAGCTTCTACACAGCACATACAAACCCCGCCCTTAACGGACGTTCAGAGATACAGCATCTTGAACGTGGTGATGTGATAGAAATACGCAACGGAATAATATTCCCTGGGACTGCCAGACATGATGCATGTCATTGTATGCACCCTACATCACAGTGCTCACAATAGAATGTACCAGGCTCCCTCGCTGCTTGTTTTTCACTGTGCAGTAAGCTAGTGACTCCCTTTCCCCAGACCTCTTGGCTGGATGAGGCCGATCTTCCGAGATCTCTCCTGGCAGGCTCTGCCTCCTCTAAGAGTGAGCCGACCTCCCTCTGCAAGATCGACTGGGTGAGTGAGGTAGCTGCCGTCGGTCCTGGCACCGGTCAGTCGGGGTGGTCAGTCGGGTGGTCAGTCAGCTATAGTCGCTCCTGAGAGATGCTTACGTTGTTCACATCCACTGCAGCTATCACTGATCATCATTGTCACGTATCATATGCAGTCTGAGTGTTGCTATGTTGTAGGTCATTTTACTTTGTCTGCTTTATATACTTCTAAGTGTACTAGCTAATTGATTGCTTCACCAGTGAACAAGGCACACACACACGTACACTCACACACACACACTCACACACACACACACTCACACACACATTCACACACACACGCACACACACACAGCCCTCACCCCTCCTTCCCTCCTACAAACCTGGTCTCATAAGCAACAGCCTGAAGATGACCGTCACAGTGGAGCTCATAGACAGAGCTGTGCAGATGGGAGACAGGGTACTTGTCTTCAGGTAAGTGAACGTCCATGCACGGCCAAGAGGAAGCAATGGCATGCTATTACTAAAGGAGTCCTTGAATAAATGCACTCCCCTTATTCCGGCACTACAGTGAGCATAAGTGCTCATTTTCAGATGTTACCAGTAGTACATACTTCATGACATACTCACTCACTCACCCATGTACTCATACACACTCATACCTCCTCACTCACACACCCTTACTCACTCACTTACATATACACACCCTCACTCACACACCCACACACCTCACTCACTCATCTACACCCCTCACACACCCATACACCCTCACTCACACACACACACTCACTCACACACACACACACACACACTCACGCCCGCAGCCAAAGCCTCTCCACACTCTCCTATACTGAGAAAGTCCTATCACAGCGTCACATTCCCATCCCCAATTCCGCTGGCCCTGATGGAGCAATCCAGTACTCAAACCAGAAGTGGACCAAGAACAGGAACTACTGCCGTAATGCCCCTTACTGTCACTTGTTCCATTCTCAGGTTCCTGTGCAGGTTCTAGCCTCATTCCCAGTCTCCACTCCACCAGTGCTTATTTTTACTATGTGCTTTTTTACTACTCAGCCGGCCCAGCTTTTATCGCTTGCAGTAAAGTAAAAAGTTTTTCTGTTACTGCAAACAAAGGGATGGCTGGGTACGAGGCTACTTTTTTACTGCATGCAAAAAGAAGGAGTGGAGATGGAGAAGAAGGCTATGTGGGTTCCTCTTTGCTACCAAGAGCGTGTACTTTTAGTCGTTTGATTATGTAAGGGATGGCTCTGTCATTACTCCCTGGTCTCAGGCTCACGGACAGCCCCCAGAGGGGATTAGAACTGCAACTGTTTCCCCCCCCCCCCTCCACACGCACACTAATTTTGTATAAGTCTAATGCCCGTGTCCATGCAGTTCTAAACAGCCACAGCTGCACTTTCCATGATAGTATGAAGTGTGTAGGTATCACTGCATGGTCAGAGTTGCGTTGGCATTATTCATAAACTCTTGCCTGTTTGAATTACCCTTGTACGCAGGCCTCCCCTTGCAGTTTTTGTCGCAGCTGTAGAAAAATATTCTCGCAATTTTTTCCCACAATTGTGAAAAATTGTGAGGGTTTGATTTTATAGTTTTGTGAAGTTCTTTTGTTTTGGCTATTGCAGGTCTGGACGGCAGCACCAACAGCACCGAGAGAGACAGACTGATCAACAGCTTTAACTCACCACAGAATAAAGAGTGTTGGCTCTTCCTACTGTCAACTAGGTAACCATGGAAACCAGTAGTCTAGTTATCACTCTGCGTCAAGACTTGACCTTTCATCTGTGTACTTTGACCCCACCTTACAGGGCTGGCTGTTTAGGAGTTAATCTCATTGGAGCAAATCGTGTGATTGTAATGGATGTTTCTTGGAACCCCTGCTACGACTCACAAGCTGTCTGCAGGTACTGAGAAGTTAGATTGACAATTGACAGACTATAGCAGCTACTGGTATTTTTTGAAATATTAGTGACCACAAACATTCATTACTTTTGGTGTTTGCAATACCAAATACTGCTCCCACAATTTTACGGTATTTAAATTTGTGGTTCAGAGCGGGACAGAAATTTGCTAATACTAAATTCTGTGGTCAGGGATATAATCACAAATATATCGTCTGTGACAAATGTACGTACATGGTACATGGTATCTTGTTAAGAATCGTCCTCTCCCTCCCTAAGGGTGTACCGTTACGGGCAAGAGAAGCCGTGCTATATCTACCGCCTGGTCTGCGATGGAACCATGGAGAGGAAAATATTTGATAGGCAGATCTCCAAACAGGGAATGGCGAGTAAGTTACATGCATGTGGTATGTATGTTACATGCGGGTGAACTAGATGATCTAAGCGCATAATTATGTTTTGTACAGACCGAGTGGTCGATGAGCTACACCCAGAGCGGCATTTCACCGCTAATGACATCGTCACACTGATGGCCAAGCTAGTGAGTTAGCAGCGTATTACATCTATAGTTATGCTCCACACTGTAATACTATGGGTGTGATGTGGTGTGTATGTGTGTGTGTATGTCTGTGTGATGTGACTTTTCTGGACCCTCCCAGACACCCCTTCCTGCCCCAAAGGACCTCTCCGCATCTTCCAATGAGTTCCTCTTCGACCCAGTGCTCATGCAGCTCTGTAAGACACTGGGGCCGCTGTTTACAAAGGTGGGCAGTAATTGGAAGGTGCTGGCGTCAGATACTTTCCCTTCGTTGCCTAGCTACGTCCATCAAAACAGTTCCCTTTTATTTCTCCCTCCCCTCCCTCCCGCCTTCTCTCCCCCTTCCCTCCCTCCCTCCTTCTCTCCCCCCCCCCTCCCCTCCTTCCTTCCCTCCCTCCCTCCCTCCCCTCCTTCCTTCCCTCCCTCCCGCTCTCCCCTCCCTCCCTCCCTCCCTCAGTTGCCCCTGAGACATGAGTCTCTCCTGCTGGTATCGGAGAATGAGAGGATGACCGAAGTGGAGAAGTACGTTGCTATGAAGGGATTCCAGCAGGACTGGTGGGCCATACGTCGTCAGGTTACCTATCAGGCACAGAACTACCGTACCCAGCAGCCAACAACCAGGTGGGTTAGATGAGGCTTCGTTGATCGAGGCTTCGTTGATGCTTGATGAAGGCTTTAGTTAGCATCTAGTTGGCTGTTAACCCAATTCTATAGTTTAGGCAAGTATAGGGACTTCCCTTATAAGGGAATAAGTACAAGGACCTTGCTGGTAAACTGAAATGCAGTAGACCTGCACTCTGATAACACCATAACTCTATATAGCTTCGTATTTATTATTTATGTCTAACTATGGTGAGCGTAATATGCTGTTTGTGTTTGTGACTAGCCTCGTTCCCAGGCTCCACTCCCCAGCTTTTCTCGCACAGTGTAGACAGTGCGGAAAAAGCTTGGGAATGGAGCCCGGGAACGAGGCTCTTTGTGATAGTGACTAATGACACTGCTTGTGGTAGTTAGGTGCATGGTCACCCCATGTACATGTACATGCAAACTGTTTTGTTGACCTTTTTCCCTTTTGGTTTTCTAGCGGACAGAATCAACAGAGGTTACAGGTTCAACAACAGCAGCAGCTGTCTCAAGGACAACAGCAACAAGTCTCTGGAGGGCTAAGAACTGTGGTGCCAAACGTGAGAGTGACAGCTGTCCGTTCCCCCCTGCCCCAGGGGAATATTCCGCAGGTGGCCACACCCCACACTCCTTTAGGCTCCTCCCAAAATCTGCCAAAATCACCAGCCTCAGCCTCCAGTCCCAGCCCGGCACCTCAAGCGCGTAGCAGTGGTCACAGCACTAGCAAATATGATGGCGTAGAGGTGATATGTTTGGATTCAGATTCAGAAGATGAGGGTAGCCCCTGTAATAATAATATTAGTACCTCAAGTGTAAGTACTGCTCTACAGAGACCGAGTCAGTCGGCTCAATACACATCCACAACTTCTCCCTCAGCAACTGTTAGTGTGTCCAATACAAGCACAGCTGAAAATCTCATTCTACAGTCTCGGTACAGTCCTGTTGGCACCTCTGCTGGGACGCTCCTTCCTGGTCCTAGGGTAATATCAGCACCAATTACAGGGGCTATCCCTCCCAGTAGTGCCCTCACCTCTACCATTGCTGACATTCTAGCGGCGGCTAAAGCAGGCGGTGGTGGCAGTGATGCCCGAACGAGGGTGGTCTTGTCACATGCGGCCCAAACACAGAATTCTGTTATTGGAACCCAAGTACGAAGTCCTGGGAATGGGATCCAGGCGCAGACATCAAGGCCCACCACTGCTGCTCCCACACTGTCTCCAGTGACTGCTCAGAATTGGCCCAGTCAGACCTTAGCAGTATCTTCCCTACAGCAACGGCAACGATCTCCCATTGAGTCTCTGAGCCCACCACCCCCTCCTCTTCAGGTTGTCCCCGCATCAGGTACACCCGCAGTAGCACAGGGACCAAAAGACGCGGCTCCTTCACCCTCCAGATCCCCAGTCCGCAGCCCAGTATCTATCACTTCCAGTCTAACCACCACCCACCAAACACGTGTACATATACCCAAAGTTGTTCAGCTGCAGACGTTAGGCGAGTCACAGCAAGCTACAAGTTCTTCTACCAGATCCTTGGACAGAAGTGCAATGCTCGCCTCACCTACAGCAAACGAGCAGCAGGTGTCTACTACATCCTTGGACAGAAGTCCGAGGCAGCTAATGGTAGCCTCACCCAAGGTAACCCAGCAAGCTACAAGCAGTTCCTTGGAATTGTCCACAGCGACCCACCAGCAAGTTACTAGTGGTTCTACCCTATCCTTGGACAGAAGCCCGAGGCAACAAATGGTAGCCTCACCTAAACTAACCCAGCAAGCTACAAGCAGTTCCTTGGACTTCCAGCAGATGTTAGCCTCACCCACAACAGTCGACCAGCAAGTTACTAGTGCTTCTACCATATCCCTGGACAGAGGCCCCAGGCAGCAAGTTCTGCCCTCACCTCAACAGCAAGCTACAATTACATACCTGGATAGAAGCTCGAGACAACAGATGCTAGCTTCACATACGGGAACCCAGCACCAGGCTTCTACCATGTTCTTGGATGGAAGCGCAAGACAGCAAATGCTACCCTCACATACATCATCTCAGCAGCAAGCTACAGGTGTTCCCTTAGACAGGAGTCCACGGCAACAGACGTTACCGTCACCGAAAAGCCCGAGTAGCACGCAGCTACTGAGCCCAGGGAAACCACCAACCCCAAGAGCAGGTGTGAGCCCGACCGGTAATAGGAAGACCTCACCGCCGTGGTCTACCCAGCCCCCCGACTCCAGCTACGACCCCAGCTCGATCCCCTTGCTGAGCCCAGTAACCGCAAGACTCTTCCAGCTCAGCCAGACCCGGGACAGTGCCAGCAGAAGCGTCTCGCCTTCTCCCGCTTCCACGCCCTCCCCTGTTCCCACCGCTTCTCTCCCTCTCCCTTCCCTTGCCTCTCTCTCTGGCAAGAAGACGGCCGTCGTGCCTCCTTACTCTGCCATTACTACCTCGTCTCCTGCTGTCCCAAACAGCAACCAGCCATCACCACCTCCACTAGTCGCTTTCCAGTCCCATGGATTGAAGTCTCTGCCACAGCAAGCAGCTTCGAATTCGTTGGTCCCACCACGAGATCTGTCCTTGCTGGGAGCAGCTACTTCAAACTCTGTTCAAAGTTCTATTGGTAGGCAAAGGGCATCTGTTCTAGATCTCACTGACGACTGACTGAGATGTATAGTATTGCTCATTTATGCTTTCTCATTTTTTAAGCTCATGCGATCACGATCGAGATCTGTTCTTGAGGTAACAATTTTGCTTACGACAATCGTGTATGTACTGCAATGTACATCACAAAAGTGATCATTTTTATATTCTCATTATATGGCTATATTATTGATTGCAAAACTTAATACTTTACTAAAATTCATTATACAGCAATTCATCTGCTGCTATGGCTGTATATATAACATGATTGTAATACTGCACACAACACACTAAAAACTCCAGTTAAAAACATCTTGGATCACGACTCATCAAAAGCCAGTAAAGGTTGCTGCTGAGATCCCAAGTTAGTGGAGTGCATTATCTGCATATGAAAATTTACAACTAGTGTGCTTATCTACACCATTGTGTCTTCAGCCTCTTGCACAATGGCCGCATTCCCAGGCCCCATTCTAGCTTTTATGCAATAAAAACTGGGGAGTGGAGCCTGGGAACAAGGCTATTCAACAATACAGAGTGGAACCTACACTATCACAAAAGGAATCTCACAAATATAAGAGGATGCTTTGTACTGTCCCAATTACACAGGGTTTCATACAGGATTTTTTTTAGTGGAAAAAAAGTGCATGGAGCCTAGGAGGGGTGCTTACATGTAGACAAATACAAGGAAGGATTAAACAAAGCGAACATTTCATTCACAGGATCCCAAGCTACAAACACTAGAGGTGATGCTAGTAGCCCTCCACTGCAGCTAACTGACTCCACAAGGTATGTACTTACGGTGAACACCGCTTCCTGGTCGTCTCCATTGTCGATTTCCTCTTCTGAGTCGTCACTCCCCTCCATCTCTTGCATGGGGAGCAGATGGAGATGGTAATGTCGGTGCCTGAGGAGAGGGTGGAGGGTGTGTGTGTATGTATTTGTGTGTGGTATGTGTGTGGTGTGTATGTGTGGTGTGTTGTGTATGTGTGTGTGTGTGTGTGTGTGTGTGTAGTGGTGTGTGTGCATTTATGCAAGGGAAGGAAGGGAGGGAGAGGGAGAGAGGATGTAGAGAAGTTGACTTAATTGGTAAAATACACAACTTATCTCAACAGATTTAGTAGTATTTTACACAAGCACTTTTTACTTACTTTCTATATCTCCGATAACAAAGCACCTGCAAAGAGAATGAAATGGAACAGTTAGTTAACTCAAGACAAGCATTATCATAATGAACTCACCAGTGCCACTATGATCACTATGACAACCAGCACAGAGAGAGGTGGAACAATGTAGTAGAGCAGCTTGTACCTGTGTGAGCTACTGTGTTTGGGTTCAGGGCTAGGGGTGACGGAGACAAGTGGACTGGACTCGGAAAGAGACGGGAAAGAGGTATAGAAAACAAGAGTAGTGGTTTGGGACTGAGCTTCACTTGCAGTCTGGAATGGAGACGAAAGTCTAATAGATGGTGACGGTGATGTGCTCTCTGGCATTGGGGATTGAGGATGGCTACTGCTGGACTGTAAGGTCAGAGTATGAACAGACGAGAATTGTGACGTCGATGTCACCACACTTTCTGCCTGGCTTGTTCCCATAATGTGGCTGGATGCACCCACACTTTCTGCTTGGCTTGTTTGCACAACATGGCTAGACACACCCTTGCTTGGTATTAGCATCGAACTGAGGGAGGACCGTGGTGATGGCATGCTACTGCTGCTGATAGGAGTCCTTTCCATTGCAGCAGAAGAGGTCTGAAACAGTGAGCTCGTGTGATTTCCATTCCCTTCCCCAGGACGAGGGCTGGCCGTTCGTGAGGGAAATGGCCTCCTTGAACTGAGAGAGTCACTGTGTATGCTACTAGGAAGAGGAGAGCTGACAGTAGGAAGAGCAGAGCTGGCACTAGGAAGAGGAGAGCTGAAGCTAGGAAGAGGAGAGCTGATGCTAGGAAGAGGAGAGCTGACGCTAGGAAGAGGAGAGCTGATGCTAGGAAGAACAGAGCTGACGCTAGGAAGAGGAGAGCTGAAGCTAGGAAGAGGAGAGCTGAAGCTAGGAAGAGCAGAGCTGACACTAGGAAGAGGAGAGCTGAAGCTAGGAAGAGGAGAGCTGGCACTAGGAAGAGGAGAGCTGAAGCTAGGAAGAGGAGAGCTGGCACTAGGAAGAGCAGAGCTGACACTAGGAAGAGGAGAGCTGAAGCTAGGAAGAGGAGAGCTGGCACTAGGAAGAACAGAGCTGATGCTAGGAAGAGGAGAGCTGACAGTAGGAAGAGGAAGAACAGAGCTGACACTAGGAAGAGGAGAGCTGATGCTAGGAAGAGGAGAGCTGACACTAGGAAGAGGAGAGCTGATGCTAGGAAGAACAGAGCTGATGCTAGGAAGAGGAGAGCTGAAGCTAGGAAGAACAGAGCTGACACTAGGAAGAAGAGTACTGTGACTCAAGCTCCAGGTCCCAGGACTGGTTCCAGGATGAGGACTGGTGATTTGTGAAGACAATGGGCGACTGCTGAAAGACTTGGAGATTGTCCCACTAGGATGGAAGACGCTATGAATCAAACTCCTCTCCTTAGAGTGGGCGCTGACTGCTTGTGAGGGAAAGGATCTACTCACACTGGTTGGTGCTATGATTTGTGTACTACCTGCTGCTGCTGTCGATACGGAGGTACTCAAGGGGTGGAGACTGGTACGAGAGCTATGAATTCGAGGAAGTGAAGTTAGAAAGTTATACGGAAAACCTGTAGATACAAATGTCGCAACAAGGCTCTGTCTAGTGAGGATCACTAAAGAGGTTCTCCTGCTGTCGGCACCAGTAATGGAGGCTGTTTGCAAGAGTGAGATCATATTGCTATCAATAGCAGTTCTGTCAGTGACCTGTGAAATTCTGAGCCTTGAGCTTGTGAACCTTGTAAAGTTATGACTGTAATCCACATCACTAGTTGTTGGCAAAGGCAGGGGTGTGTTTCTATTGTGGGTGGTACCCAAAGACGATACAAACACTCGAGATCTGCTTATAGGCAGTCTGGAGGAGTTCAGGTGGTGTGTAGTCTTGAGCCCACTGCTGACTTCCACTCCTGCCAGCTGTGAGCTTAATGGTTGCACAGCACCCCCACTGGCACTACTGGTAGTAGGTCTGCTGGGGATCTGTAGGGACATGTATATCCCATCTGGCCATGGGGAGTATGTAGGGAAAAAAATCTTTATTTAGACAACCCGTGCAAACCAAGTCATAGCTAGAAGATAACTATGCCTGAGTTGTTATAACCATCAGTTCTACTTACTTTCAAGGAATAGGAGCACACACAGCAACTTCCAGCAGAGAAAATTCCTGCGCAGTGCCATCATCCGGGCATCTATGCCAACGGTTTCACTCCAATTATTGCTCACTCTAGAGCTTAGCTAGGTTCAGAGTTCAAGCCATAGCGATACATAACACAAACCAGGAGCCATTTTTAAATAAAATTGCAGGATTAGATGCAGAATGATGGAGTAAGTGGAAATTACTTTATGATCACAGTGAATAATATTTATTTTATAAAATTATAAAATTAATGTGAAAGTAATTGGATACAATGTCATGTACACAGTAATTACAATAAATGTAGTATATACAAAATATTCATGAGGATTAAAATGTTGTGCCATTAAAAATTAGGTTTTGTATCGGTGGACAGCGAGTGACAAACAAGCCACAAGTTACAAGTTGTGTTTGTGCAATATTACCGGGGACCACCACCCAACACAGACACAGCATCTTTTCCAGATCACGGTCAACTAGTAAGGTAGTTACGATAGGGTTGCTCTCGCCGTTGGTGTCTGTTATGGCACAGTGGGCTTCAAGGAGGTCCTGAAGAAAAGGGTTAAATCTACAAGTAATAAATAGCTAAATTAAACATGCTTATGAATTCAAGGTGCTGTAACCTCAATGAGATGTGGAAAGGAGGGCCAATAATAGCGGCCACTCTATAATCACTGTCCCACATTGGCATTCCAATTGTCTCACCAGGAGCGCATCATGGTGGCAATAACCAGTGAGGGAACATGCCATGTACGCTGACTCAAGCGAGAGTGCTCCGAGAAAGCAAAGATAAACAGAAAAAGGGCTAATTTTCCACTTGAGTCTTGTTGCAGGGGTACACCAGCCTTTTGTTACTGGTACTGGTTCTGTCCTTTACAATTATAGGGGCAAGTCCCACATATATATAGACGCTGTCAACAAGGTTAGAGTCTGCTGAAGCTGGTAGTTGAAGTAGGAATTTCCATGAGACTGCAACACTAGGACACGAGACTCCCAAACAATTTGAAACAAGTATACACTTACATTGCTATTCATGTCAATAGGTGGGGTGTCACATGGTGAAAATCCAACATCACTGCTTCCCAAAGGTATATTACATGATGCTTCAACAGTAGTACTGCAATTCTCAAACAGCTCCACACCCATGAGGTTTGCAACAAAAGGAACATCGGTCTGAAACCCTCCTTCAAAACTGTCTTGCAAGTCACTGATATTGGCTCTCAGTTGGGAAACATTGCCCTGCAGGGAGGGCGGAACATACATGCACACATGTACAGTCAAAATCTTTCAAAATAATTATTGCTTAGAGATTTCATATTATTAGAGATGTAATGATAAACAACCAACTAATACATGAGACCCCTTTCCACTATGATGTAATGTAGGCACTAAATAGAGAAATACATGAAAACATGCATGCTTTTATTTTCTCCATTTAGTGCCTACTTTTTCCCCATTACATCATGCATAGTGGAGAAGGGTCCATGCATGCAGCCATATCAGTCAATTAAGTACTCGCTGCATACCACCCTCTATCGTACACATGCATCCTTTTTACAGATACCAGCGTAGACCGAATTATGGCCATCAATCCATGCAAATGAGTGAGCAATGAGCAAAGCAAGGATACCAAGTAACTACAGCATTCGTTAAAATACCCGGCCACATACAATCAGTACCGTCAAATGTGCAATTTTGTACAGGTACTTAATACATGCTAATTAGGTACTAATTTATGGACAAAAAAATGTTATTCATGTATGGGGGGGGGGGGGAGGGAGATGACAATATCACACTACAAATACACACCCACTGTTTAGCAAGCTGCCATATATGACCACATCCAGCCATGTGTGAACTATTGCATCATCCAATATTAAGTAGAGGTGTTAGTGTTAGGTCATCCGATCCAGCTTAGTCACTTACAAAAGACATACATGCAAGACTAATACAGCCTCGTTCTGCCAAAGGTACAAAATGTCAGCCCTATCATAGCAGACCAGGAGCGGATAAAAACTGGAAGAGTAGGGTGCGGAAACAGCAACTGCCTTTAAAATTAGTAGAAAACAATCACATATGCCCGAATTTGCATGCATGGACTAAAATACTGTATAGCGCCAAATTTTCGAGGGGCAAACGTTTTGTGGATTGGTTGTCACGTGAAAGGTTTGCATCCGGAATAACTCCCATACCAAACAGAAGATATTGCGCATGCAGAAGCAGTAGAGTACCAAATTAGGCAATGTTTAATAACTGTACGTATCTGTGGAGGCTGTATTGGGGCTGGCCTTATCAGAAAGAGTGGACAAGTAATTCAATGCCCATAGATCTCCCACATACATGCATGTACACACTACATGTAGGGGTCATTACTTGGCTCAGAGGTTTGCAGAACCTCTGCTGTCAAATATTGAATAACCAAACATATGCCCACTCCCCACACACCCACATAACACAGGAACAGTAGAGTCTATGGTTTGTGGGTTTCTTAAACACAGTCACTTCCCACCACTAAACTGGTACATGTCTATAGTTTGTGGCTTCTAACAAAACCACAAAAATGCTCCTGGGCCGCTATAGCTATGTTGTTGCCATAGAGTTTGTGTATTATAGAAGTCCAAAACATCGAATTAGGGTCACATTCCAAGCGAACATCCACTAATATTGTGCCCAAACTAAGTCAGAGAGCGAAACATGATACATTCAGTTAGGAATCACAGCTATGAGGAACCCAATTCATAATGCAGACATGTGTACATGAACTCTACAGGGAATTTGGCCCAGGAGAATGAAAGGCACGAGCACACTTGTTCTCTAAACACAGGCATTATCACGTTCTCCAAGCTGTAGGACAGACATTATGTGGTTGTGCTGACTGCACATTCAAAGACACTACCTATCACAGCAGTAGGAATGTGGCTATTGTGCTCACAAATCTGCCATTACACAGCCAGAAGATCTATCAGAGTCTAGTCTGTCAGATACTTAGCTCAGTGAGCTACTGGCACCGCTGCTGCAAAGTCAATTACGTCCGCATTTCTACTGTTTATTCCCACATTATGCTCACTCCATAGAACTACCATTTATGCCAGCATAATAGCCATCCCCACAAAGCAGTAGCAAGCAAGAGTCAGCACTCTCCCCGAAGTATCACCCCTGGGTGTAGTTCCTTGCTTCATAGTGAAGCAACATCAACAGTGTTACAGATACTATTCATGAGATACTTTCAGTAGCAGAAGCATACACAGAATCACGTACTTAGCAGAAACATGGGATTTACCAGGAATGTAAAGGGAATACAAATAGGGGGACTGCCCAGTAGGAAGAAACAAGGAATTGAAGGAAAACAAAGTCTGTACTATAGTAAATTCTAAGCATGGAGTACTCCAGAGTCTAAGTGTGCAATACCCTGGACAACATTGACCTATGCGCCATATCAACATGCCTTGTTTGACTACAGCCTAGCCTAAGGAAAGGTACACCCCAATCTGGTCTGAGGCTAAACAGATCTATAGGCTTCCAGATCTCAGTATATTCAGCAGTGGGTACCCTGTTTTCATTTTCACAACTGACCTTGTTACAGGTGGAGCGCACCCCATACTAAGCTCAGAAATAAGAGACACAGACAAAATAACCGTTTGCAACTTTCCCTCAGTTTATAATAACATCCCTCAGATCTTGATATTCTCCACTACTGAAAGTCTATATTGGGTCAATTTGCTGGGCTTACCGCGACAGCAGATTCTAGTTGTTGCCGAAGATCTGATATTTGCCTCTGTAGGTCCTGGAATGGGCACAGGAGAGAGAGAATATCGTCAACTGATCTTCGTTATTTCCTCTGTTCATTAATACCCTCTCCACATGTGCACAACCATGCACACTCACACATGCATATACCCAAGCCACAGACTTCATCTCTGTCACTAACTAATCACCTTCGTGATTAGCCAGCGAACTAGCCTCGTCCCCAGGCTCCATTCCCAAGCTTTTTTCACACCGCGTGGAAAAACTTGGAGGAAGCATGGTCCATTTCATCACATGCTACTGACGTAGGGTGTGTGGTTTTGAATTATACATGACTATTCTGTTCTGGCTTTGAGAGCTGACCAAGCAGCTGCAGACTGAAGACCCAGTGGTCCATTGGACGCGAGAACGACGAACTGTGAGTTTTAAATACCTGTCCAGAAATTGTTTACTAGACTCAGACTAAAAACAGTTTGTCCATCAATTTCTGTAGAACTAGTCACCTGGAAGCCATATACTCACAACCAAACAGCAGTCACACATAATTCGATTAACAAAACCACACACCCTACATCACTGAACCAAGAAAGCTGCAGTGTTGTGGTGGGTGATGGGAGGACACAGCAGAAACGTTGAGGTGTTGGAGCCTAGGCACACATATTTCTCCCAACCACTTGCTAGAACGAGGCGACCGCCGCCACAAGGAAGCCACCAGAGATGGCCGAATATCCATTGAAGCAGTTTGTTTCCCTCCATACAATAAGTAAACTTCCTCTCCTTTCTGGTTACTTCCCACATCACATGATCGTGACATCTGACTACAAGAAAAAACCTACCTCTACCTCTGTGTCTGTGTCTGAGTAACAAGGACATCAGTTGAAGGGTGGTTAGTTGAAGGGTGGATGGTGATGCAGATGTGGTGATGTAGATGTGGTTTGAGGGGTAGAAAAAGAGAGAAAATTAATTAACTGAAACACCTCCTTACACTCCCTATATGTAGCTACACCCAGTTGTGGTAAAACTTGTCTTTCTGGATTAGGAACCCTTGGTCTTTGTGATGCCTCCCCCTTCACAAACGCCCCTTTGACATGCCTCCCCCTTCACAAACGCCCCTTTTGACATGAAAGAAACCACGAAATTCTTATTTTCCCATTCTGACATTTTTATTTTCTGTCAGTTGGCTCCAGAGAGCCAGACAGCATTCATGGTGGAGTGGATAAATTTGTGCCACATTGTCAGTCCATAAGTATTAGTTTCTCTGCTTTCTATTGTGTCCACCAAAGTGGCTTCTTTCCACAGCCATTCAGACAACACAGGCTCTGTTCATTTTCAAAAGGCATGTATTCGATTTGCGGAGATCCTGCGAGCAAATACCACACCACTCTCAAGCATCAGCACACAGCTACATGCAGTTTCAGATCTGTGCCAGAGGAGGACTAGTAGAAATGAAACCCCGGCTTATTATCTTACTAGCTACACAAGAGAATCCTCTTTCCTTGGATAGAATAGCTGCACATGAACAGCTCATAACTCTGTGTATGAGGTTTCCAAGAAATGAGGATGAGATCAGAATGGAATGCAGGAGGCTATAAGACTGCCTCCCTCCCCCTCCCTGGAGCTAGGTTTGGAATCAGAGCTCAGGCCAGAATTAAGGCTAGTGTACAGTTCGAACCAAACTGCCAGAGTTTTAGTACCGTTTGAACAATTCAAAAGAGCATTAGAGAAATAACTTGTTTGCCTACTTGAAAGTAAAACTCAATCAACCAACCCTAGCCCCACACACTTTCCCAGTACCTTAAAAAGTACCAAGCCATTATCAGATCACCTTTAATGGCCGCTATACCTATTAATCTGATAAAATTCTCTGTTGAAAGTGGGCAAGGCAACCAGCAATGCAAGTTACTCCCAAGGCATCATGCTCCAACAAGACAAACAGATAGTGGACTACAACTGATTAATGGTTCCTCGGCTTTGCATGGAGCTGGGTAAAAATACTGCTACTTGTCAGTACAGAGTGAACAAGTCTACGTTTGAGAAGGTTTCGCAAGCTGAAAGTCCCCAGTCTAACTAGCACCATAACCATGTACACTCACCTCCGGTTCCGCAGTTACAAGGAGGTTTGTAGACACCAAACCACAGAATGAGTACCAGCGCCAGGGCCGCCACGGCAACCAGCAAGGTCAGAAAGATAAAGGCACACAGCAACTTGTCTTTGGGTTTAAAGTTACAGGAGGTATACTTGATATCAGGTTCTTGAACGGATGTAGAGACAGCTCCGTGATACGACTGGGGAATCGCATGGGTCCCATCCAGCTGCAGCGTGGCATGACGAAACTCGTCTTCCGCAGTCTTTGTATCAAGATAGAGTGCATTCTCGGCATGTCGTCGTATTGATCCCTGGCTGACGAAGGTGGAGCCCCGGGTCGAACCGTCCAATTCTTTCACTAAATCGTACTCGGTGGATAGTGGCGAAGAGGCCGAAGTTTGGCTGCCCGGAAACTTGACCTCCTTGCCCTTGTAGTGGGGGTGGGGGTCACCGGGCAGGGTGGTATAGATCGGGGCAATGTCTCCCACTTCCGTTCCGGAACCAGTCTTCTCAGCAGCATTCATGCTGTCAGAGAATGCTGTCAGCTCCATTGTCTCATCAGTCATGGCTCCCACACAAATGCAACTCCAATCCTGTACACTTTTCAAGATCTTTCCCTCCCGTGCTGCAGAGGGGGACGCCTATATTACCAGGTGTGTAAGCCACGGACCACCCTGGTGAGCTCAGGAGGGTGGGCCTGTTATGAATTAGCACTCTAAATTCCCTAAACACTGCAGTCAAAATGAGATCACAGCGGTATTCAATAAGACATGGATTATACATGTATGTAGTAAGGCTTTGTGAACCGACCGGACCAGACCTAGCCGACATTGATCACTAAGCTGCTTGGGTAGCTATCGTAAAACTTTAATAGCTAGCTTAGCTAGAACATAAAACAGAGTAGCTATAATCTAGACTATGGCTATAATTAAAGTTTTCGCGCGCATATTAAATTTTCAGACGATTTGGCGGGATATTCACAGTACTTTGCTAACGTATTCACGTACCTTTCAGGCCCTTGACTTTACTCAGAGTCAGTTTCCCCGGCTTTCGTCGGCAGTCGAAGTTCACAGCGATGACAGTTTCTCCAGTCTAATCCCTGATCCCGCCTCTTTCGTTCGTAGTAAAACAAAACCGCACACTATATATTTATGCCCGCTTACACGTACGGTACGGTAAACGTGCGATAATCATCTTCACGAACGTGACGTGATCATGAAGGCGGGGCTAGTAGTACTTCCGGTACTCTGCAGACGTTAGACATGGAGGTGCCTCCTCAGAGCCTTTCACAGCTCATAGAAAACCTAAAGCCAGGACTACCAAGAAGTAGTATGGTGAGTTAGCTGTATATTTAGCAGAACTATAGTGACTATACATTTTTCAGGTGGTAGAGCAGATGATACAAGAGGTGGGCACTCCCATATGCACAGCTAAGACCGGGGTCAAGACCATCATTTTTGCTGCTTGACCGCTTGACCACACTGCAAAAAGGCTCTTGATCGTTTGACCGTACCAAAATGTCGCAGGCTTGAATCAAACGTAAGGTTCAGCTAACACCAAGCTTTAAGGATTGTCGCAGTAGTAGCTACTGAGCTCAAATCAAACCTAAGGCTCAGCTATACCAAGCTTTAAAGATTGTCGCAGTACCAGGCTTGAATTAAATCTAGTAATTTCGATTCTGAGACCAAAGCAAAGCCGCCTGGTTACAATACCTAGCAGAGAGATCAAACAAATACAACTCACCATTAGCTATAGATGGAGGTGTCCTGGCAGGAGGAGTCTCTGACTGAGGCTCTTAATCGAGGCTTGTACGTACAATGTGTGTTATACTCAGCTCTAGGGTATGCAGCTGTTCCCTTCTGTTCGTTTAGGCAAGAAAAACAAACTAGCCGCATTTTTGATCAATTGTCACAGTGCATGGAGGTACTGTCGATCCAGCCCATCCTTCATAAAATACCCACAGCAATAGAGCCCAGTAGCTATATGCATAGCTATGCCAGAGCATCTTTCCCTATTGTGGCAAACACGTACACAGACAATAGAAACACAACTAAAAACGTACACCCTATTATATAGCAGTTCATGACCACTCACCAAGATCATATTATATACATGTACACTGTATATTACTACTGCAATTTTAATACCATTATACGTATATGTAATAGCATGGTTTGGAGTGAAATTTGGGATAAATCATACAAGTAATGTACCAAGGATGGGGTTAAATTACACGAGGCGAAGCCGAGTGCAATTTACCATCCTAGGTACATTACGAGTACGATTTATCCCAAATTTCACTCCAAACCATGCTATCACATGTTAATCTTATAGCTCCCAACAACAGTGAAATTTCAGTGAAATTTCACATAGCAACAGTGAAATTTCACATAGCAACAGTGAAATATCAAGAAGAGTGAAATATCAAAATAATTTCATTGTTTCAAATAGGAGTTTACCATTAGCTCTACAATAGCTATGAGATTAATAACAACCCAATTTGATGATTACTCATCTTACCGCATACTGGCATAGTCTCGCAGCACTGGTCAGCCACGCCCCGCGCGTCACCTTCTAATGTGCGGATTGCTCATGCACAATGTCAAACATTTATTATAATAACACAATATCATTATACCATGCCTACCTTGTGGGACGTCCCTGCATAACTAACTGTCCGTTTTTTGGGGGGATTTTCTTTGTTTTGTTTTGTTTTATAAACAGTATAATTTCCAGTAATACTAGCTGTTAGTATAGTATACCCATTCTAGCCATACGTCGCGTATTAAATTTTGCGCATCGCTCATGCACAATGTCAAAGTGTACATTATGTCACGCACCTATACCCTGCACGTGCATTTTTAACACCGTTAAGTTGACCAGTGCACTCACGTGCCACGCATAGCACCATGCACCTGTACTTAATCTTTTATACACACATGCATGCACATTCTCCTGTTGTGCTGACCTGTGCTTGGTAGGATGGTTGCTGTGGGATGTGGGATGAGCTGTAGTTGTGGCTGGGATGTGGGATACCGGATGAGCTGTGCTTGTGGCTGGGATAAGCTGTGCTCTGGCGGTAGGGCGGCGACCGTGGGAATTCTTGCAGTCTTGCAATTACTGGACGGGGGTGAGAGAAGCAGGCACATAAATAAAAACTGGTAACACGAGATACAGCATTATTAGCTATAGCTCTAGTTTCTGGACAGCCTCCTCGTTCCCAGGCCACTCAGTCGGCGAGGCTAGTTCTACAGACAAAACGGAATACATGCTCTAACCTATGCTAGGTTGGTTGCCACGCGCAATGCAAAGTTACAATTCGAAACTGCATCAGCAAAATACTCACATTATGCACAGCCAAGAAACTCAGTACTGAAGTAAAATGCAGCTCGTCCCTGGTTTTGTACGCGCGAAAATTCGCGCGTAAAACGCTGTTCAAATCTGCAGTTCTGACCAATGAAAAGTGAATGTAAGCACGCCAGAAAATTGCCAGCCAGTCTGGGCAGTCTCGCGCGCCAGACGAGGGTCTGGCGCGCGAGACTACCAGTCTGGGCACCAGAAACCGTAGCCTGCATTATTTACATTCTGATGTCTCGGTATCCCAATCCAACCCCTAGCGCTGTACTAGCCGGGCGCGCGCCCGGCTGATAAAAATTGTCCTTGACTGCTTGACCAATGACAAAATACTTCTTGACCTGTTGACCACTATTTGACCAGGTCTTAGCTGTGACTACAGTGCCTATGGGAGTGACCACCCCTTGTGATATGTCCAAGCATGTACATTTAAACAGCACTGCACTCAGCATAGATAGATAGTTAAATATAGGGGGGCATTACATCATAATAGATAGGGGTATCCCTTCCCTTAGCCTCATTCCCAGGCCACGCGGTAAAATTCGATTTTTCCGAGCGCCTGGGAACGAGGCTACCCTTCCCTTGACTTTTCTGTGCGAGAAAGGAGCCATAGAATGAGACTACTCCATCTCCGATAAATTAATTACAGGTGAAAGTGTGTGCTCAGAATGCAAGGAATGGCAAAGTGAAGGCCAAGTTCTACACAGATGTCTGGCCTGATTTTACTACTGTTGTCTGCCAGGTCTTCTTTCCAAAAATTTCTGAGGTTAGTAGCTATAGATGATTATACCTATTTAGTGCATGTTTGTATACTACATCCTTGGCCATGGGTCCTGACTAGCCATCCCTATGGAGTTTTGTGTTGCCATGGTACCACTACAGTTCTTCGAAACGGATCGGGGACATGGGGTGTTGATGTGAATGACTCACTGATGATGCAGAAGGAAGCTTTTGCGTATTCGTCCATGTTTTTGTGTCCAATTAAGTCTCGTTCCTACCACATCAAGTTTGTCTATCAAGTTAGTTTATTGAGCCAGACCCTCTCACACCCATCTCAGAAAGCGAGAGAGGGTCTAGTAGGTGCCATTAGTATTCGTGACTTCAGATTTACAATCTGGTAGCAGCATCAGATGGCTAGAGAGCAGTGTTTCTGTGGCTACCTAGGACCAGAACTATGAAACTATGTCTAAAAGTGGTCCGAACATTAACTCAGCAGTTATTAACATGATTACAGAGATTACTGCATTCATGAAACTACATGTATCGTATACTATATATTTCTATCACACAGGTTGCTGATATCATATACTACTCCACATCCAAGGAGAAACTGTTACACGTCATGAAGGAAGGGAGCCTCATCACTTGGGGAAGACCTCAGCGACTCTACTGTATGTCAACGTAGCCTTTATTGCAATAACTAGCTGCAGCTTTCTGGTCTAATCAAGTCTATCACAGCCTTTATTCGAATGACTAGTTGCAGCTTCGTAGAGTTGTTTGCTATAGCAGCGTTGTAATATAAATTTTATCTATCGTGGGGTTCATACAAGATTTTTGGTGAGTACACTTTCTTAGGAAGTTTTTGAAATTCACATGCTTTAGGTTGCTCCCAGGGCCCTGAAATTAGCTACTAATAAAACTACCGAGTATCAAAAAATATTAACTGTAAAATTCGGTATGGGGGTGTGGCCTGGGGACGAGGCTACTGCTCCTTGTAATCTGCAATGACGTTTTTCTTTGTCTGTAGGTATGGACAACAAGTACGCAGACTATCTGGTTGAGAACCTGAGGCCGCCAACTGTCCTTGAAGGGGTGGATGAAGGGGACCAGGGTCTAGTGGATGTGGCTGATTTCATACTGTTTCACATTTTGGGAGATCAGGAGTTGAAACAGCAAAATGCGTATGTGTCCTAACAAGAGTACATAAAAAAAACGTTCTCTGCCCTCGGGGGCAGGCAAAGGTTTTTTTTGTGTGCTCTTGGTCCTACGTTTACTGCACCTTTGGACTTGAGCAACCAAAGATTAAGTAGATTCGGCCTTGGTAACTATAGCTACTTTGTTATCTATATAATTATGGTAATAACCTGTTCTCCCCCTTAGGATCTGTCCTAATGGGTTTATTGTAGGACAGCTGGAGTCTCATCATGCACAATATGTCAGTGAACATTGGTGGCCGTGGTACGCTGGGAAGCCGTGGGTCGTCACACTCATGGAAGCACTAATCACAAACTATGATACCTCTGCTGTATTTGCGGTTGACAGCCCCACGGTGCCCGTATCATGGGCCATGCTCTGGCCATGGGGCTGCATTGCCAATGCACATACTGTGGAGGCCTACAGGCAAAAGGGACTGTCCATAGCTGTGCAGAATGACCTTTGCAAGAAGGTCCTGGCCAATGGAGACCTGCCAGGGACCTTCATGTTTCCGGATAATGAGCCTAATGTTCGTTTAGCAATTAAACTGGGATTCACTGAAGTGTCTCGGCTGAAGATGTTGGTGCATTTGGCGTCTCGTTCAGACTTTCCTAAACCACAGCAGCTTGCCAAAAACTTGTAACTATCTTTTTTTATCAAGCAGTGTATGACTCGTTCCCAGTCTCCACTCCCAGCTTTTTTTCTGCATGTTTTTTACAACATGCGGAGAAAAAGCTGGGAGTGGAGACTGGGAATGAGGCTAAAAAATAGAGGCTATATTAAGAGAATGGTTGCTGTTTGCAGTACAGTGCTCCAGACAGAGAGAGTAAAATGGTGTGATTATTGTACTTTTGTTTGCATTTTGCATTACACTTTCGATAAACCCAATTCAATATTACATTACTACTAACCAACTTAGCTACCACTTTTTTGGTATGCATGCATGATGCCTTCATCAAAGTCCGCTCATACAAAGTGCCTTAGACGCCACCATATTGCCTCTCAGGGCACTCAAAATAAAGGGTGGCATGCCCTAGATATCATTAGCTATTGCATTATGCAGGCACGTTTCATTTTTATGAGGTATGATGCACTAGCCTCATTCACCCCAACTTGTTAGTAATGCATGGGATGAATGGTAGCAGGTGCATATATAGCTAGCTCTACAGGACTAAAGGATGAACTTCAAGAGGGAGAGCCAAAACAGGTAGCATGAAAAAAGCTGTAGAGTGGAGCCTGGGAACAAGGCTATGGTATAGTAATAGCCCATTAATAATTGGTGCTTGTAATTATTATTAATGGTGACGTGATTGAGGCAGTACTGTAGTTTGTATGCTGTATGTACTAGCTATATTCTTTTGACTCCCGACTCTTGATACCAGACCAACCACTGAATCTTGTGGAACCCCAGATAGCACTGGGAGAGCATCTGATGATTCAGAACTACCATTTACCACCACCTGTTGCTCCCTTCCTGAGAGGTAACTGTGAATCCATTTTACAAGCAGACTATCGACTTGCAAATTCTCTAGCTTTTCTAGAAGGGCATGGTGAGGAACTGAATCAAATGCTTTTCTAAAGTCAAAAAAAACAACACTCCTCCAACTTCTTTTCCTCTTTCAAGCGCCTCAAACCAGTTATGAGTAGTTCCCAGGAGGGTTGTTACTGTTGACTTTCCCCTTTGCTGCATCTCCATCAGATGTTGTAGCTAACAAGAGGTTCACAATATGCCTCTCCAAAAGTTTGCTCAGTATTAAAAGCAAAGAGACTGGTCTGTAGTTTGCCAGACTTGCTTTGTCACCGGATTTTGGAATAGGTACTGTATTTGACCGTTTCTACGTCACTGGGAAACATGATTGATTGAACAGCTTAGTTGACTGGGGCAGTGGCAATGCTCAGTTGCAGCGGTGAACTTCCACATTCTACCAGAAATTTGGTCAGGGCCACTTGGTTTAGAAACATCTATTGATTGTAGAAAACACTTTTATAACCTCCGCCTCTGTACATAACAGATTTTATGGGCCTCCCTCTGGTGTTCAGCAGACTCAAAGGGGCCATATAGTGGTGGCAATGAACATGTTTGCATTGTCCAGCTTATTGTCTGTACATGTACCATCAGACTGCTGCATTGTGGCTGAATCCTGAGGATAAAAACGGGGGGCCGAGGAGGCACCATTTTTAGGCGGGGGGTTCAAATTTTTCGTGACTGCCCACCTCCGATTCAGCCCCCGCTAGCGCTCCGCCTTGTCCAGCCATGTGCACGTGCATTCGATCGAAAAAAAATGGCAACCGTTTGCAGTTGGAGTACTACAGCTTCTCATCTTCTCCATCGCGTTAGAGCTGCACCCTCTCTGTGTGCATACGCGTACAAATGGAAACCGTGGTGGGATCCGTGCAGCCGCACCCAGACGGCCGTATGTTTATGCAGCAGTACAAATACCGATGCTGAGCTCGGTAGCCTTTTTATGGAGCAAGAGACTAGCTTTCAAAAGCGTCGAGCTAGAAGGTTGAAGGAAGGCCCGAAGGCAATGAAATTTCGGTTTGGCTCGAGTTTGGAGCTAACATTGGAAGAAATCCGTAAGTTAGCTGCAGCAAACGCAGCCATAGATGGGATGCTGGAGCCCACTACGACAGACGAACCCACTAGCAATAAAGCAGTAGACGAGGGCAGAGCGTCCGTGCCAGTCTCGCTACCCAGTATGATGAAGCCCACTGCAGCAGATGAACCCATTAGCGATAAAGCAGAAGACGAGGGCGAAGTATTCTCGCTACTCGAAATGAAAAAAAAGCTTTATGAGCCCGCTCCTGAGACAACCCAGTTGGCGGCATACCTAAAAGCACAACACAATCTGACTCGGGAAGAACAGGACAGCTACGCAAAGAGCAAGCCTTCTGTCATCGGGACTACTATTCATGACATTCAAGAACGAGTAAAAAATTTCAGAGCTGTTGGCTTCATAGGATCAGAAATTGACTTTCTGTTACCCAAATTTCCTTTCATGATGAACTTTGACCACCGAGCACTGCGCAATGTTTATCGGGTGTATCGGAAGCTGCAGAAACTCGGCTCCCCACTGTGGGTCAATGCGCTGCTGAAGCGACACAAGTACATATTCCTACGTGATTCTAAAAAGGTATCATGAGTTTAACACTTGAAGGACTATTGTCACAGATATGTAACTTACACCTGCCTAAACCTTGGCCAGTTGAAATACTACATTATTAGTTAAGTGGTCAGTAAATAAACCTTGGCAAAAGGCTCTTGACTGTTTGACTGCGATACCAGGTTAAAAAAATTACCCTTAACTGCTTGACCATTTTTTTGACCCCGGTCTTAGCTGCAACTACAGTGCCTATGGGAGTGACCACCCCTTGCCCATAGACCTGTTACCATAGTGATGTAATGGGGATAAAGGTGAGCACTAAATGAAGAAAGTACGAGGCAACCCATTTTTTTGACCCCGGTCTTAGCTGCAACTACAGTGCCTATGGGAGTGACCACCCCTTGCCCATAGACCTGTTACCATAGTGATGTAATGGGGATAAAGGTGAGCACTAAATGAAGAAAGTACGAGGCAACATGTGCTTTCAGGTAGTGTTTTTGCACTGTATTCTACGCCCATCCCTTTTTTGAGCCAAAATTGTGGTGGAGGGTATTTACATATATAGTATCCGCCCACCCCTTATACTATCCATGTGAGCTAAACCTGTAATTAAAAACTGAAAATTCCAAGACAGTGAGCAGAATCAAGGGCTAATAGGAGCAATGGGATGCAGTGCTTTCTCCTCTTTTGCTCCCTGATTTATACCAGATGCCAGTCATTTTAGAGCAGATGCAGAAGATAACTCTTCCTGTGTCTCATTTCTTGTGCTGTAGATCGGTGAAGGGCTGGCAGTTCTTGCAAAGATGGGCCTGACCAGACGTAGCATTGGTATGTTACTGGATGAGTGAGTGAGTGAGTGTGCTCAAAGGAGAGAGGGTGGGAGGGAGGGCAGTGTTATGAGATCTAGGGTGTGCTACTAATCAAGGAATTTATCCTGCACCTACACATGCACTGACTCACACATGCACACATACATACATGCCCTCGCACATGTATACATGCACACACACCCATGCAGCTAGCCTTCTCATGAAGGAACCTCTCCTTCTTTTGTATCCTCCTACGGAAGAAATCCGAGAGACAATTGCCTCTATATCCGCTGCAGGAGTTGGGAGTCAATGGATCAGCAGGGCGTTGTACAGCAACCTGGTGAGCTCATTCCCAAATTCCCATTCCAATAGAGTTGGTCTGCTCACCGAGGCCCATTCCCAGCCCTTTTGACCAATTCCTTGAATAATAAGGACACCAGCCCTTCTGACCAATTCCTTGAATAATAAGGACACCAGCCCTTCTGACCAATTCCTTGAATAATAAGGACACCAGCCCTTCTGACCAATTCCTTGAATAATAAGGACACCAGCCCTTCTGACCAATTCCTTGAATAATAAGGACACCAGCCCTTCTGACCAATTCCTTGAATAATAAGGACACCAGCCCTTCTGACCAATTCCTTGAATAATAAGGACACCAACCCTTCTGACCAATTCCCTGAATAATAAGGACACCAGCCCTTCTGACTAATTCCTTGAATAATAAGGACACCAGCCCTTCTGACCAATTCCTTGAATAATAAGGACACCAGCCCTTCTGACCAATTCCTTGAATAATAAGGACACCAGAGGTTTTTACATCAAAGCTGATGCTATATTGGGTAATCGAAATATCAGCAGTTTGATGAGTGATATAAAGGCTCCCAAGCTGTGGTATTGTCGCCCCCTCCCCCCCCCTTAGCGGCTGCATCCGGCAAGGCTGGAGCTGGGCCCAGACGTGAAGGAAGTGGTGTGGATGATCAAAGAAGAATTGGGACTTGACCCCACCTATCTTATTCTCCTTTTCCCACAAGTTTTCCAGGTGGAAGGTGAGCACTAATTAAATAGTTTCACTATAGTGTTTTGTGTAAGTCTAAAAGAGGGAGGGGCTGCTATGTACATGTACAGCTGTACTGAAAGAGGGAGGGGCTACTACATGTACAGCTTGCACTGAAAGAGGGAGGGGCTGCTAATGTACAGCTTGCACTGAAAGAGGGAGGGGCTGCTATGTACATGTACAGCTGTACTGAAAGAGGGAGGGGCTGCTATGTACATGTACAGCTGTACTGAAAGAGGGAGGGGCTACTACATGTACAGCTTGCACTGAAAGAGGGAGGGGCTGCTACATGTACAGCTGTACTGAAATCTGGCTTACCACAATAGGGTTTGCAGTTTACACTCCATTTGCTAGCTGCCATACCTCATAATTCAACTTCTGGCATGTGTTTGTAGCTGGTTTGTACATGTAACTCTTCTCCAGTTTCTGTTTGCACTGTTTGCTATTTTAGTTCAGCCCACGATGCTCCACCAAACCCATCTGGAAGGAATTTAATTATGGCAACCTAAACCAGCCTACACATATCTATGGCAACCATAAGTAACAAGGCTGGTAGCCACTTCGGCAAACAGCCAAAAATACTAGTGATACACAATGTGCAGGGATGTCCTCGCTTCGCGAGAATCGCTGGGCGTGGCATATGGCATGCGGGTGGCACGCCCATAGCACCCACCCACAAATGAAAAAGGTCAAACACACCCCCACAAAACAAAATGGCTACTAGAAGACCAGAGGCCGAAGCAAGCTTACTGTGATAGTGATCGCTTCCAAGTCTCCCCATTTGGAGTTTTATAGCGAAGGTAAGTGTTCGATGTGTGTTTGATAGGCTATACCAGGAGAACTGGCTGGAACAGGTTACAACAACAAAAAAAAAGGTCAATCGAACTGGAGTATAGCCTCGCTTCGCTCGGAATTAATTTCACACACAGGTTCACTCCACCTTCTTTGCTGTTGCTAATGTAAACTACCCCCTTCTGGCACTTCTAAGCCTGACCCTAATTGAATAAGTGCTTGCAGGTTCACTGATCTAGAGGCAAGGGGCACCTTTTAGTTTTTTGGGCCAGACCCACAGGTAGGCTTGCGTTGATTATGCTCGGCATAATACAGAAATAATTGCAGAAAGGAAGCATTAGAGCATTGTGTGGACATGATAGCAACTGATGGCACAGGCATATGTTTGTACACACTACACTAGTGTGGGGCTTGCTCAGGCTCGCCCTAAATATATGAGCATAATCAACGCAAGCCTAACCAAAGGACCGCGTTATAGAGGTCCCCCAAAGGGCACACTAGTATAGTAGTAGTGGCCTTTACCATTATGATGTAATGGGGGGGGGGGGTAAAAGTGAGCACTAAATGGAGAAAATACACAAAAACATGTGTAAACAAGCATGTTCTGTTGTCATACAAAACAACTACATCAAAGCACATGTTCTCAAGTATTTTTTTCCAATTAGTGCTCACTTTTACCCCCCATTACATTGTATTGGTAAAGGGTCCATTGTATTCATTCAATTTTATGCAGCAAAGCAGCTGGAGTCTATCGTCCAAACATTGAGGGGGAAGCCCCTGTACTTGGACATGCGGGACCTCAAGTACCTGTTCAGTAGAGTGCCCCTCACGATCCCACATCTAGCAGATATGGTGAGTTCCTGGGAATGAGACTAACAGCAGTTATAAGTTACTGGGAATGAGACTAGCAGCTATTGTGAGTTTCTTGAAATGGGACTAACAGCTGTTGTGATATGATGCTATAGTATAATGGAACCGTTTTCTAGCTCCTTCTAAGGGTGCTGCAATAGAATATCCATGCAATTTCCATAACGCAACACAGTCTGTCACATGACAGTGCCCAGCCTGTCACATGATGGTGCCCAGTCTGTTACATGACGGTGCCCATTAAGCCTGGAAAACAACAGCAACAGAAGTCAGAAAAGGGTGCGTTAGATAGGAAGGGAGACTAGCATACTTTTCTGGACCCACCTGGAAATGAGACTAGTCCCCTCCCCCGACTCCCCAAGATTCTGGGAATGAGACTGCCGTGTGTGTTCCCTCTGCAGGAATCTGTGTCGGAGCACGTGGAGGAGTATTGCAGTGCGTTCCTTTCACCCAAAAGGGCTGTTCATGCAGTGAGTAGAGTGTGTGTTATCATGACTGCATATTATCAATTTCTATATGTATGGTGATTCCACCTGTTGTCCAATAGCGCTGCGGGATCGGAATGCAGTAGTTGCTGCCAACGTAGTCATGTGAGGATTATGTTTTGGGCCGGGTCTCAACCCACATGAGGACATTTTGATGAAACTGATGCAGTCAACTGTATGGTCTGGGAATGAGGCTAGTCATATGACTGAGTTGGCATGTGATAGCCACTATTTTAATCTTGTACCCAGACATTCATGTCCCCCCGGCGAAAGAACGCTTGGTGTTCTAAATGAACTTTTTCGTCACAGACTCCATATTTGCTGAAAATAGATCTCATATGTGATTGGTCACTGTATATGCTATATATTTTTAAATTATCAAAACAGCCAATTGTTTATCGAGCTAACGTCATAGCAACATCAGCTGCAATCTAATTGGACCTTGTGGAAAGGTGGGGGGGGGGGGGGGGGGGGGGTGAACATCTGGGCACGAGACTACTCTCTATTATTATTGGAGCAAAGTTGCAGAATGAATGTGCTCTAATAGGAATCCGTGATAATCACCAGACCATTCGGAGATTTGGGAATGAGTCTGCCTAATGTGTATAATCATTCATCATGTGATCTGGTGTGTGACCTGGCTACGTGGTCATGTGATTATGATTCTTGCATGTGATTGGTTGGTTACGATGTTCGTTTGTTCTACAGCTGCGTCTAGCACCCAGGAGCTTGATGTTTGAGAGTGGGGATGTGCAGGAGAAGGTGGAGTTCTTGAGGGAGATGGGCTTCACTGATAGGGATAGAGGTAAGGATGAGGGGAGGCAGGAAACGAGGCTGGAGGGGGGGGGGGTGGAGGAAAAGGGAGGAGGGGAAACTGCTCCATGTGACTCTAGCTTCCTCTATTCCTCCGTGCCTGCTCAATATAACATATGCTGTAATGTACCGTAGGTTTTGATTGCATAGTAAAGGCAATAATTCCATTTTTTAGTTTTGAAGGGCAAATTGATGTGTAGGGTGGTAGAAGGGTGATGTGTAGGGTGTCAGACGGGTGGTACCAATGCGAAACATGGGTGGTTTATACAGGAGGCATTACTGCAGCAATAACCTAGAATGAAGCCTTTCAGCTGCAGTATGCACGTGGCCGTGGACCTGGGGACGAGGCATTACGTGGTCAGTCTATTAATTGGGAGATATTTTGTATTTCTTGTCCACACTCTCCACAGACGAGCTATTCTCAACTGCTCGCTCCCTGCCTCAGAAGAACACAGAGAGAGATTTTAAGCCAAGAATAAGGTGAGTCTCGGTAGAATGAATGAAGGACAGTGCTGTATTTGTTGCCTTGTCCCAGGCCCTCCCTAAAATGGGGCGGAGGGGGGGAGGGGGGGGGGGGGGGGGAACCTTTCTCATGTGAGTTACGTTCAGGGTAGAAAGGGGGTAGAATTATAAAGGATTACTTAAAATTGTGTGTAGGTGGGAACAGATGCAGTTCTCCGACACACGAGGGAAGTTAGCAAATCAATACTTCTTGTAGCTACTCTTTAGGCCCTGATGGTGCCACAGACTGAGCACTGAAGCAGTGTTCCCAGTAGAAGGTAGAGAAACATAGCCGTCTTTTGATTGGTTCATACCTACGCTTAATTAAGTAAGTTGAATCACGTGAGAAAAGGTACCGTCCCCCTGTTTTATGATTTTTCAAGGGAAGAGCCTCGGGCCTGGGATGAGGCTACTTATTACTTTCTCTAGTTAGATTAGGATTGACTAGAGACTGATTGCTAACTACTGGTTGTCATGGGTACCAGATATTTTTTGTACAAACTCTCGTGCGTAAGTACACGGCTGAGCCTGTGGTGAATACCAGTAGGTTGTATATCACACTTTCTAGCGGCCTGGTTTTTGGGATTTGATGGCTTGGTAAACAGGGTTGCAGCGAAGAAGAATGACTATCGTAGAGCGTATATATACACTCGCCGCTCTCAGAGGGCTAACATTAGCAAATTGATGTCAGCGGAAGGGGATTCCCCCTGCTGAATCCCAATAGGTAACTACTGTTGGAGAAACTGTATTAGTAGTCACAGCTGATTGTGTGTGGGCGTCTGCATGCACCTGCCAGGGCTTCATTTGGGGGGGGGGGGGGGGATACTCCCCCTTGGAAACTTTGTGCCCACCCTTGGAGATTTCAACCCTTTAAAATTGAATATTGCTTACTATATGCCCCCCCCCTTTGGGGATTTTCATAAATGAACCCCTGACTGCACACATTACATGCATGCTAAGACTCTGTCTTTAACTTTAAAATTCATTGTGCCTGAGTGGATTTTCCCCTGTTGTTATAGTGATTATTACCCTCACCCCCTCCACCCCTCCCGTTCCCAGGCTGTTCCTGGACGTCTTCAATGTGACACCGTCGACTCTTATTGAGGCTGGATTTGCACGGTGAGTCGAAGCACGTGTTTGCTTGTATTGTCTCCATTTAGTGCTCACTTTTACCCCCCATTACATCATAGAGAGTCTGGGTACGAGGCTATAGTGAATGAACGCATTCCTGATTTTACGCTATAGTATAGGATATACCACATCTATGAGGAGTATAAACGTGATAAACTCCGCTAGACGGTTTACACGAGGCGTAAACTGTCTAGCAGAGTTTATCACGTTTATACTCTGAGTGGGCATGGTAATCCGGCTTACACCATATTGGCCATCAGATTCACGGTACCAATGTCTGTTGGCGGCAACCATTTGCGCTGTATTGCCAGGAGCTCCTGATATTGCCAAGGCTACTCTCTCGAGTTAGCGTGCAGTGGGTTTTCTTTGTGCTCCGCTAGTCAAGCAAGAAGTGCAACAACTTCTAGTCAATGTGTCTGACACTCCACCCCTTTGAGCTCCTCCATTCAGCGATGGCATGCGTCCAGTTCTTTGAGACCTCGAGTTGTGCTCTACACACTCACTGTTACAGAGCATTAAAACTCTAGGGGTGGAGCTAGCATCTTGCTATGACAGTGCAAATTAATGGTAACTAAGTGTGTCCACGACTATTTATAGCATTGCGCAATAACTACAGGTGATACTTAGCGGAGTATATGACCCACTTTTCAACCAATGAGATACTATTAAAGTGATGTAATATGGTACATGTCCGGATGCCTTTTTTCACACACCTGAACATGTCTATAACAGCTTATTTCTCTAACTGAAGCTCTGCTGATACTGTCATATTCAAAATGTTAGCTTCTAAACTATAATTGCTGTGGATTGTAGCCTGTGCCAATACAATCTCTTGGGCAGCATACCACTGAGCCCTAATCCATTAGTGGAGGCATTCCACTGAACCCTAATCCATTACGGGCAGCCATTAACCCTATTTGTATTCTAATCAACTTTACAAACCTGTCAAACCTGTTTAGAGGTATTAGCCGTGGACAATGTTTGGTCTTTGGGCCACATTCACCAGACTCAGTGGCTAGTGTGCAAGTGCCTTACATTAAATTGTGGCTGTACAGAAACAGGGAGACCTGCAGACCAAAAAAAAAAAGGACAGGGAGTGCTTTCTGTGTGGTATAAGGTGTTCTAACCTCCACTGGAGTGAGGGTAATAACTGGAGCGTGCATAAGATGTGAAGGCAAAATTGTATTCATGTTAGAAATGAATTGCCTCCAGAAGCTAATTAGTCAGGGCAGTTACCGCTATTTGGTAAATACCATAATTATTGTGAACAATTTATGGGACCTGAAATGTGTTTTCACAGTCGAGAACGCTTGTAAAAGCTCTCCGAGTCAGTAAACAGCGTTTTTTTAAATTATAATATCTCGGGCTACTGCGATATACATAACCTTTGCGTAATTTGTGTATGTATGAACTCTGTAGTTGTACATATTGTATGTAGTACTCATGAATACAATGAACTGAGGCTATCATTCAACCCTTCTGGAGGTTGCTATGAGCCCATGAATGCATAACCTCATGTTTATGGTTGTGTATGTGTGTGGCCATGACTTTGTGCAGCGCAGGAAGTGAAGCACTTGTGGTTTATGTTTACATGCCAATAAGTGACATCAGGGTCCAGCCACACTGATGTCAGGGTGGCAGGGGGAAGTGAATCAGAGGACAGTCTCCTATCGCACTAATGTTTACATCCTTGAAGCCATACATCTCTTGGGAGTGGGTATTCATTCAGCCATAACAGTACTCATTAAGTATGAATTGCTGCACTCTGCTCTTTGCAGGAGAGGTTAGGTTATAGTAATAGGTTGCTTATTTGCATATATTCATTGTAATTGGCTGTACTTAGGTATCTGTGTGTGTGAGGGGGGGTCAGGTATTGCGAAATCTTTCGTAGAGAATTTTTTATTAGCGTTGAGTAGTGGCTCTAATTAGTGCATGCCCTATAAACCAATGTGTTATAAAGTGTATAGGTCATCCTGCAAGCCGGCTAATTAAAGTAGTGAAGATGACTCTAATTAATGCCCTATAAACAAATATTGTATAGGGAATTTTGCAAGCTGGCCAAGTAGCATTCCCTCCCCTTCGGAAATATAGCGACACAATAGATGCATTCACGCCTCTCCACTGAAGAACCATCTGGGGAGATAGAACGTGCCACTTGGTCATATGGAGTGGGTGTCTGGTATGTGGGCTGTCCAATCAGAGCAAAGTTTGAAAACTAATTACCTCATAGCACCACGTTCGGTAGTATAGCACACGACTGGCGCTAGCGATTGCTTGCTTGTAGTGATCTAAATGATCATGTTTAAGAGGTTCCATCAACAAATACTCACACACACACACGACACAGCATGCACCCCCCTCCTCCCACGTTTTGGAAAATTTGAATTTCCCTACAACTTGCAAGCCAACTACTATAGGACTGATTTTTTAATTTAAAGTAAATGCGTTCTTAGTTGTAGCCGTGCAGAAGCGTCACTACTGCAGAAGAACAGAGAACCATAGTAGCTATCCATGGGGATGTTTGCAACTACCATGTCACTTTGGTCACGCCCCTCAAAGGTCGGGCAGTGTGTTTCAATGTCTCCAGACCGTTCTTCGGCGGTGGACGAGTAAGTGGTCCGAACATGGGACTGCAATACCCTAAACATACAAATTGCAGAAGCTAATCATTATTGACTAGTAACTGTTTGACACTTTTATGGCCTCTGTGTGCACACTTATCTGGCTTCTGTTGAGCCAGCCAGGGTTGCAGCAATCTATCTGCGTCACTATCACTATTTGCTCTTCCTGTTGAAGCCCTACTGATGTACTCGATATTCTTGGTATTTCGCAAGATTCTGATTTCGAGTGTTTTCACTATGCAATAATACAACTGTGACAATTTTGAATCACATGGAAGATTTTCCTTGTGTTTAGGCCACGTGGATTTCAGAGAATGCTCTGTTGTTGACCTTTCAATATTTTTATTCACCTTCATGCTATTTAAAATGCTCACTGTAGAAGCTGATTGTAGAAATGCTGTTATGGGTAGTGGCTAGTGGTTAGTGAAATTCCAACCTCGTTGTTCGCCAGCTGGGTGATAGTGACCATCTCAATTCGATGCGGTCCTGGCCACGTCTTGCAGCTGTGAAATTGTATTTTTTTTCTCCACAATCATAAAAAATAGAATTTGAGGCTGAGAGGCCTAAGAACAAGGCTAAGATAAAACCCAGCTGTCAGCCGCTACTCGTCTCTGATCTAACACGAAGGGCCTGCTTCTTAGCGCCTTCAAAATTCCTACTAGTGTTTCTGTTTGTCCTAGGCACCGAACTAGTAAGGGAGGATGAGGCGTTGGTATCTGCACTGCCAGTTATGCTGTGTGATATCTCATTTCTGTTTGTGAAACAGAGAGTGGCCATGGTGATTCTACAGAGCCACACGGAATGTCACAATCCTGTTTTGGCGTTTCGTTGTGTTTTATGATGCAGAGTGACATGCGTGTTTACTCTGCTGGAAGCAGCTAATTTGCGAGACTAACCCCTCTGTCTCTACGTTCGTCAACTAGACTGTAAATCAAAGTGGGCATGGCTATCTCTAATTTAGGTAGCACACACATTGCACCTGTTTCTGTAAGCCACGGCACCCGATGATCGCTGTAACTGCGATCTAAATTTATCCCCAGCTGGAGGATCCAAACTACTGTATTTCCACGATCAGACGCCACAGCTGGTAATTAATTTATGGTACGTTTTTCATGGCTGCTATTTGAGGGCGGCAATTATTTGAATGTGGCATTTATTACACTGGACAGTTTGCTAGCTACAAAGCGGTGCACAAGAGGCACTTTCAATCCATTTCTTGGCTTTCTTCGATCGTCTTTCCTCCCTCAAAGCGATGACAAAGCCATAAGTGCTACTCTTTGATTTTCAGTCAGCATGTGGAAAGTATAGATTCACAGACAGCCTCAGTTGTGCTCCGATCCCTTCAAAGACGCTGTAGAAGACAAGATGAACTTGGATAGCTATTACTGTTATGTATTACTCTTGCCTTGTACCTACAATATTTTGCTTGTTCACATTGTACTTGAGTACTAGCCATGGCCGCTATTCGAAGTTGGCGACTATTTCGTTTAAAACTTCTGGAGGTGCAGGTATAAGCGGAGGGTGGTGACTAATCAAGGGATTCAAGGCCAGCGTCTGATCATGGACACACGGTGTACGGCCACACACTCACCCTGTATGCTAGTAGAATCGTGCGTGATGGTTGTTGTCCTGTGGTGGTAAACGTGTGACTAGCCGTTTTGGGTTAGTTTCCAGTGTGTGCATAATATTGCTGTGTAGCCGCTGGGGGTAAGCCCTCAGTTTGTGCGTATGACTAACTGCTGTAGGTAATTACGTCCACAGCATCGCTATTACTACATCGCTACCGTGAGTACATCCTCGGTTTGTCCGTATATGGATGTTGCTCTGTGGTCGTTGTGTTGTCTCTAGCCAAACAGAGGGGGCAGCTCTCTACCGGTATTTGTTTCGGCTGACACTAATAATATCAGTTTGGGAGTGTGATAGCATGCTTGGTCTGCCCTACACCCCTCCTCCGAATACAAGCTACAGCTTTCGAGAATAATCCACCGCCCAAACTGAGCTGAGACGCTCTTTTGATGGGCCATGTGTGGACTGGAAAAGAGTAAATATTTTGTGGTGAAAGTTCAAAATTTCGATGAGTGATTTTCAGTATCTTTGAAGCCGCTTTCTAAAGAACTATTTAAAACTAATTACCTATTCAAAAGCTGGCAATATAATCAGTTAGACTGACTCTTGTGTAACAGAACAGATTGAAGAGCGACCTCACCCCTTACCCCTTTGCCCTGTACATCGCTGTGCTTTAGATCCCCAGCTTTTATCGTTTGCTATACTAAAGCGTTTTTGTGCACAGACAAACAAAGTTATAACTGTGAAGTAATTGTTAATTCATTGCCTGTTGACTGTGCACCATGGCAACGGGTGTGTACATGAGTCCAGCAGTACAGACAATAGCCCTACTTTGATTCCCTGTGTCAGGGGACCTCCACACCCCGGGCTTCCAACAATGGCAGGTCCTCCTTAAGACCTTCCTGTGAGCTTTAGATATTTGGGGTGGCTGGGAGGGAGGGACCTTCTCAGGTTACTCTGGGAGGGAGCTGGGGTAAATGGAGCCCACTTAGGCTGACCAGGAGTCTGGGCTGCTACCATTCAGAAGCAGCTGGAGCTCTGTATGGCTACAAGTGATATTAATTGCTCCCACTGACTCATGAAAAGAACTTTCAGAACTCTGAGAATTGAAATTTAATAGCTACTCCAGTTAGCGTTTCCTTTGACCTACATGTAATACTGCCTACCAACAGTAGAAGGGTGGGTGGCTGTAGCTAATAATGCACCAATGCAGGCCAGCATTTTTGAGCAACTCACTATTAGAACTGCCCAAAATCCTGGCTAATACTATGGATCCGCTAACTGAGATTCTGGGCCCATATATCGCGATTATTAGCTTTGCTGGACTTGGGCAATTATTATAGCTATCACCCTTGTTCTGGGAAATGCATAACCGACAGCGTGATATAGCACAGTTCAGAATATCTGGCGGCAACGACAGTAGTCAGCTGCTTCACCAGCCAGAGGTTCATTTAGGAAAATGGGGCACAAACACGTCGGAAGACTTCTTGGTGGGGTATGCGTATAGTGAGCAGTATTCAATTTTGAAGGGTTGAAATCCCCAAGTGGGGGTGGGGGTGGGGGTGGGGGTGGCTGGCTGCCTGTGGGTTACAAACACGAATCTCATAGGTACTGACGAAATACGAAATTATCAAAACAGAACTGAAGTATATTGTATAGCTGTGCTATTTAATTCTACCCTCTAATGTTTTTGTACATATACTCGCTGGATAACTAATATTATTGTACATACGTACACACCATACACACCACACATGGTCCTAAATGGCCTGTTCATCAAGTTGATAGAACACGCCGTCCCGGGAATTTACCGTATAGCAAATACTACATAGAGCTCCTGTAGATATTACCGTTTTTACTCACACTAAATTTTGCAGGATATCAGTTACAGTTATCAGTTAGATTGTATATTGTAGCATCTCCAAAGAAATTAGCCTGCACTCTTGCGCCCTCTAGGGAGGCACTTATACCCCCCCCCCCCCCCCCCCTTCCATACAACTACGTACTCTGTTGTGGTATTTACAAGCTCCCACAAATATGCCCTTTTACTTGCACTGTTTCCTGTGTGGTGTCCCCACAATAACAAGTCAATATCCTACCAATTTCCTTGTATCAGCCGCTGGTGTAACCCCCAAGGGTAGCCATGGCGAAAGAAAAATTGCTTGGTGATCATGGTGACAGACTCCAGTAGCATGTGCTGTTATTGTTGGTTTTTTTGTCCTGCCTAGTCCTCAGCCTGTCTCTAACTCATAGCCTGACTCTAACCCATAGCCTGACTCTAACTCATAGCCTGGCTCTAACCCATAGCCTGTCTCTACCTCATAGCCTGACTCTAACCCGTAGCCTGTCTCTACGTCATAGCCTGACTCTAACCCATAGCCTGACTCTAACTCATAGCCTGACTCTAACTCCGCCTGTCTCTAACTCATAGCCTGACTCTAACCCATAGCCTGTCTCTACCTCACAGCCTGACTCTAACCCATAGCCTGACTCTAACTCATAGCCTGACTCTAACCCATAGCCCCAACCTTGGCCACCTTTCCAGCTAAGGGAATTCATTGTAAAAGCTGAGCTCTATGGTTGGGGTTAGGCAAGACTTTAGGCCAGGCTATATAGCAAAATCTAGAAGGCCAAATGCTATACTCAGATGGACACCTCAAGGTGCTTGCTTTATTAAAAAGAAATAATCCTGTAGCCTAACAGTTACGCAAACTAGAGTGCAAAAATTCCAATTTAAATTGGCACTATGGCCATGCCTGTAATTATTGTAGCTGTTATCTGCAGCAGACTGAGTAGAGCCTGCAAAGCTGAGTTGCCCGATTCCTCCGTGTTAATGAGCCTCCCTTCTGGAGGGTGGCAGTCACCGATGTAGTTAGTAATTCTGTGTTGGAGTATCCCGTGTCATATCAATAACAGGTGCCCACAGAGGGACAACAGAATGCCCCCAGGGTAAATAGTGGAGTGACTAATCCAGTGAAGCTATCAAAAACACTGTTGGATCGTATGACGGGATCGTACATGTTCCGGAACTGAATGTCTGGTTAGAACGCAATGAGAGCATGACCACTCCTCTGCGGTCCAGCATGGTAAATTTCCTGGGAGAGCATATTCCCATACTCCCCTGAGGAAGGCGGGGGGGGGGGGGGGGGGGATTTTGTGAACATCATTTTTTCCACCCCACTATGCTAAAAATCCCTGTATGGTTGCCTGTGACGTGCCCACACTTCCATGTCAGTATAGTCTGGGCATGAGACAGGGCTGCCCTAAACTGGTGCATGTACAGGTGTTGTGAAAAGTAGATGTAAAAAGCAGCCACTTTCTCAACCAGCAGACCAGCAGACCTGTACATTGCTATCCCTTCGGAAAAACATGTTCTCTTACATCAGCAAACCTAGTTAGAAGGCCTACTTGCCAGCCAGAGTGGCAACAGCTTGGAATGGCCTAGCAGCTGCTGCCCACATGGTACACAGGATGTGGTTCTGGTGGAATTGGGAGAGTAGAGCTCAGCTGCAAACCAGAGCAAAGAGAAATGGGTCGTAGTGATACACTGTCAGGCGGCTCCTGGATGGAGTTTTTGATACCATACACTGCCAGCATGTGTACACATAATTGTGCAATTATTAAAAAATGCCCGGTACTTCTGATAAAATATTTTATAATGTACGTTTGATGTCATTTAGCCTTTTTTGGTAGGATGTAAACAATTTCGGAATGTGCTGCGGTCGGAATAAGTGTTTGTGGTACGAGAAAGCAAAGGAAATGTTTATGGCTTTGTGCGAAAAGTATGTCAATGAAGTAAACAGCTGCAATTTTCCAAAGTCCTCAGATAGCGATTTATGGTAATCATCTGAAATTTAATGTCAGACCACCAAATCATGATATTCTAGACTAAATTGGACATAACTGAAATTTCACGGATCTTGCTCAACTGAACCCCGAATCCTGTGTGGAATTTGATCCACTTAGCCGCATATTCCCTGGGGCATAGTACAGCTGTCTCAGGTGGTTCCTATGTGGATACGATGTGCTGCCGTAGGAGAGACGAATGTCTATTTTCGCATGCTTTGGCATTCTTTCGCCAGTAGGGGTATCTGTTCATTGCACAGCGCAATCATCACCTCACGTATATGTAAATGTGTTACGCTTATGGAGTGCATGAATAAACGTATTAGTAGTGCTGTGTGGACAGTGTTTACATGTTCATTCTTATAGAGTGAGCCGCTGATTGTAAATATGTGTGTGCATTGTTTTTAGACAGGATGTGCTTGTACACATCGTACGATTCCTATCCAGCGGATATCTCAGTTGTTATCACAACGCTAGGTACAAATGTTCCCACAAATGTTCCCATAGCGTATGGCAGCCCAGTGGGTCCTCGCACAATGGCTGTCAAAGGTGATTCCCAATCAGTGGCTTGCTACAAACCAAACCGCCAGACGGCTGCTGATGTGTTTCGGAGCAGCAGTAGTCCCCCTGGCATGCACTCTTGTACTCTTGTTGATATTGAGAAGTGGTTTCTCTTGGAGCCTTAGGCGATTGGAGTGCCGTAACATTTTTTTGCCATTTTACATACATAGATTACCTCATTCACTAGAAGTCATCAATATCTGAAAGCTTTTAACACTTAGCATACACACAATGCATTAATGTGGTATAATTAGCTGTTACAGTGGTAGTATTACACACTTTGTTGGCCTCTGCATTGAATTTGTGATCTCGTCCGTTTGTGATAGTTCTCCATAACAGAGGTCTCGGCATCTATAATTATTTATATTTAGACATGCAAAGTGTTTAGCTTGTTTCATTCAACCAAACTGCATCTCCCATGGCTTCACTGTTCATATTTTGTTTTGTACCGACAGCTAACTTATCCATGTGTCATATTTTGTCCCTATTTTGGCTGTCACTTGTTTGTGATGATGGGTAGCCAGTGAGTAACAGCTGAAATGCTTGGCAAAGTCCTGTCCAACTCGAACAGTGAAGCTTCTTCAGTAAAAAAAAAGTAATTTAGGCTTCTAGGCACGAATGGTTATTGTGCACTTGCTCTTCCAAATTTGCTTGCATACTTTACAGTTGCTTGTTCAGATTTCGAAGCAACTTTGGAATGAGCTCATTTTACAGATTCACGGCAACAGAAGTCTTTTTCAACCTTAACCATCAGCAGCAGCAGCAACCACTGACCCACTGGAGGGATTTCTCTGGTCTAAAATGGAATTTGCTGCTGCCGCCCACTAAATGGGCCGTGTAACCACAAACAAACACGGCCATTTGCCCCAATCGTGTGTGCCAAACCAGCCACACTGCCTCTATGGGCCGTGACAAGGCGGGACACTTGACTTCTGGATCATTAAACTCCTCCGAACCTGCGCCAGCCAACGGAGCGAAGTTGACCAATCAGCTCATCGGGAGGGTGACAAACAACGTCGAAATGGTTCTTGCGGCTGCTTGCTTTACGAGACTGTTAATCAGCACTACAGCAAAGATTAAGGGTTGTACTTCTCCAGCAAACACCGTTCATTTGAAGTTATTTATGCTTTGCACACAAAAGAAAGCCTTCTGGATGTTCTCACGTAAAACCTATCCCATAAATTTAATGGCTAGCACATCAAAATCTGAATACATTAGCCTATACCGATTGCGAAACAGGCCTAAAGTAGCCTATATGTGCACCTGTAAGCGTGTGTGTGTATGGGTGTGATAGTTTTCTCCCCTCCCTCCCTCCCTTCTCCCCCTTCGTCCCTCCCTCTCTCCTCGCCAAACCTTGTATCACTCTTAGCAACTCTACCACCACAGCAGATTCCAATGTACAAGACTATTGTCTGAGGCTGGCCAAGCATGCAGTGGGCCATTATTTTGTTCCAGCCCTACGCATATTTTGGTCAAGCACTATTTTGGTCAAGCAAGCTCGAGCAAGCACACATATTCTTATTAGTCTGCAGTTGCGCCTCCACCTTTCGATATGAACAAATTCCAGAGTTGAAGTCAGGACTAGAGCTGTACTTCCACGTGTTCCTACCTGGAGTTTGGGTGTCACTAACTGGCTGTAAAGAGTTTGTGTTTTAATTTTTTTTCCAGCTGGAGGGGTATCGGTCTAGGCTCAGTAAGAAGCTAGGATGCCACTAGGCCTTGGGCATTATGGTATCAGCTATTGCACGCAGTTAGCTTCCACTTCACACTGGAGAGCCTGGTACTTTTTTCTCACGTGATTGGACTTACATAATTGTGTGTGGGTAGGACCGCTCGAAAGACTGTTGCACTTCTCTATCTTTTGCTGGTGACAGTGATTCAGCGCTCAGTCTGCGGTACAAACGGGCTCCGAAGATAGCTACAAGAAGCATAGATTTGCTACCTTTTTTCGTTGTCTAAGAACTGCAGCTGTCCTCGCCCTCGCAACAATTCACCCTTCTACCCTACAAGTCACACACGTGAGAAAAAATACCAGGCCTAGCTACAGGTAGCTAAATTGAAATGTACAAATAGGCCTGGGAATGAGGCTAGTGACTGTGACACGACCCTGAGTACTGCCAGTCAATCTACTATCACTGGCTATATTGACATATTCTCGGATACTTTCAATGCTACGGTTCAAGCTGTTTGGTTTATGGTTGTTATAGTGACACAAACCTCGCTGTAGCATGTTTGCATATCAGTTGGTGCCAGCGAGTCTGCAGCATGACAGACACTGCACAGATAATGGCAGTTTATTAGTGGGGGAATTTTGTCTTATGGACTAGTTGCTAAAAGTGGTGTGAATAATCTTTTTGTGCAAACATTTAAAACTTGCTTCCAGTACTTGCAAAGACATCATTGGGTCCTAGACATTACGTATTAGTGCTAGCTCGTATCCATGCAGCCATTCCATTTCATACTGCATGGGTATGAAACAAACCTTTCCTTCACATTTGTCCACCCCCCCCCTCCCATGAAACACACACACCTCTATTTCATCTGCCGCCAGCCAGCCAAGCAGACGTGTGTGTGTGTGTGTGTGTGTGCATGTGTGTGTGCGTGTGTGTGCCCCTTTTCTGTGGTTTTTGTGGTTAGATCACAGTCTGTGAATAGCATTGATCTCCATGTGGTTTTCTCTCAGTGGCTCGATTAGATAATGCAAATTAGGTGTGGAGTGTAGTACTCCAAATCTGCTCACTCCTGAACATGAAACTTCTGTTAATATGCGTATGTGGCCTGTTCTTGCTTCTGTGGTCAAAAGTCTCTAGTTTTTCTGCACCAAAAGCTTATGAGTGGCAATGCCGGCTTCATACTGGCTTGGTAGGCTTATGCGCCATTTGTTACGGTATGTAGCTACTATAGTTATGGTATGAGTGAGCTACTAGAGGGATAGTTTATTATAGCCTCGTCCCCAGGGCCCTGCTTTTTTTAGCTACCCGAAGAAAATGCGCTTTACCTTCGTGCAACCGAATAAAGCAATAAAGCAATAAAGCAATAAAGCGTGGGGTGGGGGGGGGGGCTGGGAATGAGGCTACGTTTATTAGCCATCACATAACTTTCTAACAAGATGCTAATGTGTTAGTGGTTAACCAATCCCCACCTTATAATTACCTGTGTCAATTGCTGCATGATGGTCATAAGATCTGAGGGAAATCTTTGAGTGTTTGGAATACCGACCTACCACCTAGAGGTGAGCCCCAATCCCTGCTCTGTCGTTGTCTACTGGTGCGTGGTGATAGGAGTAGTTGGTTAGGGCGTGGACGCTTTTTCTTTGAGTGTTTAGAATACCATGTTTCAGCAATGTATGGTGGTCATATGATATTTGCAGGGAGATTTTGAGTTGATGACTCATCAGTAGGTGCACAATAAAAGGTAATTTTATGGTACTTTGAATGCAATCAGTCGCGCTACCATATTTCATGCAATTACTGCCCCTTGTGTAAATATTTGCTGTGAAGCATCATCTAATCGAATCTTGCCTGTACATACATATGCACCATACACAGTGGACCATTTTATATAAGCCATTCCCTTGGAAGCATCCAGTGGCTCTCTGTGGTTGGGTTGGGCCCATACCAGAGAATCCTTGAATCTCTTACCAGAATTTAACCAACTAACCAATAGTGGGACATTTATGAATACTTCATGAGGCCAGATGTCACTCTTCCTCACATTAGCCTCAGGCTGTGTATTTCTCATGTACTGTAATGTATCCCAGTCGCCCCTAATAGCATTACACAATGGGCTAATACACTTGTGGGCCCCAGTTGGGGCAGATTGTTGGGGCTTGCTGGTAATATGGATGGCCAGTTCCAGACCTGATTAGTAAATTATATAATAATTATCCCTCTTGGGCCTGTCCATGTGGGTCAAACCAGTCCTGCAAGGGAAAAGACCGCCACATGCTGTTTACATGTGGTCTCTTATCTGGCGGGCTGTGAATACAGGCTGTATACAGCTGTTACGTTGTTTCGATAATCCTCACTTAACCTTCTCTGGGGACATGGATGTATGATAAACCTTATCCTGTTTTTCTTTGTGCCTGTTTTAAGTGAGTTGTGTTGTTAAGTGTCTCCACTGTTGTTGATGAGACCAGCTGTGATGTTTTGTTTGTAAGGGTGAGGATCACTGCATTGGGAACAGTTGTTTATTGGTGCACTGCATTCACAGCAGGATAGTTGCAGCGCCATTATTCAGCTCTCGTTTTGTGGTCCTTCTCTTACAAAGAAGGAAACCATTCACCCCCGCTGCCTTCCTCTCACCCTCCTTAGCAGTTATTATACAATCCTAGTAATTAATTATCTTTCCACTTTAAGAAAGGCCTTTGTTTATTTTTTCTGGTCCAGGAATTACATTCACGAAGCTGTAATGCAGTAATGATTGTGCGTTTCTTTAGTGATAATTGACTTTCATTTTCATTTTCATGGTGGCTTTGATAGTCAGTTGGACATGTCTCATCCCCAGACCAAGAGCAGCGTCTGGGGATGGGACTAGCCAGTAGGCAATACCTCCTCTTCTGCTTTGGGACAGCCATACTACTATACAGTCATTGCTAAGAGTCCACTTCATGCATGAGCCACCTCTGGCAAGAGCCACCTCTAGCATGAGCCACCTCTGGCATGAGCCCACCTCTAGCAAGAGTCCACCTCTAGTAAGAGCCTACCTCTAGTAAGAGCCACCTCTAGCAAGGGTCCACCTCTAGCAAGGGTCCACCTCTAACAAGAGCCCACCTCTGGCAAGAACCCACCTCTAGCAAGAGCCCACCTCTAGCAAGGGCCCACGTCTAGCAAGAACCCACCTCTAGCAAGAGCCCACCTCTAGCAAGAGCCCACCTCTGGCAAGAACCCACCTCTAGCAAGAGCCCACCTCTAGCCACCTCTAGCAAGAGCCCGCCTCTGGCAAGAGCCACCTCTGGCAAGAACCCACCTCTAGCAAGAGCCCACCTCTAGCAAGGGCCCACTTTGGCAAGAGCCCACCTCTGGAAAGAGCCCACCTCTAGCAAGAGCCCACCTCATGTAAGAGTCCACCTTGCTAGAGCCCACCTCATGTAAGAGCCCACCTCATGCAAGAGCCCACCTCATGCAAGAGCCCACCGCCCACCGCATGTACCAGCCCATCAAGGCACAGGTCATTTTAATACAGCATGGATGTTATAGTCTATAACATCCATGCTTACACTATCCCACAGGAAGCTGATAGTCTCTGCCTTGATGGTGGGTTGGCTTAGTCTCGTAAACCAGACTCACATGCGAGGGTCTGATTCATGAGACTAGGGCTAGTAAGGCTATCCACTCACCCTAGTTTTATGAACTGCCGAGAGTCTGGCTCATGTGACTAGGCCTGGGTAGGTCGTCCACTCATCCTAATTCTATGAACCGGCAAGGATCTGGGTCTGGCTGGCTTATCCACTGATCCTAGTCCTATCAACTAGGAGGACGTAATTGATTATTTCACCAAACGTTGGTTGTTTGTGGATGGGGATCTGGTGGGCAGGATATGAGCGGTACGTGGGCGGCAACCCCACATGTAAGCACTATACATCACCATAGAGGCAGCTTCCTAGGGCTTGTGCACATACATATGCTCATGTGCTTGTAAGTATGCCTTCTTTGTCCAAGCCATTTCTAAGGTTGTGGCTTTCTATAGCATATGCTGATGTGCAACTGTTTGTTTTGCTAAGTGAAGCCATACAGCTGGCCCACTTGGCTGCAGTGGCGCCAGTCAACTTGTCAGGAGAAGCCATGGGGTGGATGGTGATACTTTGAGAATAGTTTTGCCATATGCTCTTGGGAACTTTTCGGGATTCACTTAGAAAATGTATTTCAGGCATGGAGGACAGACTGTATATTAAGGGAAATTACTGTATACTAGCAGTATACTAGTAGTATATTAGCAGTATACTATTAGTATACTAGTAGTATACATTATGCGGAGAAAGGTTTTCTTTGTGGCTTGATTTAGAGCCTGTGGACATAGCCAGTTAAGGAGTGACTTACTTCAAATACTGCACAATAATATGTATACGCTTTGCAAGAAGAGATATGCTGGTCCCTGGAGCTCCCGTCTGGCTGCTGTGTGTGGGGTTCTTTCCGGACGGGACGTGCACAGTAGCTAGTGGTTTGGCAGTCCTGATGATTGGTTGTGGTCACTACCAGTAGTGTACGCAACCGTACTGTGTTGTTCTGACTATTCGGGGCTTCATTTAGGGGGGCGGGGCCGAATGCCCCCCCCCCCCCCCCCCCAAAATGTCTTCCGACGTGCTTTTGCCCCCAAAGGGGGGTGGGGGGATTTTCCTAAATGAACCCCTGCTAGTATGTCACAACTTGTTGCAGTTGTTGGTGGGGCGCAGTAGCTAGATGTACCAAGGTAGGTATGTGGCACTTTTTGTACATCAAACCACAATTGATTCACTTGAGAATACGATATTATCATTTTTAGATCGTCATGCCCAAATTGGGAGCGCGTGATTCGATGTGCTTGTTTGCACCCCACGTGTGTTGGTACAGTGACAGAGACTTGCAGTGGGGTATTGCATACCTGTGTAGCTGTTGCTGTTGTGTTTGCAAAGCCGGATCATACCTTTTCTGGGCTAGAAACAATAGCCACTAATATGTAACACTGCGAGTACCCTACTTGGGCTTACTACACACAAAAGGCGTCCGCTTGGAGGCTTACAAGGCATTGCAGTTTGTGTAGGACTACTGGCTGGGGAATAGGTGGTTTGTACAACGGATAATACAATTACTACCCTAGGGAGATGGCTTACAGATTTTTTTTGCCAACTCAGGGTATAGAGTTACTTTGTAGCTTAGGTCACTAATTGACGTCATACGTATGGGAGATATTTGAGAATGGTTTCTGGTGGCTTAGGCACATGTACTACAGTTGGCGGCAATGAATATTCACCAAATGATGTCGTAATTGCATACTGCGTTTGGGTGTAGCACCGTTTTGGTAGAGTAATTGCCGTTGGAATTGGCTGGCAAGCATGTCGAATGGACCCTTTACCATTATGATGTAATGGGGGGTAAAAGTGAGCACTAAATGGAGAAAACACATGAGAACATGTGCTTTGATGTAGTTTTCTTGTACGAAAACAAAAGAACATGCTTGTTTACACGTGTTCTCCTGTATTTCTCCATTTAGTGCCCCCATTACATCATTACGGTAAAGGGTCTAGTAAGGGTATTTGACTATTATTCAGAAGGTTGTGGGTTCAATAATCCCAGCTGGGCTCCGTTTTTGTTTTTGTCAGAATTTTTTCATTCGGATGAATTCACATAATTATGTATCCTAAAGACTCCCGACGTGTATCTCTCGACTCCAGTCGCTGCAAGGACTAGGCTCTTCTGGACATGGGGGACATCATCATTAAAATTGTGGATTTGTTGTGGTTACTAGAGATCAGACGATGCTCTTTAGTGTCTTTTTGTGTATCTAGGTTTCGGTAGTCCCATCAGCAGACTAATAATTTTGAAGTTATGCTAAAAGGCCATAGCCTCGTTCCCTGGCCCACATGTGCGAATCGCTGTGGCGTAGCTGTGGGCCTGGTACATTTTCTCACGTGGTGGTAGAAGGGTGAATTTTTGTGTGGGCAAATGTAGTTCTCAAACAACGAAGGAAGGCAGCAAATCTACACTTTCTGTACGTTACTCTTCGGAGCCCGTTTGTGCCGCAGACCAAGCGCTTAAACAATATCACCAGCAGAAGGTAGAGAAGTGCAACCGTCTTTCGAGTGGGTCCTGCCCACACAGAATTATGTAAGTTAAATCACATGCGACAATGTACCAGGCTCTCAAGTGCACGAGAACCTGGGGCCGAGGCTGAGTAGGGCGCATGTATAGCTGCCGTGTGTCGATAACACACAATTAGAAAAAAAGGTACATTATCCATTCTGTGGTTATAAGGTATTCCGAATCCTTAACGAGCTAATAACTGGTAATTATTGGATGATATTAATCCAATATGTTGTGTAATTGTATAGCCATAAGGTTTTACTTACTTTCTCAGCATAGCCTTTCAGGTAATTATGTCTAACAGGCATTCTTTGTGCGGCTGTGGGATTATTTAGGCAAAAGTGGTGGAATGTTTTGAACACAAGTGGAGGTTGTACCAGTTGCTAACTAGTTTACTGAAGTGTTTGATAAACAAGACGACTTTTTGGGCGACAGTGCGGCGGCATGATAGAAGCCAAAGAAATGCCCAGCGGTGGTCGCTAACCTAAACTTCCGTTGGTTGCTAGACTGCGCAGGGTAAAATTTCAAAATCTGCAATACATCTTAAATACCCCCCTCATTCCATGAAAGAAAGAAGGTATTCTCATGCTATAGACAGTGAAGGCGTTGCTTAGCAGTTTTAGATATCCAATATCCTCCACTTCTTTAGCCAGAGCCCACCTCTACCACATTTTAATGGCTAGGAGATGGCAGTGGAGCTGGCAGCTACCATGGGTCTGGCCTTGGTGGGGCATTTTAAACTCAATTAGTAGACTGCTAACAATGTAAAGGTCATGTTCAGTGGTTGCCAAAAGGTTAATTTACTAATTAATTAACATGTTAGTTAACTCTCTCCCTTTCTTTCCCCCTCCCTCTCCTCTCACCCTCTCCCCTTTCCCCCCTCTCCCTTCCCTCCCCCCTCTCCCTACCCTCCCCTTCCCTTCTCCCAGTACTCTAAAATGCAACGTGAAAGTGATGCAGGCGAGATGCAAATACGTCAAGAAATACAACGTAAGTATTAATAAATTAACTAAAGCACCACCCACCAAACCACACCCATTGCCAGTGTAAAGAGTAGTGGTGTACTGCGTTAATGTTGCCAATGGCAACCAACCGTTCATGTGACTACCGCTTCACTTTTGATAGTGAGTGAGCTCATGCACAATTCGTGATAACACTTCACCTAATGAATACGAGCGAGTGTCCTAAAGAAGGTTTGGCTAACTACTACAGACCTGCAGTGGTCTGAGGGCTAGCTGTGGTCTTATTAGATCTTGTTCGGACCCTGAGGCTCCAGACAGCCAATGTTGTGTGGCCAAACCCATTCCATTTCTTCGTTCTTGGCATTCCAGCCAACGCACTGGTCGTGAATGAGGATGAAGGACAAATTCTTGTCTTAATCGGAGACACTTGCCAGCAAAGTTCTCTGAAAGTACTGTCTGTCTTGACAGTGTCCTGCATTTCTGTCCTGTCCTATAGTACTCTTCCTGTCCTGCAGTGTTGTCCTATAATCATTTGGCATATCTACCAATATATTTTGGTAGAATTCTCATTCCAACCCAGTTCCATACCACAGCGGTATGGCACGGGCATGAGACTTACCCACAACCCAGTTCATGTACAGGTAATGCTTACCACCACACAATTTTGAGGTGGCCATACTGCAGCTTCACTCTCTCTCTCTTTCTCAGAACTACTTTGTCATTGAAAATGGGAAGGAAGTGTCAGAATCTATCTTTTGTGAAATTGGGTAAGGTAGCCCTTGCTTATGTCCTGCTAACTTGGCAAGTACATCAGTAGCTGAGTATTTAGAAGGTTGAGTTTTAGCAAGCTTCTGCTTGTGCAAGAAATATGGGGCAAGCTTAATGTTTTAAAATGTCAATTCGTGACCCCTTAGCTAATGTGTGTGTGTGTGTTTCAGCTAGGCAGCTCTCAAAACCTGTTTTAGTCTTCATATGAAAGCTTTGCTTTTCTATTGTTCATACTAGTTGTGTTAGGCAGTTGTTTGTGCGTGGATATAGAAAAATCCATTGTTTCTGCGCTGTTTTGGGATGATAATAATAGTATGGTATCCCTTGTGCAGTATTAATCCATTTCCCAAAACCTTCAACCCATAGTGTGGGCTATTGAAAGCCAAAATATGCTACCTCGTCACTTTTGTAATGGCTGACACCCTGTGGAGGAGTGGTAATGGAATTATTAGTCTCTGGATTAGCTCAATTACTGCAGCAGGGTGCGTTCATGTAGCAGTCTTCCCCCCTTCCTCGCTAGGGCAAACTGCTGGGTTCTGTCGGCGGATGAGATTGGAAGTGGTCCAACGACTTGGGCCCTGCCTCATGTCTAAGCCTGGGGACTGTGTGCTGCATTAGGAAGCCTCTTTTGGTGCAGGTCGATGGCTTACTGTGCTACATAATCCCCCCTCCCCTCCCCTCCCCTCCCCTCCCCCCCGCTGTGTGTTTAGATGTCTCTTCTGTGATGCCGCCATTTTCTGACAATGATGTTTGAAATCTTACCAGCATTGAAGTGGTACAGCTGTCCTCTTGTGTCCCCGTCCCCGTCCCCCCCCCCCCCTTGGGGATTTCAATCCTTCAAAATTGAACACTCCTCACTATATGCATGCCCCGACAAAATGTTTTCTGACGTGCTTTTGCCCCCCCCCCCCCCCCTGATATTTCTACTGAAAGGTACAGAAATGTGACCGTCTTCAATCAGTCTCTGTCGACACAAAATTAAGTTAGTAGCAGGTCTGCTGCATTGCCTCTTTGTTGCTTGCGGTCTGATTTTCAATTCTGCAAGCAATGAAAGTGGGTAGCCTAGCCTCATAATGGAGGCTTCTGACTTAGGGTTCCTTATTTGTGACCTCTCATTGACAGACTTGGAGGGACTCCATTGAAAGACCTAACTACCTACAATTTACTGCTTTGTGCTTGTAGCCTCCTTTCAACAGAAGCCCCACCCAGCTCCCACAAACCTGATTTGAGACCCCCTGATGACAAGTAGCCATGGCTACCTTACAGCCATACCACTGCGTTTTGACTACCCATAAGTACATAATTATAAGCAGCTGCTATTTGAATGCTAGATAATGCTATTACTTAACTTTTGCTGTACTAGCCCTATTCCTGGCACTATCTTTGTTAAAAATTTGGAGAGTGGAGCCAGATTTAGAATAGTACATTACTGTACAACTGCCTATATAGGTTTTAAGTACTGTATATAAGTGTTAGTGTAGCACTGCTCTTGATCTTCTTGACCTCTACTCCTCACTCTTTGCATGAAAACAAAGCTGTCGGGAGTGGAGCCTGAGAATGCAGCTATAAATACTTCCGTTGGACCTCTGGTGCCTGTAACCCCAAGGGAGTGTCTCTTAAACTCCCAAGGGGAACTGTAGGCCCCACATCAGATATATCTGTACAGCAATTTCATTGTGCCTCCAGTAGTAGTCACAAAATCGAACAGCAGCGTATGTATCGCTATCTAAACTTCTTTCGCTATGTAGGTAATGCAGAAACTAAGTTAGCTGATGTGGCCTAGAAAGTGACAAAAACTAGCTCCGCCGGACTAGTAGACTACTGTTGCATGGTAACGGTTATGATGTAATCATTACGTATGTGATACGTGCAGACACACATACATGCATGCAAATATACAACTCTAAAACTGTGCCAGTCATGCACTTTGCATGCACCCACCCCCCCCCCCCCCCCCAGGTAAAAAGTGAGTTCTGAATTTTGAACTTGTTTGTGAAATCCAGATTTACAGGTTAAAATAGTGGTTAGCTGCAGCTGCACTCACATCAGTTTACACAGTCACAGCGCTACCTCAAATCTGATTGGTTGCCAGGCAAAGACAGGCCTCATTATGGGTAACCAAACCACAATTCCGCCCATGCTGAGCTATTGGTGTAAACCACAATGAGAATCCCTACAAGTGTGAGTCTTCCTGTGAGGGTCTGTGGGGGATTTCTGTGTGGTTTTCATGCGCTGACTAGTCGATATGTCATCCTGTTTTCTCTGAAAGTGTTTCATGTTGTTGTGTGTGGCCTTCCTCATGAGGTGCTCCAGTTAATATTACACAATAATGGGAAAGCGGTAACTTTGCTGAAGTTTTGAGTTCTCTTTTTGTTAAGAGACGTTTGCTTGACCGGCTGTTGTGTAATTTAAACGCTACCATGCCAAAAGTTCTTACTATGCCAACGTAGCTGGTGCATTCTAAGGCCTGTAATTATCTCTGTATTATCAACTGAGTTATTACTTTCTTTTGGTTGAAAGTTTAGGATGATAGCTACAAAATAGAGTCATGAAAAAGAGCTTGGCATGGTATTTCATAATCCAATAACGCTAGTGACAAAACACCGACTTTCACAAATCAGTAACCTTCCTGCCTCAAAGTTGTTGCTTCTTGTACTTTGAGAATGCTATCCACAAAGTGTTGGCCAGCTCATAATTACTGTCTGTAAAAACAGCTGTGACAGGCAATACACTTGTACTTCTGCTGATAAATGGTTGGCAGTGACCTAACAGGCTGCTGACCCAAAGGCTGCCAACTCAAAGGCCGCCAACCCAAACTGCTCGGTGTATCAAGTTCACTGATCTGTGTATTAGACCCTTAACCTGATACTCACTATGACTCATTGCGACTCATTACGACTCATTGCGACTCATTATGACTCTATGACTCAAAAGATGTGCTGTCCTGAACTTACATAATTGTGAGAGAGTGTGTGTGTGTGTGTATGTGCATTACGGATTAAAATTTGATCAGTCACTGTTTACAACTTTGTAGTGAAAGTTCACTGGGATACTGTGAGCCTCATCAATGGCAGGTCAATTGACACTCAGCCTTCTACAGACACATTACATCATTGATCTGGAGTGAATGTGACGTACTGTTTTTAATTAATCACAGATCATGTTTAGCTAGTCTCAAAACAGTGATCCTTTCACTATAACTACAGAGATCCCAACTTCACTCCACCATCACATGCATAGTACTACTACTAGTGCAGAAATGAGGGGTTAGATTTTGGAGGGACGTCCGGTGACACATATTTCTGTACGTATATTCTTATCCTGTCAAGTGTGGGTTTAGTAGCTATGTACATGCCTACTGCTCCTCTGCTCAGGAGCTCCACTAACTCGGTAGTTCAGAGCACCAGGCTAAGGTCCTGGGTTCAATCCCCAGCTGGGCTTCAGTTTTGTTTCTGGAAGTTTCGTTATTCTCTTTGCGTTTTTCTTTTTCCTCATCTGGGTGAAATTGCAATTTTAGAAGTGGCAATTTCAAAGTAGCACTGCCTCCATCATTGCGTAGACACAGTGGCCTCTTGCATACACGCTCATTACGCCTGCAAATAGACGGAAATGGGAAAGGTGTGGTGTGGCAGGATATGCCAGGAATTGGACAAATTTGGGATCTATTTGCTGTGGGGGTGTTGATAAGACGGAATACGCTGCTAAAGGTGCCCTAGGGCAGACCCCTCCTTGGTCAGCATTAGTCTCGTGCCCAGACGTCTGTGACCTTCATTCAAAGGAAGTCTGGTGCATTGAGCGAACATTCCAGCCTTTTCTCATCACAAACGTCCAATCATTTTAGCCTTTCTGCAGCCTCACTAGTAACCTCGTTCCCAGGCCTGCATCCCTAACTCTTGTTGCTAGTGACAAAAACCTGGGTTGATGCATCGTTCCCGGGCCTGTGGCCAAACCTAGAGTGCAGGCCTGGGAATGAGGCTGCCTTGCTAGCACATTAAATCACAAATTGTGTTAATTCAGTGTTGAAATACGGCATGATCAGATCATGTGAGTCTGTAACAAGATTTCTGTTTTAAGACACTGGCCATTTTGGGGTGGGGGGGGGTGTGGATGTCAGGCGCAAGACTAGCTCAGCAGATTGCTATATTTTCATGGTGATGCAAATAGGGCCTTGGATTCCTATGGCCTCTGTGTCAGAGAAAGCGCCAGTGAGGCTCCTTTGAGGGTGTCCACAGCACTGGACAGAGAGACTAGGTGGCTGACTTGGTAACCATAGAGATGCTGTTGCAGGAATGTTCAACAATAGATGTCCTCACTTCACCAGAAAGCAAATTTGCAGCTGTAGCTTTTGGTGGCAAACCTCACTATGGTCTACATCTGCCGCATGCATGCATGGCTTCATATAAGAGAAAGCATGCTTACGTCAGTTTTGCCATGGCAGGAGACTAGAGGCTCAGCAGCATTCTCGTCCGATTGCTTCATTTCCAGTTCTCATGGTTTATAGGAAGTCTATTTCCATGCCAAGTGCAACTTTCTTCTCTAGGCAAAACATTTCCTTGAGGAAATTCTGGCAAGTTTCGTGATCCGTCTCCTGGCAGAGCTTGGCCATAGCTGGTACTAGCATGAGCTGGTGTGTGTCGAGGCTGGGCCGTGCAACCACGCTTCAACAGACATTGGTCGGTGAAATTAAACTCTCAGTTCTATGCAATTTGTTTGATAGCTTCATTTTCATTCAAAATGAACTGTAGCTAATTATCAATTAAGCTATTAGACCACAACTTTCGCCATAATTATAGCTTTGGCCCACCTTTTGGAGTTAAATATGCATCTACACAAAACAAACATCGAACTCTGTAATAATTATGTACTACATACCCCTCCCCTCCCAGCTGTAGATGTAACCATTATCATTAGCACATTGGATGTACTCAAAGGTGTTCATTGTCCTGGAAACCACACAGGCTCTGGCTAGTTAGATCACTGTCCTGGTATGGACTATAGTGGGCTGGTGTTGGTGGTGATCTCATACCCACCAGACTTGCTGTCTACTCAGTAGTGACCATATGAAGCGGAAGTAAGGTATTGGGCCACACTATGCTATTTTATCTCATTGATGGAAGCAGCTGCTATTTTATCATTGACTGAAGCAGCTGCTTAATCCTTCTTTACTTGGGCTATTCAAGTTGTCTGCCAAGCTCATCACTACCAGAAATATACTTAGATGGCTAGTTTTGTGTTTTTCCCCGATAGTGATTATGAGTGAGCTGTGTAGTGGGATTATAGAATATTTTTACGAATTTCGCAGATCAGTCACTATATACGTGAATTATTGTTTTTAATAACTGTGCCATGGCATAGCTTATCACCAGCTGTACCCTAAAAAATTCGGCAAAAATTCCTATTTAATGAGTGTTAGCATGGGCATCTTATGAGCTTTGCAGTAGTCAACTAGCTAATGCTTGGATGGTTAGCTCTGTGCTCTTTCCCCAGACAGCTGCATCAACCTCTTCATTCTCTTCCTGTACTGGCTGCTGATACATAACCTGGCTCCCAGCTCCTCTCCTCACTTTTTGTAAAAAAAAAAACTTGTATATTTTTATGCTGGTATAAGAAATGTAGTCAGGTAGAAGCTGGGTACGAAGAGACACAAGCAGAGAATCCTAGATGGAGAACATGCACATGTAATCATACATAGGTGTGGGCTTTGTAATTGTGTGTTGCTTCCAACAGATGCTGTGACAATGTGTCATCATCGATGGAGTGTTGTGGTATTAGTTGTTGTGGAGTGTTGTGGTATTAGTTGTTGTAGGATAAGTCGACTTTTGCCCATCCTTTGAGTATAAGCCCACCCTTCATTCAAACCTGGGGGTTTACTGTATACTATAATGTGGATAAAGTTGTGGGTACTAAATGAAGTGTTGGGGCGTGTTTCTTGTAAGAAAAGCTCACCCTTTTTCATCCTTGAGGTAAGCCCACCCTTTTGGTTGAAAGATTGAGAGTTTATTGTATACATCTGTGATTATAGTAGACATTTTTTATTATTCCCCTATGTATGAACCAGCCTGTGTGTGTCCAATAGCACTAACTTTACCTCCAGAGGAGGTTGGTCGGTACCTTTCACGTCAAGCTTGGTACTGAGCTAACAGCCGCTCTTCTCTCACTGCGGGAGCCAGAGAAGCCCTACATGGTTCTTCTGACCCTATTCTCGGCAGCATCTGTGTGGAACCAAGCACCGGTCTTCCGGGAGGCTCGAGGGGGGAGGGAGGGGGTGATCCCGGGGTATGAAACTCTGAACTCAGTCCTTGCTAAAGTGTCTGGCAGTATTCACCAGTTGCTGGGTTGCATGGCTTCTGGCTCCTTTAGTGTTGGGAGTCAAGGGGTGACATCATCCTGGAGTCATGGCACTTTGTCTGCAGCTGCAATTAGCATTAAATTAACTCCAACCATATAATAAGTAGGGATATGGCTATTATGCAGACATAGTGGGCTGAATAAATAACTGGAGTAATTGACCTTTTGTTCATGGCATTAGTTGAGAGCCCACCAGTACCCTATGCTGGAAGCTAAAGTATACCTGACAGTGAAATTGGAAGATAGCATGTATATTCTTCTAGCCCTGTAGAGTCACTTGAATACACTCAACTTATAGGGTTTCATACAGAGGGTGGGGGGGGGGGGGGCTGGGATTCCCCCCCAGCAGGAGTTCGTTCTCCTTCCCCCAGAATTAGTATTGGTAGTTGGTTGGTAGCTAAGTTCCATCCCCAAAAGCCAAAAAATGTCCTAGGATAGTGTGACCAGGGACGTGATTCTGCATGCAGCATTTTTCCCACTCCCAGCGAAAAATCTTGTATGAAAGCCTGTATTGTACCAGAGAGGCTGGAGCTGAATGGTTACGTGCTTTCCTTATGTGGAGGAATGATGAGGCTATTATCCTCAAAAATTTACACAATGTTCAAAATTTCATTATTTACAACAACACAACTCCCAATGGAGCTCGCTCCACACTGTCGTTTGCCAACGGGAGGGGGATTCTTTCGCTTTATGCATTGCTTATTCATACACTTGTACTGCTTCTGACTACCAGTATACCCTACTAGTATACTGCTGGTATACTATTAGAATACTACAAGTATACTACTAGTATACTACCAGTATACTGCTGCGATACTATTATGAATACTATTTGTACACTGCTACTACTGGCTTAATTTATATTTCCTGTAAGTTCACTAGCTGCGGCTTCCAGCTGCCTACAATGTCGGCCACAGTCCTCAGACTCTCCACAGACCTCAAATGTCAGAGGTTTCCCTTGTCTCCACTGAACTGGACGCTTCCTCACTCGCTTCTCTCACTGCCAATTACACTCTGCTACTTACTGCACCAACTCTATTGGTGATGGTTAACGGGCTCATTAAAACCCGAAGCAGTAGTGATGCCCTGTGTAGGGCAGTCTTCATCGTTTTTATTTTCATATGATTAGCAGTATGAATGAAGTAACAATTAAATTTGCAATCAATCATATTAAAAAGTAATTCTTTTTTTACCCTCATACCTGTACACCATTTCAGGGTCATATATTACCGTCCAGGCAATTATACAAAACATTGGCACCTCGTATAATTAAAGTATACTTACATAAAGTAAATTTAAGAACAGGTATTTATACTACTGCTGGCGAAAGTATTGTCAAAATGTTGTTTCTTAGTTATCACTGAACGAGGCTCACTCCAATTATAGAAATTATGGCCAGCTAAACACACCTGTATAACCTCAGGCTGGCTTCTGGTCTTGTAGCTATACAAGCAGTAGGTATGAGGTAGGCAACCACTTTGGGATTGGTGAGCACTCAGGTGTGTGTATTATGGTTTGATGGTTTAGCCTCAGGGGTAGACTGGTTAATTAATCAGGACCTGACTACCTTCTTCTCCAATGACTCCACATACCAGGAGAAGCTACTGGACATCACCCGAATTGACGACATCTTCCTCTCCAGTGATATGAGGCTAGCAGAGCTTGTGAGTCTCAGTGACTAGCCTGCACGTACCCTATGTATGTAGCAGCAGTGTTCCCCTTGTATGTGATAAACCTACTTTCAGAGGGTCAGCATGTGTCCATCATAGCATCAGTTCTCTCCTCTCCCTCCCCTCCCTTTATACCATGCAGTGCAACCAAACTCTAGAGCACTACCACGGTGAGATGGGTTGCTTCGCTTATCCCTCCTATTCGAAAAAAAGCGGTTCTTCAAAGTCAAAGTAAGAGGATTCATAGCTAAGCTGCTTGGTTTGACAGCAGTGTGTGTGTGTGTGCGTGTGTGTGTGTGTGTGTGAGTGAGAGAGTGTGTGTGAGAGTGTGTGTGGGGGGGGGGGGGTCAGTACTATGTTAATCAACGCCTCCCCGTGGTGACCCCTGGGCAGCTGTTCACGTTGTGACAGCTGGCTGAAGCTGATTTACAGTCTTGGACTCACTTGATTCTGAGTACAGGGTGCCGTTTGATGGCATCACTTGGTTCTTGCCAAGGCTGTTCCCCTGCAGAGGCTTTGCACACCTCTCAGGGTGAGCCATCTTATTGTGCACGTAGAGCAAGTCAAATGCACGAGTTCTCTGTGTGTGTGGTGTGTGTGTAACTTCTATGTAGCAATTAATGATTAGATTCCACAAAGGTTAATTGATTACCATATAATTATGCATATTAGAGAATGACCTCATTACTAGCCAATCAAATTCACAAGAGCTCTCTAAAAATAGTACCAATGAATACGACTTCGCAACTGAAAACATCTCTCTTGCAATGCTAGGAGCGAGTCAGGGAATTCTTGGTGACAGTGGTAATGAACGCTACACTAACATCTTGCGAAAGTACGAGTGTTACTATTTTTAGACAGCCCACAAATTGATAAATTGTCGCGTTCCTCAGTCATACACCTTTTGGACATCGTGTGATTTGCAGCTTTTTTTTACCAGCTAGGCGGGCGCAAAGTTTGCACACAGCTATGTGTCTTCCATCTGATTATTGACTCTAATACGTATCACATGTGCTGAGTTCTGTTGCTGCGTTACTGTGCCACTATAGCCATTGGCACTGTGGAAGCTACTGAAAGTTTATAGGCCCAAGTAACTAGTAACTAGACCTGAGCTCTTCAGATTACATCACTGGCCCTGGCCTCCTATTTTTGGTGGTGCTGGGTACTAAATCATTACTCCATGGGATGGGTTTGTGGATGAAGCGGTGTAATTTGAGAGAAATGTTAAACTTCCACTATGCCTCACATGACTCGTGCCGCTATCATAACTGTGATGCCTTGTGATGTCACACTTCTCCTTATTAGGAAAGCATAATATCCTGTTTAGCATACCTGTTCCATAGGGAATTAAACTCATCTGCATATTGTAACCTCATACTCAGCCCTTAGTTTGAGACCTTTTCTGACCAGGTAACAGTTTGAGAGCAGCAGGCTTCCCATGGCACTCTGTAGAGATTTTACTTTAATATTTTGTGGTCCAAAGTTCTGTATTGTGGGGAGGCAAAAATGTATTGCTATCATACGTCACCTAGCTATGCAGTGTTTGCGCTGTGTCCGTTTGTAGGGTATGTTTAGTCTATCGAGCTAGACCCTCTCTGCACCCACCGCTGGAAAGCCTTTCCAGCCTCTCTGCACCCACCGCTGGAAAGCCTTTCCAGCCTCTCTGCACCCACCGCTGGAAAGCCTTTCCAGCCTCTCTGCACCCACCGCTGGAAAACCTTTCCAGCCTCTCTGCACCCACCGCTGGAAAGCCTTTCCAGCCTCTCTGTGCCCACCGCTGGAAAGCCTTTCCAGCGGTGGGCGCAGAGAGGGTCTAGCTCGATAGACTAGGATAGGTTTGATTATATCTTGCTGGTGCTCTGTATTAGCCAGGTTTGCTAGTGCATACTGGCCGTAGGGTTGACCGCTGCCACCGTGGCAGCTGATCAGGTCTGATCTAGCCTAGCCTTGTCCTCGGACCACACCCCTGGCCACACACCCCAGGACGAGAATAGGTCTGATCATGATACCATTGACCAGCTAACAGCACAGCACTTGTCTTTTCCAAAATTGAAAGCAGTGATGAGGTCAAAATGAATCCCTGCTATCAGTTACTAGTACTTGTAGCTTGCATATCCTGTCAGGGGACCCTGGCCTGACATTTTAGGCAGGTGGAAGCCACTGCTAGTGGTTCCATAGCCTAAATGGAAGCTTTCTGGTGTGTCCTTGTCTCCACTGAAAGTAGATACTTCCATGGGGAAGTCAGAGGTCATTGTCATGCGGTCCTGAAGCCCCCCTTGACACACCAGGAGGCCTAAATTTAGGGAAAGGTCTATGCCACAAGCAGTGGCTTCCAGCTGCCAAAAAATGTTAGGCCAGGGTCTCTTGACAGGAAATATAGTTACAAGTGCTGATAATTTATAGAGAGGGGATGCATGGCTTCTTGGCTAAATTTGTAGGAGGTTACCTTTGCTGCTAAGGTCTGCCTACCTGTTGTATTAAAATGTGGTGGGATAATTTTCTGTAGTTTTGCTTCTTGTGCTTTCTGCTGGTTTAGTCACTAGCTGCTGGAATTGGCTTTTGAATGCAAGTGCACCATGCTAGAGCTTACTTACACAATGTTTTTTTATCAGATGTGGCTGAGAAACTTAAGAATACCCTGATCCTGACAATTGCAACTTAGAGATTACCTACACAAGCACGTTTTCATTTATGGAACTCACTTTTTTTACCAGATTGTAATGCAGCGAAGTGTAAGGCCCATAAGTGCTGCCTGTGCCAAAGGTTTTGAAAGGTGATGCAACACGATGTTAAAGTCTCCAAATCAGAAACTTCAGCTTGCATACCTGATCACAGGGAGTTGGCTTTAACTCTTTCCCAGCCAAGTTTTAATACATCCATAAGGCTTATGTGAATTTATATGGGCTTTTTATATTAGACGTTAATATATAGTACATGGTTTTCTCTATTTTATATAGGCACATGAATGTGCCCATGGCGTGCAAAGAGTTAAGTACAGAATCAATCTGCAATGCCGTAATTATAGCGACAAATTTAAGGCCTGGAATTTCACAAATCGACCTACAGTAAACTTTTCTCAATTCAATGATTGAGGACATGATGGAACCATGCCTAACTGTATTAACTTCAAGTGTATAATTTAGGCAGTTTGAGCCAAATCCTCGAAAATTTGTCGCCATTACCAACTTTGCTGTAGAAAGTTGCTTGGCATTCAGTGGTTGCTGGTTGAGTGGCTCTAGGTAAGAGCCACTTAAGAGGGACAGGTGGCCAGACATACTTTACTCTATTAGTTGTAATTGCGGTAGCGGTCTCAGGTGTGATATACGGAGTTTTACAAGAGTATTCAGGGCTATTGAAAGGTGAAACCTACAGAATGTAAACCTCAAATTGCTGCGGTATAGTAACAGTTTACACAAACGCGTCTAGCGCTAGACTAAACCCCTTTTACTGAATGGAGTTCCCAGAACTTTCCTATATAGGGCCAGAGGTTGAAATTTCCTGTCTTACATTTTAGCCACTCTGCAACCTTTTCCCCTTCTCTCCAAAAAATGATAGAAAGGAGACATGTCTTGATGACAAGTGTACGTGCAGAAAAGGTTAAGAGATTCAGTGTAGGTGGAAACTGCTGGAGCACAGTGTGGTTTGTGCACAATTAAGTGAGAGAATGAGGCAGCTGCGTAGCTCATCTTCCGCTCGATCTCCCAAGGGTAGACCTCCTATGATGCTCTCCACCCACTCAATTAATTCTCTTGTCGTAGACGTAGTTCTCCTTGTGATAAATTTTACCGAGCCTGAAGGAATGAAGGCTGGTCTCCTTGCCTGCTGAAGGAAAGAAGGGTGGTCTCCTGGCCTGCTGGATAGGCTAAACTAGACACCACACATATACCTGCATACCTGTACTTCCAAATTTGGAAGTCTGTAGGACTACGTAGTCCCTTCCCAGTCTCCACTCTCAGCTTTTTTCGCATGTAATTTTTCCTTTAAAGCTAGGCGTGGGGACTGGGAATGAGGCTGGGATTCTGCACAGCCACTATACTTGTTCTGAGACCTACACCCAGCCAGTTTGTCGCCTGCCGTTAGACGCTGTGGCTGCCTGCCGTTAGACCCTGTGGCTGCGTATCGCTTACTTCAGAGTTGTGGTATCTTAACTATTTTCTGTCCGACAGCATGTAGACTGAAATGTTTCAGTGTGTGTGTGTGTGTGTGTCTGTATGTGTGTGTGTCTGTGTGTCTGTGTGTGTGTTTGTGTGTGTCTGTCTGTGTGTGTGTGTGTCTGTGTGTGTGTTTCTGTGTGTGTGTTTGTGTGTGTGTCTGTGTGTGTGTGTGTGTGTGTGCATGTATGTGTCTGTGTGCGTGTGTGGGGGGGGGGGGGAGCCATTTTGGCTGGAGTGTCCTTTCCTTACTGCATATCTTCTATTTCAAATTATGCAAGAGTTTGAAAAAGGAGAGCCTGATAATGTAAACCACAAGCAGCTGTTTCGGCCTATTATTGGGCCTCGTCAGTCCAGTGTAGCACTCAGAAGTGACCAGCGACTCCTTAGTCACTCCTAGCTGATCAGTAGCTACAGCTTTTGTTTGAAGTTTATGTATGTACCCGAATATGCCTACTACAAAAGTTACGTTGACACAATTGGCATTGCGTATATCATGTGGTATGGAAAAGGTCGGATACTGCATACGCTAAGAGGGGTTGGAAATTAAAATTGACATTTGGTATCCTGTGAATTGTTTGCATGTATATTGGTACAGGCATTACATCATTACCTTAGTAGTCCTGCCCTCAGGGCAAGGTAGCAATTACTTCAATCTGTATCCCCCCTCTGGAACAATATTTTGCTATCTGCTGTCATTTTTTGAACCTCATTATTGGAAAATTGCGTCAGTACATCCACTAGCGAAAAGCCCCTAAAAAATCATTTTTTGCTGATAGCTATCTCCCTCCATGCCACTTACCATTAATGCCTGAGATGTGTAGTAGTAGAACATTTGATCACATCTGCCTCAAAGTATGTACTCATTGGGATTCTGTCAACAAACTAGTGTTTTGTGTGCATACAGTCACCCGCCAACTCCCAAGAAACAAAATTTGCAGGTTTGCAGCAGTCAGCAAATCTTTGAGATTTCTAATGATGGTGTGGAATTTTAAAACAGAAGTCTTACCTAAAGTGTGTGTTGTGGCATTTATTGCCTCCTGTGTGGTCTCATTGGTAGCCCCAACTTGTAGGAGCTAGCTTCGTCCCTAGTTTCTTGTGTGTGTATTTCACACTGGAGAGCTTGGTACTTTTTTTCACGTGATTTAACTTGCATATTTGCACGTGGGCAGGGACCGCTCGAAAGACAGTTGTACTTCTCTACCTTCTGCTGGTGACAGTGATTCAGTGCTCAGTCTGTGGCACAAATGGGCTTCGAAGAGTAGCTACAAGAAATATAGATTTACTGTCTTCCTTCATTGTCCGAGAACTGCAGCTGTCCTCACCCACGCAAAAATTTCACCCCCCTACCTACTTTCTACCCTACGAGGCACGCACATGGGAAAAATACCAGCCCCCCCAGCTAGCTAAAGTGATACACACACGTGGGCCTGGGAACAAGGCTACTATGGAGCCACACAATGTTCTATGGGACTGTATCTACAGTTGGACCCCTTTATTAGTGGACTCCAATGGGGTCCCAACCTTATGGGGAGGTGTCCCAATCTCAGGGATTCTTATAGTAGTGAATTGAATGGTCCTAACCCTGACTTTGGTGAGTGTCCTTTAGAGGGTAGATGTCCTCATCTGAAGGGTGTCTTTTGACAGGCTCCACTGTACACCACTGTGCTGTATGGAGTATCAGACCACTGTCCTTACTTTCGAGCCTGCTATATAAGGACATGTTTGATTTGTTATTGATTGTGCGTGATTATAATTAAATAACGTAAAATTCTTTTATCCCTGGGGCAATGTGTTGGCAACTGCAACAAGAGAAGGCTAGCATTTCTGTCACATTAACTAGACACACGCAGAGATGCGTACAAAGTTGCTAGCTTATTTGAACGCACTGCATGCACACTGTGAAACAAAAAGTAAACGTGGATTGGTTATTTCTGTACATTCTGTGGTTTTATTTGTCGTGCCAAGAGGTTTGTTTATAACCTGTCAGAGTTGCGTAAACTCTGGTACCCAGTTGCTCTGTAGCAAATGAAACAATGACATCATGTAAACAAAAAAAGGTAATTTTAGCATGTTATTTTTAAGGCGTTACTGATATTCACACTAGGAACTATAACGCACAAACTGATGAACTTTGACATTTATTGTGCTGAAAAGATTCACAACCTCTGGCATTTGCCTCTTCAATGGATTTATTATGGCACAAGGAGGAGTCTAATATGAATTTGCTTTTCTTAGTTGTGTAGTCAAACGCTGACGGCTAGGGAAGTATATTTCGTCGGCAGTCCACCCATTCTTGACAAGGTAGCCTGATTCACGGTTTGTTAATAGGCGTTTATTGCGCACAGCCGTAGGCTTATGACTTTCATGGGCATTCCAGCGTATTCACGGCAGCTGTGCTCTAGTTCTCTATTGGAAAGGTGTAGGGCGTAGAAAGATGACCTCTCCATTCACCAGGTCTCTAGGGTTTAGGGGACTGTGTGTGTATGAGACCGTTACATCATAGAGCTAGAGATATAGTGTCTGTACTGTGTGGAAGTATGGATTACATCATTTGTTTTTGTGAGTTAGCGAACAACAAAATTGCCTTGTTTACATAGGGTGTTATGTAAAAGCGCTAACTTGAACTTATAATAAGTTAAGAATTTTATGCCCCTAAAGTTTTATGTAGAGGAGGTTGGAAGAGACCATGTGACCACTGCCATTATTTTCAGTATACTGTACAGTTAGCTAGTCTTGTATAGTGAGCCTGTCGCTGTAGCTAGGTCTTAAACCATTTTCATAACATATGTGGTGACATCACAGTAATTGCTAACGTATATAGACGGTGGACCTGAGCTAGCCAGCATACTGCTGTGTGCTTGCTTTGAGCACTAAGTGAGTTGTATATCACACCTGCCACACGTTACCGATGTATTCCTGTTCATAGCCTGTTCGCTACCTGCTCGCGCCTACTTTAAACCAAATCTGTGTTGCTGCTGCTTGTCCACACTTTGGCTCACCTTTTGGAGAGCGAAGCCGCACTATGGTGGCTAATGACCCTGCTTGGGCATTGTTGGCTTGGGCAGTGCAGATTCCTCAAATAGCGAAGAACAGTTAATGCAATAAAGGAATCTTTGCTGCAGCAGGTCGGATTGACTCCAGAAGCCAGTGAACTGCATGACCTTAATCTTCCTTGGCCGCAGCTAGGCACCAAGCGTGGCAATTGAAGCAGCTTCGGTGTTTGAAGGGCTCAGAACCAATCTGAGAGTGGTCTAGCCCATTAATATTGAACTTCCCCCCCTCCCTCCCTCCCTTCTCCTCCCCTCTCCTCCCCTACCCTAACTTGAGAATACTCTTAAAATGTCACCCAGGAGCAGCTGGAAATCGAAAGTTTGGTCATTTGCTCATGGGGTACACATTCATTTTTGCGTAATTCATGCAGTTTCCAGTATTTGACTTCAGATTGTCCCACTGTGGTTCGTATCCCTTCATATGTACATGGCATCTCTCACTGCATTAAAAGTCATGTATTAATTCAATCAGGGTGTTTTATAGTATTAGCAGGCAGTTTGGTAGTTCACCAGCAACTCTTGGAATACCTATAGTGAAACCAATTACAAAGAAGCTCCACATGTTCTGTAGTATGTGGTTGACTGAATCCTTACATGTACATGTAAGTAATATCCTTAATGTAGTGGGGTATCTGATTTCACTATTATCTCAAGACTCACTTCTGTGTCCATGGAGGTTGTTGTCAGGGAGCCAAGCACTCAGGAAAAGAAGTACGTGTAATATTTTAGGAATTGTTTGTTTGATTGTTCTGTGGCTGTAACACGGTAGATCTAGAAAGTCAGAGATGCGGTTTGCATCTACGTATTTTACGAGAACAACAATTCCTTAGGAAGGGGCTAGGAGTCTCCATGGCAATACACAAAATTCTCATGTCATTACGTCTGTATTCTTGTTGTTCCAGTATAAGGATTCTTGCATACCCAAGTAACTTCTCCCCGCGTAACCTGGTAACTGACTAGAGACTAGTCCTTTGCTGGGAGACTATATAGAAGAGTGGGGTTTTACCAGAGGTGGGCTCTTAACAGAGGTGGGCTCTTACCAAAGAGGTGGGCTCTTACCAGAGGTGGGCTCTTACCAAAGAGGTGGGCTCTTACCAAAGAGCTGGGCTCTTACCGGAGGTAGGCTCTTACCAAAGAGGTGCTCTTACCAGAGGTGGCCCTCATATGAGGTGGTCCTTGTCAGTGGTGAGTGAGCCGTAATTACCCTATAGAGGTAATTACCAACTTAATTAAAACTTTAGTCTTTGATTTCCTCAACATGGAAAGCTGCATGTCCGCTTATGGAGTGTCTGGGGTTAAACTTATCCCCACCTTCTTGTTAACATTATTACCATCTCATTACCCATGCCAGCTACATAAGATTACTTTAGAGTTGGATCATCCGGCGTTGCCTAGTGACTTGGAAATGGGGATGTAAATATTGCTGGCTGGAGAGAGCTGTGCTAAAGGTAGCAGACATACGTTACTCGGGACAACTCCGGCTTATCTGGAGCTCAGAAAGTACCTTTCAGCGTCGCTAGATGCTCCATTTTCCTAAGTAGGTCTACTGTTGCATTCTGCCCAAAAATGCACTGGCTCTCACTAAGCTACTGTATGTACATATTTGTAAGCAGAATATGATTTAAATTTTACGTCTCGTGTCTGTAACCGACTGGAATGTAGTCACTGGGCTGTCACTTCTGTGTGTATGTAAATACCAAGAGCGAAGTACTTCCTAACGAACAGTGAACCCAAATAGAGGTATGTTTGCTCGAAAGTGCCTGGTGACCTTGACGCTGTGATCTTTGTTTTGTCGTGTCCCCTGGTTTGCTTGTGAATCGTGCAAACGCTGTCAGGGACCAGGTCCTAACTGCACTAAAATATGTCACTGTTGTTCCCAACTGGTGGCATTAATCGCAGGAGTGTGTGCTAGCCACTACAAGTGTGTTTATTATTTATTTACTGTGAACAATACATGTTTCTTCACTGTGTCACATGTTACTGCATTACATAACAAAACCTCATGAGGGGACACCCCTGCAGGAGAGTGAGGCTTTCTGGTGAAAGGTTGTGGTTAATCCAGGCAGTTGCAAGGGTTCCACCCCCAGCCAAATATCGGACTGGTTCTTGGTACTTACCAACCCTTTTGATAGGGAACATATTTCTAAGTATATAGCCCAGGGACTTCTTGTCCACTCCAGTGGGACAGCTGGTACTCCCCTAATTGGCACTCTGGAGTGAGCAGGGTGGGTTTGAGTGGGCTTATACACAAAACAAATAGCAACCATGACATAACTGTTTAGTACTTGCTATGTCAGTCTGTAAAAATATTGTTTTTGTTGACTTCCTGCTATTCTTTAAAGCTGTGTTTGCCATGCTGGCAAGATTGGAAGCAATCCTCTGGACAGTTGAGACACCCCCACACCCCATATTTTCGCAGTGATGTGCTTTTTCCTGATCTAAGGATGTGGGCATATCCTCGACTGGTCCTGTATAGTACAGTCTATCGAAGCCATGCTGGCAAGATTGGAAGTGTCTGCAGCAATCCTGAGACATCCACACACCCCATATTTTCACAGTGATGTGCTTTTTCCTGCCTGAGTCTGATCTAAGGATGTGGGCATATCCTTGACTGGTCCCATATAGTCAGTCTAATTATCGAAGCCAGTGCCGGTATTCATCTACTGACAATTGTGCTGCTGATTCATTTACTAGCTTTGCGCCCATACTATCTATAGCCTTAAGTTGCAGACTTGGCCCCATATTCATTCAATTAGGAACTGTAACTCCAATCCGATTGGTTGCTAAGGCCAGTTGGTATGTCTGCTCCCTATTACCAGTACATGAATAACGTTAATACGCATCTCTTGTGTCCTTTAACAGCTGTCGATTTCTCACACTCTGTATATTAGATCATAGGTATGCTTGCGCTCAGCAGAAGTGGAGGAGGGGTTTGTTATGGTTGGATGAGGTGCATGTTCTGTGAGCCTGGCTTCAGAGCTGCCCGATGTGGGCTGTTGTTGTTTTCATTAGTCTGTTATTTGGCGCAAAAACACATACCCAATTTTCTTATGCCATGTCATTCATAAGCTCACTCAAGGCAACAATTATGAGTAGAGTATTACTGGCCAGCTCTTATCCCATTCCATTCACATCTCATAACCCATTCCATTCCAAGGCATTACTAGGCATCTCATAGCCCATTTCATTCCAAGGCATTACTATCCATCTCATAGCCCTTTCCATTCCAAGGCATTGTTGGCATTTCGCAGCCCGTTCCATCTCATAACCCATTCCACTCCAAGGCATTACTGGCCATTTCATAACCCATTCCATTCCAAGGCATTACTAGCCATCTCATAGCCCATTCCATTCCAAGGGATTATTGGCCATTTCGCAGCCCATTCTATCTCATAACCCATTCCACTCCAAGGCATTACTGGCCGTTTCATAACCATTCCACTCCAAGGCATCACTGGCCATCTCATAACCCATTCCATTCCAAGGCATGTCGCTGCCGAGTGAGATTGCACCAATCCTGTTACCACGTAATTTATTCTTCTTAGTACCCTAGATTAATATTACTTTTTGTAAATAGATAAACAGAGTGCATTGGGGCTACATTATAGCAGTGACTGCCGTGGAGTGTATTTGGCTAGAGTAAATATTGTTTGGACGCTGGAATCTCACAACTGTAGCACATTCCCAGTACAACGCAATGCCATCAGAGCATCATTTGAACTCTTACCCCTACCACACACACACACAAGGAAATATCTTATTATACATTTATTCAAAGAGTTTGACGACAACCGGTTCAGTTTAATGACAACCGCAGCACATTCCCAGTATATTAACGCATATCGTTTAAAATCAGAAGCATCGGTCACATGCTTATCCCTGCCACACACATGCAAGGAAATGCCTTGTGCATACCCCCCCAGCGCCCTGTGCTTGCTATGAGATTGCATTAATTGTTTCTGCTTACTAGCAGATTCCAATTACTGTACAAATTTGTATCAGATTTCCTGTAGGTTCATGGTCCATTATTTTCAAGTATTTTATGCTTACAGGGCAAAATTAGCGCTTATTGCACCATTGTTGGCCTAGTGGACTTGTGTTTGCTTAGCTGCTATCCAATCGGCACTATGAAACAATGATCTTCGCACGATAAAATAGCTCATCCGTTCCTTGCAAGGCTTCTTTACACTACTGTAGTAAGCAACTTAACGAAAACAGCACTGTTATGTCGTGTGTATATATTTTTGCCAGAAGTCATTTTTTTAATAAACGCAAAATCTTTCCATTGCCATGAGATACATGCCACTCTGAATTAATGTAGACAGCTGCTAATGGTTCCACCTGAGAATTTGAGCACTGATCAGATGCAGATAGCCTTGTGTGGTGTGTGTCACACTAAACACATACATTCATTGGCTGTTCACAATCCACTAGTGCATATTTTCTGCAATTGCCTGGAGAATTTGTTCCCATACGAACTGTAAAGTATGAACTACAGTAACATATAACAACATAATGTTATTATGATATACTGTTTCAACTGCCACAGGAAAGCCATTGCCGTAGACACAACTACTAACAAAATAATGATCTTTTTTCAAAACATAAGCCATTGATGTATTCCAGCATTGTATAATGATCTGGCAATCGAGAAATTTGCTAGAGTATAGGTTTTTTTAATGTTGAACTCTCCCTGGCAATCGTTGACTATGTCGTCATGTTTTTTAATTGCTGCTCTCTGTTAGTAAATAAGCCAGCGCATGCAGGTCATTAGCTCCCCCGTTCGAACTGGACTGGAGATCCAAGGTGTGGTGAACACACTCATTAGTAATGCTTTTTATCATGCCAACTGGCTGTGTTGATTTTGTGATACATATTTGTAAGAAAAGCGTAGTCTACGGATTGCCAAGATGTAGCGGTGACAAAACACACAGAATTTTGACTTTTTATGGAGATTTTCTCTGTTGAAATGGCTCGTTTTACTAAAGGTCAAATGTGGTAATTTTTCTACATGTGGCAGTCCCGGGTAGAAAACGAACATTGTTCCGTCACAGATTTCAATCGTGTCACTGCTCTTAAAGCACTGTATATCTGGACTTTCGTTAAGGGTAGGGCTCATACATGCTGGGTAGACACATCAAGAATTTGAGCACTGATCAGATGCAGATAGCCTTGTGTGGTGTGTGTCACACTAAACACATACATTCATTGGCTGTTCGCACATCCACTAGTCCATATTTTCTGCAATTGCCTGGAGAATTTGTTCCCATACGAACTGTAAAGTATGAACTACAGTAACATATAACAACATAATGTTATTATGATATACTGTTTCAACTGCCACAGGAAAGCCTTTGCCGTAGACGCACCAACCGGGAAAGCCAGGATACTGGGCCGTACTATTGGTGATGACATATGGATAAGCGAATTAAAGGATGCTGGAAGTAAGAAGAAAACAGCATCAAAGTCCAAACCTTCGGGCTTCAAATTACAGCCAGAACCAGCACCCACTCTATCAAGAGAGGGTATTACTGAAGATGGAGCTCAACCAGCACCCGCTAAAACCGAATTAAAGAAAGCTGGACGTAAGAAGAAAGCAGCATCGAAGTCCAAACCTTCGGGCTTCAAAAAACAGCCGGAACTAGCACCCACTCTATCAAGAGAGGGTATTACTGAAGATGGAGCTCAACCAGCACCCACTAAAACCGAATTAAAGAAAGCTGGACGTAAGAAGAAAGCAGCATCGAAGTCCAAACCTTCGGGCTTCAAAAAACAGCCGGAAGAGCATATTACTAAAGAGGGAGCTGATCTTCTTGGCTCTGAAGAATGGTTTGATCAGGAACCAGCACTCACTCTATCAAGAGAGGACATTTCTGAAGAGGGAGCTGACCTTTTTGACTCTGAAGATGGTGACGAATGGTCCGATCCCGAAGATGACATTATTCCAGACAGCATAAGGGGTATCTAGCTACTAGCCCCTAGAGTTATCTTTAATTGAATTAATTGAACACAGCAGCTGCTTTTTATCATAATGAAAATTTATTATTTTATACGTCACTTTTTTGTTACACTGTACAGCTAGTATTGGAATCATCTATGCCTATTAATAAACTGTCACCTTTATGTATTTATATGTTTTGTAAAACTGTGTACTGTTGTGTGTGTGGCCAGCTTATCTGTATGTAGCTGTCTTATCTGTGATTTATTTGTCTTTGCAGTTGAAACTAGATCTGTATTGTGCTAACTTGTTCGACTATGAATATGGCAAGTCAACACGGGTACAGGGCTTGGAATAAGGGGAGTTAAAAGCAACAAACAAATAGTGTTTATTAATTGTGCTTCTGCTACACACTATGGGCCTCTGTTTGTCCAAGCATTGTGTGTTAATATTCAAAGCGCTGCTTTTGGCCTGAAATCCTATGGCTGTATGTCAAAAAAAATTACGCTCGCTATACTTCGTCATTTTGTGTACAGCTTGACAAATAATTGGCAAGTGCTTCTGTTGATGTTCCTTGGTAGGCTTCAGCCTACTGTCTATGGTAAATTTTCATAATTACATCACAAAGAGAAACCTACCAACTTCAGGATACACACTTTAACACCCTAAACCTCTCCAACTCAAACATGCAATCTTGAGCTTAGTGTCCACTCACTAATACCATAGATGTAGAGCTATCTATGTACTCCCCACCGAACACTTTCAAGTTGACAGGAATCAAATTTTTTTAATGTAGAGTAGTACTATTCTCTAACTCATTTTATATGATCATGCAAATCTTGAGCTTAATGTAAATAAACCACTCACTAATACCATAGATGTAGAGTAAATTATACTATCTATGTACTCCCCACAGAACACTTTAAGTTGACAGGAATCAATTTGTTCAAAAAAATTTTTTCTTGATTTTCTTTTTTCAGAAGTTTGGTGGTGGCCAATCAGAATACATAACATGACACAACAGACAAAACAGAACAGTACAGAAACATAAATACCCATGACTGGTTTTCAGAAAGAATATTAAAGCGAATGGTGCCAGTGACAGTACAGAAAAATGACTCATGTTGCAAGAACGCAGTGTCTAGAGAAATCAAGAGGTGAGTCTGAATTTCCGGCTAGTGAGAGAAAACACTGGCCATCTATAGGAGTTGTGAGTCCGCTGCCAATACCCGAATCAGCTGGGCTCGGTCTTAAACTACATTCGTACTCGAGTAATTGTCCCATAAAGCTGAAGTTCGGGGATATGTTCGACTTGCGTTGCTTTACAAATTCGTACGCACTGTCGAGTGTGTGGTTATAGTACTTCATTAGGTAGGCAAGGATGACGGTTACAGATCTGGACATGCCAGCGTGGCAATGTACCAAAACTTTCTCCCCACGTGACTTGGCATCTTCGATGAAGGTAAAAGCTTCTGGGAGATGCTGCAGCATATTAACTTCATGCGAGTCTTCAACTGCTATCTGTTTGTACGTGAACCCATCAATGTGCTCAAAGTGGTTCTGCACTGAGGAGGTCACGTTCAGGATTCTCGTAATTCTGTTTTCACTCAGACTCTGCAAGCACGAGGCGACCTTTCTGCAACCGAGGTAGAGGTGGGGTAGAATACCGAAAGGCGCGTCTTTCCCCGAAGGACTCGACTCGTCTTCGTCTGGTGTCTTGGGGAGAGTGGTCTGAACGTTTAGCTGCATGTTGGATATCTGTAACACGAGGCTACTCGGTCTCTTCTTCAGAATGGAGTCTTCGGACGAGTTGGGGATGTCACAAACATAAGGGTACTGCCTGTGAAATTCTGTGTACCCGCCGGCAAGGAATCCGGTAAACATACACTCACGAGCTACTTTCTTCAGCAGCAGTGCTGCTACAGAGTCTGCTGAGAGCTGGTCTGCACTGGATGTGCACTGGTCGCACACTATCACGCTGACTCTCTCGGAAGACTTCGCTCTCTCGTATTTCTGTTTGTCTTCTGCTGTGTTCAAAAGTGATTCGATACACAGGTTGCCTTTTCTCAGTCTACGCAGGATCATACCAGAGCAGCATATGTGCACTGCACCACTGATGCAGCCTGCACTGAACTGTTCGGTGGTTCGAGCGTCTAGTACCAGGACTTGGTCGTTGCAGGCGGCAACGCGCTCAGAGAGCCACATAGAGTTAACGAGTACTACCATCTTTCGTAGCGAAATAGCAGTTAGATTTTCTGAATGGAAAGTAAACTAATCGTTCACCCAGCATGTATGCCTTTTATATTTTGCCCAGTGCGAGATGCATTCTGAAGCCGTAGTAATTGCCACGTGATTATTAGATTACCCGCAAAGCCGTACACTGCCTGTAACGGACTAAAGTGACCAATCAGAATGTGGCGGTCAACCAGCTGGTTTGAGTCAGCCAATCAGCTTGCAGTCGTAAATTGATTATCATTTCCAAGGCTTCAATCAAGTCATTTGTATGCAATTTGCGGTTAGGCTGCAGACTGCTGGCGCCAATCTGGGGGCGCCTCAGGCGGCGCCCGCCACTATCGCTGTCGCAGCCGCATGATGTAATCCTCTCGCTTGGGGTCCATGTGCGCGTAGGTAGGCTATATTTATCTCTCTCCATCCTCACCATTCCTCTTGCTTTTTTTGCAGTGGTGGCGATTATTATGATGTTCACGACGTTCTTTTCCCTTCAGTGCGGTTTTGAAGGAATTTCGTGAAGGATGGCGAAGTCAAAGAACCACACGAATCACAACCAATGTTAGTACTGATTACAAAGTTCTATATGGGCCTTAAGGGGTGGCTAGTGGGTGATTTAAGGCTTGCATATAGTAAGACACGACAGGAGGTTTATAGCTTAACAGATATGGTTTTTAAATTCCCCATAAAGATGGGATGAAAGGCCAAGTGGGCTTCAATTGGGGTATCATACTGTAAACTCACCTACATTCTAATTAGTTTATCACATCTGTTCTCGCACAGTGTAGATCTGTACTGTACCAAAAGGGTTAAATTTATTCACAAGTGTACGTAGCACTGTTAACTGTAGTTAGGGTAAGGAATCACACGACATGTTTGGCCTGATCAAGCCTACTTGGACGTATGTGACAAACTGTACTGCATCTGTATATTATATAAACATCCCAGTCTGTGCATGGTGGGATCAGCAGTTGAAAGAAAGAAGGTCTTTGGAACGAGGCAAATTTTCAAACCCCACCATTCATACATTCCCACAGGGTATTAATTAGACAGACAATTCCACACGAAAAATTAACTTTAATTTATCCTTTACTCCCTGCAGCGCATAAGAACCACAGAAATGGGATCAAGAAACCCAAGAGTTATAGATATCCATCGCTGAAAGGGGTAGGTTTGCTCCATGCACCTTGAACATTATGTGCACATTACAAGAATCATGGCAGATTTTTACTAGCTGGGCGCACGCAAAGCCTGCACTCGGCTGGTACAAAGATTGGTTTACAATTCCGTTTCTGTCTGTTTGTTTGTCTGCAATTATCGCGTGTGCTAACGTTACGTTATTACGTTACTATGTAGCCATGAGCATAGTGGAAGCTTCCCCAATAGACCAGGGCACATCAAGCTAGCTTAGTTTTTTGTCGCAGCTAGATATGAGATATTAACGTCGTTATAGCTGCTATCAGCCAGTGGAAAGATGTGTGCACCATGTACCATCGGCTGTCATTAGTATTGAATCTTTGAGCTAGATGCAAGGTACTGTTCCCGGGTCTACCCACTTTTCTTCGCTCGCTTCGCTTACCATGCCTGGAAATTAGGCTAGAGTTGTTGCGCGTGGGTGCGCAGAAATAGCCATATAGATAAGCCCTTGTTAGCAGTAGGTGGTTCAGAGGTTCTGCATGTTGTGTTCCCCTGTTTACTGTGTTCGTAGCACTGTGAAAAATGTAGATAGGCACTTGAGTGGGGTCCAGATGTAGCCCATAGCATTAACAGGAGCTAAGAAGTGTATAGGCTCCTTCCCATAATAACATCAGTATAATTCATGTACGCATTAGCGTCATTTCTTTACTGTTGTCCAATTTAAAGTGCTTTCATAGACATGGATTGGTTGGTATGATACACTGATGACAGCAAATAGGATGGAGCAGCTGTAAGGCTGGCTGTGGCCCCTGGCTTTTAATGTATAGACCATCATGGGTTTGAAAAGTGAGCAATGACTACAGTCACAGAGCAGTGCAGTCACATGACATGGCTCATACATGTGACAGTTTTCATTGCTTGTGTTTCATTTGGTCAGTGTCACTGCTTGCTTTTCAAGCCCCTGATGCGAGATCCCGTGTATACGACGGGATTTATGCACATCGCTTCTATGGAGAATTCCTTCACCTCCAGGTGGACCCCAAGTTCTTGAGGAACATGCGTTTTGCCAAGAAGCACAACCGGAAGGGGCTGAAGAAACAGAGAAAGGAAGCTGCTGCTCAGAAACTAATGCAGCAAGAACCAATGCAGACATCTACATGATTTGTTCTGTGTGTTCATTGACTGTTGTACCTACTTCATTGAGGTTCTTAAAAAAAAATTTAACGGGGAAACCCCTTCAGTGGATTAGCGGTGTGCGCTTAGAGGAACGGTGGTTGGTCTCTAGTCTGGCTGCCGCTTTTCTGTTAGATCTAGGTGGTTGCAAGCTCGCGCGACCATGGAGAAGCGGAGGAGTGAGCGTATGAAGGCTGCAGAAAAGGCCCTGGATGACCAGCTCGCAGAACTAAAGGCTGACCTCACGGATAAAGATTTGCGTGCTGCTGCAAAATCGGGAAGGTATGTATTAAACTTGGACCTCGTACCTTGCAGCTCGTGTTCGATCACATAAACAAGATACTGGGTATGTACGTGTCAGTGATGAGTATAGAAATCAAATGAGCCTATCAGTGTTTGCAGGTTACCATGGCAACAAGCCTCACAAATTTCTATAAAGCCAGCTGGAAATAGAAATACTCTACTTTCAGCATCTTATGCATTATCTGCAACTACTGTATAGTCAGAGCCATTCAGAATTACACACATGTGCACGTGCACACACATGCACACACATGCATACACGCGCACACACTCACAAACAGCTCCTTGGGTCAGATAAAAACTTCAGATGCGTACCGTCGTGACAGAGACCTCGCCCTGCAAGCCCTACTGAAGGTATATATAGATGCCAAAGTCTTGTCACTTTTCTAAATAGCCATCCTTAGCATTTTTGGGGTTGATTAATTATAATTATAGGACGTTGATCATCTGTAGTAATTATGTATAAAGTACGTATTTAACACCTCTGTTGCACGTTGATGAAAGAAAGTGTAACATCTACAATATATTAGCCTCGTTCCCAGGCTCTAGTACTGCCCACGCAAGAGCCTGGGAACTAGTGAGTGAGTGAGGCTACCTATATATCATAATTATATCGATTTCTTTATCACTGACTGCCATGATGAAGCCATGGTCTTTAGCATGGTCTCCTATTCAGAAGTGAAAACAGGGGAAGCTTTAGCTTTTGTCTCAAAGAGCGGAACAAAAGCAGGGTCTCTCAGGTGCTGCTCTTTGGGGCTACCAGGAGCACATAATGTCGTGAGAAGTGGAAGAAAGAGTACCAGAGTATCGTTTCTCACGTCATTATGTGCTCCAGGGGCTCACGTTTGCATGCACTCCTCAGCAATGCTGAAGAATGAAATCTCTGATTTGGAGATATCTACGTCGCAGACTTGTCATAACCTGCCAAAATTGGCACAAGTAACGCACAGCATGATATTGTATGTAGTCCCCCCCCCCCCAAAAAAACTTTTCTGGGTACATCTACATTTGAACTGATCTGCATAACTCGATGATGAAGTACATGCACTGAGCTAACCTAACATAGTGTACTGAAAAGCTGTGGTCTTGGTGCAAGCGCTGGCTATAATATATATTCTTATCTTCATTTAATCAGTGTTTGGCCAACAAGTGACATCAAGACAGTGGAACTATGTCAGAACGCAAACAGTGATGTATGCACGCACCAACTTTTACAAACAAGACACGTGTGCTATTTCAACATTTCCGTATCATTGGGCAAAGCTGTAAAACTTGAAAGGTTGACATGACTGTCAACATTTCATCAAGTAGCATACAAAGCTTTCTTCCTGAAACTTTAGCACTGTACTGAGAGAGTACAGGAGAGCAGTACACACTCTTGACATTACGCTACTCTCAAGCTTGTACTAGTAGGACTGAATCCACACGCACAGACCTGCTACCTTCCATCTGGGTGAGAGTCACATTTGCTCCAATTTTTAGCATCACCTTGTTGGGTAGACGGGTATATTCTCTCACCTTGTTTGATAGACGGGTATATTCTCTCTCGCCACTTGGCAAAGACCCCACCTTCCGTCTAAAAGGTAAGAGTGTTTGGCAGAAAGACAAAGCGGGAGAGGGGCATGCCATGGTACGTATGTCTGGCCCTGCAATCCCTGCACGTATCAGCACTTTTGGGATTACAGGGATTTAACCTGCAGGAGGGTTCGGCCAGTACTTGCTATTATTATATGTGACACACACCAACGAGTGGTGTGATGGGGGAGAGGGGTACAGTAAACTACAAAATCAGTTCACGGAATTGAAATTCCCTAAGCACATCAGCCTAACATCTGCTTTTGCAGTAGCATAATAGTATAAACAGTCAAAGGATAATTTGGAGATGTGGTGATACAACTGCAGATGCCAGCTTGTCCTTCATTCTAACTTTCACTTTCTATAGGTCTGAGACATTCATATTGAGTGTGAGCATGACCCCATTTATAAGCCACCCCCAACCAAATGCAAAAGCCAACAGATTATTGCAGGAGCACATGACATGGAGCAGCTGACATAAACCAGTTTAATATGCACTCACAATTATAGTTTGAAGATTCTAGGCCAGTAGTTTTAGTTGAGTGAAATTGGGCCATGTCTCCCTACCCATCCCCACAGAAAGCTATCAATTAACCTCTGCTTTATATGTCCTTTGGCCTTATTAGTGTGTACAAGCTTCGAGACACGAAGGCTGGTTATGGTGCAGACCCACCTGGTGCATGTACACGTACATGTGCATTGACAGAGTTTCTGAACTCTCTCAATGTTTTTTCTCCCATCTCGATGACAAAATTCCTAGTTTTCGGTTCGGGCTTTGCTGATTTAATTACCGCACTGGTGTGAATTTGGGAGTGGCACGCTAATCGTGTTCAAGAACATCTCTACAGCTGGAATTGATTAGGTCCTACTGGTATGCAGGTGCTATTAACAGGTTTAGTAGCTAATATAAACTTCCTCCTCTGCTCAGGAGCTCCAGTAGCTCAGTGGGTGGGTAAGAACATGTCCTGGGTTCAATCCGCAGCTGATTTCTCAAATATTTTTCTCCATCTTTGATAATGAATTCGCATATGCAGCTATACACACTGTACTGTGTCTCCGTACCTTATATTTGGGTAGTAATTACCTCCGGTGGTGGCACAACACCCTTAATTTGCTATTGCAACTTGGAGAGTGTCCAAGACTTGATGCTAGGTGGAACCCCACACAAACAAGCCCTCGGCATTACATTTTTGTCAGTGTTACAACTGGGCGTCAGCCCCATTAGAACCTAAAGCACTTGGCGGTCATCGCAGCGCACCTACAAGTACCAGGAAGGCTGAGCTCTGGAGGAGTTACTTGGAACTGCACAGTATTTTTGTATTTACGTGTGTTTGTAAACTGCTGGATGCAGACACTTTTGAAATTTGTAAACATTCAACTACACCTTCAATCCTCCATTCCTGGCTTCTGTAGATGGTGCATGCCTTTGAGCACCACTCATCATGTTTTGATATCACCAGAAGCCACCCGCTGAATGCAGCAGCTATTATCTAGGTGTCCGTCTCGTCTGCGAATGTGGATGTTTTATGAATATGCTTTTTTATTGATTGGTCCAGGATGGTGGGTGATGTCCATCGGTTTTGTAGGAGTTGTCTCACCTGCGCTGTGCATCGTAGGACAGGACGGAAACTCAATCCCCAGCTCCACCCGATACCAGTTGGAAGACTCTTTGAGAGAGTTGGCGTCGACATCTTGGAGATGCCAAAGACGCTTCGAGGAAATCGTTACATAGTGGTATTCATGGAGTACCTCACTAAGCGGGTAGAGGCCTATGCTGTGGAGGATCGGACAAGTGAGACGATAGCCAGGCTCCTGATCGACAATGTGGTGCGCCACCACGGTGTTCCCACCCAGTTGTTATCGGATCGAGGACCTTCTCTTGCCTGCAGTGCTTGGCCTCCCAGGCCATGTTCAAACACCTGCGCTGTGAAATGGGGCCAGTGTGTGATTAAGTGGTGGCCTGAAGTGGTGTAGAAGAGGGTTTCTGTACAAACTCTTCATGTACAATATTTACAACCACCCATTCACCCTCCAAAGTGTAATTCTGCAATAATCTTTGTATTTAAAACGTATACTCGCGGGTATATATGCATGCATGATTGCCTAGTATTCACAACCGCCTAGAGATGCCTCGTAAACATCGTCCTGCCAAGTTTGTATCAAAAACTGCCTGAAGTTGAATGAGGTTTGGGGTTTTCAAGTTGGTTGTCCACATAGTGGGAGGGGGGAACAAATGGGCGTGGCTCTCAAGTGCTTAATTAGATTAGGCTGTCTGGTCTGCGGCATTCATGTAACATCCAGTACCAGTGTGATAACAATATAAACCAATCAAATTACAGAACTGTTTGAATTCTGTTCACTGATTGGTTGACACTCTGCAAATTGGATACTGCAAGAGTGCTGCAAACCTCTGTACACAGTCACTACAGCAACCAACCTACAAACCTCCGTAAATCGTATTTGTGGCAGTTACAAAATGAAACGCAGCCATTGCATGCCTTTTACAATGACGACATTGCCACATAATTATCTGTTTTATGCAAGGATTCCTCCTCTATAGACGCTACAGCTCCTATAGCCCTAAGCTGTCTGCACGTATTGTTGCATTACTATAGCCCAGCTGTTGCCATGGCGTGTCCTACTATTCAAGGATTCCTGTTCTATACACGTTAGTTCGCTGGCATTCTTGTGGTTTCCTTCCCTTGCCCACACATTATTGTTTTACTGAAAAGGCAACGAAAAGAGCGCACAAGAGCTCATTTACGACCAGCCACAATGCACAATGCCACAGTTATTTTAATATTTCTAAAAACCTTGGCAGTGGAGCCATCTATTTGATGAGCTACTCGGAAATGGCAGCTATGACATAACTATTATCATCGGTCTTTGAAACGTCACTCAGGAATGCCAGCTATGTAGTTTGCATAAACATAAAGGTGTAGTGTTTCGCTGCTTCTCGTTAGCCCCGTGTCACAACATGCCTGGAGAGAGCAACCCGAATCCCGCATCAAATGGCCGAAGATAGCAAACTTTGTAATCACAGTGTCCGCTGTGGTAAAAACCGTGCAATTCTAGTGCTTACCAGATGAAAGACGGCCGACCCACCCTCAGCAAAACAGAGGTGTCAGAAACGGGAATTGCTTGGGAGTTGTCTTACATCCTCCAATGCTTTGTCGCCGACTTCATAGCAGCTCATGTTGGCATCTCTTTCATGGCCACAATAGCCGTAGCTGTAAAGAAATAACTCGTTGCGCCCGCAAGATCTTTTATTGTTTTTCTGATGCTGAGCTATCACTGTTTAATAGCCCACTGTAGTCTCTTGCTAGAGACGGAGAGGCCGATTCTTATACAATGTATATACCACATCTGAGCACTTTCAATCTCATCTTGTAGATGGCCCGGCCTTCTTCTTTACTATCTAGAGAATTTTTTTGTGGAGGTGGGCCTGTATGTGTGTGCATGTGTACGTATATATGTATCTGTGTAGTGCACATTCTAGAGATCTGTTCTTCTTGATTGTTGCTAGAGGTGGGCTCCTTGAGGTGTTCTTGCATCTTGCTAGCCACTGCAAGAACATCTCTATGTAGCCAATGGGATTAGGATTAGGTCTATATATATCCTTGGTGGTTTTATTGAGAATTATTTGCTTAGAGCATTATGGGTTAATTAGTCTAAGTAGAGGCTTGGACGAGACCGTTATAGGGTGATTACTTTAATAATGAGCCTTAGACGAAACCCATAATCGTTTGAGCATCAGGTCGCAATATAAGCTGGGATGCCTGCCTGTAGTGGCTGTATTCCGGTTTTACCTGCTGATCAGGTATGTACTGCACTGCACTGGTGGTTTTTGCACCGTTTTGATTTCTCTTGTATCTTGCTAGAGATGGGCTTCTTTTAACTGCGAACCATTTAAGAGACACTGCACCAGAACATCTAAGGAACTGGCTAGTACACAGGCCTACAAACCTAGCTAGCGGGTAGTCATGTAGCTAAGCTATATTTGTATAGAGTCTGGTGTGTCACACACTGGCTTGTTGTCTTTCACATCTAGACTTGCCGGTGCCACAGGAAACCCGGCTCAACCAGTGACACTTTAACACTGCTCAGTGTAAAGTAGTACAAAGGGTGACGTCATGGCCACGTGCATGCCTTTGCCCCTGGTGGTGCCTTCCAAACCCATAACTGTAAACTACTGTTTTCATCCAACTCAGTTCCATTTTGAAGTACCCCTGCATGCTAAGGGTTGCTGGTTGACTCCCAAGTTCACGGGTAATTAGCTGATGGTCTGCAATGAGGCGGTGCATGATTAATTTTGAATGGTACACTGCGATTGCTTTAGCTGATTCCTTACATTTACCTCATTCCCAAACTCGATTCCTCCATACTGAAAAAAAAGACGTGGAGTGGAGTATGGGAATGAGCCCACTACGTGACCAGGAGAAATTTGATCAGCGGTAAATTTCTTATGACCTTATGAAATCTTATGCGTCTCACTATCACATACCTAAGCCCTGTGCTTTCCATTTGGCCCAAAGTGCTAATTAGCTAATTAGCCAATTAGTGTTCTGTAGCCGCATTCCCAGGCTTTAAGTTACAGTCATAAACTAGTACGTATGTATGCACACCATAAACCATTACAGTGGAACATTTGCTCATGTATTTCCTGGGCAAGCATGAATGATAGGTAGATAGTGGCCTCCAAGAAGCAATATGGGAGGTATGGGAACCACACTTGCTTACTGCCATGGTGTTTTCCCAAGCGGAAAATCGCTGCATAAACAGTTGACTCTGCAATGATATGGAATTGCCTGTGGAAACAGTCCCTTCGTGTCACAAAGCATCCTAAAGCTCTTTGAGGCTACGGCTGCGGAAAAAAAACTGCGAGGGAAGGCCTGGGTACGAGGCTACACCCATATTACTTCTCACAACTGGTACGTTGTCTCACGAGAATATTAAGCCAAGTTTCCGGGCTACTATTGGGGTTGTTAAATATACCGGAGTATTTTAGGATCAAGGGGGCAACCTTTTCACATGGCAATCACTGTTGTATTACATCCACCTTGTAATGCTCATTTGCTAATAACATCCCTCTTGACATCCTGCCAAATGGAACTGAAGCATATCATGTGCCTACACGGCCCTGCAGGTTTGGTGACCACATCCTAGGATGTAGGGATGATGACTGCTCACTAATGTGGCTTCCCCAGTAGCTCTCAGCATATTCCCAAGCGTATTCTGGAAACATAGCTAACATCTGGCTGTAATAATAGCTATAGTGTGGGGCTGCAGCCAGCCAGTCTGACTAAACAGGAAGTTGTATATACACCTTCCGATAATAATAGAAACCATTCTCTGGGCTTCTTCTGGAAGGATGGGATGGTCTAGTTAGTATTGTCTATGAGGGGGTAGTACCCGGGGAGTTATTGAAGTCCTACCAAGGAGGGGAGTGAATTAATTTAGCGTACCTTTTGAGTATAAGCCCATGTGATGATCGTAACCTGTGGGAATGATCTTTTTATCAAGGGAGCTGAAAGGGCCTTTGACAGTGTGCCGCCATAACAATTAAAGTTACAAAAAAAACATTTTTAAAAAATGAGGGACCATGTAGGGATGGAATCCCAAAAAAGCAACCAGACAAGGTAGAAACGACACCACAATACTTTTACGGATTGCCGTATCTTTTGCCATTTTTCCAACCACATACACCACAACCCCCCTACGTACATGTATGTACCACACCCATATCCACAGCCCATAAATGATTGGAGCACCTCATAACATGATCCTACACTATAACTTTTGTAGTAACATGAACGTAGACTCAATACTGTTCACCCCATATCCTTGCAAACAATCCACACCATGTTGAGCGACCATACAGTCGGTCTTTCCTCTCATGAATTAAATGGCACTCCATTATGATGTAATGGTCGAAAAGTGACTTGAGCAAAAAGATGAGACCAATGAACATTGTACCTTTATTGTTGAAAGCATAAGAACACGCTTATATAACTTCCAGCGCTATTGTATATTATCATAATGTTATCGGTAGAAGGTCTATTGAGGTGATGTCAAAACCTTGGGCTGAAAGCAATCCCAATGCACAATACATAACTCATTTGCGGTTTGTTGTGTTTCTAGTCAGTACCCCTTGTGTGATTGGTTAATGAGAAGGTGCGAGACTCCAAAGGTCATCCTCGCAATGCCGGCCTCCAGTATTGAATTGAACAGCAGCCAAAAAAAGCGGCGGACTGCGTGTGGCTCGACTTGCTTATCGATTTCACCAGTTGTAAGATCATCGCCAGATATAGCCCCAAACCGAGATGATATCAAGTCTTATCGAGGTCATTGATGACTTTTCAGGCTGTTTAATCCATGTTTGTAATGGAAGCTAAGCTACATATTATGTAATGTGTTTAAATAATGCCTTACTGGATATTGTTACCGGAGAGGTCCTCCCAGACTGTTGAGAGATTAGGTGACAGCACCTAAAGAAAAATGAAAGATAATCTCGATAACAGCATGTCTCTGTTTGTTGTGCCAAGAAGCTCTGCGTGTGGCTCCACTCTATACTGCAAACATTGTGACCTAATGCACCATTAACCGCAAGAATTTCTATGCCTGGAACTAGATCATTTGATAGGCAAATACATTCGTATATAGCAGTAAGCTGATTCACTGCTAATTTGTTGTAGGTGGTGAGTTAATGAGCTGACCGCAAACTGTAAGCTGAGTTTGGAGGGTATGGTAGCTGGTAAGTTGCAAAGCTAGCAATCTGTCCGATCGGTGGCAGTGAGGGCAAACTCTCTGATCTGTTTATGTGCATACATGCCGTGTGCACATTGTGGGCCCAGACTATTGTCATGTGGGCAGTTTTCAAACATGTACATTTATGTAGTGTTATACAGACACTCACACACACACACACACACACGTACACAAACACATGCATACACACACAGGTACACCATACTACACATGCATACACACACACACACACACACACACACACACACACGATATGCTACATATTAGCTCATTTCCCTCTCTCCCCCTCCTCCCCTCCCCCTCCCTTTCACACCCCCCCCCCCTCTTTCTCTCTCTCCCTCTCAATCTGTCCCCTCCTCTCCCCCTCCCCCTCCCCTCCCCTTCCCTCCCCCTCCCCCTCCCCCTCCCCCCAGGTCCCTCAAGCCAACCCCCCGGATATCCAGCACTCCACCCTCCTAAGAGAATGCGAGCTCTCGGCCCACCCAGACCACACCCCCTCTACCCTCCCCCTCCTCCTACACCAGTACTACACAGACCGCACCTCCCAGCTGGTACAACTTAGACACATGCACTTGGTCCGCTGGGCCCGCTTTGCCATCGGACAATCTAAGGTGACGGAAGAGCTCCACCTAGAGTTCCAGGAGAGAATGCAGTGAGTTGCTCAGGAAAATAGCTACACACAATTTGTGTAAAGTCCTGTTCCCAGCTTTTATTCCCCATTAATTGGAAGTCTGGATAAGTGTATACCAGTATTTTAATAGGACATTTTCTCTACTGATGGCATGTTGATTAATTGCTTTGTCCAGACTTGGCCAATATTATAATAAAGCTCACATTTGTAGCTTGATCTTGTCTTGGAGATATACATGTAGGGAGATGTGCCTAGAGAATGGGGTCACCCCCTCTATGATACATTAAACTTTTGCATGTCTCTAAATGGAACAGCCCGTGTACCTGCTGTCGAATTTCAGACATAGTTGGAGTTTGAGATAAAACCAGGGGGAATATATCTGACATTTGGTGAACAATACATGTACAAGCGTAGTGACAGCACAGAGTGAAGCGGGTACCCCCTGGACAGTACATTGTAGGGGGTACATGACCTGCAACAAGCTGAGGACAAATAGTAACTTTCAGTACGTAAAGTCGTACCCCACTTACTGTAATAGATTCAGCATTGTATTTTAGATAATAGGGTTCTATACTCTATTGACTAAAGTAGAAAATGCACAATCGTTTGTTATTGCTAAATTTTGTTACTGTTTTCTATACTGATTTTTGATGAAGCCTTGATTGTTGTATTGGTAGTCTGGTAGTCATTGCAGGGGAGACTGACCTGGTATTGATTGCATACACACAAACACATTCACTAAGGCAACTGATGTCGGAATACACTGATGCGGTCGACAGAGCAAGACGGCTCTCCCAGTCATGTGACCTCATACTGAGTAACAAGGCTCCACCCACCTCGTTAGTGGAGCTGGACGACGTCCTACCGTATCTTCGCTGGAGGGTATTCCACCAGCACACCACCAAGAACATGGCTGCTTTTTTACAGGTGAGAAAATTTAATGGAAACACAGAAAGATAGCAAAAGGTACTTTGCCACACTGAAGTGCTGAGTCACATGTTTTTACTGCAACTTCTGTCAGTAAGCAACCGTAGAGGACTCCTTGCAAGGGTAGCCAGGAAGGAAGGATGACCGGTTTGCCAGCAAAGTGAAACTGACAATGCCGCCAGAACTCCCTCTCTGTAGATGCACATGTATGGTTGCTTGGCTAGCGCCATCCACAATACCCAGTCACTTCCTGAAATAACCCATAAACAATCTGCGTCATAGTGGTAACACTGGCCACCAGAACACTCCACCAGGTCATTTAGAATGCTGCATGTCTTTTCCCTCCATGTACATATATTGTGCATTGGAATTTGGATAAAGAAAGAAAGACAAAAATGTAAGATACCTACCATCACTTAAATTTCAAGTTTTATTCAGCACACTGCCATTGTCCATCAGAATACTACATGTGAGATACCTACAATCACTTGTTTAATTTATTCAGCCTTAGAAAAGATGCTGTGTTGAACTGCAGGGCCTCACCAGTAGATATTGCCCCCCCCCATCCCCTCAGGGCATTCGCTGGACCTCCCAACTCCACGGCGATAGATTCAGGAGAACGGTCTTGTCCGATCCCCCTCCCCCACCCAAGAAGGTCAGTCCAGTTTGAAAATGCAAGTCTTTATTGTTCCTAAGTATATAAGAGTTGTCCAGTGCTAAGTTTGAGTGTAGCACGTTTTATCGTGTTTAGGGTGACAAATAACGTGTTAAGAGGGTAATTTTAAATTGCTTAGGGCCCCCCGGGACCGAATCGCTTAGCAGTGAACGGTGAATGAACAGTGAGGTTGAATTACGTAGCGGTGTACGGTGAACGTTGAACGGTGAGGGTCCAATCGCTTAGCAGTGAACATGGAGGCTTAAAGAAAAATGACCTTCAGCCACTGTAATTAATGACCCATCATGTACATCTTGTATGTGGTTTTGTACTTAAGCATGTTATTCATGTTTCTCTCTTGCTGGAAACAGGATATACATGTAGACTGCCAAAAATATGCAGTGTAATTACAATTGCAACATGTTGCACAATGCGCCTCTGCCTGCATGTGCTATGTGTGAGCATTGTAATGCTTGTTCAGTTACAAAACCACAACATCCTGTGGGCATTATGGATTACTTGTAGGCTTAAGTGGAACTGTGCATGTGGGAATTGTAGTACATGCACACAAATTACATTCCATGTATTGTATTGCTGCTGTTGGTATGTTATAATTGTCGTTTATTGTTCCTACTGTAAAGTAGTTACAGCTTTTCGTCACAAACCCTGGTTTAGAAGCTGGCTTGAGCTACACTGGTTTGAAACCACCTCCTGGCAGTGGATGGAAGCTGCTGCTGTGAGCTGCTTTCCAAACCACTTGAGGGTAGCCTCGTTTCTAGTCTCTTCGCTCTACGAACTGCAAGCAACGTAAAAAAAAACTGGAGCGGAGAGACTGGGTACGAGGCTAGGATGAGGGATTTCCAAGTGTGCTATATATATTCCAGCTTCCAGACCGTTTTTGAGGGTAGGAGCATTTAAAAGAGAGCAGAAACTGCATTGCTTATTAAATTAACCCTCCTCCCTGCCTTTCTGTCCCCTTCTCCCAACCTCCCTCCCTCCCCCAGTCCTCCCTCTCTCCTGCCCACAAAAAATGGCTCAAGTCTAGCCACTCTATCATTATGATTCAGCGACTTCAGAGCATGTTATTCATGTTTCTCTCTTGCTGGAAACAGATGTAGACTGCCAAAAATATGCAGTGTAATTACAATTGCAACATGTTGCACAATGCGCCTCGGCCTGCATGTGCTATGTGTGAGCATTGTAATGCTTGTTCAGTTACAAAACCACAACATCCTGTGGGCATTATGGATTACTTGTAGGCTTAAGTGGAGCTGTGCATGTGGAAATTGTAGTACATGCACACAAATTACATTCCATGTATTGTATTGCTGCTGTTGGTATGTTATAATTGTCGTTTATTGTTCCTACTGTAAAGTAGTTACAGCTTTTCGTCACAAACCCTGGTTTAGAAGCTGGCTTGAGCTACACCGGTTTGAAACCACCTCCTGGCAGTGGATGGAAGCTGCTGCTGTGAGCTGCTTTCCAAACCAGTTGAGGGTAGCTTCGTTTCTAGTCTCTTCGCTCTACGAACTGCAAGCAACGTAAAAAAAAACTGGAGCGGAGAGACTGGGTACGAGGCTAGGATGAGGGATTTCCAAGTGTGCTATATATATTCCAGCTTCCAGACCGTTTTTGAGGGTAGGAGCATTTAAAAGAGAGCAGAAACTGCATTGCTTATTAAATTAACCCTCCTCCCTGCCTTTCTGTCCCCTTCTCCCAACCTCCCTCCCTCCCCCAGTCCTCCCTCTCTCCTGCCCACAAAAAATGGCTCAAGTCTAGCCACTCTATCATTATGATTCAGCGACTTCAGAGCAAACCCTTCGTCAAAAGTTCCCCCAGACACTCCCCCTTTGCGACTGCAGCCGGACTGCTAGGGAAAGACGGAGCTAGTGATGATCATGTGACCATGGCCTCTGCCCTCGGGGGGAAGGAGAGCATGGCAGGTCGGAGCAGAACTGTGGGCGGAGTCCCCCAGCACACGACAGACTTGCAGCAATTGAAGAGCCAGCTACAAGACTTCACAATTGCCTACTCCATTGGAGGGGTGAGCCACTAGTAATGTGACCTACCTCCATTGGAGGGGTGAGCCACTAGTAGTGTGACCTACCTCCATTGGAGGGGTGAGCCACTAGTAATGTGACCTAATTCGTGTGTATCCGCCAGCCAATTGAATGTATTACAGTTTCACCAAAATATCCGAACGTCAGGTACACATAGCAACAAAAAAATTTAGAAAAATATTAATAGTTACTTAACTTCCTCAGTTTCGCTGTTCGCAACCTGCCATCGAAATTCGATACTCAAAAGCAATGACGTTCAAGGCCTAGGTCGGAAAGAACGATGCTTAAGGATACTACTACAGTAGCTACACGGATAAGCGTCGTTTAATCAGCTATGGGTGGAGTCGGTATGTAATTATTACTTAGTAGTTGCTAATGTCGTCATGTGAGGGGGGAAATTTTTTTAGGTTCGCTTTAGCTGCAAAGTTTCAAGTTATGAGCCGATTATTTTTGTGTATGTTAGCACTTGTTCGGAATCTTCAATACTGAATGCAACTGCATACAGTTAGAAGTGGAATTATGAGAAATTATACTTCCAAATTTTACTTTTTCTGTATTTTCTCCTCACACTACCGTAAACATTTGAAGCCATATATCTGCAACCGTTCATGCCACAAACACATTAAGTGGCAGTTACGTACTCTGGAAGAGTTGGGCGTCATTTTGGTATAGTTAACTCCTTTCCATTCATAATTAAATTTTAGTAAAAGCACCCCAATTTTGAAAGTCTACTTTTCTGTTCTGTAGCACTTTATACACAGGGGGATAATATTACTCAGGCGTGTGCATCCGTTAAAAGCTGACAAATATGTACGCTATGTTTGCATGTTAAATTAGCTTAGTTCCTGGGTTCTACCCCCATCGTTTTTTTCACACAGTACCAACAACAACTAGTGGAGTTGTCTGCTATGGCAACCAGGCTGAGCTCAAATATGCATACTTTCCGTGTGTATCTCCTAAGGTCTGGCATTTCACACTTCTGGAGCAAATTGCTAGAGTATTTTTCGCTTACAAATATGATCTCTATGGCTACCCAGTGCATTTGATCCATGGTTAAGGGGCAGCTCTGCTGGAATTCCACTGCTTTTTAGCACCACTTGGGGGCACTTAGATGCTACAAGCTGTGGAAGAGTTGAGCAAATGTTGATTTGACCATTCTCACCATTTTACACCAAATTGTGTGACAGTTAACCGTTATTAGTGTGGGCTCCTAATGGATAGCTGAGCACCAAAGGGTCTCAGGAGTCTCTCACAAACTTGGAGACGAGTTTACAATGGCATACATGTAGGCTGCTAGCTGTTAGTATTTGCACGCCTTAAAACAACAATAGTAAGCCCTATACGTGATGTTGGGTAGAAACAACCTCATTCCCAGGCCTCCACCCGAGCCTCATTTCCATACCTCCACTCCAGTCTCATTCCCAGGCCTCCACCCAAGCCTCATTTCCATACCTCCACTCCAGTCTCATTCCCAGGCCTCCACCTGAGCCTCGTTCACAGGCCTCACTGTTTCCTCTCTGGCTAGGCTAGAAGTGTATCGAGTACTGTAGTGCCATAATCACACACACACACACACACACACACACACACACACACACACACATACTCCACACACATGCACACATACATGCACACACACTGCACATGCACACACACACACACACACACACGCACGCACTCACACACACACATGCACACACACACATACACACACACACACACATACTCCACACACACACACATACTCCACACGCATGCACACACACATACACACACACTGCACACACACACACACATGCACACATACACACATGCACACACACACACACACACACACATACACACACACACACACACACACACACACACACAGTCCTCTAGCACCATCCCTACCTCCCCCTCAGAGCAATTTCATCTCTACTACCAAGCCAACCGCAAATTCCAAACCGTCTTCCAACAACAGGTACCCTGACATCCAACTGTAGGGAATTCTACACACGACATGTAGCCAACTTTACATATGACTACTGAAAACAGTTTCCCAGAGTACGTACAAGTACACGGGTGACTTTGGCCAGGGAGGTGGGGTCCATTATATTAGCAACCTGCGTTTGTCTGCACCCTGTATATAACCTACAGAGAGTTTTCACATGACGTCACATCCTGCATGACGGCCGTGTCATTTTCCGTTTATGTCCGTTTTTGCCCACCATGCGTGGGCGATAAATGGAAGCTAGAATAGTACGTTATACAGCGATCTCAGAATCAACAGCTGCTTGGAACTTACGCGTTCGGCGCCTCAACTATTGCTGTGAATCAGTTTTCAGACGGTACAAATTGAGTGAATCTGCCGTCTATACTGTCAGTACGAGAGCTACTAGTCCTTATGCGCATCATGCCGCTATTTGCTGCCCACTAAAATGGCACCCTAGCAACAGTTGTTAGATGCAAATGACGTAAGATGATGTCAATGAAAACGCTCTATAGACATTCAGCACTCCTGACTCTAGCCCCTCAATCCCAGGCACGTACGTGGGAGAGGTGGAGGAGTAAGGCCGAACCTCCGCACAAGGCTGAGAAAGAGGCCATCCTAACTTCCTAAGTCATAAGTAGACCATTCCAGTATCTGTATTGCGTTACTTGTGTTTTCAAACATGAATTAGTATGCATGACAGGGGGAATGCAGAGCATTATGGGGTGAGCGTGAGCGAGGTAACCGGCACTGTATGGCGGGTTTCTCTGGAGGAAGTACTCTGAGTTTCTGCAGCATCCATGGGTGAGAAAGTTTTGGTAGCATCCATAGTCGTGAAAGTACTCGTGAAAATACACGTTAGCAGGGCATTTTAAATATTATTATGCCACGTGATCGCAATCCGATACGTTCAAATAGATGACCATAGAAATTGGATTGCAATGATGATGACAATACAGAGGAAATACTGCATTGACATCACTAGTGTAGGGCTCACTCACGCTCGCCCAATTAACTTAACTGTTTAGGTTCATTGATCTATTGTCTAGTTTGGGACTAACTGAAAGTCTAACTGCAGTAAACCAATAAGGCACTTAGCTACTGTCATATAATAGACCATATTTCTACGGGATGACTTCAGGCATTTTACAACCACGAGCTTGGGACGAGGGTACACACGCCATGGGGGTAGCACACACCCCTTTCATAAGTACCCACTCCTTTTCCTCCAGGAGCAGTTGATGACCTTCTACACATACGACTGTCCTCCAGAGGGAGCAGGGGGCAAGCAAGCCAAGGCAAAATTAACCTTCAGGAAACCCACCAACTGGACCCCTTTCATTAAAATTAGGTAGGCCCTAACAGAGTTTCCTACAGAAGGGGGAGGAGCCCCCCCCATCCAGAATTTTCAAATTGATATTTCTTATTAGTAACCAATTTCCAGCATTTTGGGGGCCCTAAAGCCACCAGAAGCAAGCATGTAAATTTCAGGGGGAGCATACCCCCATGCCCCGCTAGGGGGGGAGGGGCATGCATCATTTTTCACATCCCATTGAAAAATCCTGTATGAAACTCTGCCTACGTACTGCAGAACCTGAACTAGTACTACACGTGCAGTGATGTGCCGTGCGGCTGTTTCTAGCGTATTTCTTTTTCCTCCCAGGCCGGAGCCAGACCCAGTCCAGATTGCAGCCTATGTGAGGATCAGGGACGCAGTTGGTGATATTGACCCTGTAAGAACAAGTGCATGATGGAGCAGGCTAACAGTCTAACAATGGTCCCACCCAGAGGAGAGTACGTGCTCCTCTCTCCCTCCCTCCCTCCACCCCCTTTTCTTTCTAGTTTATTTTCCTTTGATGTGGTCATTGAAATGTCTGTAAATGCTGTAGAACTTGCTTACTACACATACTGTGATGTGTCGGCACATAAAATAGCTCTATTTTTACGCTTTACCTTTTCTGTTTTTGCCTCACATGACCTCTTGTAAATACCATTTCACTGAAAAAGGCAGCTACAGGTTGCCGAAACCTTTGGAGAAAGATTCATTTGGCTAGTGAATTGCAATAATGTGTGAATTAATGCCAATCTCACAGACAGTTGTACCCACCAAGCCCTCCCTCTTGACTTGGGAGAAATAGTAGGTCATACAAATTAAATCTGCATGTGTCATCCTTCCTCTCTCTCTCCTTCCAGCTCCTTGCCCTCGCCTCCCACTGCACGCACCTCCACACCCTCACACGAGTGCTCTACGCCCTCAAGCAGCACTGCGTGGCAGTCAGGCATCCCCCCACCATCGCACCCCTCTCCGTCTCGTCTCACAAGACGTCACATGACTCAATGCTCGTCTGGAAATGCATCTACTCCGGCCTAGACAGCAGGAAGTGAGTGGGAGGAGCCACGTTAGACCACTGTCTAGAAACTAGGCGAAGAGCGCACCATGTGCTGAATATCAATAGGGAATAGTGTGTAACAAGTACATGTAATGATACGGTAGCCTCGTCCCCAGGCTCCCCTCCCACGCATGGAAAAAGTAAGGAGGAGGGGAGCCTGGTCGATTTTATTACGTGAGTGTACACGTCTGACGACAGATTGTAGCTGGTTCTGGCTGAAAGAAACGGCAGGCAGCAGGCCTGTAGCCTAACACGTTTAAAGCTTTAGTTTAGCTAGCTGGCGATATAAATAAGCTACCGCTTCGCACATTGCAAGCAAAACCAGCTACAATCTGACGTCAGACATGTACACTCACGTGATAAAATCGACCAGGCCCCCCTCCTCCTTACTTTTTCCGCGCGTGGGAGGGGAGCTTGGGGACGAGGCTAATGATATGGTAGCACAAAATATACACACACACACACGCGTGTATATACACATACACATTTACATACTCACACACATACACACACACACATGCAGTCCCGTCAGTACAGATGAATTCGCTATGAATCTTTCAGACGCTGAAATTGGCAGCGATGCCAAGCAGGAAGTGGGTGTGGCTAGTGAAGACGGCACCTCCTCTAAACAGGATCCCAGTGTGGACATACCCGAGGCGATGCAGCTGATTCATAGTGAGGGCGGGAGGAAGGTTAGCTCACAGGCCGTCTCTGCTCCAAAGGACGGCTACTTTGCCTTCGTCCTTCTGAGACACCTTCGCATCAGAGATCTGAGGAACAAGGTGGGTTGGTACGACCAGGAGCCCATAACCCAAAGGGAAGGAGCGTTAAACTTGTGTAGGTATGCTGATTCCACCTGTTGTCAAATGGCACTTGCACAAAACTCCTTATATGGTAAGTGCTACGTAAGCGCTATAATTCACTTAGCACTAGTAGCGTAGTAAACCAGCCCCCTAGGCATTCCATATATGGAGTTTTCTTGTAGGTGCCATTCGACAACAGGTGGAATCACTAGTTCAACGCTCCTTCCCTTTGGGTTATGGGCTCCTGGTACGACTAATAGCTGCAGCCATCCAGGTTTGCAATTCATGTAGGTGGGGTGGCACTCAAACTTGCTAATTTAAAGAACTATCATTATCAATGGATGTTAGTCAGTGGATAAGCAGTCCTATATAGGAATATCATTAGAATGTGCTAATTTATGGATGTCAGGTTTATGTGGTGATTGCTAATTACACTTGCGTATGTTTGCCAATGAATTATTCCTATAGAGAAGTAGTAACTTCTGCTCCTTTTCTATGAGAGAAATATACACGCAGTCACCTAAATTTTGTGGTTGCAGTCAAATGACAAAAGTAGTACATGTTGACAATATCAGCAGAAAACAGCATTGCAGGGGTTATAACCAGTCTGGGACAAAATTCTCCAAATCAGAGACTTCAATATGTATTTATCAGCGTACCTGAAATGGGCTGTTGTGAAGTAGCAAAATCATTGCATAATTCAGCAAATCATGGGACACTACCCTCATCACACAGTGTCTCGGGATGCTGAACTACTTCCGTTCGGTAGAGCGCACCCTCACCATCGGGTGTGAGGGGCTCTCGCTGCAGGGAGGAGAGCAGCAGGCCCACCGCAGCGGGGGGCTGCTGGACCACAGGCACCTCTTCAATACACCATTGGACTACATGTGAGTGGCAGTAGCAGTGGAATGTTGTGCGTGGGGTATCTATGGCAACGATGTAATGCTAGCTGCTAATAAAGTAAAGTGATCTCTCTCTGCTCCCTCAGAAGGCTTCAGTTCTAATCAGAGTAAGATACTTACTATTGACAGTTTACTAACAGTTAATAAACTGACCCCTCCCCCAGCATCAATGAGGCGGAGTTTATGCAGTAGCCTCTTACTACTGACAGTTTACTAACAGGTACTAAACTGACCCCTCCCCCAGCATCAATGAGGCGGAGTTTATGCAGTACATGGAAGTGGAGAACCACAATGACTTCTACTCCTTCAATGGCGAGGGAAAGGTGCGCGTGTGGGACCAGAGGGGCGTGGCTATTGTGTATGAGGCCACCCTGGAAGACCTGCAAAAACTGGAGACAGAACTGCTGACTGTCGGGAGCTACTTCATTCAAAAGGACGGAAGAGAAGCAAAGAAAGAGGTATGTTAGTATAAAGGGACACTCCCACACACTCTGCCTGTGTTGTAAATGGTAGCCTGTCTGTCACATACATGCTGACCTGCGAGGTTAAATTTAATAGTCAGAATGGGCAGTTACATACATGCATACTACATACATACATACATACATACATACGTACATACATACATACATACATACATACATACATACATACATACATGCATGCTTGCTCAATGTGTATATTTATGTTTTGATAATGACTACCCAGTTACCCTGTCAGTGAGGCAGCAACAGATTGTGGAAAGGTAGATGGAATGGTCTCATAACAATACCTTGAATAAAAGTACACATGGGATGGGACTCAAAGACAACATAATGAACATATCAGGAAATATTATTTAGCTACAAAACTATCACTCAATCTAAAAAAACGTTTCAGTAAAAGAACTGAAATTATCAATGGTCAACTTATATCTTGTGTGCAAACTATTTCACATACAGTTCAATCAATTCAAAGTAAACATTCTCATAGTAAGTGGAGCTATCGTGGCACACTCTTACTTCTATGTCGTCAGTTATTGGCTCCGCAAGCTCCCTACAAAACCAAGGTGGAGTGTTGAATTGGCAGCAGGCACTCCTGCTTCCACAGCCACTGCCATCCCAGAGAGGATCTGCACGATAAAATGCACGAGAGGTTGCGATAGTTCGAGTTCCTGAGTCGCAAAAATAATCGTCTCCGACGTATTCAGGTACACTTCCAGTGAATAGGCTGTCAGCCCTGGAGCAGGGGCATCTACTATTGTCTGAATACTCTTCATCTCGTGCTGCTGCAAATGTCCAGATGTGTTTTCTGTTACAATATGGACCCCCATGGGTGATACTGATCCCATCGACATAGGTTTGATCAATTGAGTGGGTTCCACCGTGAAAAGCATTGGGTTGACCGTACTGATAGCCAATGATCCTACCACACACTTTCTGATACTCTATGCCGTGGAGCGGGAAAATAACAGATTTGCATCCACTAGAGCTATAACACCTTCTTGGTGCAGTACTGACTGTTGAGAAGCCTTGAGGGCAGCTATGAGTAGGATCAGTCATGTTGATGTGGGCTACTCTCAGCCATGTACCCGATTCACCGCAGCAGATTCGGTTCATATCACAATATACTGGCACAGGGTGTCCGATTGTATTTTGTGTCCAGTAGAAACCTGATGGGCTGGATTTTTTTGCTTGTTTTACGCATGGGTTTACACTGCTTGCTCCCTGCTCAGTGCTAGCAATCTCCATGTTGTCTACAATTGTTCGTGTTAGCTCATCTCTCGAATTTTGTAGTGTTCCGAGATCCTCCATTGCCTTCTCCAACTTATCACAGACGTTTGTAAATTTGGAGTTCATATTTTCCTTCATTTCCTTCTGATTTTCTTGTTGCTCATCCAATAAAGTGTGAATGCCTTTGAGAGCAGTTTTTAGCTCATCAATTTCCTCCTTTATTTGTGTCACCTCTTCTGTCAGCGTCTGTAGCTCTGATAATCCAGCATTGCTTCTGGGTGTGGGTTGGCGGGCTGTGTTAGTATATATAGCAGGTAGCAAAGCCAAAGTATGAATCGTATAGACACATAACTATTCCATATACTGGTATAATAGATATATCTATCTGCAGGCTGCAGTTTTAAATTATCTTACCAGTTTCAGTAGTAGGTGCCTGGCATTGTACATTTTGAATTCCCAGCTGCGAGAGAACCAGAATGAGAATAATTTCGGTCAGCATTTTTGCTTTAATATGTGTTCCACTATTCTATACCATTCAGTAGCACCAAGCAATGTTGACGCCAACAGAACAGTCTATACATATAATTTTCATTTTGTCTTATTGTTCTGAATCACTCGATCTTTATATTGGCTGATCATGCAAGCAGAACTCTGTCGCTCTCAATAGCTACTATTATAGTAAGTACTACAAAGATCGAGTGATCAGAACAATCACATAAAATTTAGCTGTCGTGGTAGCTGAGTATGCAGAACATGCCCACAGTCTCTGCAATGAGAGCGTTAGGGACACATATATGGCAAAGATCGGAGCAATTCAGAACGATAATATAATTAGGTGAGTATACAGAACGTTGTCTCCACATTACCTGCAGTTTGAGTCGTACAAATGACATATATATACATATACACATACGTGTACAAGAATGTTCTCAGTTATGATTTTTTATCCTATTGAACCCTCATTTGCACTGACGCTACATATTAGCTGCTACATATTCAACACTAATAATTTAATACATGTACTACCGACATTCAACGCTAATAGTAATTATAAGCCACACTGGTTACATAATGTATATTATTACACTCAAAAACAAAACCATATAACACACTTTATGGGAGAACTACAAAAATATTACTGGCTAACTTTGAAAAAAATATAGCATTCAACAGGACAAAATTTAACGTTTCAAAGAAATCATTTTTTATACAAGTTATCACCAGTAAGCTATTTTACATATAATTCAATCAATTCAAAGTAAATATTTTCATAACTATAGGAAGAATCATGGCAAACCCTGACTTCTATGTTATCAGTTATTGGCTCCGCAAGCTCCCTACAAAACCAAGGTGGAGTGTTGAATCGGCAGCAGGCACTCCTGATTCCACAGCCACTGCCATCCCAGAGGGGATCCTCGCCATATAATGTACGAGAGCTTCCAAAGGTCCGGGATCCTGAATCACAGAAGTAGTTGTTTTGGACGTATTCAGGTACGCGTCCAGTGAAGAGTCTGTTGGTTCTGGAGCAGGGGCACCCGTTGCTATCTGGGTATACTTCATCCTTTGCAGCTGCAAATGTCCAAATGTGTTTCCTATTGCATGATGGACCCCCGTAGGTGATACTAATTCCATCAACGTAAGATTCGTCAATTGAGAGAGCTCCACCGTGAAAAGCACCGGTTTGACCAAATTGATAACCAATGATCCTACCACACACCCTCTGATATTCAATGCCGTGAAGTGGGAAGATGACAGAGGTGCATCCACTTGATGATGAAATGGAACACCGCCTTGGTGCAGTACTGACTGTGAAGCGATAAGGACAGCTATGAGTAGGGTCAGTCATGTTGATGTGGGCCACTCTCATCCACGTACCCGTTTCTCCGCAGCAAGTCCGGTTCATAGCACAATATACTGGCACAGGGTGTCCAATTGCATTTTCTGTCCAGTAGAAACCTGATGGGCTGGACTTTTTCGCTTGTTTTATGCATGGGTTTACACTGCTTGCTCCCTGCTCAGTGCTAGCAATCTCCATAGTTCCTACTATTGTACGAGCCAGCTCAATGCTTGAATTTTGTAGTGTTCCGAGATCCTCCGTTGCCTCCTCCAACTTATCACAGACTTTTGTAAACTTGGAGTTCATATTCTCCTTCATTTCCTTCTGATTTTCTTGTTGCTGATCCAATAAATTGTGAATGCCTTTGAGAGCAGTTTTTAGCTCATCAAATCCCTCCTTTATTTGTGTCACCTCTTCTGTCAGCATCTGTAGCTCTGACAATCCAGCATGGCTTGGGCTGGCTGGCCGTGTTAGTACATGAAAAATTCAGCAGGTAACAATCACATCTACAAACAGCAAAAGATCCTACTAAATGTATGACATGCACAACTTTGCAATACACTGTTCTATAGATAATGCGATGCTATATGTACAGTCTTTGCTTCTCACCAGTAGATGCCTGGCACTGTACATTTTGAATTCCCAGCTGCAAGAGGACCAGAACAAGAACAAGTTCGGTCAGCATTTTTCTTATAGCTTCCTTACTTTGTCCTGCTGCTCTACGCTATTCAGTAGCGTCAAATTTACCAGTAGTGTTATTACCAACTGAACAATCTGCACTTTGGCCTCGTTCCCAGACTCCTTACAACAGAGTTTACACAAATTGTTTTAATTTACATTGTTCTGGATCACTCGATCTTTGCATGCTATGATGTTGGCTGACCATGCAAGCACAACCCTGTCGCTCTCATTACTACAGGACTGTAGCGATGGGACATATTCCCAAAGATCAGATGATGCAGTAAAATAACATTAGAAGATAATTAGCTGACACATCAGCTGATTATGCAGAACTGGGAGCGGATAATGACGTCATTATGCACTCCTGGCAGAATATAGTCTCCACATTACCTTCACTCTAAACTGCACACATGGCTATAAATAATGTAAGAGTGCATGGTTTATCGGACCAACCAAACACTCATTCAGTTGCTACATATTAGCTACTACAGTAATTACTGGTGAAGCTAGTTCTTAAGCATATTACACATTGCTACCTATATCATGTCTACTCAGGGTGGATATCATTAATATATAGCCAATAGATTCCATAAGCGACATCCCATGCAGTAAGTATGGCATTGTATATTTTAACATGATTGTGTATTTGTAAGTATGTAAGTATTTGTAAGTATAGCATTGTATAATTGAGCCACACTGTTCTGCTGGTATTACACTCTAAACAAGGCCATGATATAAGACACATTATGAAAACTCTATGGGAGAAAAATCTCATCTACAAAAAAGATTACTTGCTAACTTCAGGCACAATATAGCATTCAGCAGGACAAAGTTTTAACAAATTAAGAAATCATGGCAAATTTACACAAACAATTATTTTACATACAGTTCGATCAATTCAAAGTAAATATTTTCGTAACTGGAGGAATAATCGTGGCAAAGCCTCACTTCTATGTTATCAGTTGTTGGCTCTGTAAACCTCCTACAAAACCAAGGTGGAGTGTTGAATCGGCAGCAGGCACTCCTGATTCCACAGCCACTGCCATCCCAGAGAGGATCCTCGCCATAAAACGTACGAGCGGTTGAAAGGGTCCGGGATCCTGAATCACAGAAGTAGTTGTCTTCGACATATTCAGGTACACGTCCAGTGAAGAGTCGGTTGGTTCTGGAGCAGGGGCACCTGTTGCTATCTGGATATACTTCATCCTGTGCAGCTGCAAATGTCCAAATGTGTTTCCTATTACATGATGGACCCCCGCGGGTGACACTGATTCCATCAACGTAAGCTTCGTCAATTGAGTGGGTTCCACCGTGAAAAGCGTTTGGTTGACCGAATTGATAACCAATGATTCTACCACACACCTTCTGATACTCAATGCCGTGAAGCGGGAAAATGACAGATTTGCATCCAGTAGAGCTATAGTAACATCTTCTTGGTGCTGAAACCTCAGTAAAACCGTGAGGACAGAGATAACTAGGGTCAGTCATGTTAATATGGGCTACTCTCATCCATGCTCCCGTTTCTCCACAACAAGTCCGGTTCATATCACAATATACTGGCACAGGGTGTCCGATTGTATTTTGTGTCCAGTAGAAACCTGATGGGCTGGACTTTTCTGCTTGTTTTATGCATGGGTTTACACTGCTCTCTCCCTGCTCAGTGCTAGCAATCTCCATTGTGCCTATGACCGTACGAGCCAGCTCAATGCTTGAATTTTGTAGTGTTCCAAGATCCTGCGTTGCCTCCTCCAACTTACTGCAGACTTTTGTAAACTTGGAGTTCATATCCTGCTTTATTTCCTCCTGATTTTCTTGTTGCTGATCCAACAAACTGTGAATGCCTGTGAGAGTAGTTTTTAGCTCATCAAATCCCTCCCTTATTTGTGCCACCTCCTCTTTCAGCCTCTGCAGCTCTGATGATCCAGCATTGCTTGTGGGAGTGGACTGGCTGGCTGTGGTGGTAATAGATAGATTAGCAGCACATCTACAAGAGATTCTTGTATAAGCACATGCACACAATGCTTCAATTTATTTTCTTACAAGTTTCACTAGTAGGTGCCTGGCAATGCACACTTTGAAACCCCAGCTGCAAGAGAGCTAGAATCAGAACTAGTTGGGTCAGCATTTTCGCTGCAGCTTCCTTGCTCTGTTCTACTGCTATGCACTGTTCAGCAGCACCAGATGTATATTTAATATTTGCAATGCTGGTACCAAAGGAATTAACTAGTTGCTTTAGTTACACAAACTGCTATTAATATCATTGTTCTGAGTCACTCGATCTTTGGCTGATCATGCATGTACAAGCAGAACCCTGTCGCTCTCATTACGTGAAGGGCACAGATCGAGTGATTCTAAACAATAACATTGTAGGTAGTGTGGAGACTATGTTCTGCAGAATTAGCTGACACAACAAGCTAAACTTTACTCAATATTATTACTATGCTGTTGTGGACAACGGACAACAGTAGTCATTCTGCATAATCAGCTGATTTGCAGTACACGCCACCACTTTTTCTTCATATATAATTATTGAAAATATCCCTGGTAGCTTCATTCCCAGGCCCACACTTTTTGGCAACCAAATAAAACACACACACACATAAACACACACGCATGTGCATAACATATACAATATGAATTAGTTTATAACATGCCTAGAAGGGATATTGTTGATTTATAAGTGCAAGACCTGAGGGCGAAGCATGAGGGCCAAGTGCTTAGAATATTAACAAGATCCTGACTAGGCATGATTTACTTGATTATGGTATGTGCATGGTGCATGCGGTTGCAGTAGAGTTATGTATTTAGACAGACAGCCTTTGCATACTGCTTTCTTAGTGGTTTGCGGCTCACTCAAGCATTGCAGATATTGCACTGTGGTTAGTGCGATATTAGATACTGCACTGTTATTGCGGTATCAGTGCAGACGAGTAGCTTGTAGCCTGTTTATTCTGTACTATAAATTAATGTAGCAACCACCTAGCAACGCCAAGTAAGTGTTATTGAATACATATACTACATATATAACTTAGTATTCAAGAATCAAACACTTCAGAAGATTTACAAAGTAATAGTACCTAGTTCAGCGAAATAACGGCCTAAAGAGTTTGTGTTCATCAAACAGCTGGATATTAAGAGTCAATGTAATTGCTGTTTATCTGATGTATATTTCAATCAGACGGATTTGAATATCTTCATCGCTACCAAGCTGATCCCTGCAAACCCTCACTTCTATGTCATCGGTGGTCGGCTGAGGAAGCCTTTTGCAGAACCACGGCGGAGTGTTGAAGCTACAGCAGGTGCTGGTCGCAGCGCAACCGCTGCCATCCCACATGGGGTTTGCGGTATAAGTCTGTCCGGGGTCGGGGAAAAGGAGAGTCCCTGAATCACAGAAGTAATCGTTTCCAACATAGGAAGGTACTCGTCCGGTGAAGTTTCGGCCGCATGTAGAGCAGGGGCATCTCCACTGGTCAGATCGCAGTCCATCATTGGCTGCTGCAAATGTCCAAATATGGTCTTTCTTGGATCCATGGGTGACGCTTACTCCGTCTACATATTCAGAGTTAATAGTACTGTTGCGCGCATAGTGATTGTAGAAGGCATCTGTTGTGCCTTTCTGGTAGCCAGTTATCCTTCCACACACTCTCCAATACTGAGTACCATAAGTAGGATAAGTAAATTTTGAACAGCCGGCGGCATCATAATCATATCTATTATAAGACACTTGACGTCCAATATGCAGTCCACATCTCCTCGGTCCACTGCTGTATTGTTGGAAGCCACTTGGACAACGATGGGAAGAATTCGCCATATCGAGGTAACCCACCCTCATCCAATCACCTCTAAAACTGCAGCAGCTAGTGCTGTTCATTCTGCAGTATACGTTTACTGCTTGTCCGTTGCCACCTTGTATCCAGTAGTATCCCGATAGAGACACATTCGGTGTGTTCCTTTGTATGTCTGCACATGGGTTGTTGGAAAACTCAGCAGTTGAAGCTTGGCTCATTGGACATTGCGGTTCACTTGGAGCACTGGTTGGTGGATCAGACGTGAGTACTGTATGGGTCAATTAAGACAAACACTCTAGTGACTACTTAGCTGTACATATTTTCTTGTACCTTTCCTAATAAGGAAAAAATTGCAATGACTATACCTTGTGTTTGGCAGTTGCCACTGCAGCTCAGGAGAGCTAGTAGGACTACGACCAAGTTTGGTATCATTTTCACCTTGCTGTCTAATCTGGCACTCCACAACTGATATTTGACACTGTTTTCTGCTTTTGTTTTATATTGCCCAGAAGCCTACCTGTGGGTGTCTGGGACATGACATCGTGGCTCTTCTAAGGGCTTACCCTGCTACCCTATCTTCAGTACATCAAAGCAGAACACATACTTATCTATGAATTAATTGGTTCCAGTGGTGCACGTTCAAAGAATAAAATGTCCCATGCAGATACCCACATGCAGATGGGCGCCTTGGCACATATCCAAGTTAGGGCTGCTACTGGTGTTCCCCTTGAATGGGCTGCAGGAAATACCACATGGTAATATAAGCCCCTTGAAGAAGGCTAGAAAACTTTAAAGGTGACTATTATTTATTTTAGCGCAATTTAGCACCAATGTATATTTCAACCAATTGATAATCAGATCTGTAAGGGTTTGCTTTCACTGCAGTGAAGTTTGCGTTGGATGCTTGTACGTGCTCTCTCAACAAAAGCTTAATGCTCTTCTTTCAATTCTGCAACTCATTCTTTAGTTCAGCAACTTCCTCTGACAGCCGTATTACTGGGGCACTGATTGAGCAGGTTCATTTTCTGCGGACGTAACAGATATTCCATTCAATACAAATTTACAGAGCTTAACACTCATGCATTTGATATTTACGTTGTGACGGGCAACTTCCACTGTAGCTAAGGAGAGCCATGACTAGCTACTATAATTTTTTGATGTCATGCTGAGGTCATTTACCGGCAGCTCTGTTCCACTCATATGCACTTTAAAAAATTGTTTCTCTCTCTGCTAGACTAGTACACATGCATCATAGATAGTTTCTTTATCACAGATCATATACTGATAATATCAGTAGTAATGGTCCAGCTGTTCTTATTGCCTTTGATTATTGCTTTGGTCAGAAATAGGTCTGTGAAACTATCTTTGCCACCACAATGCAGCCAGGTTCCTGGTAGCCATGCATTTATCAGTATCCAGCTGTTGTGTTTGTCTATGATGTTGGAATCCACTGATATACTTTCAGTGTAGCAGCTGTTGTTTACTGCGGTGTTGCCGTTGATGTTAATTAATTTTTACAGATGACCTTTGAACTTTTTAGTCTGTTACTGAAGGTCCAGTGAATAAAAACTTTGCAGAGATCTTTCTTTCATGCAATTTCACAACCTTAATGTGCCATTTGTAAATATATCATTCTTTCCTGTGAACATTTTGAGTCAGACAAATTACTCATTTCTTGCACCGTGCTTTACTAGCTAGCTAGTAAGCAAGTAGGGCAGCTGGCAGTGAACTATAGACAGTAGTATATTATGGTGTTACAAAGACTGCTGCAGAGAGCATGCAAGTGCTGTGGATCAGATTTAATCTCAGATGGGTAACATTATTTTATTCACAGCAGATCCCCAATGCAGAATAACATCACTTTCTATAGCTATAATATTCGCTCTGTTTATGAAACTTTTCCTCACACAATTTACAACAATGCTACATTATAGTTTATGCATTAAATAGCAACATTTTACTAACATTGATCACGCTTTAGGGTCCCCCCATTGTGGGAGTGGTAGCTAATTAGTAAGGTACATACAATTGACCCTTAATTTGTTATCCAATATATAATTCAATCAGTTCTATCTGAACATCTTCGTCATTAAAGTGCTGATCTCGGCAAACCCTAAGTTGTAGGTTATCAGTGATTGGGCGTGCAAGCTCCTTGCAAAACCAGGGTGGAGAGTTGAAGGTACAGCAGGAACTGGAAGAGCCACAGCCGCTGCCATCCCAGATGGGATTTGTGGTGTAGACTTTAGCAGGGTCAGGAAAGCTTGGCGTTCCCGCATCGCAAAAATAATCGTCTCCAACGTAGGGAGGTATATATCCGGTAAAATTTCTGCCAATCCTGGAACAGGGGCATCTCCACTGGTCTGCTCGAAGCTCGTCATTTGCAGCTGCGAATGTCCAAATATGTTTCATATGGGTTCCATGGGTGATGCTAACTCCATCAACGTATTGCTTAGTAACTGGACTGCTGGTTGAATAGTAGTTATAGAAAGCATCTGTTGTGCCCTTCTGGTAGGCCGTGATCCTTCCACACACTCTCTGATACTGAATACCTTGAGAAGGGAAAGTGACTGATGTGCATCCATACGAACCAGTGAATCCGCATCTTCTTGGTGAGTTGTACAGTTTACATCCACCAGGGCACCTATGGGAGGAGTTGGTCATGTTGAGGTAGCCCACCCTAACCCACCCTCCAGTGTAACCACAGCAGCTCCTGTTCATGTTGCAGTACACATGCACTGATGCTCCGGCAGCATTCTGCACCCAGTAGTAGCCTGATGGTGTCACATCTGACTTGCTTCTTCTCTCTATTTCCGCACACGGGTTAGAGGGAAGTTTTGCCAGTTTGTTGCGAGTTTTGATTGGGTAATAGCCTCGTGGCACAATGGTTGTGTTGTCTTCCCGCCCATCCTGAACAATTCCATTACCCAGCAGTCCTATGCTGTCTTGCAAAGTGTGGTGATCAGCCTGAGATTGTGTCGAATGCAGTTCAGTTGCATTTCTTATTAACTGAAGCTCTTTGAATATTCTCGCTTCACCCAATCGGATGCTGGTCAATTTGTCTTCAAATTCCTGCATGTTACTCTCTATTGAGTTTCGGTACGAGGCATGCTCCCTCAACAAGCTCTTAATGTCTTCCTTCAGCTCTGTAACTCCCGCCTTCAAGCTAGCAATTTCTTCTGCTAGTGTCTGTACATCAGTGGCTGTTGACCCATTAACTGTGAGTATAGGAGGGGAGGCGAATTCATATTAGCATTTTCCATCATTTTAAAACAAGATTATCTTCAAATGAGGACTAGACTCATGCACTTTTGGCTCTTACCTTGTGTTTGGCAATTTATTCCACTGTAGCCAAGGAGAGCTACAGCTGCTACAAAATATGGTATCATACTGATGCAATTCGCCAGCTAGCCTGTTCAACTGTCTTCAACTTATGCACTCAACACTGTTACAGTTTTTGTTATCGATTACATCATAGTGAACAGGTGTTCCATACACTAGTATGTATTTGTGGTAACGTCCACTAAAAATATTTTCTCTTTGAGATTAGAACTATGTCTCCAGCTGAGTTTGAATTAGATTAGAACTATGTCTCCAAATTACTTTGAATGAGCCTTTGATGAAGATTCAATCTGCTGCTCCTCCCCACACAGTGGCATTTGTTTACTACTGATTGCATTTGTGTAGCTGATACTAATTCATTATACTTTCCTATAGGGCAGATATAGGGTATCTTTTACTACACACACACACACATGCACACACACACACACTCACACTTACAGAAAAGCCTCTCCACTGATGACTCCGACCTGTCCATGCACTCTCATCAAAAATTGGACCGATTTGCCATTTTGCTTGACCTTTGGACCTGCGAGTCACAGTATCTAGAAGCAAAAATGAAGGTCAGCGGGCAAGAAGACTACATTTTCCACAGATGCCTCACGAAAGATGGCCATAAGCAGATAGCAGGATTTATTACTCTAGGACATAGCAGCGCTTCTATGCTACTGCAGTATTAGCTACAAGTATTTCTTTGCTTAGCTACCCATAGCCTAATCGCCAGTGAAGAAAAGAATACGAAGAGGCTCACATGTCATATCAGTGTTTTGCTGTAGTTTTCACAGTGCTCATAAGCTCCTCTTTTGCTAAGTTGTTAATAGGAGAAATGTGCGTGCCTTTTGAGTTCATTATGCTGGCAAGAATGCTTCTTTCATCAGAAAAACTGCAATCCCAGTTATTGCCAGATGTCCTCCTTTAGCAGATCTAAAAATTTACTAACTTAAACTAGTAGTAGGTCCGGTAGCTTTGCCTCTGGGTTGTCTATGACGTCAAAACAGAGCAGTAGACAGCCACGTCCGACACTGTGCTACCACTTCAGTATGTGGCTAACACATTTCCTCAGTGGCCTGAACTACCTGGTCAGAATCACCTACTGAATGTTTAATGGATTCGTGCTTGATACATGTATAGAAAGCCTTCTATTTGAAATTTTACTGAAAGCATTCATGTGACATGTGAGCCTTGGACCTACAGCAATTGTATACCTAAGTAGCTTTAAGATATACCTCCAATTGTTCTGTATAGTAATTCACAGATGTATGACCTGCTCCTCAGGTGATCAACTGCTACCTGGAGGCCTACCACCATGTTTACGATAGAAGGGAGAAGCAGAGACTGGCAAAGGTTGGAGCTGCACTTGCATGTAATGCTACTTCAGTAACGTGTTACAGATAGTCCCACCTCCCCTTTCATTGAAATGAGTCCATGTTAGACTTGCACTATACCTATGTAGAACACACTTTTTTTGAATTATTACCCCTAGCAACCCAATATTTGTAAAGTAATTGATTGATACACTTAAGAAGACCTCTAATTTTTGGTTTCTTTACCAAAATACAGAGAGTAGCTAGCATTTCCCCTATACAGTATGGTTAAAGTGTTGAAATGACCCCTGGGGGTCAATTGAAAACCAAATCTTGGTAATAAAGCCAGCTATGATATCCACAGTTGGAGGTTTTCTTTTAAGTGATCCAAAAATTGGGTTGCTAGGGGCAACGAGTCGAAGTGTACTCTAATAATTAACTTCCACTAGTCTTCCATTCCTTCCTTCTCAAAATATCCGAATGTGAAATTTGAATTATTAATATTTATTTAACTATTAGTTTTGCTACGTGCAGCCCGCTATCGTAATTTGATACTTAAAAGCGATCATGTTCAAGGTTTACGCCAACAAGAAGGATGCCTAAGCTAGCTGCATGGTTTAAACACAGTTAGGGGCGGGGTCACTATGTAATTATTAATAACTGTTGCTAACGTAGTCATGTGAGGATCACGTTTCAACCCAAGTCTCTCGTGTCATGTGCGGACATTTTGGTGAAACGGTTCTCCCTCACCCTGACTCTCCCCACCCCACCCCTTCCCTCCACTGCTAGGTCCTGACAACCCTGCTAGCTAGCCGTCCGAGGTATGACTACAATGGCTCCTACTTCACGGCCACGTACGAGAAGGAGAGCCAGTGCCTCAAGACCCACCACCAGCTGGTCCAGATGCTGCTCAACTACCAGCTAACAGAGGAGAGGGCATATGTCCAACAGCTCTATGATGACCAGGGTACTGGGAATAGTGGCAGTATGCTGAGTAGTGTTAGCCTGTATCCTTGATTAAGTGCGTTTGTGCGTTTATTTGAGGTAAAAATATATTTTTATTGTAGGCCTGGTTTTAAATACACAGTTTAAAAAAAATTGTTTCCAGGTAATTATGTTTGTGCGATAGGACAGCTACACAATAATACTGTCACAATAATTATTTCTTAAACTTTGTGACCTGGCTATGAATTTGGTTAAAACTAGTCCTAAGGCACCATTTAGAATACATGCAGCCATTCAAAGGTACTGGTATTTATACTATAGGTGCCGGGAAAAGCTCCTACGGCCTTCCTCCTCCGTTCATTCCAAAGCAGCTGGTGTCCCTCTCTGGAGACAGGCAGCTCCTCATCCACTCACACCTGCTGGAGTTCTGTAGTTCCCTCTGCACTTTGGCCTCCCTCCCCACAGCCATACAGTGGGCTCTCAGTGAGATTGTGAGTGCATGTGTGATTGTAAATTTTAGATCATGTGGCTATCATATGATAATCACATGAGCATCACATGAGGTTATACCCGATTAGAGATCATATACCCATGACCACGTGGCACCAACAGTATAATTACATACCAACCCACCGCTAGCTAGATAGGCCCATATATCCAGCAGACACTTTCACAGCATCACTAATGCAAAGCAGTCAGCCACTCAAATATCATTATTGAGACCATGGACTGTATGCACTGATATTTATATTCCATATTAGGCCAATTATTAGTGAGAAGGAATTATAATTTTATACACTGCAACAATCACACAATAGCGATGAGAAACTAGCATTTGATTTATTTTCTCTTTTGTAGAACTATAATGAAACTGCTTTGCCTTGAGCTTCCATTCTACTATGATACAGTGAGCCTTCTGAATCACTGAGTCTTTACAGTGATACTCTAAGAAATCTGCAAGTCACACACCGCCCAGTTTTATAGCCATATACAATCAAGCACGTTCACACGTGCACACACTCCTCCAGGTACACACCCACAATGCCACCTCTTCCCCCCTCGCCACCGTCTCCCTCCACCAGAAGCTACTAGAGCTGCTGATCTCGGAGTGGGACCAGAGGGCGGGGCTAGGGGAAGAGTACTCCTTGGACGTCCAGAGGAATGTGAGTGCAGCTGTATAATTGTCACCCTAAGGCTTCGTCCTATACTATAGCCTTATGCCCAGGCCCACTTGCGTGTTTCACTTTAGCGCAGCTGTTGGCCTGGTACATTTTCTCACATGTGTGATGCATAGGGGTGGCATCTGAACTACCTTGAGGAGAGGTGTAACTCAGGTTCCTTGGCCTTATTAAGTAATTTGATAAAGCCAATTAAATACTTACCTTATTAACTGCATATACATGTATATTTTCCTAGTGAGAATTCGCTTTAATATAGATACACATAAGTATGTGGTGAATAGAAATCTATTCCATTAATGTTTATTCATACAGCTGTTCACTGATGTATATGTGGAGGATCCACACTTTCTGAGTAACGTGTTGGTAACCCTTGGCAACCAAGGTGTGGGCTCAGGAAGCAGAGCTGATGGGGAGCAGCCAGGATCAAAGGAAAAGGAGCAACAGAGCTGGGCCCACCTGCTGCAGGTAGTGTAACCTTTTGATGCATAACGTGCACAAAATATTGTCATGTACATGTGAACCCCATGAATTGATTTGGGAGGGGGGAATTTCCCAGGGGATTCCCCTAATCATTTGCCCGCCAGCTATGCACTGCATTTGAATTCGTGAATTGATTTGGGGACTCTCCAAGGGCCTTCCCCTAACTGTTTAGACTAGGCTTGAATTTAAATTTAATTATTACAGCTTGCAAACCAAGCTCATGAATTGATTTGGGAGAGGTAGCTAACTGAGCTGCTTACATCAGCAGAAATGAGAATTGCATCATTGTTTACTACCACAGACATAAAAAAGGCTGTACTTATTACTTAACATCATTATGTTTTTGTAAACATCTATACTCTGAATTGTAATTAGCTACCTACTATTATATAAACAGCCCAAGAGAGGATATAGTATTACGCACGCGTAAGAGTTGAAAAAAGTTACTACTGCAGAATTGAGATGGAAGGGTTTTGCTGTCCATTATGTGGAAGCTCTGCTGCTCCAGAGAACGCTTGCCACCTTTGTAAGGGTCAGTCCGGAATGAATATGCTTCAGAAAACGGAGATAAAGTGTCCCATGCAAGGCAAAGGATGTGCATGGAAGGGAAGTCTGCAGGACTTCGATCAGCATGGCAGAGAATGCAAGTATGCGGTGGTGGAGCTGGAATGCCTCATGCATAGCGCGGGGTGTGAGTGGAAGGGAAAGTTGGAGGACTCAGAGCAGCACGAGATGGAATGTGAGTACATGGTCGTAGAATGTCAACATTGCAGTGAATGGGTCCAGCGGAATGGCCTGCACACCCACGCAATTAGCTGTCGCAGGCGCCTCTATGAATGTGACTTCTGCAGTGAAAGAGTACCATACGAAGATATTCGTACTCTCCACTGGCCGATATGCAAGAAGTATCCTGAACCAATGAAGGAGAGGGACCAGGAATTTTGCAGACTGCGTGCAGATGTAGATGAGCTGAAAGCAGCCATGAAGCTGGAAGCTGAACTGAAAGAGGATAAGTTCAAAGTGGCTCTAAAAGAGAAGCGTGAACTGGAAGCGGCTTTGAAAGTGAAGGACCAGCAGATAACCAAGATGCAAAAACAGCTCATGGGGAAGATTAAGCAGATTGAAGAGGGCTTGAGGAACAGCCAGCAGAAACAAAGCCAATTAGAAAAGCGTGTCACCAACATTAATCAGCGATTAACTGCAAACCAAAATCCAGAGATTGAAGACTTGCGTGAAACTGTAGCTGCAATCCGAAATCAGCTACAGCATGCAAATTGCCAAAGCGAAGATGGGAGTAGTACTGCATCTGTAGCTGATGGAGCCTGTGCAGCAGGAAACTTCGCCCCGACATTCCCAGGTGCACACCCAGTGTGGTCAGATTTTGCCATTAACGTAAATGATATCAGTAAGCGCTCACATGAGAGTCCAGCATTCACCACCTCAAGTGGCTACAAGATATTGGTGGATATGTACTACAAAGCGGGAAGGAAAGAACTGAGTGCACATGTATATGTATTGCCTGGGGATAATGATGATTCACTCATATGGCCAATGAGAGCTGATGTAAGAATCGAGTTGTATGATCCCAGTGACCGATGCAGACCCTACATGAAGAACGTGGATGGCAAATGGGAAAGAGTACTTAGAGGCCGATCTGCGTCCCAGGCTGTGGATCCCTTCATTACACATGAGGAACTAGTCAAGTTTGTAAGAGATGGACTCCTATACTTCAGAGTTTATGGATACGTCAACTAACTTTTCACAAGCTGGTTCAACAACATGCACACACAAACCCTTCTCACAAAATTACATGATCATATATATCACATATGCATTTGTTTGTTATCCCCTTTGTGTTTCACTTTCAGATTGCATTTGATACAGTAATAAGATTGATATGCATAGTGCATGAGGAACTAGTCAAGTTTGTAAGAGATGGACTCCTATACTTCAGAATTTATGGATTCGTCAACTAACATTTCGCGAACAACATGCACACACAAACCCTTCTCACAAAATTACATGATTATATATATCACATATGCATTTGTTTGTTATCCCCTTTGTGTTTCACTTTCAGATTGTATTGGATATTCACAGTGACATTGTCCACTCACACGTCGATTCTATATTATATACTGAGAGCTGCCTATACATATTAAGGAGTGTAATTGGGAGCACACTGAGCAGTGTAAATGAAATGTCATAATTTGTTATGTAAAATTTTAATAGAAAGATCCATAGCATTAATCAGACCTTCGATTGGCCAAAGTGGGAAAGTTCAAAGGCACCTGTGAATAGCAGCTAGCTATATGACATAATGTGCAGAAACAGTGCTAGTGGACGTCTCCGGAAGTATGAACTACACATTCATATAACTGACTACTGTCCTAGGTGCCATATCCAGCGCCTGTCATGACGTCATTGCATAGATACGTGCATGCTGACGAACTGCACTGTTAGTCTGTTACTATACTATACTATGCACTAGGGATCCGGGTGCCAGTATTGACGTGAGCAAATTATAGCCGCAATGGAGAAGACATCGATAGAATTGCGAGATACGAGTCTATCCCTGGCCCCAGAAGGCAATGCCGAACAGCAGCAAGAGACTAGTTTTACGGAACTAAACTGTAAAGTGTGCAATACATCGCTTCCTGAACCTCGTTCTCAGAGCTGCTGTGGTGAGCACGCGTGCCAATCTTGTGCGCCAGAAAACCAGCCCTGCCCACTCTGCAGTGAGCGAGGAGCAGCCGGCAGCGCGCGCGAGGATACATCGGAAGATTGTTGGGTAATGGTGGAGCCCCCTGCTGAAGTGAGTAAACCTAGAGAGTCACGGAAGCGCAGAAAGTCATCTCCAGAAGCTGAGCCTGTTGCCAAGCGATTGAGATCTGGCAGACAAAAGAAGGTTGAGCATCCTTCCTTCTCTATCAGTAAAGTGCAAATTCCTAAACAAAAAGCCGATAGCCCCAGATTCTACACCTCCAAGGACGGCTATCTCATGCAAATTAAGTTTCGCTACAACTCAAAACAAGGCCACGGGAACAATGTGCATGTGTATATCCATACACATCCAGGAAAGAACGACGAAGCTCTTAGTTGGCCACTGAGAGGTAGAGTGCAGATCTTGTCAATCGATCTTGGAGGTGACACTCGCCATACTTCAGAAATACCAGGCGAGTGGGAAAGACCAGGAACTCACTGCAAGGGTGAACTTGATATTCCGTATGAAAAACTTGTGGAGGACAAAAATGGAATGCTTAAATTCTGTGTTCGAATGATAGCCAACTGATCATTATTTAAAGTACTGTTTAATACTGAGTCTATATCATGTATGCAACTAGCAGTTGTATCATTCTCTTTCCTTGTGCACTAGGTAGATTTTATCTTCACCTGACCCCTCAACCATATCTTTATACTTGCATGTTTGTTTACGTACAGCAATATTATATATATAGGTTGTTGTTGCTTTTTATCTATCTCAGAGGTGGTCACGTTTACGTTTAATCCCATAGCTTCGGTCCCAGTCTCCTCTCTCCTTATATGCCCAGCCACAGATAGTAGTTAATAATTATATCTGTTTCAAATAAAGCAGGACATGGGTAGACAAGTTTCCTGTTTCAAAAAGGATGTAATAGCAGCCAGGGTTCCAGGTATAGGGAATCTATACAATAGGGTATGTGTCTTTGAGTGATTGGCTAGCCTCATTCCCAGTGTGGCGTTGTAGCTGAACAAAGCCAGCCCTACCCATTCACCGAAAGTCAGCCCCACTGCCTAGGAAATCAGCTCCCACCCCCCCCCCCCCTCCAGTTACAGCAGTTGATTTGTAGTAATGCATGTAGCATAATTTAAAATTTGAACCAGGTCTTGCTGCTATAGCACTAGTCCAGGTTTTTGTACGCTTTACGTAACTAAGGAAGTACAGAACAACAGGAATGCACAAAAATCACAGATGGTCCATATAAAGGTTACATGTAGAAATTTGTAAGGGGGGTCTCCCAGAGACCTCCTTTCCTCTAGCTGACAGCTGCAAACTTTAAATCAAATTCAAACTTGGCAGTAGCCACCTTTTGAACTTTAATACTAATATTCATGTGAAAGGCAGTTAATAATTATTATCACTGAGTATTTGAATAACCTTATTCTCAGCAGGATATGCACAAAAGCACAATTGGTCCATATAAAGGTTAGAAATTCAAATGTGTTGTATGGGGGGTCTCCCAGAGACCTCCTTTCCTCTAGCTGACAGCTGCAAACTTTAAATCAAAATTCAAACTTGGCAATAGTAGCTACCTTTTGAACTTTAATACTAATATTCATATGAAAGGCAGTTAATAATTATTATCACTGAGTATTTGAATAACCTTATTCTCATACCACAGTTGACCTGTGAATGGGACCAGCATAAAATCTGTCCATCCCCTCTCACTCCAGATGGTCTCCCTCCGCCATCACCTCCTCCTTGCCTGTTCCGAATCTGCACTGCTTACTCGGCTCTACAAGCAGCAGCTTGCCTCACTGGGCAATGAGGAGTGCCACGCCCACCTCCGTTGTGTGACCCTTGACCTTAACCTGCGGCTGCCAAAGGACAAGGCCTTGGAACACTTTATCCAGCAGGCCAATGAGAGCAAGAGTGAATCCAGACTGGATAGGTAAAAACTAGGCATTTCATCATTAATTCCATGATATGTTTACTATGCATATTACATCATAGGTACACGCCCCCCAAGCTGCACCTAGCAGTTAAGGAACTGGATGAGAAGCACGTGGGGACATTTAGCTTCCGATCCAAGGAGAGAGTCATGAAGGTTGGTCATGTGATATAGTCATGTGATTACAAGGTACATGGTATTTGATACATGTCAGTTGGTGCCACATCCAACTAGCCTCATTTTCAGCCCTTTCAAAATTTTGGTCATAAGCTACTTATGCGTGTTTTTACCTGCAATTGAAGCCATATCCGGTACTTGATTTTGGCGCTGTGTTTCTGAACTCAGGAATACCAGGAGCATACGAGCCGCCGAAGGCAGCGATTCCACTTCATTACGTATTCCCGGGCAAATGTGCTGCTGGGAATATACAAAGAAGTGGAGTACTAGCCTCGTTCCGAGGCCCTCATTTTATTCGGAAAGCCTCCGAATAAAGTGGGGGTCTGGGAACGAGGCTAGTGGAGTATATGCATTGGCAAGGACTGTAGTCCTTACTATTCAAGGACTCTTTTTTCCACACACACACACACACACACACACATACACGCATCAGCTCCTGAGCAGCAAGACAGGCACAGACTCCCTGAGGACCACTCTCCAAGCCCAGCTGGCCCACCGCAGTGCCCTGGTGATGGCCTGCCAACAGAACGCCATTGTGCAGAAACACTTGGGCCTCAGGCAACAAATGGAAGGAGGAGAGACGTAAGACATGCAGACGATAACTACTGAATTATTCTCTCAGTTTCTCAGACTTATCAGAGTACACACCATAGCAATTTTACAGGAAGAAAACAAAGCTGCACTCTAATTAGTGAGTCTGTGGCCTATATCAACGTTTACTCAGCATTTAGCCTTGTTCCCAGGTTCTTGCGTGTGGAGAAGGTATAATGGTAGGCCGCCACTAGAGCCTGGGAACGAGGCTACTCAGTATTCAGACCCTTCTTTGCGGGAGGAGTACAGACTGCTACGCATGGCTACAATGAAATGGCAAATCTAGGAAAGACAATCTTTTCCTGTTTGCTTTTCAAAAGGAAACGTCTAGAGGCGACCCAATGTAACAAATTACTCACCATGTCCTCTCACCCCCACTATGTAGGAGCCAAGTTGGCTCTGCCACCTCCCTGGCTCCACCCCCTGCCACACCCACCACGGCACCCCTGGGGTCCGCAGCGTCACAGGTTGCCACCGGCATTACTCTGACGAAGCAGTTGAGGAATGCCTTCGTGTCCCTCCAGCAGGAGAAGGTTGGTTGCACCTCATAGCTCACTTTCACCAGAAAAGCTTACAGTGAACTCTGAACTCGATCCTCATGCCTATACCCCCTGGGAGCGAAGGACTGGGCATGAGACTACAATAAGTATCTCTTATTTGCAGCAAAGTCTCCAAATTATGAGGCAGTGTGCTACAATAATCATCCCGTACCAAAGGTGACCGATAGGTTCACCATGTACATGGTATCCCAGTAGTAAGTAGTGGTGGAATACGTACACTATTGAATCTACCGGTACACGGGTCGTGTTTTTCTTATATTCACTGTTTGCAACATACACATTTGCACACATACACACACACACACACACACACACACACACACACTCACACCTGTTCAGGCCCCAGTAAGGGACCACATGCTGGCCCAGTTCACCCGACAGCCTTCCTCTATCCTCAGAAGCCAGGAGGAGGTGGAGAAGGTCAAATGGTAGGCAGCCACTAGCTGGTCCGGGACTAAATGCGTAATACACACACCAATAGATATATAGAATAATGGTACATGGGCATTACACTTGTGTATGTAACCATGGTGACCCATTCTCCCTCCCCACAGTGCCTTGATAGGCCAGTTCTGTCACAACCTAATGAAGTCGATGGGTCACTACTCACTCCGAGCACAGGTTGGTTTGACAGACCGGTTCACCGGGGACAGCTAGAAGAACAACAGTGTGATGTCGCATTTTGAGGCGATGTATAACAACAAGCTAAAGGACACAAAAGTTGTTTCCTCACAAAATGTTGAAGGCAATTCTTGTACTATTTGAACTTTGACAGGTTATAAATATTTTGACAGTAAATTAAACTTTGACTCTTGTCAGGAGATTTCCTGATGAGATAGTCAAATGAAATTTTGGTACCTCCATAGGATAAAAAGCTGAGCTAAATGTACATGAGCAAGTAACAGTAGTGTAAACTCTGTGCTAAAGCCTTGAAGGCTGCTATACTGGTAGTAGCTATACAATGAATCACTGAGGAACAGCTGCAATTCCTGTGTTCTCCATATATAGATCATGAGGTATTATGACAGTCTGACGAAGTTACTTGAGAACTTCCCGGCCACCAGGTAGGTAGCACCACATATAATATTATAGTGACATTATTCTTGATGCAATGTAATTCCACGTGCACAGAGATGCCTACTTCGTGGTTGGGAAGATCTCGGCGAGTAGTGGAATCGAGAGAGAAAGAGAGAGGAGGTTGTCTCTAGTAGCTGCCATGGATCCCAGGTGCTTTATCTACCGTGATGCTCAGCATGTCAAAATGGATTTCATTCCCATTCTTCATTCTGATCTTTGATCTCCAGGCAGTACCGGTCTCGGCCTCACACCGTTCTCAGCAAAGATGGCAACAAGCTGCTCAATCTCTGGTACATCCCACACTTCTCCGAGGTATAGGAATCAAACTCTGAGTGTTCCTGTGGTCTGGGCATGAGATGGCAGTGTGTGCATACCCTGATACTCTATTCTACAGATTTTGTCCATGTTTTCGGAACTGTCAATAGAGCAGTGTGAGAAAGCCCTGACTAATGTATTGGTAAGCTTCTCCTTCACAGGTGCCGTTCTCTTTGTCAGTGAGTACTTTTGTCGTGTGATTATCATGTGATCTCCAGCCTTATGAGTAGTTTAAGTCATGTGATTATCATGTGATCCCCATTTTCCAGCCCTAGTGAGTTGTTTTTAAGTCATGTGATTATCATGTGACCTCCATTTCCCAGCACCTGGTGACCTCCCTGCACACGTTGCTTCAGTTCTACTGTGCCTACGTCCGTCTGGGCAGCTGCCACGCCCACAGGGGATCTCAGTACATCGGAGGAGACTGGGGAGGGACAGAAGGAGTTGGTAGGTCACACCCCCTTCCAGTATTTCATCAGCTGGATAGGCAGGTGTAAACTTACCATATCTGTAGCCTCGTTCCCAGGCCCCCGCTTTATTCAGTTGCATGAAGGTAAACTTTTCCTTCACGTAGCCAGGGACCCGATGAGGCTGGCATGTCTGTACCTAGCCACACCCACCTCTACAAGGTATACCACAGTACTGATTTTTTTTGTACCCTGTGCAGGAGCCACACTTCAGCACTTACAGTCCGAAATCAGTCGCCTTGACAACTCGACCAACCCAGTACAGGTAACTGATCTGCTAGACTTCCCACCTCTAGTGGGCTATGAAATAAAATTGGGGGGTTGGCGAGAAAGCTAGAGATAAGGCCATAATTGGCTGTGCTGTGTGTAATGAGTACTGCCTACCCTCCTACCCTCCCTCCCTCCCTCCCTCCCTCCCTCTTCCCTTCAGGTCGCAGACTTCCTGTCGTCTTGCTGTCGTGTTCGGTTCCTTGAGCACGAGGTCACGGTGGGGCACTATCTCCGGAGGACTCTGCTACTGCACGGGAACACTGCTGCTGCAGAGGTGGGTGTGGTCTGGACTTCGAACTTACATGTCACTGTTGTAGAGTATTGGATTTTTTAATTAGGCTACCGTAGTAACACTGCTGGGTTAGAGATTTCGGTCTAAATTGTATTGTGGCCTGGCAGGTATTTCTAGGCTGTTTTTGAAGTATAGAATTGGGTGCATTTCTGGCAAGATACACAGACATTGTGAAAATGAGGTGAGACCTATGTATGTAGCTACAGTGACAGACAGGCTCGCTGTACAAGACTAGCTAATTTTACAATGTACTGAAATGAGTGGCAGCGAAGCACACTAGCAAATACATACTCTATGTCAGGAATTAATGTGCACACACACACACACACACACACACACATACACACACACTAGACAATTGACACCGTATCCTACCCAGCCTTCCACAACCTCAGCAACCCTCCCTCACCACACATCGGCTATCCCATGCTCTGCACCCCACCCACCCCACTGGACATGCTCCCTCCTGAACGGTCACGTGACCTGTTACCATGGATACACTTCCTGTCCACCCACGGTCCCTACCCAGGCTCCCTCCCCCACTGTTGGCAGGTCGAGGCTTACGTATACACCTCGTTGGCCTTCCTCAACCATACAGAGAGGTTAGTCCCTGTCACATGGGCGGGGTTTCTTGTTTTGCCAGCCTAAAACCAACAGCCCATTTAAATACCGTTAAAGGCTAACGGTATATATACTCACATGAATTAGCTAAACTGAGTTGCGCACTTGGGCTACCACAGGCCGAGTGCTGAATAATTTCTCTAGCAAAAGATGGAGAAGTGCAGGTATCAGTACACGTTAGCCTCGTTCCCAGGCCACGCAGCCGGGGGAGTGGCCTGGGGACGAGGCTACAGCACCCGCCCACATCACGCAACAAAATGCACCAGCCTCTCCAGTAGCAAAATGAAATACACATCAGCCAGATCCTGGAGACGAGGTTGCCAATTCTCTTTCTTCTCCTCAGAGCTATGGCCAATGGTGAGATCCTGGGGATGTCCCTACTACTTGAGGACGTCTTGCAGACCAGCGAGCTGGCCACACCCACCCAGTTGGACCCCACCCATTTGCCCCCCTCCACACCTTCACCCCTCCCACCCTCACAAAGGCCCACTGCCCCCACCAGTGCACACACACGCACACGTCGGCCATCCACCCCATTTGTCAGCCAGCAGGTACTGAGCTACTAGATGAGTACAAGAGTGCATAAATAAACTTTCCCCGCCCCCAAGGGAGTAACTACTGAAACCTCCAGACTGGGCAGAAATCGCGAAGTGTACTATATATTAATCTGAGATTAAAACGGAGATATTAGAGTAGCTGTCTATAGCAGCTTGTATGTTCCCAGGATTAGCCTTGTACCCAGGCCCACTCCCCAGCTTATTTCGCACCGTGTAGAAGAAAAGCAGTGTGAGAAAAGCTGGGGAGCGGAGCCTGGGTACAAGGCTGCCCAAAGACAGCATTCAGTCCCAGTAAGTGTACAGGCTTAAGGAGTGGAGTAGCTATACATTATTTCTACATCATGGCATTCAAAGCCTCCTCTCTCTCCTCGACTCCAGCCCCCACTTCGTCCCAGAAGCCCCAGCCAGGTCAGCATCTCCTCCAACGCCTCCCACCTCAGCATCCCCGTTCCAAACCGCAGGCACAGTACCAGACGCCCGTTCTCATCCCTCAGCCCCACCCCCACCCCACCCACCATTTACGTCCAGGTCCCCCCACTAGAGGGGTCAAAACTCATTGAGAAGTTCCTCTTGCTGACTCTGCAACTTGAGTCACTGAAGAGAGAGTGGGGGGTTAAAATGCTCGGGGCTCGAGCCATCACAACGCAGAGCGAGTGCCAGTGGTTAGAGGACTTGTACCGTGACAAGGTGATGGTCGTGGCCAAGAAGATGGTTGCTAAGCAACAGGCACGTGACCTGGCCAGGCAGCAGATGGAAAGTGTAAGTCATAATCACTGCATAGTAAATGTCAGCCTAAAATTATGTTGGCCTACACGTGCGAAAATTCTTTATATGCACATAATTTTGTGTTACATAGTAACTGTAGTTCCCATGCAATGCTGCACAGCTGTAGTTTTTTTAAATAAGTGCATTAGTGATTCTACAGTTCTGCTTACATAGGAGACGATGGACGACACAGTTTCCATGGCAACCTTCATGACAGAGGCGAGCACGGAGACCCCGAGTGCTGAGAGTCTGGAGCTCTCCAACGATCTCAATGAGACCATGCTCAGGCAGCAGCAGGTACGCCAATCAAATTCCAGAATCCCTGCTGCTTTGTAGTCACATGACTGTCACAGGACTGTCACACGGTCTCTCCAGGTGTCCCGCCTCCTTGAACTGCTGGAGCTATACCTGCTGCAGGAGACAAATCGGCTGCTGTCTCGGCAGCACCACCAAATACTCTCAGAGCGAGAGAGAGACGAAGCCACACTGCCCCTTGACCTCTGGAAGAAATCCGTGAGGAGATAGTACCTCGTTCGCTCTTATTCTGTCACAGATAGACCCCAGTACTTAATGCTGTAGTGATAAGAATGTGTGCTTACCTATAATGGTTAAAAAATACCATCCAACTTTCATCATTTTCAGTCACTCACCAAGTTTGTTCTTCCCACAGTCGATGAAGGAGATAATGGGCATGCCTCGCTCTCACCTGGTGGAGGACTTTGTTTCACAGCTAGAAGCTGGAGTAAGGGAGAAGGATGGCACCATGCTCATCCCCAAGGTTAGTGGCACATGTGACAGTCATGTGACAGGCATGCCTCGCTCTCACCTGGTGGAGGACTTTGTTTCACAGCTAGAAGCTGGAGTAAGGGAGAAGGATGGCACCATGCTCATCCCCAAGGTTAGTGGCACATGTGACAGTCATGTGACTAATAATCACCTTCTAAAGGTAACCTTTCATGTCCATGCCTGCAGATTGTTGTAACTAAAGGCAGTGTTTGTGATATTTGTATTACCTTTGCTTGACAACCAGAATGTAAATCCTCACAGACAACTCCAGTGTCTCTTCTCCCTCCTCCTTCCCTCCCTCCTCCCTCCCTCCCTCTCACCCTCCCTCCCTCCCCCCTCCCTGTTCTCCTTCTCACCCTTTTTCCTTCCCAGGCCCACCTGAAAGACTGCCTACAGCAACTCTCCAGCAGCCTACTGGCCAGAGAAAAGGAGTGCTACCAAATGTAAGGACAGAAACTGAGCTGTAAACTCCAACAGGCTGGAAGGGTTGGGAATTAGCTCATGCTTGGGGCCTTGAAGTTCTTGCAAGCTGTTCCAAAGGCATCCAGCGGAGGTCCTCTGCCCAGTAATCACCCATCTCCAGTAGTTGACCGTCTCCAGCAATCAATCACCTATCTCCAGTAATCGGCTATCTCCCGTAATTGGCCATCTCTGATAATAAGGACCCATCTACTGGGCCTAGCAAGGACACTGTCACTCAAAGGGCCCACAGAAGACAGCTCATAGTCTTATCCACTCTTGTTCCCTCCTATACAGGTATGCCTCCTACTATGAGGCACTGCTACACAGCCAGTATAACCAGCTTTACCAGAAAAACCAGGAGGTAGAGCACTTCCGGGCGCTAGCCAAGGCGAACGCTCAACAGACGAAGGAAGAGGCTCTGGTATTCATGGGAGACCACACCCACAGCCTCATACTAGGCAAGTATTCCATGACAGACGATTTGTTCATGCTCTGTGTCATGAAAATGATTATGACTTTTGCATTATAGTGAAAACTGTTCAAGCACTATGATGACTATACAGTTCAAGTAAACATTTAGTATTTGTGCCATGCAAGGCGTAGACCTGGATAACACACACTACCATTTAGGAAGAGCATATTCTGTTGTATGCTACTATTTTATTACCATCTACCATATATAGTCAAATAGTTACATATGCAAAGTCTATCTGAAATAGCCACATGTGCTTGTCATTACCATAGCCATTAATCTGAATACTACCAGTGGGGAGGAAGGATTGTTAGGGTCCCTGGGGATGTGTAGCAGCGAAGACAACCTGATAAACGCCATTCACAAGACTTATTTTATTCCGTTAGAAATTACAGCACTACGCACAAAGATCTCAGAACTCCAACAGGAGCTCAAGTCACAGGTAAAAATATGCTATGGCTAACCCCTCTCCCTTACCTCAAGCTGTGTGCGCATGCATGCTTGCATACAGATGTTCTATTCAGTAGCATGTTTTCAGTGTCATCGAAATGCGTTCCTCTCTCTCTGGTTCCTCCCACTCACAGGAGAAGGATCTACGGAGGCATGTCTACCAGGAGTATCGTTCTCTGGTGGATGGCCTGTTCTCCTCATCGGCTGCCATCAAGGACAAGTTTGAGGACTACAGGTGCTGGAAAGACTAGCGTTGATCTTGCCAGCCATTGTAGTTGAAACAGTTGCAGATTTAACAAAATGTTTCATAAGCATTCGGACTCAAAAAAAACAAAAAAACTCCAGCATAAGTTCAAGTGAGAAGATTTTTACCTGTGCGGAGTGATACACTTTACGATCTACTCAGTGCTGAACCTCAGTAGGGTGTATATTGCACCATGCTGTAATTTGTACCATAGATAGTAGATTAGAAAGTCTATTTATCTATGCTTGTACCCTGGGTATAGAGTCTGTAGTGGTAGGGGATTGTATGGATGCTGGAGAGATTAGGATAGGGTTTAAGGGATGTAAATAGTTGACGTTTAGCATATACTGAGTTTGCATTGATGTCACCTACATGGCCAGTGTTTGGCACATGTGATGCACATGTAAAAGAAGTCTTAATATTTGTGTTCTTACCAGAGGAAGTCTTTTCTACTGCAAGATCCCTCATTAAGTGATCTCTGTTAATACTCCCTTGTCTCCCTCCAAAGGGGTAACTTGTACAGCGATGTTCTGCGCAGTCTTCATGAGGTGAGGCAGGCAGCAACCGCTAGCACAGCCAAGATGAGAGAGAAGCTGGGAATAGTCTGCGTGAGGCCGGGTTCCAGTGTTGCCCAGGCAACCAGCCTCAAGGCAGATGACCTAAGGGACATCCAGGAAGAGAACGCAGGACTCAATAAGATGGTGGGTATACATCCATCATGTAACTATTGTCACAGCACTTTAGTGTGGTCACGTGATATTAGCATGACTGTCATATGACTTACAGGTGATCAAGATGAGAGCAGTTAACCAGTGGAACAGGAATAAGACTGAAGCTACCCATGAACAGCAGGTATATCCAGGGCCCCAGTTACTGACACTTGATATATGGTGGTATCAATGCTGATTCCCATGCTGATTTTCCCACCAGCTGTCCTCACTGAGGCTGGAGCTAAGTGTTGCTGAGATGCAGTGTCTAGAGCTGAGAATGAGCAGTGAAGAGGCACTCACCTCCATGCAGCAGCAAGTCAAGGCCATGCAGAAGGTATAGCTACCAGGAAGCTGTGTAGAGTCCCGTCATCCTGCATGTCAGGGAGTGGAGCCTGGGAACAAGGCTACAGTCTAGCTATGATGTAGGACTGTAGGGCAGGCTACTGCCTGTGGCCCTGCAGTACACATCAGTGGCTAATGCTCTAATGGTGGTTTTGTCTCCTCTCTAGAGTTTGGGGCGTGCTGAAAGAGAGTGTGAGATCCTCAAACTGACTTTGGAGGAAGAGGTGCGTTGTTCTCGTATTATAGCTGTACATGTATATATAGCGTCAGGAGTTGCATAAGTATGTCTTTCTAATGAAGGCCATGCTAGCTTGCAGTATAGTATCTCTTCTGTACACTAACTTGCGTATTCATTATGTTCATTCACAGAAGCGAAAGAAGAGCAGCTCCTCTAAAACAGCATCAAAAGCCCGGGTATGCCAGTATCCTTGCCTGAGGGACATACATACATGCAGTGGTATGTTTAAGAATCCATTTATCCACCATAGGAGAGCCTCACAACCAGGGCAGAGAAAGAGCATGTGCAGAAGATTAGCCAGCTGGTGAGACTCCATAGCCATCATTATGACTCAAAAATTATGTCACCTCATACGAGCAACTGTATCTACCTTCCCACCCTCCCTCCCTCCCTCTCCCTCATCCCTCCCTCCCTCTCCCCTTCCCTCCCCCAATCCCTCCCTCCCTCCCTCCCATTCTCCTTTCAGAAACAAGATTTAGAAGAGAAGACTAAACAATTGAAGGCATTTGAGGGTAATTGTGTAAACATAGGACAGTATATAAGAACTACTCTGTCAACGTAGTATTCAAGTCTACAACTTCTGTGCATACAACTCATTCTTAATTTATTTCTGCAAATTATAAAGACATGATCATTTTCTCCCAATCTCAGCTGATCACAATTACACGAGACGACAGAGTGATGCAGAAAGGTTACGCAAAGGGCAAGCTGTGCGTCAAATCAGGCATCAGCTGAGCCAAGAGAGACGGCTGAAGAGGGAAGCCTTTCATCAGGTTGACGAACTGACATCACAGGTGATGATGTAATAATGGTACAAAGATTCCTTTGGTGGGCATATTAATTAATTAACTCGTTATACAGGTTCACGGCTATGAGGAGCAGAAGGCTGTGCTACACACCTCTATCCATGCTCTTCAGCGTTCCTACCCTCAGGCCACCTCCTCCACTCCCCTCATGGCTCCCACCAGATCTGCCAACCACTTCAGGACACAGAGACCCAAATCAGTGAGCCTTTGTCGTATTCAACTGGAAAGTCTGGCATTTTTTTGAAGAGCTGCAAGACACCTTAACCTTCCACTCCTTTCCCCCTCCCTTCTCCCGTCCCCTACCCCTTCTCTCCCAGCAACAGGATCCGAGATCACCCAACAACGGAGAGGTAATTGACTTGAGCCAAGAAATCCTAGCACTGAAACTGATATAATAAAACAGATTTCCTATTCCAAAGGCAAACCGGTCACTTCTGTCTGCATAATATTATTATTATTATTATTACCATAATTATAGGAATCAGCTATAGAAGAATAACAATACCATTGTAGTGTTGACAGCTATATTATATTTACCATAATATTATTAAAGTCTGTATACATAGTATACACTTCTAGTTCACAATATTGGACGATATTCAGGATGTCCATGCCAAAATGCAAGCTGATTGCACACAGCAATAACAAATGAAACAGGCTGCATGATTTTTTAAGCTATTACATCATCAACTACTTATATATAGGAATGGTCACTATACATATTGCTGCATGTGCATTATAATATTTGCATGGAGGTGTACTTCAATATTATGAATTGAACATTAATTTTCTGTAAAGTTCTGACTTTGGCAAACCCTCACTTTTATAATATGGGCTGAGGGAGTTCCTTGCAGAACCAGGGTGGAAAGTTGAAGGTGTTAGTAACCACTGCCATCCAGATCAGTGTGAACTACAGTGCTAGCATCATTATGATATTTTCGAGTTCCTGAGTTATGGAATTAATCATCTCCAGCTCTATCTGTCCTCTAAATTTGTGGTAGGTTATGATACACCCACGTGCATCCCCAGAAATTGAGAGGTGAGCATCTCCTACACGAGTACCCAGACCCTCCCCCCGCGCGCGGGGGGAGGGTCTGGGTACGAGAATAATCGGAGAGTAGACAAACATAATATAGCTAGCCACCGCCACCACTACCTACGCACTGCAATGGAAGAGGTCAAACAGCAAGACCAGACTAGCGAGCAGTCACCCCCGGCTCCAGAGGAGCATCCCACTGAAGAGACTGAAGAAACTGATTACGCCGATTACGGAGTTCCAGAGGTCCACACCAAGCACACTCCTTATTGGTCTGAATTTACCCTCCCTGTGAATGAGCAGTTCCCCTACAAGACTCCACCCTTCACGACTGGGAAGCGTACGGGCTACACGCTGAGGGTAGAGCTCTATAGCGATCTTAAAAAGCCTGAAGACCTGAACGCACGCGTGCATATGCTGCCTGGGGAACATGATGATAGGCGCGGCTTGCCCTGGCCACTGAACGCTGATGTAAGAATTGAGCTGTGTGATCCTGACGGCAGCTGCGAGCCTTACACAAAAAACGTGATTGGCACATGGAATCGGGTGAGAGGACAGCTCACTGGTTATTCCCAAGCTCACTCCGTGGAGCCCTTCATTACACGCAGAGATCTCGATCTGTACGTGAGAGACGGACGCCTACATTTTAGAATTTATGGGACTAGTACTGACTCTATCGCTGGCTGGTAATTTGTTGTACAGTTACACAGCGGCACACAAACTATCTACACCTGCTTTACTTATCAACCTCTTAACAGTCCTGATTTAATAGATAATAGAGCATTAATCCTACTATAGAATATTCTACTATCTATGCTGATGGCCAGACACATGCAATTCCTGTATTATGACACATTATCGATGAGTTTTGGATGAAAACCTTGTAAAACAAGGACAATAATATGTTGTTTATTACAAAGTCTTGTACTATTTCTTGAATGATTCTTCTGGCAATTTAAAGTGGTGATGCAGTGGTAATTAATCACACAAGAGCATAATTTTGGGTCATGAGAAAGCACTTTTCATAATGTACACCATATAGATATTATAGACCCCACTAGGGGGTCTATAATATTATATATATATGACCTGTATACGTATCTCCTCCTTTGTTAGAGTGGATTATTTCATTACATTTTTTTATGTGATTATGCAGTATCCTACTTGGAGTTAATTTTTAATAAGGTGACAAAAATAATACTTACAGAATGTTTTTGCAAATAATGTTATGGCAATGACAAAAATAGAATATGCCGGGATGGTCGTGATCCAATAATAATGGCATACACAGCAAATGAAAATGCTGGTTGACCTGTAGACCTACCAGTACAGTGTTCTTAAGACCTCCAGAAAGTCTGCATACGACGTAAAATTAAAGGATAAAGGTGACATTGAAATTCAAAATAGCAACTCTTGAACATGTACATTCTAATGACAGACATTGACGGTTACATTGCTAATTGTGGCTGAGCAGGGTATTGTGAGAGAAGAGCGACATTTTCAGAGAGTGACAGAAGATGAAAGAGAAATGGAGTGAAAAAAATGGGCTAAAAGAATTGTAATTTCCTTCTAGACAAAAGTGGCAAAGTTTACCGTAGAAGATTCTTGTACTGTCTTCCGATCCTCCCCTGGACTATACCCACCAATCTCACGGTCAACTGAGTCATGTGGGTGGTGGTACTCTCCCATCTCCACCGGATTTTGTAAGTGGTATTCGCCCGTCTCCGCTGGATTTTGTAAGTGGTATTCGCCCGTCTCCGCTGGATTTTGTAAGTGGTATTCGCCCGTCTCCACTGGATTTTGTAAGTGGTATTCGCCCGTCTCCGCTGGATTCTGTAAGTGGTAGTCGTCTGTCTCAACTGGATTTTGCAGGTGGTATTCACCTGTCTGGGCTAGCTCCTGCAGGTGGTAGTCATCTGATACAGCTGGATCCTGTAGGTGGTACTCTCCCACTGTAGCTGGATCCTGTAGGTGGTACTCCCCCGCTGTAGCTGGATTCTGTAGGTGGTACTCTCCCACTGTAGCTGGATGGTATTCTCCCATTGTAGCTGGGTTGTATTCTTCCGCTGTAGCTGGGTTCTCCAGGCGGTATTCTCCTGTTGTAGCTGGGTCCTGTAGGTGGTATGCATCCTGCTGGCCTGGATTTCTGTCTTCCAATTCCTCTGTGCCTGGGTCCGAGGAGCTGTAGGATGGCTTCTCCAGGGAGTCACTCTCATCTTCATAGCTGTACTGCACCAGGTCACCTGACTGGTACTCTAGACAGAGAGGTAGGAGATACAAAGCACATGTAGGTCACACCTTCATATAATATACTCTGCACCATAGGTTTGACCACCAGTTTGGTTGGCCAGGTTCTAGTTTTCATGTGATAGGTTGTATAGAGGTGCAGAGGGACCATCATTGCATGTACACAGCAAAATACGTGTCTAGATTCTGGCAAAGTGTACTCTAGGCTCAGTTTGTGGTCACTCGAGACTACAGCTAGGAGGATCGCAACACGCTTTTGAATAGAAGTTCTGGTCCGTGTTCAGCAAGAACCTCTCAGCCACGAGCACGTGTAAAGAAAAACATGGTGTTCAGCAAATTTTCAAGGTGATTGGAATTCATGCTGAAGTCTGAAAATGGCAAAGAAGCAGCTACAAGAGTACTAGCGCTTCCTGCCTGCTGAAAAAAAACAACAAGTCAAATAATTTCCCCGTGCAAAACACGTATTATCAGCTGCTTCACAGCCTCTCATCGGTAAAGCTGACAAAATTTTGTTGCTCAGGCCATTTGCACAAACACACACTTGCAGCACCCCCCCTCCCACGTGTAGCATCCACCCCCCACCCATACCCACCCCCCCACCTCCCACACACACATGCAGCACCCACCTGGGTTACTGAGTGTGAGTATCAGTTCCCTCTTGGATCCCTGCTCCCCGCTCCAATCTGATCCCACGGCATAGATGTACTCTGGCTTGTCCACAGTGGAGGAAGTGGAGGGATTGCGATGGGTGCGATGCTTGAGAGCCTCTTCGAAGGGGGGAGGGTTTATGTAGGAAGGAGCTGGGCCTGGGGGGGGGGGGGGGGGGGAGGGAACTCTTCTACTTCATTGCATAATCGTGGTCCTATACTTATTAAATTTTGGATATACTGCGCAGTTGTTACATTAGTGGGATCTTTACTACTGTCTGGCTATTGTGAACTGCAAAATTCTCTTCAGGAGGTGTGTGAGCCGAGCTTATACGATGTAACTACCCATCAGGAATTTTATGCTGCGGGCCCTACCGGAGGATGCTACAATACATTAGTATGGATAATTAGACTGTAATTTGGTGAAATGCGATTAATGCCAAATTAATGAGAATCCGTGTAATTCTGCATCAAACACAGCATTAACTGCACTCCTGTCTATAGGGGTTAATGTACCGTAGATATGGTATTGCAACCTAATAGCCAGTAGTCCTGTTACATGTACTTATTGTCATGCCTTCCATATATGGTACTAAGCTCACTCAATGGGGGCTAATAACTATAGGGTGTCTCCTGCACTAAAGTCAACTCACCTGACATTGACTGGGCGTAGATGACACCAGAGGTCGAAACAGCGATGGAGCTTCCACCTCCGTCCACGGACTCCGACCCCAGCACTGAGCCAAACCTGTGGAAGGGACCATGAAACTCTATTATAGACACCTTGGGAACCTGGTCCAGCTCCAGTGTTCTAATTATTGGGATGTCCTCATTTCAGAGTGCTCTAATTATTGGGATGTCCTCATTTCAAAGGTCAAACAATACACATTTATACGCATGTAGTCCAGATCAAAGCAGTAATAGTAATATGTCCTAATTAATTTAAATTCCTCAATCTCATATATATACCCGTACAATTTTTTAATGTCCCTAGTTACGAGGTGTTATGCCCAAGCATTGGTCAGTTTGAGCCTAAACAAAGTAGTTGACGAAATTCATGACACTCGTGAGGTATGCAGCTGTGTATAAGCCTGAAACTCGATAGCCAATAGTCTGCTTATTCACAGCTTCGAACCATCGTGGGAGGAAGGGGAGGGAGCCAGAGGAGGTGGGGGATGGTCGCAGTGAATATCAAGCCAAATTAATCGGCGCACTAGAGTCAAGCTTAGCTGTAGCTGTAGTTGGTGAGGCTTTGTTCAGAATACGTTCCATCCTACCGTAAGAGGTGTGTTCAATCTTGGGATGGTTCCAGTTAACAAGCAATAACTTTTCCCATAGGGTTCAAATTACACGCGAGTTCAAACTTTGCAGTGAATCTCATCTTCTGAACATGGGGATCATTAAGCATCTTCAAGTGGAGTCATTGGAGGGAAACGAGGCTCAGCTTACACTGATAAGATCAACACTTGGCTACCCACGAGGTACATGGTCGGTATAGCTACCGTTAGCACATTCCTGTAGGCCAGTGAATATCCAGAAACTGCCATGCAACGGTCCTTCGAAATGAAGGCTGGAGATGCAGTGAACTCTCATCCATTTAGCCTCATTTACAGCCCCTACTCTGTGTTCTGCATGCCCTGTCAGTATCTCAAACTAGCCTCGTTCCCAGGCTCCCCAGCTTTTCTCACCCCGTGTAGAATAACGGTGCGAGAAATCTGGAGAGAACGAGGCTATCTCAGACCCTAACTGATTCTCTCCTAACTCTCAACTCTGCAGTGTGTATCGTATTTAGTCTAGCGTGGAGTGGTGGACTCACGAGCTCATGTACGTGTTCTCCTTCCGGGTTCTGCTCTCGTAATCCATCACCGCATCCTCAGAGAGGTTGATATCGTCAGACGTAGGATTGCCGAAGTAGCCAGAGTGGCGTACTGGAGAGAGAGAGAGAGAGAGAGGGGGGGGGGGGGGGGGGGGAGCTAGCATAAGAGCTAAGTATATATAGTACATATCAAGTATCTGTGAGTCTGTATACTAGGAGACGGCATTGTGAGCGAATTTAACAGTCTATGATTTATAATCAAGAAACTGTTCTTAGTTGACTACTTCTGATTTTGTGCCAACTGTACGTTTGAGACTTCAACGCCCACGTTTCAGCCATAGCGACATGTACACGAACGTGTGCCCTTGAAATTAGCTGGTGTCCAACCCAGGTTTTCCAGTACTAGGCAATTCAATTCTGTAGTAATGTGTGCAGAGACTGTGGTTGGCTGTATATAGGAGCCCCTGGTCCACTCACCGTGGTATTTCTTGGTCTTGTGAGTGGAGCGACAACAGTAGCGCAGGGCACAGACGACCAGGACAAGTGCCAGCAACAGTCCCACTCCAGCGAAGAACATCGCCACGATGAACCAGCTCTTTCGGTAGACGGGCGTCTCCTCCTGCCGCAGGGCAGCTGGGGTCAAGGTTCAGGGGGGGGGGGGGGGGCAGAGAAGTAGATTCGCAATAGATATACAATTCTCTGCACACAACACAAAATGAGGTACCTCAGTAGTAGCTCGTACCCAGGCCTTCCGACGCAACCATGGAGAAATATCAGACTAATTTTTCTCCACAGTTGCTAGCTAAAAGGAAGGCCGGGGCTTGAGGCTACACCAACCAGTATAGCACATCTTTATTATGCAGGTACCCACAGTAGTATGCACATGTACGTCTGACTCACAGACTAGCGGCTGTGAGAAAGGACCGGTCCCGTTGACGGTGCTGGCGGCAATGCTGATCTCGTAGGCAGTGCCCGGCTGGAGCCCGGTGAGAGTGAACTGGGTGTCATTGCTCGGAGTGACAATCTCAACGAAGGCGCGGCCCGAGTCCTTCACTTGATAGCGGATGGTGTAGCTGGTGATGATGCCATTCTGCCCCTGTTGCAGAGCCTGTACAGGGTAGCAGTCAACTATTAGTAATGCTGTTCCTTAACACTGCATGTCTTCGCATGTACATGTATGTCACTACTATGTCGGCGTTCCCATGGATACTGGTCCATAGTAGAGACTAGAGGACCCATTACTGCAATACCTCAAGGACCGTATAAAGGGGGTGGCCCTGATATAATTAAGTTAATGGGAATTCATTGAACCTGCAAAAATACAATATCGTGATGACTCCCTGAGACATATAATACATGTACAGGCAATTAAGTGAGGGGTTAAAGTAAAATTGAAACCAATAATCAGGATTGGCTTTTGTGGCGGCTACACAAAAACTGGGTTACGCGCTAGGAATAATTCACCTGCATGGTAAGTAACTTTTCTACAACAATAATGATTTTTCGTGTTTAAAAATTAATTTTACTTAAACAATTCACTCAATGTACTAACAGTACTACAGCTGCACTAGTATAACAGAACTACATACCTCCCACACGATGAGCTGTGCTGTTCTGTTTATGAATGTGGTCTTGATGTTAAAGGGGGGCTGGGTGGGTGTGGCCTCGAACGTAAGGACCGTTGCCGCATCCCCAGGTACTCTCTCGCCATTGAGGACATAAATGGCTATAGCTCTCACTCCATATAAGGTAAAGGGGGAAAGCCCCTCGATGGTGTACTCCGTGATGGCCTCGATGGACTGTGTGGCAACCTCAATCCAGTCTCCCGAGTTGCCTTTCCTGATTTCAATGGCGTAGCCGTCTAGAGCGGTCGGGGTTCCAGGGAAGAACCAGCCCACCTTGATGGCCTCAGAGCTGGTCGGAACAGCAGAGACTACCTTGGGACCGATTGGAACAGCTGGGGAAAAGAGTGATATGGTAGTAGCATGTCAACAAGGTAAGGCGTCGTATGTTATATACCCACACTCAGAGAACGTCGGTAATGGTCTGAAAGCTCTCAACAACGTCACATACATTGTAATAAAGTGAGTATGTAGTTCTTACGCACCAAGAAGATAAACTACAGCCACTGACTTCATCACATGTATAACCGAGACAGCTCATGTGTTAATCTCTCATTTTGGTATACAGGCTACATATGTTTACCCTTTGGAAGATACATGTAGATGAGTTAAGAAAGTGCTTCAAGAGAATCAGTTGCTGCACTAGCTGCCTAGCTTCCGAAACCTATGCAACTCCGACCTTCAGTCAAAGGTCTGCTGAGGTGCCACCCAACCTGCTGCACAGGAAGCTTCCCTCCTTCCTCTAAAAAACAGCTCACTCTTTCTTCTAAAAGGTAGCTAAGAAGCTCCTCTTTCTTTGAAAAAGTGTATAACTGTACATTTTTTACATACTGCGGGCCTTTAGTCAAAGGTTTGCTGCCTGCAGCACCAGAAGCCTCACTTCTTCTAGAAAGCAGCTCACTTCCTCTTCTAAAACCGACCTCAGATGATGTTTCACCCAATCAGTATTACCTTCCGCCTTCTTGAGTTCTGCACAGAAAGCTTTGACCGATAACTCACAGTTTCACACTAATTTAAATCCCAGATATATTTGTGAAAGATGTCGTTAGTCTTTATACTAATACTCAACAATTACTGCTGGATACCGGGCCTGGATTGGTGGGTCTAAAAAACCTTTTTGATGGCATACCAAAACCTCCACACCCGTCCAGCAGTTACTGAGCCTCTTTTTACATGTAGCTACGCCAGTGCATGTTTCACTAAACCAAGCTGACCCTAACCCTAAGCTGATCATCACTAGTGTGTGTGAGGTTGCTAACGAGGCTCTATGTTTTAATGGAACAGCGATGTTGTTTGTGTGCCACTGCAGCGGTGTGCATCAGCCCCACCCCTCTGCAATGTTCCAGGATTAGTATTCATAGCTGTTTTGACTGGGTAGCAATTATGAATCTACTCACAGACAGTACACAGAGTATTGCACATTGAATATTGTATGCTCAGAAGTCCAATGTATGTGTAGGGGGGAGTGGTGAATTTTAATGTATATAACTCTACACTGGTACTCACCCGTGACCTGGACAGTGATGGTTGCCGAGGAGACGTCCGGTGCCTGCACTCCCTGATACGTGCTGGAGATGGTGCACATGTACACCCCTGCATCGCCGTCCACCGGGCTGGCGATTAGGATGCTTCCCGAGATGCTAGAGTTCTGGAACGAGAGACGGTCACCGGGATTTTCAGAGACCTAGAGAGGGGGGAGAGGGATAGCTATCCATGACTTGAGGCAGCAGTCTAGTCTATAGTCACAACAGCTCATACATATATGCCATTATACTGTTGATAATACACTACAGTACCAGGTACATTTACAGTTAGTTCTATGCAAGCTCAAAGAGTAAAGAAACTACAATAAATTAGCCTGGGGTTTCAGCCCGGGACCTTCTGAATGCTAGGCAGCTACTGGAGCCCCTGAGCAGAGACAAGTTTTATGTAGCTACTAAACTGGCTGGTGGCACTGGCTAGTAGGACCTAACGATTAAAAGCTTGACTACACATGCATGTACATGTACCTCCAGAGGGTTCCCGTCCTTGGTCCACGCAAAGGAGAGCCTCACCCCCTCGTGGTGGGAGACCTCGCAGGGGAGGATGGCGGCCACACCCAGCTGAATGGGGAAGGATCGGGGGGAGGCTACAGGCAGGGTGACCTCCGTTGGAGCTATGGAAGGAAAGCAAGTAGTATCAGCTCTACGAAGTCAAAAGTGCAAACAGAGCATGTATTCTCACACGGGGGCAGAGGCTAAGTAATCTTCACATGACAAAGTGTACATTAAGTAATTGCAAACTATCTTGTCAGACATTTTGGCTAGTTTGATACTCAAGCAGCTCCAGGTTGACGGCTATTTAAAAAGCTCTGTTGTCATAATATATGTAAAGAATGTTTTGATAAGTTGTTTGTAGCTGACAGTCGTACCCCCTTCCATCACTCTGTCTGCACTAGCAAGTAGGCGTCTCACTGGCATTGCACTAGTGCGCATGTATGCCATTCCAATCTTACCAGGATGGATAAACATTGTCTATCATCTAGAGACAGTAAGTTTTTATGAAGTTCATGGGTAGAATCACTAAAAATAGTAGTCTTTTGGTACTCTTTTACAGATCACAACGTTAACTGTGACTTACTGATGACAAAGAGCCAAGCACTGCTGTCGACCATCCCAATAACAGCTTCGTTCTGTGGGAGCCGGTTGACAGCCCGGCAAGTGTAGTTCCCTCTGTGCACTTCGCTCACAGCTGAGATCAGCAGCGACCCCAGCTCCGAGAGGTCAACCAGTGGTCCTGTCGACAGGGGGATGCCGTCCTTTAGCCACTGGTACTCAGGAGGCGGGGCACCTGTTGTGAGGTAATGGATGATGTAATGGTTATTTCATCGATTATGATCTGTACAAGATTCTGATTATTGGCAAATGGTTGCATGCTACTATAGTCTTACATAATTTGTACATCAACCTGCCAAATTAGTTAATGGCGGGGTAATTTTGCTGCATTGTTGGCCAGAGCCAGGTTCGTGGGATCTAAAACCACAGTAAGAACCAGGAAAGAGAAACATCTGTCAACAGTTTCCCAATAAATGAGCAGAAAGTTCTGCACATGCACAATTTGGTTGTATACATGTATAATGTCTGGGATCTGGGAATGGACCGAGACTTTACACCCCCATTCCCATACTGACCTTCAGCCTCACACCTAAACCGCTGCTGCTGGTCAGCGAAGGCCACACTCAAGGGCGGGAGCTCTCCACCAGTCACAAAGCTAGGGGGTATTGCTACAGAGATGATGTGTGTGTGTGTGTGTGTGTGTGATTTGATAAAGTGGTAGCCTGTCAAAGTCAGGCATATGCATCAGAAAGTTTAAGCTATGCATATATGTAGCATACTAAGTATTACTTTTGTATGGATGAGGGACTGGAGTACCAAGACTTTGTGTTAACAATGCAGTTTCCTCTTGCCAATGTCAGTATTAGTCAACCAACCGTGGGGTGTTGGCAAAATACACATACAGAATGATCAACTTTACTACTTACTGAATGAGAGAAAACGAAAGTTATAATGCGGTTTCCCTCAATTTCCCAAAAACTCACTTTGCACTCTGACAAAGGCGGCCGAGCTATTAAACCCAGCCGAATTGCGGGCAAAGCACTGGTATATCCCCGTGTCCTCCTCAATGGAATTCTCGATTGAGAAGGTGGGGCCAGTGGAGTCAAGCGCCTCCCCATTGTAGTACCACGCCCACTGGATGTTGAGCCCTGAGGCCTCACAGCTGAGGCTGAAGGGTGTACCATAGGGGACAGGGAGGGGTGTGGGAGTGAGGGTGGGGGACTCTGGGGTGAGGGTCGGGACGTCTGGAGTGAGAAGAAAGGCAACAAATATGCAATTTGTTACACAACCAGAGATACAACCAGAGATCATCTCTTGCTGTTACACGTAATTTACCTCACTCAGTTATATAATCTTCTGTGCTAACTGCGATCAAAATCACTGTGCACATTTTAACGACCCAATACAAATTATGTATACAAATAATCATACTCACCTTGAACGGTGAGTGTAGCCGTAGCGTCCTCAACTCCGGTAGCGCTACAGGTGAACGTGTTGCCACCAGCCACATCCCCCATCTCCACTTCCCTCACCTGCAGCATGGCTCCGCCCTGACTGAACCGAACCTTTGTGGGGTCTTCCGCGTCTAGAGCTGGAGGAAGGGTCCAGGACACCTCCTGCACAGGGCTGTAGGGGTAGGAAGGGGACCAGTGGGTGTGCAAATGTTTCTAATATCAATTGTGATTCTACAGCCAAATTCAAGTATAGCTAGGACTCTAAGCAGTTATAATACATGCTATGTATTGGGTGCACTAACGATCCTCCCACGATGCATTCGAAGAAGGCAGAGTCTCCCACGTTGACCGTCGTGTCTCGGGGAGCAGAGAGGATGGTGGGAGGGGCGGGATCAGAGGTGGATTCTGAGATGGAGGGAGAGGAAGGCGTAGTGAAGCCATACAGTGTGGATAGCCCTTTTGTGTGTGTGAATCACAAACCTTCCACTGTTATTTGAATATATCCTTGTCTGTTGGTCCTCGTCACACGGTTCAGAACGCTACACTCAAAAATAACCCTATTCAAAATTGCTGATGGGTTCTGCAAATACAGTTTGCTGTCCAAGCCTATTATGGCACGTTCTAAATCATGGTCAATGGAGGTGAAACTAGAACCTTCCAATTTTTTCCAGTCTACTGCAACAGGTGGAACACTGGTGATGGAGCCACATTCCAAAATGGTAGGCTGGCCTTCCTGCACAGAGAGTTGGTGAGGGTTCTGGTCATCTTCAGAGAGGAGGGAGGCCTCAAGTACTGCAGGGATTGGAAGAGAGGGGAGGGGATGTTGAACGAAGGCTGCAGTCCTTGAATAATACGGACAGTAATAGCCCAAAAAAAATCTCATCTCTGTGCCAACTTGATAATTTGGCCACCATGTCGTGGTCTTCTTCAGGGCATACAAATATATTTTGTACGGCCTGAAGAAGACCACAACATGGAGGTTGAAACGTAGGCAAATGACGTTTGTTATTATGAAGTTGGTACAGAGACAGAGAATTTACATGAACAACCAACTCAGAGTGTCATTACGAGATAAGGACAGTTCCTAATTCTGAGAACAGCCTCTAGAAGGTAGAAGTAGTCATCTGTACCAATGATCGCTTCCTGGTTCCAAAAAACAGTCCCTATACGTGAACTGGGAAATGTTTGACGATTTGTGGAAAACAAAGGCATGCCTTATGCTTAGGCAATTACACCTCCCACAGCCTGAAAGAATCACTGCCACGTTTCCTTATTTTGAAATGCATGTACAGGGTAGCTAAAGACCACTTTTGGCAATGGCTATGTATAATGTACGTATAAGTACTTCAGCCGTATTTCCAAGTCTGAGAGCTGTGATAGACGGAGTATCCTGGTGTTCTGTCTAGTTACCTGGTGCTGCAACCAGGGCAACATTGGACCTACATAATTGTACATGTGTTTAATCTGGGGGCAGCTATACTTTAAACTTGTCTGTTTATGGCTTGGCCTGGCAAACCAGTGGGATGTCATGAGGCTACATGGAGTCAGCAATCTGTGTGGCTATTTAGTGTACATGTATAAAACATGCATGTGCCTCTAATGGGTTAAACATGTACACGTATTATGCTACATCGTAGAATCATTTTCTTTCGCTAGGGGTGTGAAAGATAATGCACGTGGAGTTATGCCACCCTAAGGGGATCTGGGAGCGTGCAAAATCACTTAGTATAGACCTTTCAACATTATGGTGTAATTGGGGGGAGGGGGGTGTAAAACATATAGTTTTCTTGAATGAAAACATACTTGTTTACACAAGTTCTCTTCTCCTTTTAGTGCTCACTTTTATCCCCCATTACATCATAATGGTATTACAAAAATGTCATGCTGTAAACGTTCACCACACCCCTAGGTCTGGACACTTTGCTAAGAAAACTTATACTAGGTGAACGCAGAGCATTGTGGAGCAAGCATGAGCGAGGTAACCGGTGCTATGTGGCAGTGCACCCGCTTTTTTGGAGACTCGTGAGTGTTAGTGATCAACCACTAAACCTTTGAGCCAGTGTCAATAGAAATACAGAGTACATGAGAAGCTATAAATACCTTATTAGCATGTACTGTATTGGTATGTGTGAGTGTAGGTACTAATAATGCAGGAAGCATGACAACGTATACACCTGTAGCTGTTGAAGTATCGCACCTGAGTGCAAACAATGCGTGGTATGTGATGGACCTTACAAACATACAAAAATTATTCAACATTTGAACACACTAGTATGCCCGCTCACTCATGCTTGCCCAACTAGCTGTCAGCACCTCTCACCTGCCAGCTGCACTTCTGCCATGCCTGAGACCACACTCCCCTGCCCGTCCGTAGCCACACAGGCATAGCTCCCCGTCAGTTCGTCACTCAGGCTACTAATCACCAGGGATGTTGCATCTATAGATATTACAGCGTCCTCGACAACAGTGTTCCCATTGTGCACCCAGTGAATGGAGTCAGCATTCTCCGCCTCACACACGACAGTGACCACAGAATCCAGGTTGTATACACCACCAGTAGGATCCAGGGTGATAGCTGGAAGATTCTGACCGTGCACTATAATATGGTGAAGGCGCATGATTTAATCCATAATGCATATTCTCTATCAAGCAATCCACACATCTAATATTCAGGCCACACAACATTAATTTTGTGCATTAGCAAGAGCTGTAGGTATTTAGTGCTAGTGTGGTGCCTAGCACAATATCAATAGCTTACGGGATATCACACCAGTCCTACAAATACTTTCCGATAGCGATAAGACAACTTCTAGAAGTCATGCCCTCTTAAAAATCTTGCCCCAGCCATCCAAATCCAATATACTCCTCTTTTGGGATCCGCACTACCATTTTTGCAGAAACACTTTCTTGTGTTAATCACAAACATGCATGATACTGCATAGCAGCTATTGTATGGAAAAGCACAGGCTGAGAAGCAGTGAACGAAGAGGTAATTACATGCAGCAGAGATGGTGAAGTTTCAGATAGGAAAACTTGACAACGCTCCAATAACACTTCCTGTGAAGGCTCATTGCTGCATTTTTTGGATCTGTACCAAAACACAACTAAAGCACAGACTCATTATTCACTTTGTATATGTAACAGCATGGTTGGCAGTGCGATTTGGGAATTAATTGCACAAGTAAGGCAGTAATTGCACGAGGCGTAGCCGAGTGCAATTACGCCTTACGAGTGCAATTCATTCCCAAAATCGCACTGCCAACCATGCTGTCACATGTTAATCATATGCCCTTAGGCTATTAGCGCTATTTCCATGGCAACAACAAAATTTGGTAAGTTGCTTATGAAGGTTGAATATGCAACTTTGCCCATGGTTGCCATGGGATACGACTGGCAGTGCAATTATAGCGTCTTGAGGCTACAAAATCAGTGCGATTACAGCTATAATCGCACTCCTGGCTCTAATGCATTCTCTATGTAGACTCAATATAGGTATATGATTAGCAAGGTTACACCTCAAATGGCGTACTAATATTTTAATAGTCAGCTCTCACGTACATGAAACACTTCAGAAGTTGGGTTCACACATACAGAACACTTAGACACATACTTTGCAATGATTCAGACTTACCCCAACATATCAATAGGGTGGTCAGAGCTGCAGCTCTTGGAAATCCCATCATTAGCTACTAACTAGAGGGAGGAGGGGAGAAGTAGACATGATCTGTGACCTAAATAATTTGTACACACAGTGACAATTCTGGGTGATATTAGCACTGTAATTAGCACTATCTGAAGGTGCTATATATGCCAATGGGACTTTAATCAGATTTAGGCAGGAAATAATTACATTCGACTGTGTCTGATATGGGCACTACTCTAGATGCTGTAGAATCAGCAGCTTACCACATGGAAATACTAAAGCTGACACACAGAGCCAGCTACAACACTATGGGAGGGCTCCTCAAAGAATTGTGAAAGAATGTTAATGCAATCAGGCGTGACACAAACCTATAGCCACTACTAATAGCTACCATTGAAATAAGAATTTGCTTGGAGTGTAAGACGTGCAATGCACAAAAGAGTCTGCCAGCCAGCTTGCTAGCGCCTCAATTAACTCTGCAGAGCCGTGCAGCTAGCTGGCTGGGCAGACAAAACATACATTTTAATGGCAACTCACGCAAGAAGAGGGGGTGTGTCTTTACTGCCACTCGCCGCTTGCTAAAAACGTACGCTACTTCGCAAGATGCTATTCACTTGCAAGACTTGGGCGGATCGCCTGCAGCCGACACTTCAAACTTTGTGAATCTCGTTCTTCGGGCGATTCCTGCACTCACAGTCGGTGGGAATGGATCGACGATACTGATATTCATGCAGTTGCTGCGATTCATAGGTCCCGTCAAAGAGTCAATCGGTCTAGAGCAGTAAACATCCCTAAAACAGCCCCCTTGTCACATTCATAGAGTTCCTGCTGTCACCGTGCTGCAAGGCGTTGAAGGAAATGCCCTTCGAGCCTCTCGACGAGCTGACTTCAAGGTGGAAAAATGACTTTGTTGCTAGGCAACATGCCTGCAGGAACGTGTTCATGACGTAATCTAGTCCGCAGCAAAAAATGTGGGTGGGGCTGTACGGGCGCACGTGCACGCATAGTGTAGCCTAGCCCCACCCATGGCCCGAGCGCCCACAGTCAGCCTCGCAGTGACGTAAGTGAGCACTAGCGGCGCGCGCAGTTAAGTTGCAGCCAAGGTCATGCCCACAAAGAGCAAAATTCATCGCCTACAGCTTGCGTGGCCCTGCAGTTAAACCGAATACGTCTCACGTACTGCTGGTGAGTTAGATCGTTGAATCGCATTCTGCAAAGCTATCGTGTGTTTGCAGGTGGTGTAGTTAGCCCTGTGTGTGCCCGGGTGACAAACAGCTTTCACTTTACCTTCGAGGCCTTGATAGAGGTGCCCTTATTTCAGGGATCACAAATCACATAAAAATGAGAGCCCAAAACTCTCTAGCTACCTGCTCTCATACCCAGATGTCCATACCTTGCATGTGAGGGAGCAAATGAATGAATGAATGTCATCTTGTCGAATACACGCTAATGAACATCATGACCTGTATATTATTGTACAGTAACCAAATCAGCCAATAAGGCCACTGTAACTTACTGCCTTGTTTCCTGTCACCCGCCCGCATGCAATTTATATTTATTGAAATGACTGAGTCGGATCAGCTACTGCCAGTATCGTTTAGCGGTGTATTCATAATAGTTATTGTTGGAAAGGTATTCCTGCCATAAATGGTGGCCCAGCTGGAGGAAGACCACACTTTGAAGAGCTATGCAGGTAGCCTCGTACCCAGCATCGAAGATTATATAGGCACGCAATCAGAGCAGCAAATATAGGGAAACGTTTGCATGAGGTCTTTCACGTATTTGAGCCATAACTGCCTCATTGTGCCTTTTGTAAGCTGGAGATTAGTATGGGCTCTATTATCTGTGAGCCAGCCACTGGGGGAAAAGTAAAATAGATAATATATGTCTTTTAACCCACTGGGAATGGTAATACTGCAGAGCCTATAGGCCTGTCTAAAACTAGTATAGTCCTCAGCACATGATCTGCCATGGATAGCACAGATTGGTTGGCTCTTGTGGTAATATATGTGCTCTTATACACATTCGTATATCTTTATCTTGGGGAGTATGGGTTACTGGGAGTATGGGTTACTGGGAGTATGGGTCACTGGGAGTATGGGTTACTGGGAGTATGGGTTACTGGGAGTATGGGTTACTGGGCTTCTCTTCTGCTTTTTGTACCAAAACCAAAAGTAATCTGATCTGTAGTCTATCAAATTGATAGTAGCGAGCATGGGTAATTGTGATGTTATAATTTCTGTTCATTTATCTTTAGTACACATCAATCAACAACTGGAAGTAGTCATGGACAACACCATGTACAGCTATTACTTTATTATTGCTACAATAGCGCTGCTTCATATTGGGCACTGCAGCATAGACAATGAGTGGCAGCATACTGTACTAATCAACCCCTTCAATGGTACACGGAATGACACATGTTATAGCAGTGGTGGTGGGTCAGTACCGTCTAGTCAGATCACATGTGAAGATATCAATGCTGGATTTCAGTTCCGTAACAGTTCAACCAGATTCATACTGAGACCCGGGATGCACTATCTTACGAGTCCTGTTCCGTTTACGTCCGTGAATCAGCTCGCAATATTCGGAGACACTGGATCGAACTCCACTGTGGTCTGTGGGACAGGCACTGGATTTAGCTTTATCAACAGCACCGACATAACGTTACAGTGGGTCACGTACCTTGGGTGTGGAGTCTTACAAAACAGTACGAGCAAGAACTTCAGTACTGATGCCAGTGGACAGTCAGGTTTGAGACTGCAAACGTTCCTGGTTGGTTTCTACTTCTACCAATGCCATGATGTCGCTATTGACTACATAACAATTGCCAACAGCTCAGCTAATGGGCTCGTAATGTACGACACAGTCGGGAATGTTAAGGTCATGAATTCAATTTGCTATAATAACAGCGTTGGTTCTAATCACTCTGGTGGTGGTGGGGTTTCAGTTGAATTCTCTTTCTGTAAGCCAGGAGATGAGAAGTGTGATAACGATCACTTTCAGGCTGGGAACAACTCCCATTCTACCTACTTCTTCCACAATTGCACTTTTACTGAAAACGAAGCCAACATTGCTGAAAAATATCGATTAGTGTCTCTATTCATTGCACCACATTGGTCAAACCATGAAGCTCTGGGCCGTGGAGGTGGACTGTCGCTGTATTTCAAGGGAACTGCTACTAACAACACAATCACAATTGTCAATTGTTCTTTCAGGCACAACCATGCCGTGTGGGGTGGAGGACTGGTTGTGGAATTTCAAGATAACAGCACTGCAAATTTTGTGAATGTTACGTCTTGCCATTTTGAAAGAAATCACTGCTACTATAATGTCTCGTATGGGACTGGAGGAGGAGCTATTAGAGTATCCATGTTCAATTACGCTCACTGGATTGGAAATCGAGTACTGATACAAAACAGTACTTTTGAGGAGAACAGAGCTCTCAATGGTGGTGCTGTCTCATTTGTAGGTGTTCTGGAATCAGAAACTCGTAATGAACTCACATCAAGTGCAAGCATAAGCAATTGTACGTTCGTGAACAATTTTGGACGTCTGGGATCAGCTGTAGAAATACGTCTTTTGTTTATCTTTTCCAAGGGAAAAATGCCACAAGTGGACATATCGGACTGTGTTTTTACGAACAACACAGTCAAGTACACAAACGATGCCCCCTATTACAATACCGGTGTTGGGGCTGTATATATAAGTGAAATTCCCGTTACATTTCTCTCGACTATACACTTTGAAAACAGCACTGGATCGGCACTGGCTGCTTTTAACACACAGCTAAACTTCAGCAACTGCAGAGCAACATTCAAGTCAAATCATGGTAAAGACGGTGGTGCAATAGCACTGCTGGGTGCTGCCTATTTGCTAATCAATGATTCAACTAACATGACCTTTATAAAGAACCATGCCGAACAACGCGGAGGAGCCATATTCAATATGTACGTCAGCAAGAATAGCATGAAGACAGCTACTGGCTGTTTCCTGCGCTATGAAACTCCATTCGTCCACAAATGGAAGTCGCATTTCACTTTTGTTCACAACAGTGCTGGTCGTGGTAAATCGATTTTCTCTAGCTCTATCCTACCATGTGCCTGGAATTTTGGTTCCGGTATAGCATTGGACGCCAACCAGATCTTTTGTTGGAATGAGGAACACTGGAACTATAGTGGACAAAACTGTACTGACGAAATCTATACAGAGGCAAACAGTTTTTCTTACGTCGGAGACCCAGTACTGGTATTGCCAGGGCAACAGTTTTCACTCCCAATCACTGTATATGACGACATGTCACATGACATAACCAAACAGGTCGTGTACCGAGCATCCATTCAGAATAGGTCCATAGCCAGAGTTGACCCCAAATTTGCTTACGTTGCCAACAATGAGATGACCATCACTGGGATTAGCCAATCTAAAAATCACAGCATTGTTTTAATGTTAGACACAATCGGATCACCCGTGTGGCACATCGACATCAATGTTCAGATTCAGCCATGCCCTCCAGGACTGACCATAGACACCGCCGTAGATGAAAAACAAGACACCAAGTGTGTGTGCTCGACGTACGGTGGCCAGTTGCAGTGTGCCATAGACGATGACAGCTACAAGGTGGCAGTCAGGAATGGATTCTGGATTGGAAATGTTTCAGACTTAGTGTTGATGGGAGAATGTTACAATTGTCGTACTAGCAACGAAAGTAATTTTAACCCGCTTTGGAACATTACGTCCATGCTAGAACTTGATTCCTATATTTGTGGAGTAAACAATCGAACTGGTGTTCTTTGTGGCGAGTGTATAGAGAACTATGGGCCAGCAGTAAATACCTGGAATTTCAATTGCATAGCCTGTAATAATTCTGACGTGGCAAAGAACACGATCAAGTACTTCTTCACAACTTATGTTCCTCTCTTTTTCTTGTTTTTGGGTGTAATCGTATTCAAGGTTCAGCTGACAACTGGCCCCGCAAATGCCTTTGTGCTCTATGCCCAGCTGATAAGCTCTACAACATTCGATGTGAGTGCTGGTGGAGTAATATCTTCGAACAGTGCTTTCAATCGTCGTAGCATACGCTGGATGCTGGATGCATACTACTTTGTATACGGGATCTTCAATTTGGAGTTTCTTTCATATGCTCTTGAGCCTTACTGCCTTACTCCAAACTTTAACAGCCTTGACATTCTCCAAATTCAATACTGTGTTGCAGTCTTCCCCCTCCTTATGATCATAGCCGTGGTCTTGTTCCTCAAGCTCAAAGAGAGCTGCGTGGGAAGATGCGTTAGGAGATGCTTCTCGCGATGCACGCAACGATTTCACAGCCAGACAACCAATACAGAAGAAGGCGAAGGCAGAGAAAGAAGTGGATGGAGATTTACTGACAATCTACTACATGCATTTGTTGCCTTTACGCTGCTGTCCTACACTAAATTTACCACCTCTTCCACTTTCATCCTCGGTACAACTGCTTTGTTTGGTGAGGACGGTAAACCTGTTGGGAGTCGTAGGCTGTATTTTGCTGGGCAATATCAGATTGATCAAAAAGAGTACTTCTACGCGTACGGACTTCTTTCCGGTATTGTACTTGCAACATTTGTTGCCCTCCCACCATTGTTGCTCCTTGGTCCATTGCAGTGGTTCAACCAGCTTGTTGTTCCAAGAGTCTCTTGTCTTCGGAGATACTGGCCTTGTGTTAAAGTGAACATAGTCCTGGATGCCTTCCAGGGGTGCTACAAGCCACACACACGATTCTTTGCAGGAGTGTATTTCTTATTCAGGGTGGCAGTCTTAGCTAACTACGTGGCTACAGCTTCATTGTTTCAACAGTACATGATTCAGCAGATTCTAGTCACGATAATGATTGCACTACTGGCAATATTCCAACCGTATCGAAGGCAGTTATTTAACTACGTCGATACACTGATCTTCGTAAATATGGCTATAATGAATTCCCTGAACTTATTCATCTATATATCAAGTGAACTAAACCCCCAAGCTCCTTTTCCAATGGCTATCTTCATCATTTTGTACATTCTGGTATATTTGCCACTGGTATATATTATCGGCTACATCCTTTACTACTTCAAACTCCACTATCAAGAGAGGGTCACACGCCGACTAAGCCTCTGGTACGAAAAATGCTGCTGCAAGAAAAGGAACCTTTCCTCTCAGCCTTTATTAGACGCTGCAAGTGGAAACATTCAAAGGTCCGACTACGAAAGCCTGTTAGATGATGCATCACTCCTGATAAGAGCCGAAGAGGCCAACACTTTTCAAGCAAGCCCATCCATCCGAAGAGCTGTGGGTCTTGACAATGATGCCACAACTGCTACCCGTAGTACCAAGAAGGATGAAAACAGCAATAGCAGTTCAAAATGTTTGCACTCAAGCGACCAGGACTCTGGATTGAGATCAAGGACCATGAACACTCCCCTAGCTAGCACACAGTCGATGGGAGATGATTCACCAAATGGAGACGAGTAAGTAATGCTATAGCTGTGAATAATTGTAAGTGAACATCTTAGTAACTACACTCATCTTTTGTAATACCATGCACGCTATACTTCCTTTTTGAATATATTATGATTGCCCCATTTTTACATTCAACATGCATTGATTAATAAAAACAGCCTGTGGCTAGGAGGAGCTAACCTCATTCCCAGACTCCACTCTGCCAGTACAGCCTGTGGCTAGGAGGAGCTAACCTCATTCCCAGACTCCACTCCCCAGTACAAGTTTTATCACTCAGAAGAAACTGTGTGATAAACTGAACTGGGGAGTAGAGCGGCTTGGGAATGAGGCTAGGAGGAGCTAACCTCATTCCCAGACTCCACTCCCCAGTACAAGATTTATCACTCAGAAGAAACTCTGAACTGGGGAGTAGAGCGGCTTGGGAATGAGGCTAGGAGGAGCCAGATTTCTTGCCGTTACTCTAGTTACAATACCCGGTGTAGTAGACCAGTGTCATAAAATTTTGGGGACCCCGTAAAATTTGGGAACCCGGGTCCCCATTTTCCCGGTAAAATAGGGACCCCGGCCCTTTGAGAAAACGAGGACCCCCTTAAAGCTGGCGCATCATCGGTTGATAACGCCGGACTCAGGGCCAAGAGATCCTCAATTACATGATGAGGTGAGGATGGCACACACAGTGGGGGTGGTGCATCCACATCAATGGATTGTTATGCACTTATAATTAATTCAGTGATGGCTACTGTAATTGTTGCCTAGACTGTATATTGCATGCATGAACCTTGGGCCATCAAGTGCAGCCACCACGCCCACCACTAGCCTCGTCCCCAAGGGGGGGGGAGTGGCCTGAGGACGAGGCTAGCCCACCACGCATGAATAGTGCATTTCCTGCGCCGTGCACGAGATCCTGTGCGCACTGCTTTATCTTGACCTGCACCGCGTCAACCGCAAGAGCAGAGCTAAACAGTAAATAGCTACCTGCAGTTGGTAAGTAAGTCACTAGCTATAAATCAAGGTTTACTCTAGCCTCAGTGCAGCCTAGCTATGTATTAATTGCACCGGGACTCAACCATTGTAGCAAGTAGAAGCAATTTGGGTAAATTTTAGCCTGGTATTACAGGCCAGTAAGGCCTGCATGCAAAGTAAGAAAACAGTACAAAGATGACTTTGACATGTGTAACATTTAGTAGCTCCTCATTTTTCTATAGTATATGTGAATGGCAACCAAGTCATGGCAATACCATGCACAGTACATAGTTGCTACTTCATTATTGCTACAATAGCGCTGCTTCATATTGGGCACTGCAGTGTAGACAATGAGTGGCAGCACACTGTACTAATCAACCCCTTCAATGGTACACGGAATGACACGTGCTACAACAGTGGTGGTGGATTGGTAATGTCTCATCGGATACAGATCACATGTGAGGATATTAATGCTGGATTTCACTTCCGTAACAGCTCGACCAAGTTTATACTCAGACCTGGAATGCACTACCTTCACAGTCCTGTCCGATTTAATTCAGTGAACCAGCTCGCAATAGTCGGAGACAATGGATCAAACTCCACTGTAGTCTGCAGGACAGGTACTGGGTTTAGTTTTATCAACAGCACTGACATAACGCTACAGTGGGTCACGTACGTTGGATGTGGAGTCTTAAAAAACAGTACAAGTGACAGTTTCAGGAGCGGGCAATCAGATTCAAGACTTCTGGTTGGTTTGTACTTCTACCAATGCCATGATGTCATTTTTAATTACATAACAATTGCGAACAGTTTGCCCAATGCACTGATAATGTATGATACTGATGGGAGCATTTCGATAGCAAATTCGATCTTTTGTAATAAGAGTCTGCTAGACTCAAATTATCGCAGTAGTGGTGGGTCGTCTGTTGGAATGATGACCATCACTGGATCCGTCCAATCTGTCGATGACAGCAGTGTTCAAGAAGTGGACACCGTATCGAATGACACATACGATTATGACTGCTCCAATCCATACCCATACCGAGGCCAGTTGAAATGTTACGTACATGATAATATATACAAAGTGGATGTCAGAAATGGATTCTGGATTGGAAACACTTCAAACTCAAACATAACATTGATGGGAGAGTGTCGCTACTACTGCCGTACTGGCAGTAAAGAGAACTTCTACCCACTTCGAAATGTTTCAGATCTTAATTCGTATGTCTGTGGAGTGAACCACCGAACTGGTGTTCTGTGTGGCGAGTGTATAGAGAATTATGGTCCAGCAGTAAACTCTTGGAATTTCACATGTGTGGCCTGTAATGATTCTGACGTTGCAAAGCATATAATCATTTATATCTTCTCTACCTACGTTCCACTCTTCTTCTTGTTTCTGGCCATAATCCTATTCAAGGTTCAGCTGACAACTGGCCCTGCAAATGCCTTTGTGCTCTATGCCCAGCTGATAAGCAGTGCATTTGATGTGAGTGCAGGAGGAGTAACATCCTTGAATAGTGCCTTTAGCTGTTATCAATTAGAGCGGATGATGAAATCATACTTCTTTGTGTATGGAATTTTTAACCTAGAGTTTTTTTCGTATCTCCTCGATCCGTACTGCCTCACCCAACGGTTCAACTACCTTGACATCTTCCAGATTCAGTATTATGTCGCTCTTTTTCCTCTTTTTATGATCATAGCCGTGGTTCTAGTTCTTAAGTTAAAAGAAAGCTGCTTCAGAAGATGTTTTAGGCATTGCACACAACCAGCAGAGAACCAGGGAAGGGATGCACAAGGTGGAACTGACAGAGAGCGAAACAGATGGAGGTTTACTGATAATCTACTGCACGCTTTTGTTGCCTTTACGCTGCTGTCCTACACCAAATTTGGTACCTCTTCCACATTTATCCTCAGTACAACCGATTTGTTTGATGCGGATGGTAAAACTGTCGGAGCACAGAGAGTGTATTTAGCTGGGCAATATACCGCTACTGATAAACGATACCATTACGAATATGCACTTCCTGCCATCATTGTGCTTGCAACATTTATTGCTCTTCCACCACTGCTGCTCCTTGGTCCATTGCAGTGGTTCAACCAGCTTGTTGTACCAAGAGTCTCTTGTCTTCGGAGATACTGGCCTTGTGTTAAAGTGAACATAGTTCTAGATGCCTTTCAGGGGTGCTACAAGCCACACACACGGTTCTTTGCAGGTCTATATTTTCTATTCCGAGTGGCGGCCCTTATTAACTATGCTACTACATATTTGTTCCAGCAATATATCATTCAGCAGATTCTCGCCACTGTCATGGTTGCGCTACTTGTAATATTCCAACCATACCGAAGACAGCTCTTTAACTACGTTGATACACTGATCTTCCTGAACATGGCTGTACTAAATGCCCTAAGCACATTTATTCTAGTATCGAGTGAAACAAACCCCCAGGCACCTTCTCCTAAAATCACCTTTGTCATTTTATATATCCTGCTATTTCTACCACTGGTGTATATGATTAGCTACTTCTTTTATCATGTCGTAATCCGAAATCGAAAGAGGATTGCAAATTATTTTTTGAAGCTGTGGTGGCGGTGCAAGAAACGAGACGAATCCAATCAGCCCTTACTTCAGACTGCCAATCAAGTGTCCTATAGTGATCTAGACCTGAGAGACGACACACATCTTTTTGCAAGAGCTGAAGAGGCCAATACCTTTAGACCAAGACTTTCTATCCAGAGAGCCATGGGTCTTGGCACCGTCGCAAATACTACCTCTACCAAGAGAGATGAAAACGGCAACAGCAGATCAAGCCGCATGTTGAAATTGAGCAACCAGGACTCAGGGTTGACATCAAGATCTGCAAATACTACACCAGTTAGCTCGCAGTCAATGGGAGCTAGTCAGCTGGAACAGTGAGTAGCTGTTATTTTCATCTGACTCAGTCTGTTATGATATCATGCATACTCTCTAGTGTATACTGAGGAACCAAAATTATGAATGAGTTTGTTTAAATAACAAAGAAGTAGCTACTCAAAGAAAGGTGTACTAAATTACCCAGCATATTCAATAATCTTAGATTAATTATTTGCTGAAAAAACAGCGGCAACGTTTATAACTGGTTGCTCTAGTTAGAGTTGCAGCTGCTCTTGACTATCACGAGACAACAGACACATTATCAGTAGCTACTACCTGGGCACATATTGTAGCACTTTGACATGTGATCATGATAGGATAGGTATACCACAATATGCATTATTCACTGTCAAAACTGTATATAGTGCTGTGTAGTACAAGTGCAGTCCCAAATTTTAGCTAATGGACAGATTGTCATGGCAGTACTCACATGTGACCAACAGCTTCTCAATTTATATAAATTGAGAAGCTGTTGGTCACATGTGAGTACTGCCATGACAATCTGTCCATTAGCTAAAATTTGGGACTGCACTTGTACTACACAGCACTATATACAGTTTTGACAGTGAATAATGCATATTGTGGTATACCTATCCTATCATGATCAAACCTACATAGCTAGCTACATGTAGCTGGCTACACACTCTAATGGTACACAACCCAGAACTTTTTATTAAAACTTCTAAAAAGTTTTATCTTGTATTCACTAGCTATAGCTAAATCTAAATTGTTTAGGCAGTCTAGAGTGACTCGACTCTAGATGTTTATTTTGTGCACTTAATTATGCTACACATGTACAAGATTACCAATGAAGTATAGCCATGTATCATTAATAATTTCAATTTTGCTTCCACTATATCTAGCTAGTACCTGATGTCCCTTTTATGTAGTAGCTAATCAGTCTCAACTTCAATTGTGAATGATATGCCATCATAATATGGTATAGCTAGCTAACTGTGCAGTAGTTAAACTTGCAGGACTCTACATGTATGTAATTATTCTGCCCCAAGGGAGTTATCCAGTCCTAAGGAGCATGATATCATTTGCTCTGGACAACTACAGTCTTGCAATGTCACGCAAAATAAGCAAGCCGGTCTCGTGCGCTGGCGCATGGCATGGCGCGTGCGCGTGACGATATAATCACGTGACGTGTGCAAATACTCGGCGGCCACGCGCCGTACGCCTAGCGCCGCGCCTCGCATCAGGATCACGTGCCACGGGCTCGCCCTATCCATATCCCCGGCTAGTCTCGTGTCCAGACGTCCACGCCCCCCCCCCCGGCGAAAGCCGGGAGGGCGTGAACGTCTGGGCACGAGACTAATCCCCGGCCCCATACCTATGCCACGGTAAGTAATGTGCAGGATGATTATAAATGGCATAACTTTTTATCCTTGTTTTCCTATTGCAGGGCTAGCTATATTGTGTAATCGGTGAGCAAAGTATGGCAATCATATGCACAATACGCTGTTACTTCTTCATTATTGCCACAGTAGTATTTACGGTGTATATTAGCCACTGTAGTGTAGAAAAAGAATGGCAGCACACTGTTATAATCAACTCCTTCAAGGGTACAAAAAATGAAATGTGCTATGACAGTGGCAGACCAGTGCAGCCACCCAGCAATCAGATCACATGTGAAGATATTAATGCTGGATTTCAGTTCCGTAACAGCTCAACCATGTTCATACTGAGACCCGGGATACACTATCTTAGCAGCTCTGTTCTATTTAACTCAGTGAACCAGCTTGCAATAGTCGGAGACAACGGATCAAACTCCACCGTAGTCTGCCGGATAGGCACTGGGTTTAGTTTTATCAACAGCACCGACATAACGCTACAGTGGGTCACGTATCTTGGGTGTGGAGTCTTACAAAACAGTACGAGCAAGAACTTCAGTACTGATGCCAGAAGAAAATCAGCTGCAGATTTGAAAGTTCAGGTTGGTCTCTACTTCTACCAATGCCATGGCGTTGTCCTGGACCACCTCACAATTGCCAACAGTTCCTCTAATGGGCTTACTATGTATGAAACTACTGGGAACATTACAGTAATGAATTCCATCTTCTGTGACAACAGCTTAGGTTCAAATCGCAGTGGTGGTGGTGGTGGTGAAGTGTCTGTTAACTCTTCGTTCTGGGAACCTGCAGCTGGCACCACTGGACTCAACCAATCACATAGTAACAGCATTCTTCAAGAATTGGACACAGTTGAATCACCAGCGTGGCGTGATGTTTGGGAATGTCCTCCAGGACTAACTGTACCAGCAAATACAGCATCGAATGACACCTGTCAATGCCCTGGCCCAGATTCGTATGGAGGCCAAGTGAAGTGCTCCATCGTCCAGGATGGTAATGATTATAATGATGAAGTGGATGTCAGGAATGGAATTTGGATTGGGAATATTTCAGACTCAAATCTTACTTTATTCGTTGGAGATTGTTTCTACTACTGCCGTGCTAACAATAAAGGAAATTTTTACTCACTTCAAAATGTTTCCATGGCGGAGCTTGATTCCTATGTTTGTGGAGTGAACCATCGGACTGGTGTTCTGTGTGGCGAGTGTGTAGAGGGCTATGGACCAGCAGTGAATACTTGGGATTTTTCATGCGTGGCCTGCAATGATTCTGGTATTGCAAGACGCACAGTCAAGTACTTCTTCACAACATACGTTCCACTCTTCTTCCTGTTTCTGGCTATAATTGTGTTCAAGGTTCGGCTGACAACTGGCCTTCATGCCTTTGTACTCTATGCCCAGATGATTAGCAGTGCATTTGATGTGAGTGCTGCTGAAGGGATATCCTTGAATACTGCCTTTAGCAAACATGAAATACAACGGTTGCTGGGTGCATACTACTTTGTGTATGGAATATTTAACCTGGAGTTTTTTTCATATCTGCTTAAGCCATACTGCCTCACTCAGTCGTTTAACAACCTTGATATACTCCAACTTCAGTATGGTGTTGCGCTATTCCCTCTCATTATGATCATAGCTGTGTTTCTATTTCTCAAACTGAACGAGAGTGGGTTCTTTTCGAGATGCACACGACGATTTCAGAGCCAGACAACCAATACACCAGAAGGCGAAGGCAGAGTAAGGAGTGGATGGAGGTTTACTGACAATCTACTACATGCATTTGTTGCATTTACACTGCTGTCCTACACTAAATTTACCACCTCTTCCACTTTCATCCTCACCTTGACCACTTTATTTGGCGAGGATGGTAAACCTGTTGAGGGTTCTAGGGTATATTTGGCTGGACAGTATCGCATTGATCAAAAAGAGTACTTCCATAGGTACGCGCTTCCTGCTACAATTGTACTTACAATATTTGTTGCCCTCCCACCATTTCTGCTTCTTGGTCCATTGCAGTGGTTCAACCAGCTTGTTGTACCAAGAGTCTCTTGCCTTCAGAGATACTGGCCTAGCGTTAAAGTGAACATAGTTCTAGATGCCTTCCAGGGGTGCTACAAGCCACACGCACGATTCTTTGCAGGATTGTATTTCTTATTCAGGGTGGCAGTCCTAGCTAACTATGGAGCCACACCTTCACCCCTTGACCGATACATTATTCAGCAAATTTTAGCCACTGTAATGGTAGCACTGCTTGCAATATTCCAACCCTACCAAAGACGGCTCTTTAACTATGTTGATACACTGATCTTCTTAAATATGGCTATAATTAATTCCCTGAACATACTCATCTTTACGTCTTATGAAATAAATTCCCAAACACCTTTTCCAATGGCTGCCTTTATTGTACTGTACATTTTGATATATTTGCCACTGGTGTATATGATCGGCTACATCCTTTACTACTTCGTAATCAATTATCGAAAGAAAGTCGCACAACAACTGAATTTGTGGTATACAAGATGCTGCTGCCAGAAAACACGCCGTTCCTCTCAGCCCTTATTGGATGCTGCAAGTAAAGACTTTCAAAGATCCAAGTATGGAAGCCTAATAAATGATGCATCACTCTTTGCGAGAGCTAAAGAGATAAACACTTTTCAACCAAGCCTTAACGCCGATACTGCAAGTGCTGCACGCACTGCAAAGGATGAAGATGGCAACAGTGGGTCAAAGTACCCACATTTGAGCGATCAGGACTCAGGGGTGAGATCGAGATCAGCAAACGCTACCCCAGCTAGTACACAGTCAATGGAAGATACTCGTGACAGTTTACCTAATGGAAATGATTTAGCCCTGCATATTAGTCAGCTGGAACAGTGAGCACCTGTGAGTATATACTATTGTCTAGCTATGACTGACTCAAATGCAATTATCGGTTTGTTATGATATGAATATTTGTGGCGTATTAGCTATACATTGTGTGTTGTGTATACAAAGACTTCATTTGTAGAGAGGTGCATGTGTAATGTTTTGCAGACAGAGAAAGCACCCAGTCCAGAGTATACTGCAGTTGATAGTAGGTTGATTGGTATAGCTTAGCCAGACGGTGTGCTAATCAATATCACTGCATGGATTTGCAAGTAGAGTGAGGCATCGCCTCGATCATAAAGTGGGATGTGAAATTGAATATGCACCTACAACAAACAGTGACTAGGCTGCCTGCTTTCCAATGATTGGAAAGCAGGCAGCCTAGTCACTGTTTGTGAATCTAGATCGATGCATGAGTAAGTAACTGCTTTGGCCACATCAACTACGTACTTTATATTCATACCATCTTGGCTCTTAGCTGTGTCCATGCATGTAATATAAAATAATATAAATGTAAGGATAAATGGCAGAAGCATAGAAGTAAAATACAATTAAGAACACAACTGTATACGTATAGCTACAGGCTTTCAATTGCAAAACCTCAGATCAGACAAGCACCCAATCCAAGACATGGAACCAGTAGTAGGTCATATGATATCCTTCCCTTGAATCGCCAGTGATACAGCCCGGAAGGAGGGACTCCTTGGCCCCGTAGGTGGTGGGCTCTCGGTATTTGTAGTCCCATAGGATTTTGCATGTGGGAGGAGAGGCATCCTCGATCACATGAGAGTAGAAAGTGAGGTAAATGTAGGCGTGGCTCTCCTTCTTTCCATCTCGTACTGTGGAGGAGAGAGAGGGTACCATCTTTTATCCAGTCCACTCATGAAATATTGGCTAACCCAGCATACGTACATTGGTATTGTATTATTAATTAGAAGCTCCAGATTGAACATTTATTCATACATTGGATTCCTGATCCCACTGTCTATGAGGTGTGTCGTTCCCATGCTGCGCTAATTTCATTCCCATGCCATACTAATCCCATTTCCATATGCTGTATGACTCACCTTCAACTTCCTCACTGATCCCAAATGTCAGTGGTCCGTAGTCACAGCCTCCCACATCAATACTCTGTGACTTATTCCAACTGGTATTGGGCTGGAGTGCTGGAGTCTTCACTGTCTGCAGGCAGGTCTTGTTGTACTCCTCAGGGTACCAGGTGTCATTCACCGTCAGCAGGAACGTCACACTCACAACTGTGAGGAGAGGGATGTAATATTTAGCTAAGCCTAGCCTTGTAGCTATACCGAATGTCGTAATTTGTGCTGGAGTCAGCTGCAGGCAAAAATTATAGAGTAGGCTTTAGCTACACACAGCTGGCTCTGCAGTAATAATAATTATCTAGCTGGTTATAGCTAGCTATAGCTAATATGCTATGCTACTACATTGTACGACTACACTATATTATTTGCTAACCTTTGGCCTCAGATGAACTCAGGTATGCAGAAGCTAAAAGGCACACAAGAGCTGCACATGCAAGCTTGTGGATGATCTTGTATGACTCCATCTTTTCATCTAGAGAGTGCAATCTTTTAGCTTTGATTCAATAACGACATATGTACACTGGCACATGTATATGGCATTATTGTTATAGTATTGTAACTCATACAATGCATTTTTATTTTATAGTAACAAGATCACGTTATGAATTCATGATCAACTCAGGCAAACAGCCAGTCCAGAATATGAACCAGTAGTAGGTCAAGTGGTAGCATTCTCTTGAGACATAAAATTATTATGATTGCTATAGTGTCACAACAATAAACACTCCGTTATATTTCATAGCAGAATACGGGTCAAAGTCCATCCGATCCAGCTCAGGCCAACACCCAATCTAGAACATGGAACCAATAGTAGGTCATATGGTAGCCCTCCCTGGAGTCCATCACAAAGCAACCCGGCAGGAGGGACTCATTAGCGCCACCAGTGGTGGGCTCCCGGTACTTGTAGTCCCAGAGGATCCGGCATTCCGGGTGAGAGGCATCCACAATCACATGAGAGTAGAAGATGACATCAAGATACGTATGGCTTTCCATCTTTTCATCTTTTCCTGGATGAGAAACACACACGAATGATTAAAGGCCTTAATTAGCAAGTGCGTTCATCTAGTGAGTGCAATTAGCTAACTGTCTGTGCGCTCTTCCCAGCAATAGCTTTGGGTGGAGATAGATGTAAGACAGCTTATGTATGGATGTTCCAGAAGGACTGTCAGTACACCACTATTGGGTGAGCGTGAGTGAGCCCCACATTAGTGGATCTCCAATGCTGCTTCATGTAGCTATGTGTAAGCATGCATGGAACATTCAGACCCCTGAGGCCTCTCTCCACCCCCCCCCCCCCCCCTGCCATCCATGTTACCAAGAGTCTGTATTATGAACTCTGATTGATGCCTCCTCATGCTTGACTAGCTATGTAGTTGGGATGTCTACACAATACTCTAACCGGTAGCACATATGGTCTGCAATTTTTTACCAGCAGCACTCCTGATGTGACACACAAAACACTCCACGCTTACACCCATCCCACAGTACAATGATATGACTTGTATTCACTTATACTAGTTAAATGTTACTTTCTGTAGTTGTCTTGACTTACCCCCAGAGGTCTGGAAAGTCAAAGGTCCATAATCGCACTTCCCAACCTGAATGTTCTGTGACTCGTTCCATTTACCATTGGGTCGGATGGGTGGAGTTTTGACTGTCTGTAGACAGGTCTCATTGTACTCATCGGGGTACCAGGTGTCATTCACTGTCAGCAGGAACGTCACACTTACAACTGCAAAGGAGAATGAAGGCTAAAACCACTGCACGGTCATTCTGCAGATCTAGGGATTATTGCCTTCATTAAGTTTCACACTGCAAGCATTGCAACTAGCTAACCCTTTGCCTCAGAGTAGCTCAGGTATGCAGAGACTAGGAGACACACAAGAGCTGCACATGCAAGCCTCTTCCAAGACTCCATTTTCACTGTAGCTATATGTCCTCTGACCTCATTAGGTACAAAAATTCATACTTAGCCAAAACACAATCGTCTTTGTAAACAGATTAGCTAGCTGTAGCTACAGCCACTCCAAAATATGCAACCAGTAGTAGGTCACATGGTAGCCCTCCTGGGAGTCTGAGATAAAGCACCCAGGCAGCAATGACTCTCTTGGATCGCCAGTCTGTGGTTCCTTGTACTGGTAGTCCCAGAGAATGCTGCACGATGGCGGCTGAATATGAATGGCAGTAGTATAGAATGTCACTTCGACAAATGTGTGGTTTTTACCTGTAAAGAAAAACAAATAAGTACAGTGATAGCTAGCTATAAAATTTTGAAACACAGCGAGTAGCTAGCTACAGTAGGTAGCTATAGCTAGCTGCAATGAGGAATATAATAACATACCCCGCACTGGTTGTTGGGTTAGCCTGTAAGTCAGCGGTCCCTGATCACAGTTGCCAACCACAATGGGAGCAGTTTCATTCCACTTCTGGTCAGGTTTGAGAAGAGGGGTGCGGACCGTCTTAATACACTCAGCCCAGGTTAGATTCACCGACACAAGGAAGGACATCCCAGCAACATCTTCTGCATGGAGGAGCAGCAAGAAAGGATAATGACGAACATACTTTTAGTCTATATATCACGTAAGCAATACACAATTGTATAATATTGCTAGTACTTTTTTTTATGGAAGACAGCTGCAAGTATACCATGCATACACATCATGAGCAGTACCTCTCTTTTCCCTGAGCTCTGCCTGACTTGTAGTCAAAAGCAGGAGAAAGAACATGAAAAGGACAAAAGATCCCACGACATCACTTTTGGTCTCCATCTTCATACACACCCGGTACGTACCTCGTACCATGAATATCTACTATACTCATCTATGCTGTGTTTATACAAAGAAAACATTCATAGAAGAATGATTGTAGTGACAGGAACACAGCATACCAAAGCACCAAAATCATAATTCTAATATAGTCAGTTTGTTGTCACCCTGACAAGACCCTCAGCCCACAGGCTCATAGCCAAGTTCTTCTTGTCGTCATTTGCTGTAAGAGGAAGTGCAGAAACCGGGATGGCCTCGGCAGTGGGTGGGGCAAACAGCATCTCTAGTGACTCCTTGTAGTGAAGAGGAAGCCTTATACCGGTCGGCTGCGGAAGTGACATCATGATTATAAGCAGCTGTAAAAGTGTTAGCAGCCTACACATTAGCCATAGCATGCTACAGCTACACAGCTATAATACCCAGGAAGCTATGGCCTGATAGTAAGTTAATTTACTGAAGTTCTGTTGCCTTCAGCTACGTAGGGACTTAGTCTCATACCCAGACTATCCTAGAGGGTCTCGGAATGAGCACTAAGGTCTGTCCAAATTAAATTAGCGCTCTATAAAACTGTGGTAAGTACCCAGGAGGTAAAATTACGGTTTCATAGAATTAATTCAAGTACCATTAAAGTGTAAATGAAAAGTCATAAGCTTATCCCTAAGCCATGCTACATATACCAACACAACTACATAATGTATAGCGTGATGGCACTTAGACTCTCATATTCAGACTGTCTTGAGGGTCTAGGCATGAAACTAGAAACTACTATATAGATAGAAAGATTGTAGCTACTATACCAGTTCATCACCTGGGGCGGCTGCGAGCCGGTGCCAGTCATGTGACTTCCCCTCCGGTTACACAAAGAATGGAGCACCACCGCCCACTTTTGGTGGGTGTGTCCAGATCTCCCTGGCTCCACCCCCTCTCCACTGTCGGGCTCGGAGCCGAGGGTTGAGAGGTAGGTGTAGTTGGGCCAGGTGGGCTGGATGGAGGCCTGGAGATCAGGAAGGGGACCTATAGGAATAGCCCTAGAATAAAGTCGTCTGGCTTGGCAATGCCTTGCTGGATCAGTCAGTTGCACAAACTTCTAGTGGGTTACATTGCTCAAATAGTAAAGTTCCTGTGAGATGCAGTTCTTATTAAATTTAGCAAGGACTAGAGTCCCTTAAGGACACAATAGAGTTCCCCCCGCGTTAAACTCCTTGAATAGTAAGGACACTTGGGTGGTTCATTCTCTGAATAGCAAGGAAAGTGAACATGTATACAGATCAGATCTGTGCATGTGACCCATTTTCTCACCATAGGCCAGCCAAACTGACAGAGCTATGCTCCTACTTGAGCATGAATAGTGTTTTACCTTGGGGTCCCAGCTCTTCACCTTCAGAGTATGGAGGCAGCCTGGAAGCAATAAAGTCTCTGGAACTGCTCTCCAGTGCAGCTGCTACATCTAAAGATTTCGTTAGCTGTGTTATTAAAGTCTCTGCCCTTTTACTCAGGGCTTCTATAGCTAACTGCCCTCTGTGCATATTTCCTTCATCTTTCTCTGTGGCAGATGTGGCCCCCATCCCCTTGGAAAAATTTCCTTCCAAGGGTATAGCCCCCCCTGGAATATTCAGTAGGTTGAGAGGAAGGCCTCTTCGGAAGTCGGGATCAGTTGTCGTGGCCTGCTGGAGGGTGTGGTCTAGCAGGTGACCTAGGAGGCTGCTCCAGGAGCTGAGATACAGCAGTGGAAGGAGGGGAGGGAGGGAGGGAAGGAGGAAGGGAAGGAGGGGAGGGAGGGAGGGAAGGAGGGGAGGGAGGGAAGGAAGGAAGGAGGAGGGGAGGGAGGGAGGGAAGGAGGAAGGGAAGGAGGGGAGGGAGGGAGGGAGGGAAGGAGGAAGGGAAGGAGGGAGGGAGGGAAGGAGGAAGGGAAGGAGGGAGGGAGGGAGGGAGGGAGGGAGGGAGTACTCCATGGCTATGAGATAAAATCTGGGTGAGGCCTGGGTATGAAGCTGAGAGAGGCACGTAAGTAATATCTGAAGTCTTCATTACCCTATTACACACACACTCACTGGTTCTGGTAGGTGCTGATTGTGATGTGCGTAGAGTGGGAAGCGTGTGCGGGTGTGTCTGCCTGATGGACTGTGCCTCTGGGAAAGTACAGCAGATCTCCCGCCTGCAGTATACACAAACACAACGCTACAGCTACAGTCAGCAGAGTCTCTGGGAGCAGCAATTAACGAGGAGTAGGATACAGCGTATCTTAGTACCTGTAGCCAGTCCATGTACAAGTCTACTATTGATAAATATGCTCACTTATCTTACAATGATACCTACAAACCTTATGTCAGGCTCTCACCTTCATGGGGGAGGGGGGAGGGGGGAGGGGGGGGGGGGGGGGCTGGGAGACAAGACTAGTACCTCTACTACATATCTCACTTGCCTCGCACATACCTCCAACACAAAGTCGTGAGTGGGATTCCCAATCTCCTCCTGAGAGAGGTCCTGGCTACAGGTCTGGGGCAGCTCCACCGGAGGGCAGTACAGACGCCAGTGCTTGCAGCCTTCCAGCTGGAGAATAAACACCTGAGAGGGAGAGAATGCTGCTGAATTAGTGACTAAAAAAAGGATCCTACTAAAAGACCTCAGTAGTTAATCCCTAACCCTGGCATACCTCAACATCATCGTAATGTGGAGCAAGTCCCTGAGACCCAGCTGGAGTGATGTAGACATTCGAGCCAACCAAACAGCCAAAGTAGCTCTCCAGGTGACTCAGCACCCTCCAAAGGATATCCTGAGGCAATAGGGGAAAGTGGGGCTGTGATTAAGTACCTGTAGATTAGCCTATCCTCACTGGCCAGTCCTCTTATGAAGTCTGAAATCAGTATCCTGCCATGAAGGAGTGGGTGGTTGAGTAAATGATACGGATTATACCGGACGTGTGTCCTAGTCAATAGCTAGCTTCCCACAATTTTATGGTGTACTCTGACCATTTGACTGACATTATAAAAATCACTCTACTGAAATTTAGTTTCCTGCTGATAAATGTATTCACTATTTTGCCTAAGACAATTATTCTGTAAAGATAGAGCTAATCACCCGATCACCATTTGTGGCAGATTAGTTGACACAAACCACATGGACCACAATCTTGTACAGACATTCACATCCCGTACCTTGAACTGCTGAGGCTGGTGGAACTGAAAGGTTGCCTTCTTCTTGTTCCACAACCTCCTCAGTCTTGTGGGCATCAGTCTCCCATCTCGGTTTAGCGACTGGCGCTGGTGACCGACATAGCGACAGACGTTCACGTGAGTATCAAACAAAATGGAATGTTTGTCCACAATTTGATGCAGGTCCGCGAGAGAGAATAGAGTAGAAAAAGAACTTTCGGTTCTTCTTTTCAGGAGGAGTGGTTTCTTCTCCCAGTAGTCTGCAAAGAAGACCTCTGGGGCAATAGGGTCTATTAGCGATTGGAAGAGCTCTGCAGGGCTGGACAATGTCAGCCCGATGTCAATATTACTGTCTTCAGAAGGGGTTAACTGATCACACAGAGAAGTAGATGAACCACATCTTCCATTCTGAGTTTGCTGCAGGACGTTGCTTGTCTTCTGTTGTTGCATTCTGATTTTTCGAAGCAGCTTTCGTTTTCTGATGGGGAAGGTAATTTTTGGCACCGGTTTTCCCGGTTTCCTAAACCTTTTCCTCTTCAGAGTAGAAGACATTGTCAAAAGATGTCTCGGCTCTTGTCCACGTGGTTGCAGGATACTGCAGTTATACGGAAGTATACAAATAGGTGCGCCTTTAATAGAAAAGAGCTCGTTTTGGTTTCTGGTTGATACCGAAGTACTTGGTGTGATGGACCTCAGTAATCCCGAACCTCAGGCTGTTCCGAGTCTTTCTATAAACCTGTCACAGTTTCCTCTGGTTGTTCTCCTAAAAATACTATCTTTTCTCTCTCTTGAGAATGTGCTCCAATTGGAACGACAGTGCCGACACCTGCACCACGCCGTTTCGGCTTACCTGACTACCTTAAAGACCTTTCATGAAAGAATTTTGGAAGATCAGTTCTGGCGGTTTGACCCTCATATTGTGAGCAAACCCTCAGATTCACAACTTGCCTCTCTTCTTTGTCGCTGCCCCAGCGTTACCAAGTTAGTCTTCCTCCACCCTTCCGATGAGCCCGGAAAAGCAGGAGTAGATCAGCATTTGCTTTCGATTTTAATAGCCCACAAGAACATCACAGAGGTCGAATATTGCAGTAGCCTGCCAGTAGCTGAGACTGTCTTTGAGTTTCTGCCTTTGGTCACCATCACCACCTGCACGTTGAGCGCTCAAGGAAAGGCTGCAGTTTTCTCTCTCCCTAGTGGGTGCAGAATCAAAGTGCTACGTCTTCACAGAGTTGTACTCGTGGGTGGCATACCAAGCCTTCCCGTGGTCGAGGAAATCAAACTCTCCAACGTAAAACTCACAGAGTCATCAAAGGCTTCTCAACAATCTCTGGAGTTTCCACGACTACAATCGTTCTCTTTCTTCGGTTCGCCACCGGCCCCTTCCTGCTTCACTCAGCTGCTGGTGGCACTTACCAAGTGCCCTCTCTTGACCTCCCTCAAGCTGGGCTTGAGTGCCTTTGATGGCGTTGAAGATCTGCTTCAAGAGGAGGGGTTGTCGCAGCTTAGCGTCTTTGAGCTGCGATCTATTGGGCTGTACACAGCTACCTTCCAGCAGTACAGATTTGCCGGTACTGTGGCAGAGTTATGCACTAAGAATGCTAGCTCAGTAGAGCACCTCAGCCTGCCGTCAAGCATACTAACAAAGCAGTTCTTTAGACACTTTATCGATAACAATATCTTCCTCCCGAAACTGAAGCGGCTGGATGTTAATGGAATCGCAGATACAAAGCTCTTTCTAGCTCCAGGCAATCTAGTCGAGAGCCGCTACTACCGAGACTTCCTGAGGCTCTGCCCACAAATGGCTTCCCTTTCACTCCACTGTTTCTCCGGCTCGCTCACGTCCCTGGCCCTCCCTATGACCCTGACGGAGGTCACCCTCCCCTGGGATAACCGGTTGAACCTGAATGAACAGCGGGATTCTGTTCACAGCGTGCTAGCCGCCGTCCCCGGACTTCAGAAGTTATCGATTGCCGGGGTCGAAGAAGTGGAAGGAATTGTATTGGAAGGCACAGAGATATTCAGATCGGTTGAGGCACCTGAGTTGAAAATCAGTAGTGATAGCCTCCTGGAATTCACAGTTAGCAATGCATGCATCAAACTGATTGACCTGAAAGGCTGCGCAAAGCTATCAGCATTCGCTCTCCACTGCTGTCCCATTCTGAAATCGCTAATCCTACCCGCTGACCCCCTAAAGCGTATTTACATCTATGACAGCTGTCGACCGTACGTGAAGAACTTCATCAAAGATTTCGTCTCCCAAAGAGAGTGCTCCGACCCGTGCCACCTCCACATCCAGCTCCACTCTGTGAGAAGGGTTACGGACATGACCGAGCCACCGGAAGAGTGGGGCAAGTGGTTGCTGGTTTACGTCACTAGTGTGTTAGCCTCTGTTGCAAACCGTGTAGACTACTTTGTAGTACGTAAACTTAAACTGTGGGAGCTGGAACACAACTCTGGGGAGCCGATGTTCCCCTGCACCGAGTTTCACCCCGAGGCCTATCGGTTCAGGAGGTCTGAAATGGAGATTGAGTCAGTAAACGAACATCGAAGCCTTGCCTTAGCGGGTGTAAGAAGATGGTTGAATTGCCTCTCAAATCTAAAGCAGTTTGTATTTCAGAGTGCTCAACTGGGTTTTCCACAAGCCTCACCATGTGACTTTACGGCTCACTACTATAGTGAGGACTACGGCTGTTATACGAATATCCCGTGGGTGACAAACATCAACCAATCCTTCCTACTATCCCAGCCATCTTCCCCTCCCAATTCTGACAGTGAACTCCGACCACTTAACGTTCCCCGACTAGATGTGTCTACCTCCCAGTGCTACGCCACCCTTGCCACTCCTCCTCCACCTACCAAAGGCGTGACTGCTTCCGGTTCTGAAAAGGAGCCTCCAAAACTGAACCGACCACTTGTAGTGATCAGTGTCATGGAGTTTGTGCATAATATCCACACCCTGTTTTATCCTTCATGAAATGTGTACATTGGAGGTGCTCAATTTCTTAAATCAGTCAACTGTACATGTAAAGGGGAGGATGTGACAAGATTAAGAGGGAGGGTCAGTGATAACTAGAACTAGAAGAAGGGAACCAGCTGATTTTTGAGGGTGAATGATTATAAAGACTAGGGGTGGAGTCAGAGGTATAAAACTAAAATTAGAGCAAGGGAAAAGTAAAAAAAAAAGAGAAAGAAAAGTGAGGCTGGAACTCCCATCATGACCTATAGCTCAGCTTAACGATGGGGGTGGTCCTCGAAGCAGCAGGTCTCTGTTCCTTGGGCTTGGAAATGGCTGATCCACAGACACACAGCTGGATGCCTATGTAGGACGGGACATCTAGCTTTGCCTGTGTGTGTGTGTGAGGAAATAGTGTTCTCAGCATTCAAGTGAACAGACTGCTACTGGTGTAGCGTACATACCTGCTTATAAGCCAGCTCAAACCTCCCAATATCACAGTCCTTGTCTTCACGTCGATCTAACACCACTGAGCAAAGAGTAGACAATGAATATCACTTTTTTTTTAGGGGCAGCAAAGCCTTATTACTCAAGGAATTTTAAGGTACCTTAAATAGTAAAGCTAACTGTCTCCTATTCAATTTCACCGAATGTGAAGTAACGAGAAATTTAATTATTAATAGTTACTTAACTATCGATTTCGCTGCATTCAGCCATCCCATCAAAATTCAGTACTCAAAAACGATGACGTTCAAGGCCTAGGCTGACAAGGATGCCTAAGCTAGCTATAAATATTATAGTTGCACAGATAACCATCATCAGCTAGGGGTGGGGTCAGTATGTAATTATTAATTAATTATTGCTAATGTAGTCATGTGAGGATCACATTTTGGGCCGAGTCCCTCGGCCCACATGAAGACATTTTGGTGAAACTGTATTGGTACCTTTTATGGTGTCCTGCATGACCTTCCTGCACAGCCGGGAGGTGACAGAGGTGCTGGCCTCCATCGTGGGACTGCAGTTGATCTCAATCTGAGAGACGGAGGGAGAGAAGGGCTTCAACAGCTGCCATAGCATACACTGTAGTAGAGCATCAAAAATTTAGGGTGGCTAATTTCTTGGATACAGACTACAGTGGTCAGAAGTATTGATGGTGTGGGCAAAGATCCTCCACAGTCCACACACACAAGACTCACCAGCCAGGGCTTGAGGTCTCTCTCACTGATCATGAAGTCTGCTCCGTACAGCTCAAAGGAGTTCTGCGGAAGAACCGTTCTTGCTAAATTAGGTCTCAGTAATTGCACCAGAACTAGCATCCAGGAATTGCAATGGACCAGTGCTCCAGTAAGTGTTTATATATTATACACCATTACCAAAACCTCTGGCTAGAATACAGTATAACGTGAATGTAATGATGACTAAATGTTTCATAGACACGAGTGTGCAAATTAATACATCCTTTTTCAACGTATGCCATTCAGAATCTGTGCAAATGCTATCCATTTTATGAGCTTGGAGCCAAGCTATACTGCATATACAGATGCTCCCCGTACACAGTTTGTAGTGACGAGCAGTCCCACCCTTTGTCTGACCTTCCTGTACTCTATGGCATCCTGAGTGACCTGCAACACGTGAATGAGGGCCTGCCTCATGCCGGGGTAGATCACCGAGTCCCACTTGTCCCCAACACCCAGTGAACTGGAGGGAATCACGAGGTGGACAAGGACATGAAGTTTCAATACCCTCGTACCCAGGCTTTCCTCCAATTTTTCTCCTCAGCTTCAAGTCTGGGTACAAGGATCGCTACGTGTAAATTCCATGCCAGACTCATGCAGGTACAAAAGAAAGGGCTCAGAACCAGAGTGGTCTAACCCACAATCTCCCTCTCCTAACTTAAAATGTCCCTCAGGAGCTGCTGAAAAGTAAGAATTTCAAAATTTTGGTCATTACCTTATAGGGCATGTATTTTTTTTATGCAATTCATGCAATTTTCAGTACTTAATTTTTGTACCTGAGATGCTCCTGGAAGGTGTCATTGTCCCACATATTGTCTTGGGGCAGTTGGTCGGAGCGCGTGCTACTGTTCTCGTAATTCTTTTGGATGCTATTGTTGCATAAATGAATTTTCCTGTAGATGTGTGTGCGTGTATGTGTGTGTGTGAGTGCGTGTGTGCGCGTGTGTGTGTGTGTGTATGAGTGTTTGTGGAGGAGAGAAGAGACAATGAGGCAGGGTATAACGGGGGTATGGGTCTTCAATCCAAAGAACAGAATTCCTCTCATCCCATAATCTAGTGAAGGGCTCTCACCCCAAACGTGCAGCATTCATACACTGAGACAAGCTGGGACAACTATGTCCACAGGCTTCAAGCATATTGATACAAGGACCTTACACAGTGATATATCTCTTGCAATCATACACTCAAGAGCTTATGAGCGCTCTCTAAGCTTCCACTGACACATACAGTGTAGTGCTGTATGCTATTATGGTGCTACTCACTCGTCCAAGTCCTCCAGGGAGTACTCCTGCGTTGAGAACCTGAGGTAGCAGTCCTGTGAGAAGAGTGGCATCATACAATCATAGTGTCCTCCCATGATACGAGGCCACAAAGTCTACTCCTAAACTCATATTATGTGAGCAGAGATCCAGATGTAAAGAACCATGACCCAGGGATGGCTGAAACTATGATTATTGGAAATGATGCACATGCACTGAAGCAAAGCGCCAAAGAGGCCTAGCATGAACATTGGCCTTCAAATAGGTATATTTTCTCATATACCTGAGATTGAGCTGTGCCTCCCCATGGGCACTGGGTGGGGAGGCCTTATCTACCAAGAATGGACAACATGCCCTATTCCTGTGAATAAAACTGACAAAATGATAGCCAATAAAAGCTAGCTGGGGAAGGGAAGTCTGGGCACAAATCTGAACTCTACAGTATGTTAATTCTCTGAATACCTTGTACATCCACATGGTGAGAGGATTCCAGTCCGTGACCAGGAACCACTGCCGGATATCAAACTTGGTGGAGTGGATCAGCAGTGGTCGCTCTAGTGGGACGGAGGTCAGGGGACGGGGACTAGAATATTACAGGAAGCTAGGGTTTCATTTCCAAGATAAATTGTCTCTGACAAGCACACGGATATTGACACCACTGTTATAACTAGTAAGATGCTGGTAATCAGCGAGGGGCGAGCCTGATAGAGCGTGGTGCGTCCACTCAAATGAATGATACACATTCAGGACTAAAACTTTACCCACCGGTAGGTACATGTAGCTAGTAGTCTCGGGTACCCAGACGGGTCTGGGTACCCGAGACTAGGTAGCTAGGTTCATAGCGCTATCTGTAGTTACCTAACCTTTATCCCCAGTGCTTGTACTATAGCGGGAACGCTCTAGCCATCCTGATGTGCAGTTGTGCGCTCGTTCCAGGAACAATTCCATTTAACGCACATCACCGACAGGTTTAAAAGACTAAATTTTGCCAACATCTGACGGGAAGTCAAGGTGGCGCGTTCGTTTCAGACTGGGGTCGGAACGTGGCCTCCCCATTAATCGGGTCGCGGGTTCGAATGCCGCCCGCGTACATATCTGATTCTTGACTTTCTAAGCCTACAGCCAATATGCCGGTAACTTTCTTCTCCGGAAGAACTCCGAAGCTAAAAGGATGACTGGGTACGTCACAGCAGCGGCTCCTGTGATTCCCAGCCATCGCCTATCCAGCGCTCCGGGTGTCTAACACTCCAGGAGGGATGGGAGGCTCCCTAGGCTTTTGCTCTTATTTTTTTCTTCTCAAGTTTCTTTTTTTTTTCCTCTCCAAGATTTTTTTTCTCCTTCTTTTCCTCCAAGTTAAGTTGTTCTCTTTATAGAAATACCACAAAAATAATTTTACAAATTTAATTTGAATTTTATAGCTAACATTTAATCTATCAGTACTAAGCCTGGGAAGAACTGTTTGACCGACCAGGAGCTATAGGCTTATTTTTTCTTCTCTAAAGTCTGACAGGCTGATGGCTACTGAATTATTCAGTAGCTATATACCGACAGCCAAGTCATTAGGAAATGCACACTTGCAGTATAAGCCCTTGTAGTGGGTTTGATGAGCTCATGATACGTTTATCCTTAACTTCTCAGCCAAGAAATAAAACCTCACACCCAGGCCATTTATTATGAAAGAGCTGGGCACGAGACAGGAATACACACACAGGTAAATATCCCACATTCATTCCATCTGCCCTGCCATCAGAGCCAGCCCACCACACTTTCACCTTCCCCTTGGTCTCTTGCTAATACAATTCTTTTCCTTGGGAGTTTTCAATAACTAGCTGTCACAGGAATATGACATAGATCTGGTGGAGGGATGTCCGATCCTAGAATGTGCTTTAGAGCTGCTAAAAATTCAGAACTTTGGTTATGTGGTTTTGTGCGACTACCGTTTTACATTATTTATGGTTAAAGAGTGTATGGATCCTGTGACATTATGTTGCCAGTGATGCTCCCGATCCTGCATGCCCTGTCTTCATCTTGAGGTTTGTGCTGCTCTTCTCTCTTGTTGGTGCTCTCTCTCTCCTCCAGGCCAGGGTACCTGCTACACTTCTCTCCCACTGGCACTCACTCTCCTGTTGGGCGTCTGGCCTTCATCTCCTCTGCAGTATTTATTTCAGGAGCTTTAGCCCCAATTTTCAAATTTCTCCACTAAGCAGCCAGCTAATTTCTAAGACTGGGTACCTGCTATCCTTCACTCTCGTTGGCGCTCCTTATCCCGTTGGTGCCTGGCTTCTCTCTCCTCCAGGATGCCAGCTCCCCTTCTCTCTCACTACAGGTTCCTCTCCCGTTGAGGCCTTGCCTCTCTCTCTCTTTCGGGGTACCTGCTATCCTTCTCTCTTCTTGGCCCTTTCTATCCTATTAGCGCCTGACCTTTCTCTTCCACTGGGGCCTCGCATCTGGGGTCTCCGAATACTACGTTGTCGCCTAGCACGTATACCCTAGCTGTGATAGTATCTTCTGCTGTCCACTCTTCTTTCTTGCTGTCAGTTAGCCATCAAGAGGGTTAGCACAATCGAAGTCAAGTGCTAGAGTGCAGGTAAACTTGAATACGCACATGAGCTCAACATGCGAACTGTTGTCGGATATTTGGAGCATAAGCGCATATGCGGTATGGTGGACGTACAGACATACGTACGCACCATAAAATTGTTCCACCATACACGCTAGTGTGGGGCTCGGCTCAGGCTCGCCCCAATTATAATATCCTAAATTCTCAACAAAAGAAGTACCTAGAGTGGAGCTTTGCCTAAGTAGGTCCTACACATTATAGAGTCTTTCCCTCGTCTCGTTCCCAAGCTCTACTTAGCCTCATTCCCAAGTTCCACTCCCCATGTTCACTCACCTATGTACTTCTGAATGACCCACTTGCCCTCTGTGCAGTGCACGTGGGAATTGACCAGCTCCAGGATGTCCGATAGATGGGACATACACACCACACCTGCAGACAGACAGACAGACAGACAGACAGACAGAATTGGGGATGAGATAGCAATAGGCAAAACTAACAACCCATTATATCCCTCACCTCTTCCCCTGGACATGGCACCTGGCTTCACAATCCAGATATTGCGAATTCCGTCCATGTGCAACTGGGGGAAGCGAGACTCCATCTAGAAGGCAGTAAAGTAAATGGTAAGCACAAATATCGCCCAGAGGACTGGCTGGTATGACATGACTGACCTCTTCCAGGATATCGTTAGCTCTCATCACCAGCTGGTAGCGACACATAACTAGGCAGTTTTTACTACATAGGGAATTGAAAAAGATTTCGTTAGGAATATATTCTGTAGTTGTATGAGAGATTGTTTTGACTCACTCTCTAGTGGTGTAGAAGTGTTGAAGGAGAGTACTCCATTCTGTTTCTGTCAGCTTGGGCGCCTGGGAACGGGGGGGGGGGGAGGAGGGGTCAGTAAGGTAGAAATGCAGGCATGTACAAAATCTTTTCTTTTCTATACAGAATGACCTCTGAATAGTAAGTATTGTGTCCACACACACATACACACACGCACACACACCTCCATGAACTGCGACCCCTCAATATCATCATGCTCAGAGCAGCAGAGGTAAGCCTCACACGCCCTCAGGGCCAGCTCTAGTGCCTCCTCGGGAATGGGAGGGTGGAGCTGGGAGAAAGATGGACGTGACTGGACGGACGCCGCCCTGGAGGGAGGCCGACTGCTTTGCTTGGAACTGGGTCTGCTGACGGACGAGGAGACTCTGGAAAGTCCTGCACACAGGGAGGGAGGGAATGTTACTAACTTAGTCTTTTTTCACGATGCCCTGCCCAGAAAAATTAGGAGGAAGGAAATGATAGCCTAGTTGCTAAGCTTTCCCTTCACCTTTTCGTCGTTCCATACAGTAAGCGACGAAAAAGTGGGAGGGAGAGACTGAGAATGAGGCTGGCTAGAACCTGAATGCCCAGGCCTCCCACAAGCAGATTTTATCTCGTAGCTATGGAGAGAAAGACTTTCATTTCATGGCTATGAGTAGCCTCATACCCAGGCCACACCCCCCTCGAGAGAGTGCACTCTTTCGAGGATGAAGCTAGGCTATGAGATAAAGTATCTGTAGAAGCTAAGATGGGGGGCTTCTGAGAATAATAGTTGCAAATGTGAGAAATGAAGTTCAGGAAACAAGCTACTGCAGAAGTTACCAGTATCAGTGCTTTTCTCCTCTCCTGCTCTCCTCTGAGCCCCACTTCTTTCTCCCGTTCCTTTATCAGCCCCTCCCCCCTCTCCATGGCTGCCAATGCCACTCCCACCATCGCCGTTTTTCTGATCAAGGGCTGAGTTGGTAGAAGACTGTCCAGCTGCACTGTAGCAGTAGGAGTAACTGGCTGGGGTTGCAAACTGTTCCTGCACCAGCTTTAGGAGGCATAGGGCAGCTGTGAAGCGGTAGTCATCTGTGTGTGTGTGTGTGTGTGTATGTGTGTGTGTGTGTGTGTATGTGTGTGTGTGTGTGCATGCATGTATATAAGAAGGGAGATGTGATTATTCATGTATGTATGCATGCATGTATGTATGTCTGTATGTATGTGTGTATGTATGTATGTATGTATGTATGTAGGTATGTATGTTTGTGTGTATGCATGCAAGTTGGAACAGGGTCCCCTCACCTACGAAGGTGTCCTTCTCCTCAACACAGCCAAGCCGGTAGCAGCGAGGAAAGAAAGTATTGGGGTCAGTGTCACCGTACCACAGCAGGTTGTGAAGGTTGCTGCATAGCCCCACCTGAGAGAGAGAGAGAGAGAGAGGGAGAGAGAGAGAGAGAGAGGGAGAGAAGGGAAAGACAATGTACTTGAATAAACACACAGAGCGTCTATTTAAGGTACTATTATATCACAAAGGAATATTTTGCGACAACACAAGTGATTTACTGCAGCGCAATGATGGCTTAGGAATGGGAGTATGGGAATGGGACCCACCCACCTTGGTCGTGAAGGAGGAGGCCTTGGCAAAGTGGTTGACGATGGTGCTGCTGTGGAGGGTACGGTAGAGAGCCTCGTCCCTCTTCAAGGCCCACACAAAGTTAGGGGCACTGTTCCTCACTCCACGAGACTGTGTGTGTGTGTGTGTGTGTGTGTGTGTGAACAAACGATGGCACCTTAGTACTTTAACTCAGTTGTAATGGAAGAAACATCAAATCTCACGCGCATATGGACAGTGACAGGACTATTTGTTAATATTACATCATCACTGCAGCCTCAGGCTCTTGGGCAATAATCAACACTGAACAGTGTTCTGGCCAGGTACGACTGATCATGAGAAACAGGATAAAAGTTGTGATATCGAGAGCACCACAAGGCGAAATAAAGCTAAAATTTCCAGTAAAGGGCCAAAATAGCAAAAATGGTCTTTGTGGTGCTGGGGACTATGAATGCATGTACACGCATGCACTAGTCATATGTACCTGCCTCTATGTGATACCACCTATACAAGCATGCAGTGCTCCTCAAACTACCTCAAAACCAGGCCATCAGCCCCACCTCGCCAAAGATGGGAGATCTTTAATAGGCTGCCAGTAGAGACAGCTGGTCTCCACTGTAGTTAGGCCCCAGTTTTATCATCACTACCTACCAGCATGTAGTACTCTTCCTCATCGCTGTAGTTGTCCCCGCTATCCTGGTCCTCGGGCTCTCCCACATCCGAGTCATCGTCACTGCTACTCCTCCAGCCGGGGGATAAGCTGTTGGAGGGTTGCCTGAGAGTTCGGGAAGATGATGTCATCACGACATAACTTTAGAGGGTACTCCTTGTGTATAGGTATGCAGTTCATGATCTCATTAAGACTATGCGACTTCCTCAAATACACTATTAGGATGTTGGCTAGATAAATGAACAACGTCTGACGATTTTCTCCACCTTCCACACTATGGAGGTTCAGCACTACCAACAGCCCATGTAGCACAGCTACATAAGTATATACGCACTTACCACTCACCACAAACAATTTTACAGCTGTAAACTGTGTCAGTGAGAAGTTACAAAATTAGCATTTGCTTATGGCCAATACAAACGTATTGATCATTATGATAATTCTACAGTAGACCTTGAAAACACAACAGCATACATGTATATGCATGCATGCATGGGTAATTTATCTCTATGGTGTACCTGGTCTTCTGTTTCTGGCTCTGTTCCTTGTTGGCACAGCCCTTATTGGGTTGGGAGCGCTTGTAATCCAGCTCCACCCAGCCCCTCTTCCTCAGGCAGCGACTTATCGTCGGGTAGCCACCCTGAACCAGAAATACCTTCTTGGCCTGCGGAGGAGAGTGAAGGAGTCGCCCTAATTAAGGCTTTGTGTTAATTGATAGCTAGCTAGCTAAACAGCAACTGCCTTTTTTTCTCTGCTAGTTTTTTTGATTAATATACAGGCCCAGCAGCTATGCTATATGCAGCTACACATCTAGTGTCTGCCGAGTTTAAGATTCTCTCCGTATAAATACGCTCATTTCTACAAGGAAGCCCCTAAGAATAAGACTTCTATATGCATATAAATATAAGTCCACTCATAACTACAGAATCACCTTTAGGTACAAGCCATACAGTCGCTCCATAAGCATGAACCCATCTCACTAGATATAATGCACATGTACATGCATGTAAATATCCCAAACCACTTCAGTGTATAATCTTATGAAAAGCATTGCACACTCACTTTTATAATCCTCTCTGCGACAACCCTGACCCTCTTCACCCTGTCACCATCGTTGAGATTCTTGAACCTCGCAGTCAAATAGAGTGGGACCCTGGTCTCCGGACTGCTCACCAAACTGTCGCCTTTCCCCTTGGTTGATTTCACGGGGGAGGGGGTGTTTGTACGAGTGGAGGCAGCAGACGAGTTGCTTTTTCTCCGGTGGTGTTTGCGAGGGGACTTCTGTGAGAGGGACTGTCGGGAGGGGCTGCAGAGGGGCAGGGAACTGGGTCTTTCGTCAGATTTGGAGCTGTGCGCAGGGGTTCGGGATTTACAGGGGGATTTTGGTGCTCTATCTTCGGTGTTTATTGGGCTGGCAGTGAGGTATTTGTGATCTAGGGCGTCATCTGTTTTGCTTTGCTCTGAATGTGAGCTTTGAGGGGTGTTCTCCTTCACCTCATCTCTGGCTGTAGGACTCTTTTCGGGGCAGGTGGTGGTGGGTGGGGCTTTTGGGAGGAGCCTAATCAGCCTCTTGGGACGGGAGAGCCGACAAGGAGGGGGCTTGTAGACCTCATCCATCTGAGAGGAAGGGGAGTGGTCCATGTAGGGCTGGACTCATATCATAATGCCATGTTTGTATCTATTACTGACATACAGGCAGACACACCAACATCTGCAGACAAACAGACCTAACTTGAGAGAGACAAACAGACATACAGACACACCACAGAGTGAGGATGGGGGACCCTGGGATTTTCTCCATCCCAATTCTGGGTAATTAAGTACTTTTCGGACCTCAGCAGCCACCAGAAGCAACCTTAAAGCTACTCCACATGCCACTTGGCAGGATCATGGGCCAACATATGTAACTACTAGCCTTGTTTCCCGTCTCCTCCGCAGTTGTTTATTTTTGCATTTTACACAGTGCAAAAAAGAGAATAAAGCTACGCAAAATCTACAATGGCTGGCGCCTGCAGACGTGCACGATGCTAGAGCTAGTGCTGACACCCACCACTTTCTGCCTCCTCTGAATGTGCATCTCTTGGCGGGAGAGGAAGTTCGAGCCAAGGCCCTGGGCAATCCTCTGGCTTCTCTCCGAAACGTGCGGCTTGAAGGTGTAGTGGGCGTAGGCCTCGGCCGTCCTCATGGCCGCCAGCTGGGCTGCCCTCGCCTGCACCTGCCATTTTTTGGAAGGCAAGGAACGGGTAATCTCTTATAGTCGTCTGTAGAATAATTTTGTAGTCACATCTGTAGCATTTGTGTACTCAAACAGTACCTAAGGGATAACCTTGTATCCACACCTCGCTTGCCAGATTTTATCTCACAGCTGCAGAGATATATTGTATTTTGCTGCTGCAAGATTAAATCTGGGCAAGGGAGGCCTGGGTATGAGGTTGCCCAAGGTGATTACCAACTCGTGTACTGATACTTGGAGGTAGAAAGTATACACCCTGTACTGTACCATCATTCTGCAATTATTGGTCTAAATAATCACCTCTGGCATTCTACTGGATCTCTCCTGTGCCAGCTTGAGGCTGAGGGCGTTCAACTTGGGTACAAAGGTCAGATTCTCCTGGTAGGCATTTTTCTTCCTCGATTCGGAGATGGTGGAGAGCCTGTGCACAACTGGGAGGCTGTTGCGGGTGTTCTTGGAGGCCAGCTTCAGGCTGTAGTCGTTCAGCTTGGGTCTGAAGGTCAGATCTTTCTCAAAGTCACACAGTAGCCTCCTTCGACAGGAGGAGTTGATCGAGTCTGGTGCCGAAGTTGAGGTAACCTGGATCGGAGGTAATACGTTTGGTTTACTGTGCTTATTTTGCACGGTACAAGCTAAACAAGTGCACACACACCTTCCCCTGGCTCCTTGAGTCAGAGTCCGGAACCAGTCTCAGTTGCCTCACTCCGGTCACTGATCCACAGCTGGTACACACGGGTGAGGACTCGCTACACCTAACCACGGCCCCTCCCTCACGCATGCTGGCTTCGCTCTGACTGCTGCAGATCAGTTTGGGCAGTTCGATCACTTCAAGGGGCACCACAGCCACACAGGAGCCACCAAAGGGAGGGCCGCCCAGTCCAATCTCTCGCTCTACAGCAGCCATCTTCAGGATCCTGATAATTAGAAACGTAGAGCTGACATAGAATAGCAAAAACTAGACTCGTACCCAGGCCTCCCCTCGCAGCTTTTTTTGCAGGCCGTGGAAAAAATTGTGACTTTTTCCACAGCTGTGAAAAATCTGCGAGGGGGGGGCCTGGGTATGAGGCTGAGATGGATCTTGGCAGTCGCATTATTCCAGTACGCTTATGCTGTATGTGAATAATGGGGGAGGATAAAAAAAGTACTGAAATTACAGTAAACAAGCATGTTCTTTTCTGTTTTCATGCACAAAAATGTACATCAAAGTAGCCTCGTTCCCAGTCTCCACTGCCAGCTTTTTTTCCCGCATGTAATAAAAAAAGCAAGAGCGTACGAAAAGAAGCTGGGAGTGGAGACTGGGAACGGGACTAACATCAAAGCTCATGTTCTTGTGTTTTTTTCCCCTCCATTATAATATTACATCATTTAATGGTAAAAGATCGTATTATTTTAGGACTGGTTTTACTTGCGAGATTCTAACTGTAAATTCATAGCCAGGTCGCAAAGTGCAATGAATAAACTATTGTGTGCAACTGCAATTATAAATGCAATTGTAGCCCTTTGTGTGGGCGTATCAAAGCCACTGCCAGTGGTAATGTTCTGTAGTAGCCACATACAGGTTATTGCCCTGTGGTTTGCCACAGAGCACTTGCACTGTGGTTACAAGCTGCACACACAAAGGAAGCCATTGTACTACAAATTCACACCACCTGGATTGTGATAGTGCACTTGTGCAATAACCAGAGTGCAATAACCAGAGCCCTCAGCTCTAATTGGTTATTGCACTCATGCACCATACAGCCCTTGCAACCTGCAGTGAATTTCAAATTTTCCAAAATATGTGGGGGGAGGGGGGGTGTATGCATGTATAATAATGTGTGTGTGCGTGTGTGTGTGTGCGTGTGTGGGATGGGGGTCCTGCTTTAGGAAACCTTGCATGTGAAAATGCATACTCTAGCCGTGCTAAAGTTCAAAAATGAAGGTGGGAGCCTAAGCATTCAGTATTCTGTTTTCATAGCATGTTGACAGGTAGAATAAAATGTAATCTGGCCACTGGAAATTAGCTGCCTGACTACCTGGAATATTTACACTTCACTTACAGTGGTTGGTAGCTGCACTCCTGTAGAGCTATTCCAATTTCTTCACCTCGGTATCATTCTCAAAGGGCCTTCAAGTTTTCCAAGCAAGCTCATCATTGGACATCAAGCTGCAAGGCTGGCCACACGCAGCAAAAAAAATGCAAGTTGCTATAGTAACGCTCGCGTGAATATCAAGTGACTTGACAACGAACACACCTCCACCCTTCCCTTGACCTCTCCACGTGATAAAGCCCTGGCTGCGAACTAACCGTCTAGAACCTAACCGTCTGTAAGTGCTACTGGAGACTTGAGAAAGAGTTCAAGAATTTAAGGTCTAGCTGCGAATGTTTGCCGCGTCCCTACTCCCCCGAAATTCGCTCCGGCTGGGTATCCGTGCCGCGACCCCCCGCATTCATCCGGGCTCTCAACAGTTCCATCGCTACCTACCAGCCGCGGTCAGCAGTTTACACACGTCCAACTGGGTTCTACAGCAAGGTTTCAAGAGATCCAGCGCAGACATGAGAGTGGCTATCATCGGTCAATCCGTCTTTGGCCAAGAGGTAAGAAACAAGGGAGTGGGCTGTTTGATAAACCCGCGATCTTTGTTGTGGTTTTTCATGTGTGTATTAAATTTCTGTATGTAATGTTGCAGCGGGGCCAGGAATCTATTATAGGCCAATGAGGCCGTACCGTAATCGTTCGAATTGCAGCGCCACAAGAAAAAATATTTGATGTCAGCTGGCGCTTTGATTTAGAACGGAAAAATACCCTTTATGGCTCAGTGACACTTATTTCACACATGTGGATGTATTACCGTATGGCCGGAAAATTTGGCGGGAATTTAATTTGGCAGATTGGTCGTGAATTCAAGTAGGTGGATTTTAATTTGGCGGTTTGGTTTTCGCGAGCATTGACGTCACACAGCACGTAACCCGAATCTAAAAACGTACATGGACACCGAGTGTGGATGAAGAATTCTCATGTAAGCGAGAAAGTGGTACCACAAGGACCCATTTCGTACGCAGTAGCTACGCAGTTGCTCTCGCTTGAACTCGTGGAAACCACACCCCGAACATTACAATGACATCATGCAAAAATAGTGGCGGAATTTAATTTGGCGGATCGCTCACGAATCCGCCAATCCGCCAAATTAAATTCCCCACCAAATTTTCCGGCCATACAGTAATCTGTCATGAGTGTACCTGCATGGTTCATTGTGCGGATGAAAAGCAGCCCTCAAGATTATGAGCTGTAAATTGGAAGATAGCTTTTGCAGTTAGGCGGATATGTCTTTGTCACGGTACAAAATACTACGTTGACGAAAGGGTTAAATTTGTTCACGTGATAACGTAGCATCGTTAGACATTGTTGGGGCAAGAAATCACACGACTTCCGGGTCACGCCTACTCTGACATATTCGCCAAACTACTTGGTGGCAGCCAATCGTATGTTAGTGTACAGTGAGACTGTGAGCCAGTTGCTTTAGTGTGCTGATGAAAAGTGGCCTCAAGATCTTCCAATAGTAAAAAGAAAGGTTTTGTCATAGAGCTCTTGGTGGAAGCATAGATAGTAGAGTAGATTCTACTCTACTATCTATGGTGGAAGCTAATCACACGTTACATGGTGAGACTGTCACTGATATTAAGTGATTATGTGACTACTGTACAAGTGCCGGTCTTCTTTGGAAGGTCCTAGACTCACTCAGACTATCATCTCAAGTGCAGCTACATGTGTACCGCTCTATATAGTAGCAGTTCTTTCAAAAGAGCATAGAATGAAACAGCTTGTGCACAAACGCAATTGAATTCACACACGTCAGGGCGAAGACTGTCATTGCAATCCCATCATGTACAGTATGCATAGCCTTGTTCACTTCCTGTAAGACTTCCTGGTTTTTTTTTATCATCTGCCAGAGCTCACAGTATGGCTAGACCAGCTGAGCTTTATCCTTGGGTGTGTTGACTCCTTACCCTAGCTAGCTGATAGCATTTCCAAAGATTGCACTACTTTAGGCCAGTACCATACTTATGCTGTCCAGTGTCTAGCATCATTTTGCAGGCCATGCAGTCGGAGAAGTGACCTGGTAGCTACTGTTTACACATGCACAAGAATTTACGGAAAACGGTCAGTGAACGTATCTGTAAGCGAACTCAGTGGCATGGCAGTGAGTAGTACGGAGGCAGTATACTGGTATAGTGAGCTGGGAATAAATCTCTGGTTCTGATTTTCTACGACTGAAATGGCTATGTAACCGTCAAGAGTAGTAAAGGGACCTGTAATTTTCTATCCGCTAAGACTTTGGTATCTGTCTTGCTGCAAAAAATTCAGAAGCACCTCTCTCCTGACTAGCTATGGGTTGCTCAATTTTTAATTCTAGATCAGCTAGGCCTTCTGCTCCTCCCAGAGGCAAACTGGATCGAAGAATCCAATTTAACAGTCACTTTCTAGACACCTACGTAGCAAAAAAACATCAGTACCAGCTCGGCGCTCACCTTCATTTTTCACTTTTGTGACACAGATACATTAATGGATACATAACCGAACAATAAACCCATATACGTAGTACAATACCCCATGATTTCATGGAGTATTTTGCACATGTCCCAACAGTGGATACCAGGCCACTCTTCAGGGGGGAGTGGCCTTGGAACAAGGCTATTCAGAATCATGATTGCATTGTTCTGTTAGTGAGAATGCCTGCCCAATTTGGACGGCCCTGTTTCCTGTGTGTATGTTAGCTGACCACCAAATTGCATACCACCAACATACCATACTGTATTGTAGCCTCCTCCTGGTATGGGGGGGAAAAGGGGAGGGAATACGTATGGGAGGGCTATTCTTTAGGACTGAGCAGAGTAGGAGGAATAATAGAGAAGCAGATGTTCTCAGTCTTCACCATGCATAAGTATACGTAAATTACACACACACGCACACATACACACACAGGTTCTGGAGAAGTACAAGTCGATTGAGGCGGACCTGAATGTCCTGCCCTTCTGCACCCAATTCATTCCCATGGACGTCATCAACCACCCCAAGCACGGCTCCATCATCTACCACCCCTCCATCCTGCCCCGGCATCGAGGAGCCTCTGCCATCAACTGGTGAGACCAGGAGAAGAGAATGTCCAACTTTCTCTTAGCCAAAACTGTATTCCGTACTAGAATATTGGCTTCCGTACCCATTAGACCTTTATGGGATAATCTCTGATGTAATTAAGTGTGTGAATAGTCACAACCGCTCTGGGTATGAATACCTTATAAACACAACAAGCCCTACCTGGACTCCTGTAGTATTGAGTGATGACCTTTCAACCTCATATTGGTGGGATATGCATGTCCTTTTGACCTCAAGCAAAGGACTCTCTCAAACCAAATGCAGTTGACATGGCATATCAGAACCAGCTGGAAAGACTGTGACCAGTGGAGGACAGCCAATTAAATCGATTTACTGTGTGAAGGCTTATGCATGTAACTAACATAGCCTCGTACCCAGCCATCCCAGCTTTTTTTCGCACTGGAAGCAAAAAAAGCTGGGACGGCTGGGTACGAGGCTATAACTAACATGCAGTTTACGGATGAAAGTTAGCTATTTGGGAGGTTTTTACTGCTACTAAAAGAAGTGTAACCTGAGGCAGCTGTTGACTTTCCGTGCTCATACTGTATCTCCATCACACCCTTCCTGAAACTAAGTTGTTCCTGTATGTAGCTGTCATCGTCTTTAGAAGTTACTCTGAAAGCTGAGCCCTTTGAATAGCGGTAGCACTAATACAGAAAAACCTTTACTTTTCTCTAGCCGCTTGTCATGTGGCTAGCTAATCATTTAGCAACCTTGATTGCTAAAGGTCAACCTTCGACGACCTCCTCTGGACTGTCACTGTGATACTTGGCTAACACATCCCTCTTTCCTTCCTTCTTTCACCCCCCCTCCCCCGTCCCCCTCCTCCCCTTTTCTCTCTCTCTCTCTCCCTCACTCTCTCTCAGGACTCTAATGGAGGGTGATACGAAGGCAGGCTTCTCCGTGTTCTGGGCGGATGATGGTCTGGACACGGGTCCCGTCCTCCTGCAACGAGAATGTGACGTGGACATCAGTGACACTGTTGACACCCTCTACAGCAGGTTCCTCATGCCTGAGGGCATCAGGGCCATGGTGAGTGAGCGGTCATGTGACTCTAGGAAGGGTAGGCGTGGTCAGTGTGTGATGGGATGTGGTAATGTGTTGTATACGTTCACATGTGCTTGCCATGAACCAATAATTATTACAGGGTCTTTCTATGCGAGCGAAATATTTGAGCTACATGTATAGCCATCGTACATGTACATGTACATGTAGAAAGAAAGGCTCTCTAAATACCAACTTTAATCCGGAACGAAACTTTGCCAACGTTTTGACTAGATGCTCTAATCTTCTTCAAGGCGAAAATTTCTTTCCGAATTAAAGTTGGTATTTAGAGAGCCTTTCTTTCTTATGCAAGAGCCAACTGAGAAGACCCCTCTTCATACATGTATGTACATGTAGGCCTATATGCATACCCATATATGGACTTCACTGTAGCTAGCTGATCCCTGTCCCCCTCTCTCCCTCTCCTCCTCCGCCCTTCTCCCTAGGGTGATGCCGTGAGGCTGATAGAAGAGGGCCGCGCTCCTCGCGTCACCCAGTGGGAGGGAGGAGCCACCTACGACAAGATCTGGAAGAAGAAGGAGGTTGCTGAGGTATGCATGGCGTACGGTACCCTCCCTAACCCTCATAACTCACCCCCTCCCCTCTACACCTACACACACACACACGCACACACATGTTCACAGATCCAGTGGGACCAGTCCGCTCTAAAGCTACACAATTTCATCCGAGGGAATGATAAGCTACCGGGGGCGTGGTCAAAGATTGATGGCAAGGTGACAGCATGACCCCTTATCCCAGTCACTCTTAGTAATCATCAGAGAGCTAAATACACTGGGGGGTTATTTACTAGTCCAAATTAAAGATTCATACACATACACATACATGTGCATACAGCAAGTGACTTTCTATGGCTCACGCTTCATTGATGATCGCTGGCCGGTGATTGGGAGGGAGGTCGCCATCGAAGGACTGAAGAAGCCAGCCGTGGTCAACAACGATGGCATGTACATCTTTGGTGTTGACGGAAAGAAGGTATGACTGTGTTCATATGTATGCAACTGAAAGCTCAAAATAGGGTAGAGGAGTGGTATGTCCAGTTTTAGTGATTGATTGGCAGTGAAGTCTGCAAGCGTTTAGCTCATTATTTGCAAATTGTATGCCAAGTGCCTACTACAGCATACTGCATGATAAGCCTACACACAAGCATACCAACTCTCCCTCTCACTCTCCTCCCCTCCCCTCCCCTCCCCTCAGATTCTGGTGACCCAGCTGCAGTTGGAGGGTCAGATGATCCCGGCCAGCAAGTGGGGGAGGGTGGAGAAGGTGGAGAAGCTAGAGCTGACTGCGGAGGAGGTAGCCATGCAGGAGGCCGCCAGGACCATCTGGGGCTCCATCCTCAACTCCAGCACCGTCGACGAACAGACGGACTTCTTTAAGAGTGGAGCTGGCTCCATGGACGTTACTAGGTGTGTGTGTGTATTTGGGTATGTGTGTGTGTGTGTGTGTGTGTATGTGTGTATGTCTCTGTGTGTGTGAGTATAAGGAATTGTCTCCTGATGAGTGCAGAGTCACATGACTTGCTCCTATCACGCCACCTGCTATTCTCATGCCCCCCCTAGACTGGTGGAGGAGATTCGGGACAAGACGGGGGTCTCACTGGAGAACGATGAGGTCTACATGAACACCAGGTGAGCCAGCTTCTACCACTAGTCAATTTTTCATCACTCGACTCATGCCACTTTTAAGCAATGATATCACTGGGGTAACGTATATTTTTCTAATGTGAAGACTTGGTATCTGGCAGCATATTATTGGCACAGTCCAATTATTATACCAATTGGGTCATAGGGATGGGCTGATCGACCTCCATCATTGCTCCTTCTAGATTTGAAGAGTTTGTTCGTCTGGTAGTTCTGCGGAGCCGGGGAGGGGAGGAGGTGAAGTTTGAGTACGACGCTGCAGTCATCAAGGCCAACGGGATGGAGATCCAGTGTCCCCACCAGTGCTTCATCGGAGGAGAGTTTGTCGACTCCACTGACGGCAAGACCTACCAGACCATCAATCCCACCACTGAGGAGGTAGCTGCCCACTGGAGGCACAGAGCAGTGTCCTTATTATTCAAGGAATGGAGTACCACTGTCCTTATAATTATGTACTGCACGATTATGAATCTATAAGTGGTTTGAATTCCTTGAATAAGAAGGACACTTTTACTCCGTACTCCCATCTGTGTTGCTAATTAAAGCCCCTCAAAATGCATGTTCATGTTGGTCCCTGTTGGTCAAGAGCCTACCTTCATATTATTTGATGGAATCCAGTGTTTATTGGTGTACATGTACTTGTGTCTGTAGGGCATGCTTAACATGTCATTGTCTCCTTCCTGCCTCCATACACTTGCCAGCCTCTGTGCACCCTTTCTGCCTCTGGTGAAGAGGACGTGAAAAAGGCTGTTGCAGCTGCAAAGGTAACCTTGGCAACATACTCTGCATACCTATGCAGTGCACCTGCAATGACCTTTTCACCTTTGACCCTTGACCCCAGGAAGCCTTTGAGAAGGGTGAGTGGGGCAAGATGAATGCAAGAGACAGAGGAAAGATTATGTACAGGTTAGTGTGGTACATGACACTGTTACACGATTGAGACGTGCAGGCTCTGCTAGATAGGATTTTGTGTATGCACACTAGTCATCATGCACTGAATACTCTCCTCCATCATATCCTTACTCTAACTTTCTCCTCCCATCCCCCTTCCCCTCCCTGCTCCTCCCCTCCCCTCCAGGCTGGCAGACCTGATGGAGGCCCACAAGGAGGAGCTGGCGACACTGGAGAGTGTGGACTCCGGGGCAGTCTACACCCTGGCCCTCAAGACCCACGTCGGGTTCTCCATTGACACCTTCCGCTACTTTGCCGGGTGGTGTGACAAGATTCAGGTACATAGTATACTACTTTGTAACTCTACCACGATCCAGGTTGGTACATGTATCTGTATGCATGTACATAGACACTCTAGTTCTCACTCTTGATCTCTGGAAATATGGCTGCATAATCACAAATGGTGGACTGCAAAAATTGAAGTACCTATAAACAGCTTGAAATAGCAAAAAGGGAACTTGCCAGAAGACAGCTAGTGAAAATGCACCAGTTGATAGCTACTGTACTAAATCATCAGTACACTAGGAAAGGAGTCTCCAAGTATGAGTCACAGTTGTGACCACCACATTGCACATACATGTACATAATTAGTTTTGGGTGATGCCTAATTAGAGTGCCCCAACTGTACTTCCTGCCTAGCCCAACAGGAAATGTACTACACTAGTGATATCATGGCATGACATGAATTTCCCCCCAAAAAATTGTGTTCATGAACATTATAGCCGCGTTCCCAGGCTCCACTCCCCTGCTTTTCTCGCACCGTGTAGAAAAATGAGAGCAAGTCCTGATCCATTTCATCACCTGTTACATGACGTGGGTGCGTGGGTTTGTTGATTGGATTACGCGTGACGTTTTCCATTGTGCACTAGCACTGTAGAGCGATCGTGACTAAACTGTAACAGACCAAAGAAACAAGCTGCAGATTGAAGATCCAGCTGCCCATTGGATGTGAGAACAGGACAACCTGTACTGAGTACAGTAGTCTGAGCCTGATGTGTACATTCTGTGGCATTTTTTTGTTAGGTAAACATAATGGTACAGCTTTGATGCATATACAGTTATTAGCTATTACATAACAGTATCACTGTTGTGCTTGTGCAAAAGAATTGCAATCAACCACTGAAGGAAGCAAACACTGTGAGCATCAGGCTTTCTGAGTGTATAGTTCAATCAGCTTGATTTGAATATCTTCACCTGAATCATAAGAGTTGCTTCGGCAAGCCCTCAGTTCTATGGCATCAGTTGTTGGCTGACTGAGCTCCTTGCAGAACCAGGGTGGAGAGTTGAAGGTACAGCAGGAGCTGGTGGGGCCACAACCACTGCCATCCCAGAGAGGGTCCTCAGTATACACTTCTTTGCTATTGCTAACATAAGCGCGAGTTCCTGAATCACAGAAGTAGTCATTCCCAACATAGTCAGGCACACAGCCAGTGCAGCTTTGACCGGTATTGGAGCAAGGACACCTGTATCTGTCATTCCTATCTTGTTCATCCTGTGCAGCTGCAAAGGTCCAGATGTGGTGTCTGTTGGGTTGGCTCCCATGGGTGAGGCTTACTCCATCAACTGGGTAGAGGCTATTAAGTGACCATTCATAGAAACCACCATTGAATGCCTCTGTATGTCCTTTCTGGTAGGCTATGACCCTCCTACACACCCTCTGGTACTGAATGCCATGCACAGGGTAAGTGACTGATGCACAGCTGTAAGTAGTGCCTGGTGAGCATCTCCTTGGCTCTGTGAACAGTCTGAAGCCACTGGGACACTGGTGGGTGGGGTCAGTCATGTTGAGGTAGGCCACCCTCCTCCACCCACCTGTGGATTGGATGGCAAGACATTTCTTACATTCCATGGGACAGTACTCTGTAGTGATGGTTCCATTTGGAGCCCACAGCTGGTAGTAGCCCGGTGGACTGGATGGGTGACTTGTGGCTATATCAGAACAGTTGTGTGCAAAACAGTAGTCTGTAGTGATGGTTCCATCTGGAGCACTCAGCTGGTAGTAGCCTGGTGGACTGGATGGGTCTCTCTTGGCTATTTCACTACATGATGCTGGGAGGTACTGTGGTGGGAGAGTGATGTTCCTCCCCATAGTGAGGGCCAGCTGGGCAGTCTCACTCCTCAGTGTCTCGAGGCCCTCCCCTACCTTCTGCTGCTCTGCTTCCAAGTCTCCCAGGGTATCTTGCACTGCTGCGAAGCTAGTATTTATTCTCTGTTTAATGCCAACCAGTTCACCTTTAATGGTGGCCAAGTTCACTCCAACAGCTGCAAAATTGGTGTCAGCATTCTGCTTTACATCGGACAGTTCCTCTTTAATCTGGGCAGTCTCACTCCTCAATGTCTCGAGGCCCTCCCCTACCTTCTGCTGCTCTGCTTCCAAGTCTCCCAGGGTATCTTGCACTGCTGCGAAGCTAGTATTTGTTCTCTGTTTAATGCCCACCAGCTCACCTTTAATGGTCGCTAAGTTCACTCCAACAGCTGCAAAATTGGTATCAGCATTCTGCTTTACATCGGACAGTTCCTCTTTGATCTGAGTGATGTTCCTTCCCACAGTGAGGGTCAGCTGGGCAGTCTCACGCCTCAGTGTCTTAAGACTTTTCCGTACCTTCTGCTGCCCTGCTTCCAACTCTCCCAGGGTATCTTGCACTGCATTAAAGCTAGTTTGAGTTTCCTGCTTTATGTTAGACAGTTTCTCTGTATTCTTTCCAACCTCTGCTTCCAGACTTGTTAACCGATTGTTGACTTGAGTTAGTTGTTCTTCAAACACACCAACAAATGCACACCTCCCATCCTGTTGAGTCAAGCGGGCAACACTCTTCACCAGACTTTCGATTTGATCCACCAACCTCTGATTCTCTGAGCTGCTGGTGGCCGTGGGCTGGTTACCTGGGTAGGCATGAAAAGTATTGAATAATTATGCTATAGTCAAGTAAAGAACAGCAACCCACACTCACCAGGTTCTGCTGTGGTCTGGCACTGCACCCTTCCCAGCAGCAGGAGAGCCAGGAACAGAGAACACTTCACAAACATCTTGTTGACTGCTCTTAACAAAGCTATCACTGTTAAAGAACTGGCTACTTACAATTGTCTATCTAGTACACAGATACCCACACAGCTTTGATAAGGACAATATTGTGATGTCATCTGACATATTGAAACAGCTCTTGATAGTGATAATACTGTGATAAGTGAGTGTTTACTTAGCTACATGTAACGTGTAACAGCCACTTGGAAGCCTCCTTATTTTGTTCTATGTAAAAGGAAACATATGACAGGTAGAGGAGGGGTTGAGGGGGGGGACTAGGCTATCAACCACTGAACAGTTGAAATTATTAGCCTCATTCCCAGGTTCCCCCCCCCCCCCAGCACTGCAAGCGACAAAAGCTGGGGCGAAGGCCTGGGAATTAGGAGGCTACTGAAATTCCGGATTAGGTAGCATTTGCTATTTCTTAGCGGTAGACTTCCTGATTGTAGCCCTAGTATCTCAGGAAATTTCTGTATTAAGAGTAAGAGCAGCGTATTGGTTAGTAGCCTTGTTCCCAGGCGCAGGGAACTAGGCTAATTGGTTAGTTACTAGTGGGTAAGTGATGTACAAGCCAGCCTTTGGGAATCTAAGTGTGATGGTGTGAGGCTACTTTGCAGATGGCCTCATTGTTGTGGCTCTTAGGTGTGAGAGGGTTACGTAAGGTGGAGGGAGGAATAGTTTTACCCATGTTCTATGCAGCCCAGACAGCCTTAACCTCGTACCCAGGCCTTCCATGCCCAGATTTTATCTCACAGCCGTGGAGAAAAAATCGGCGATTTTGCCGATTTTTTCTCCACGGCTGTGAGATAAAATCTGGGAGTGGAAGGCCTGGGTACGAGGTTAAGACAGCCTATGCCTGCAGCTGTTGGTACTGCTGTACAACTTCTTTCAAACAGGAAGTAGCCTTGTACCAGGCCAGAGAGCAAGGCTCAACAGGAAGTTGTTGCAAGTGGATCAATGTGTTGTTGAAAGTATGCTCTGTCTTGTTCCCAGGCCCCCCCCCCCCCCCCCCTCCCCGTTCCCATTTCACTTTAGCTAACTGTGGGCTTGGTATTTTTTTCTCGTGTGTGACTATAGATGTAGTACTAACGAAAGCCTGGGGACAAGGCTACTCTGTTGATGTATACATGTGCCACCATTACAATACTCCTTCCTCCTAAGCATCTTATCACCACATGGATTATCAATCAGGGGTCATTGACCTACATTTCTCTCTATCTCTGCTGAGTCAGCATGAAAGCTGCTGCCCCTCCCTGTGCAGGGCTCCACCATTCCCATCAACAACGCCAGGCCCAACACCAACCTCACCTTCACCAAGAGAGAGCCCATCGGGTGAGGGACACCACAGCCAGTAGCCAGCTCCAACTATAGTGGGCCAACCCAACTTTAAGACTCTGTATTTGTCTGATACCAGTTCTTACATACATGTACATGCATGTACACACACACACACAAATTAGTTCTATCCAATAATCACACTAAAGAAGTGTAATAACCATGGCAACCAAACTCCGCCCCTATCTCCACCTACCCTCCCTCTCAGCGTATGTGGTCTGGTGGTCCCCTGGAACTACCCCCTCATGATGCTGGCCTGGAAGATGGCCCCTTGCCTGGCAGCCGGCAACACAGTGATCATCAAACCAGCAGAGGTAAGGACAAGCTAAGAGGGAGGAGGGGGGAGGCATCAGCTACTGGTAGATTCTACCGGTGTCACATGTAATGGACAAACATCATTATACAGATAAAATGTGCCAAGATTTTTAAAAATTGCTGTGCACTTATATCTTTTGAGTCTTTTAGTTAGTACTGTACGTAGTCATGATGAAGTTAGCCAGAATGGAGTACGGTTTTGTGCATCTGGACTCTCCAGGTCACTCCCATGACTGCCATGAAGTTTTCTGAGCTTGCAGTGAAGGCAGGCTTTCCCAAAGGAGTCATCAACGTCCTCCCCGGCAAAGGTCAGTTGGCGGTCTCGCTGATGTCTAGGCCTCTAACTTGTGACACCTCCCCCTCCCTTTCTCTCCCCTCTCTCCATTCCCTCAGGGCGAATCGTTGGCCAAGGCCTGACGGACCACATGGATGTGCGCAAGCTTGGCTTCACCGGGTCCACTGGCGTTGGCAAGACCATTATGAAGAGGTACATGTGTGGGCATATACCAGGCAGTAGAGTTAAAATGTTTGTTAGTCCTCTTTACACCTGGGCAATGTCTCAAGTTTCATACACGATTTTTAGGTGGGGGTGGAAAGAATGATGCACATAGAGACACACACCCCTAAGGGGGCATGAGGGTATGCTCCCCCAGAAATTTGCATACTTTGAAGTTGCTTCTGGTGGCTTTTGGAGCCCTCAAAATACTGGAAATTAGCTACTAATAAACCACTGAGTATCAAAGAAATATAAACTTCAAATTCTGGGAGGGGGGGGGGTCCCAGCCCCCTCTCCTCTGTATATATGTAAAACCCTAAGTACTTTTGGGAACAGGTTAAATAATTTTATCTTATCCTCATCTCCCCCTTTCCCTCATCTCTTCCAGTGCTGCCGAGAGCAATGTCAAGAGGGTCTCTCTAGAACTCGGGGGGAAGTCTCCACTGATTATCTTTGGAGATTGCGATCTGGATAAGGCAGTCAGACAGGTTAGTCAGAGCAGACAGTGGGACAGGCAAGAGAGTTGAGATGGTAGCTGTACCCCTTTTCTGTAGGGTGCGGGAGCCGTGTTCTTCAATAAGGGAGAGAACTGCATCGCTGCTGGTGAGAGAGGTGTCAGCCACAAGAATGGATATTGCAGCTAGCGCTTTGCGTGATGTCAATTAATCTGAAACCCAAAATTTAATTTGCGTACCTTTCCTGCTTGTACAGGTCGATTGTTCGTGGAGAGATGTATTCATGATGAGTTCGTGGCTAGAATGGTAAGTTATTGACTCCTACGAATGTGGCTACATGCTGCATACCACGTTGTTTTTCTCTCCCTCCCTGTTTTCGTCACCAGGTGGAAGAGGTGAAGAAGATGAAGATTGGCGATCCTCTGGACAGATCAGTCAGCCATGGACCACAGAACCACAAGTCAGTTAGTTTATTTATGGAGTGTAGGGATCAATAAAGCAATAATCCCCAGTTTGGCCATACACTCTATCCTAAAAATGTGATCATAATGTATGCATGGATGCTTTTATGTGTAGTGGGCACTGACCGATTACTTCACTCCATTGTCAGTATATACATGTATTTGTGATAGCTTCAGTGACCCCTCCCCCTCCCCCTCCACCTCCCTCTCCCCTCCCCCTTCCACCTCTATACTCCTCAGGAGCCACCTTGATAAGTTGCTGGAGTACTGTGAGATGGGAGTGAAGGAGGGGGCCACTCTAGTGTACGGAGGAAAGAGGGTACCTATGAAGGGTGAGTGAAATGGTGCCTCACTGCAACTGCCCAACTTCTGTGCTCCATAGCTATGCTTGTCAATCTCTTGCGTGCACATACACACACACACACACACACACACACACACACTAGGCTACTTCATGGAGCCAACCATCTTCACTAATGTAGAGGATCACATGATGCTTGCTGAGGAGGAGTCTTTCGGCCCAGTCATGATCATCTCCATCTTCGAGACTGGGTAGGTAGCTGCACAGAGCTTACACACACACACACACACACACACACACACACACACATACGCACAGACTGGTACATGTACTTGTCTATCCCTAACGACCATTCTCACTCCTCCCCTCTAGGGACCTTGACGGAGTAATCCGAAGAGCAAATCACACCGAGTTCGGTCTAGCATCTGGTGTCTTCACCAAGGACATCGGCAAGGTACGCAGTGACCCACCCCCCAGCCCTTCTTCTGCTGATATTAATGGCTGATATTGATGCTAGCAGAGACGCCATGTTAACAGGTAATGCCATACCCTGCCTTCTGAGCAAGACCTAACTACTTATAGATTATAGCTGACATTTGAGTCCATGATGCAATATTAGTTGCCTGTAATACAATTGCACAATAATACTAAGTGATACACTGCTATAATAATATTATATTGACATTGTTACTTACGTGCATTTGATACTGAACCATGCCCCAGGCACTGCATGTGAGTGAAAAGCTTCAGGCGGGAACCGTCTTTATCAACACATACAACAAGACCGATGTCGCCGCTCCGTTTGGTGGCTTCAAGCAGTCAGGATTTGGCAAGGACCTTGGTAGGATATTCTCTATGCGCCGTAATTTGTTGATTGCATGGCAGCATGACTGTGCTCTCAAACTAACTTTGTTTATCGTGATGAAGTTGCGTATGTGAATTCGAAAACATGCTTCTCTCCCATTTCTACAGGAGAGGAAGCATTGCACGAATACCTCCGAACCAAGGTGGTCACCGTTGAGTACTAAAAAGCAGCAGAACAGTAACTTTCACCAGCTGAACAGTGTGCCATAGGCACTTCGTACATTTTGCCAAGGCTCTTCTTGTAAAAAAAAAAACCTGTTTGTTTTTTGTGGTAGGTCTGTACACACAGTTGAGAATGCCATTGTTATATACTTGCCTATTTTTATTGAAAATAGTATGAAATTTATTAACTAAAATCAATATCACTATTGCTATCAGAGTGGAGCTATTGGAGTTTGAACCTCTCGCATGCCAGACCCCTTCCTGGATGATCTGAATTATAGGTCCTATTCCCCTACAGTGGGGCTGTGGTGTGAACACAGTTGACACCCTCTATACGGAAGTTCATTATGCCTGCATGAGGGCATCAGGGCCACGGTGAGTGGTGGATGGGTGGGTGTGGCCAGGGTATGATGCGATAATTATAGTTCATGTGTATCGTACATATAATTCACTGTTGAGAGCTTAACAGCAAATGTGTTGAAGATAGAGCAAAGTTCTGCTCTCTATATTGTATGTCATTGTATTCGTGGCAATAAAAAACATGTAATGAACAACCATATTGTGATGTGTACTGTTGCATCCCTTCTTGTTTCTGGATAATGCGTGAGCTCAAAAATATATAATTCCACAGGGGAGGAGGAAACATTGTACAAAATTACCTAGAACTAAGGTGTCACTGAGAGTAAGAAGAAAATGGAAAAAAAGTGGAGATATCGGGGTTCGAACCCGAGGCCTCTCGCATGCAAAGCGAGCGCTCTACCACTGAGCTATATCCCCAACTTGTTGAGAATTGTCGTAATGTAGCTATTTATTTTTAGTAACTCATGACCTCACTATGCCGCGCATTAGGCACACGTGAGCATTAGGCACACGTGATTTTGTGGTAACCATAGCAAAGCTAGCTGCAAAGCGAGAAGGGCGTGCCTGGGGTGTTTTATCAAACATGCAAGTTTCTTTCCTGATCTCTGTGGTATATTAGTGGTTGGCGCTGTATACGATTCCGCCATAATTTTGTAACGATTGCAAACAGCTCGCAGAAGGAACTGCCTAAATTTTCCTGCAATGGGCTGCGGAAGCTCCCGCACCACTGCCGTCAGTGGGGTGCCTGGACCAACACCAGCGTGTAAGTAGCTACCACAAAATTAATAGTAATAACACTGCGCGGTGCAGTTTGCAGTTTGCATGTACTTGGCTGAATGCTGTTATATTTTACAAAAGTGGGCAGGGCTCGGTGGAAATTATGACTCGTGATGCTGCTTCTCCCCACAGGGCAACTATCGAAAGCTAAAAGGTGTGTTTCAAAATTAAACCTGAGTATTGCATTTGAGTAATGTAAAGAGCTCTCAATATGATAATATGCAAGCCAAGGCATGAATAACCCAAACTCTACTGTTAAATGTACTGTATACCCTAAAATCTGTACCTCCATCGCCACCTTGAAGGAGCATTAAATTTGTTTCGTGTCTGACTTCCTTTGAGCCCAACTGCATGATGTGCTTTAGCAATCTATCTACCACTGTCCCTGTTCTACCCGTAGTTCTAAAGCCGATACGCACCAACATGAATTCAACACGGTCAAAAACTTCCCTGATCTTTCGAAACACAATAGCCACATGGCGAAACATCTCACAAAAGAAATATACACAAAGCTTGCTCCCCTCAAAACGCCCAACGGTTTCACATTTGAGCAGGCCATTCAGACAGGCATCGATAATCCTGGTCACCCACACACTCTCGCAGTTGGTATAGTGGCAGGTGATGAGCAATCGTATGAAGTATTTGCCGATATTTTCGATCCTGTCATCAAGTCACAGCACAATGGATATAAGACGACCAACAAGCATGAGACAGATCTCAATCCAGAAAACCTTAGTGGTGTTGGTAACTTCGATCCAAACTATGTCCTCGCCTCTCGAATCTGTACTTGCAGAAACATCCGTGGCTTTAGTCTCCCTCCATTTTGCTCCAGCTCTGAAAGAAGAGAAGTGGAAAAAATTGCCACTACAGCCCTCGATACCCTGGAGGGTTCCCTTAAAGGCAAGTACTACTCCCTCGGCAAAATGACGGAGGAAGAGCGGCAGCAGTTGGCCGATGACCACTTCCTTTTTGACAAACCGGAATCCCCGCTACTTCTGTCATCTCACATGGACCGAGACTGGCCTGATGCTAGAGGTGTTTGGCACAGTGATGAGAAGAATTTCCTTGTTTGGGTGAACGAGAAGGACCACACCCAAGTTACCTCCATGCAGAAGGGGGGCAACATGCGGGAGGTCTTCACCCGATTCTGTGAGGGGCTGGCAAAGTTTGAAGAGAGCATCAAGACAGAAGGCCGCAAGTTCATGCGAAATGATCACCTAGGCTTCATCACTACCTGTCCCTCCAACATAGGCACAGGGCTGAGGGTTAGAGTCCAAGTGAAGATACCTCTCCTCAGCAAGCTTTCATTTTTCAAAGACATCATCGAAGAATTCACCCTGCACACCGAAGGAGTAGATACTTCCCCAGAGGGAGGAGTCTATGACATCTCAAACAGAGATCTACTTGGCTTCTCCGAAGTGCAGCTTGTCCAAAAAATAGTTGGTGGAGTGGAGAGGATGGTCGAGGTTGAGAAACAGCTTGAAAGGAACCAGAGCATTTACGATCTACTACCACCAAAGATCCAAAAGTCAGCTACAGCGCTATTGGACTATCCAGATCTCTTTCAGCACACAAGCCAAATGGCAAAATGCCTCAATCCCGACATCTATCTGAAGCTTGCTACCCTCAAGACACCCAATGGCTTTACTCTCGATCGAGCCATACAAATGGGAGTTGACAACCCAGGACACCCCTCCATCGTGGCCGTGGGCATGGTCGCAGGAGATGAGGAATCCTACGATATCTTTGCTGACTTGTTCGACCCTGTCATCAAAGCTTGCTACAGAGGGTATAAGAAGACCGATATGCACAGCACAGATCTTGATCCCTCGCATCTTGTAGGTGGAGACGATCTTGACCCAGATTACATCCTGTCCTCTCGAATCCAGACAAGGAGAAGCATCCGTGGCTTTAGTCTCCCACCGTTCTGCTCCAGAGCTGAAAGAAGAGAAGTGGAAAAAATTTCCTCTACTGCCCTCGACGGACTGGAGGGTCTCTTCAAAGGTAAGTATTACTCCGTTGCCAAAATGACGGAGGAAGAGCGACAGCAGTTGACCGATGACCACTTCCTCTTTGATAAACCGGAATCCCCGCTACTTCAGTCGTCCCGCATGGATCGAGATTGGCCTGACGCTCGAGGCATCTGGCACAATATCGAGAAGAATTTCCTTATTTGGATAAACAAGGAAGACCACATCCAAATCGTTTCCATGCAGAAGGGGAGCAATATACACGAGCTCTTCACCCAGTTCTGTGAGGGGCTGGCCAAATTTGAAGCTGGTGTCAAAACAGAGGGCCGTGAATTTATGTGGAATGAGCACCTTGGCTTCATTGCTACCTGTCCGTCCAACCTGGGCACAGGGCTGAGAGCTGGAGTCCAAATAAAAATACCCCTCCTCAGCAAACACGAGCAGTTTGAGAGCGTTCTGAATACCCTCCATCTAGAGAAGACAGATAGTGATGGAGATGTTACTGCTGCTACTGATGGGGTCTGTGATATCTCCAATTCTGATCGCCTGGGCTTCTCAGAAGTGCAACAAGTCCAGAAAGTCATTGACGGAGTGAAGCTCCTGGTTGAAATGGAAAAGACCCTTGAAAGAGGCCTGCTCATTGACAACCTTATTCCAGGTGAAGGCAGAGCACCAAGGAGCCCTAATTTCCCAGATATATCAGAGCATAACAACCGCATGGCCAAGTGTCTCACACCTGAGATTTACGGCAAGCTTGCTATCCTCAAGACACCCAATGGGTTCACCTTTGATCGAGCCATCCAAACTGGAGTCGACAATCCTGGCCATCCCCTCACCGTGACAGCTGGCATGGTAGCAGGAGACGAGGAATCCTATGAAGTCTTCGCCGATCTGTTTGACCCCGTCATCGAGGCTTGCCACAATGGTTACAAGAAGACAGACGTGCACAAGACAGACCTCAATCCAGAACAACTTCGTGGAGGTGACCATCTTGATCCAGAGTATGTTCTTTCTTCTTGTGTCCACACGGGCAGAAGCATTCGCAGCTTCAGCCTTCCTCCATTTTGCTCCAGAGCTGAAAGAAGAGAGGTGGAAAAGATCATCACTACTGCCCTCAATGGACTGGAGGGTCCCTTTAAAGGCAAGTACTTCCCCCTCACCAAAATGACAGCAGAAGAGCAACAGCAGTTGACCAATGACCACTTACTCTTTGACAAACCAGAATCCCCTCTACTTCTATCATCTCGCATGGACCGAGACTGGCCTGACGCTAGAGGTGTCTGGCACAATGACGAGAAGAACTTCCTTGTTTGGGTGAACGAGAAGGACCACACCCGAATTACCGCCATGCAGAAGGGGGGCAACATGCGGGAGGTCTTCATCCGATTCAGTGAGGGGCTGGCAAAGTTTGAAGCAGGCATCAAAACGGAAGGCCACGAATTCATGTGGAATGAGCACCTTGGCTTCATTCTGACTTGTCCCTCCAACCTGGGCACAGGGCTGAGAGCTGCAGTCCACGTAAAGATTCCTCTCCTCAGCAAACACGAGCAGTTTGAAAACACCTTGACGCTTTTACGCCTACAGAAGAGAGGCACTGGTGTAATTGACACAGATATTGCTGGTGGGGTTCATGACATCTCCAACGCTGACTGTCTTGGCTTCTCGGAGATTGAACTGGTCCAGAATGTCATCGACGGAGTGGAGCTGCTCGTCAAGATGGAGAAAGCGCTGGAAGCAGACAAACCCATCGATGACTTGATTCACAAACCTAGCGCACCCAAGGAAGACGAAGCCACCCCTGGCCCAATTCTCAATTTTCCAGATCTCTCAAAGCACAACAACCACATGGCTAAGTACCTCACTCAAGAAATTTATGCCAAGCTTTCACCCCTCAAGACCCCCAATGATTTTACTCTTGATCGAGCCATCCAAACAGGAGTCGACAATCCTGGTGATCCCCTGACTATGACAGTAGGCATGGTAGCAGGAGATGAGGAATCATACGATGTCTTTGCCGATCTGTTCGATCCTGTTATCGACGCTTGCCACAATGGCTATAAGAAGACCGACATGCATGAGACAGACCTTGATTCCTCTCATCTCGTAGATGGAGATGATCTTGATTCAAATTATGTCCTCTCTTCTCGGGTTCTCACAGGCAGAAGCATTCGTGGCTTTAGCCTTCCTCCATTCTGTTCTAGAGCTGAAAGAAGAGAAGTGGAAAAGATTGCCACTACAGTCCTCGATACCCTGGAGGGTTCCTTTAAAGGCAAGTACTACTCCCTCGAAAAAATGACAGCAGAAGAGCGACAACAGTTGACCAATGACCACTTCCTCTTTGATAAACCGGAATCCCCGCTACTTCTGTCATCTCGCATGGACCGAGACTGGCCTGACGCTAGAGGTGTTTGGCACAATGACGAGAAGAATTTCCTTGTTTGGGTGAACGAGAAGGACCACACCCGAATTACCGCCATGCAGAAGGGGGGCAACATGCGGGAGGTCTTCACCCGATTCTGTGAGTGGCTGGCAAAGTTTGAAGCAGGCATCAAAGCAAATGGTCATGGGTTCATGTGGAATGAGCACCTCGGCTTCATCGTTACCTGCCCCTCAAATCTCGGCACAGGGCTGACAGCTGAGGTACGCATGAAGATCCCTCTCCTTAGCAAACACGAGAAGTTTGAAAGCATCTTGAAGACCCTCCGTCTAGGTACTGGTGGAGTCGACACTACTGCTACTGACGGGGTCTGTGATATCTCAAACGCCGATCGCTTAGGCTACTCAGAGGTACAACTAGTCCAGAAAGTTGTCGATGGAGTGAAGCTCCTGGTGCAGATGGAGAAGGCCCTTGAGGCTCAAGATCCGAACTTTGATCGTCTCATTCCCTAAAGAACAGACTGTGATTACTGTTGATATATTCCTCCACTTGAGCATGCACACCATAAACTGAAATGCACAGACCATAATCCTATAGTTGTTATCTGCATACATACCCGACCTGGTGTTATACATTGCCACATTTTAATAAAGCATTCACACACTTTAGTGCGATACTGTCCAGTAATACAACAGAGCTCTAGCTACATTCCATATAATAATGCACTGTCATCCTAGTTAACTACGGGTAGCTGCATGTATGCTTAATTTTTAAGACACTGATTGTGTATACTTGTAAGAACATACCTGCATAGTAGCCTCATTCCCAGGCTCCACTGCCCAGCGTTATTTGCACTTTGGAAAAACACGGGCCCATGTTTTTCCAAAGTGCAAAAAACGCTGGACAGTGGAGCCTGGGAATGAGGCTAATGCATAGCTAGTGCTCTTCATGGCTTGCATATTAGCAGTTGGAAACAAAGACAGGACTCCTTCGACAAGAGAGAGAAACGCTAAGTTACTTAGCTTGCTCCTGTATAGCTAGATACTGCCCTATAGTGGTCTCACTAGGAAGATGTCTGATCAAGAGCTCGTGCATCATATGCTTTCTGTGTATATACATTTGTAGCTGTACATGAACATGTGTACATACAGGGACGCATACTATTATGGTAGGGCTATAGGCTGTACATATTATCACACCGGGTGTGCTGCATGTCAGCTGATATTGCAGTAGCTAATGATATCTTAATTGAGACGCCCATGCAGAGGTGCTCTCCCCATCCCATGCATGGAGCACCCATTACAAGAGCCTGTTCCTGGAGGAGTCCAGTACACAATAATCAGGAGACTCAGCACACATTAAGCACTGATCACTCATTTAACAAAGGGTGAGCACTCATATATGCACTGTAGTCATGGCTAAGACCAGGGTCAAGAAATTTTGACCATCACTTTTGCTGCTTGACTATTTGACCACACTGCAAAAAGGCTCTTGACTATTTGACCATACCAAAATTTACATCTGCGAAAAGGCTCTTGCACCGATTGACTGCAATATCCGGTTATTAAAATTGACCCCTTGAGCAATGGCAAAAATACCCCTTGTCCTGTTGACCACTTTTTGACCCCAGTTTTAGTTGTGTTGTGACTACAGTGCATATGGCCCTTGTTTAAACTCATAACAGTTCAGCAAGCATAAAGGAAAAGGGCCAAAGTAATGAAGTTAGTACACAAAACAAAGTCAAAGATCAGTCCCCGTGAAATTTCTCCATGGAGCGATAGTCTAGCTTCTTTTTTCATTGATTATACTAACTCTTTATTCTCTAGGCACGCTAAACGTAATGGCCTTCCCAGGAGTAATTTTGCAGTAAAGTTAATGCTTGCATGACTTATAATCAGGCACAGTTACATTGCTTCCCCCCATCCTGGCCTATACAGGACTAAAGGATGAACTTCAAGAGTGAGAGCCAAAACAGGTAGCATGAAAAAAAAGCTGTAGAGTGGAGCCTGGGAACAAGGCTATGGTATTGTAATAGCCCATTAATAATTGGTGCTTGTAAGTATTATTAATGGTGATGTGGTTGAGGCAGTACTGTAGTTTGTATGCTACATGTATTATACTATTTTGACTCCTGACTTTTGCTGTACCAACAAAAGAAAGTCTGATAATGATGATGTGTGAACCTATTGAGGTTCAACTCTTGCGCTCTACAGGTATAACCTATTGAGGTTCAACTCTTAGACGGTTGGGGTTTGAATTTGACCCTTCTTCTACTCTACTATCTATGATTTGACACACGTTTGTCGAAATGGTGCGCTCGTTTGCAGACTGGGGTTCGGAGCGTTATCTCCCCAAGGTGATCAAGTCGGGGATCGGGCCCCCTGTACACATATTGATCTTCGACTTTCTACGACCTAGTAGCAAGAATGACCTCCGGAAGAAATCCCGAAGTTGAATGGACGACTGGGCACGCTGCGGTGCCCACCGTGATTCCCAGTCTCGCCTATCCAACGCTTCTGGGGCACGCATGCCTCTGGGAAAAGGTTCGATCCGATCCCAGGGTTTTAAGTATGTCTGACCCTCCAGGAGGGATGGGAAGCTCACTAGGCGTTTTTTCCCCCTCCAACTAGGCCTGGGGAGAGTTTTTTTTATAAGTTTGGCCATCCAGGAGGGAGGGATGCTATTTTTTTTCCAACTAGGCCTGGGAAGAATTGTTTATAAGTTTGACTATCCAGGAGGGAGGGATGCTAGTTTTTTTTTTTCTCCAACGTTGTTTCTCTTTATAGAAATACCACAAATAGTCATCTCTCTATCAGTACTAAGCCTGGAAAGAATTATTTGACCGTCCATGAGCTAGCTACAGGCTTCTTTTTTCCCCTCCAAGTTAAGTTATTTCTCATCTATCTATCAATATTAAGTCTGGGGGAAATGTTTAGAAGTTTGACCCTCTATATAGGAGGGACGGAGCCAGGCTTGTTTTTTTCTTCAACTTAAGTCGTTTCTCTTTATAGAAATACCACAAAGTCATCTATCAGTAGTAAGTTGCCCGCCAAGGGGCTATATAGGCTTCTTTTTATATTTTTCTCTCCAATTAACGAAATATGACAAATAGCTATCTATCAGTACTACCTGGGAAGAATTGTTTGACCATCCAGGAGCTATAGTAAATGGCATGCAAAATGGGAAAAACATACACGAAGGGCTTCACCCTATAACGAGCAAAGTTGAAGCTGGCATCAAAGTAAATGGTCACGAATTGACGTGGAACGAACGTCTTGGCTTCATCGCTACCTGCCCCACAAATCTTGGCACAGTACTGACAGCTGAAGCACACGTGAAGATCCCTTTCCTTAGCGGGCCTCCCCTCACTTCACGGTTGAGAAAACAGCTGTGAGGGGCCGGGAGGCCTGGGTACAAGGCTAGCTCTTTTCACCATCCAATGCATATAGAGCAACTAGCCTGTTCCCCGGGACACTTCCAGGAGGTCAGTACGCAATATCAGGAGACTCAGCACACTTTAAACATGGATAGCTCATTTAAACTCATAACAGTCTGGCAACTTGAAGGAAAAGGGGTGCATACATGGACCAAAGTACTGAGGGTACAACACAAACAAAAGTCAATCAGTTAGCGTGCCTGATTATAACACAATAATGTAATGCAAGCATTAACTTTACTGCAAAATCACTCCTTGGAAGGTCATTACTTGTAGTCTAAAATGCCTAGAGAGCAAAAAAAAGAAGAACAAACAACAAGCTATAGACTATTGCTCCGTGGAGAAGATCTCACAGAGTATCACTTCCACCCCTCCCGGCCCTCCAATCGGAGTAGAACTTGGTGTCAATCACCACCCAGAAGATGTTGATGAACCAAAGGAAGAGAGACAAGAATCCAAAAACCTGGAAAGAGAAGAAATGACAGACACATTGTAGTAGTAGACATATTAGTGTTAGTTGTGGGGATGTGACATTTTCAAATTTTTACCACCACTTTACCATACTCCAATATGTATAAGTTTGGAATGCTGGCTTTTTTTCAAAATTGACATTTTCTATTTAACTCCCACCATTGATTACTGACTGCCAACAACTGCCTTGTTCTTATACTCCTAATTCAAAATTTGCTCTCATAATGAGAGGAGGCCTGCCCTGTGGGCACAAGGCTAATAATTATACGTATCTAAAGTCTCAAGGCCAAAGTCCTAGTTACAGTTCAACTACTAGCAGCACAAGTGTTGGCTAATCACAAGCAATACTGATGTACTTATGGCATTATGAGCTACGTATAGACGGATCGGACAGAAACTCATTAGGATGTACATGAAAACTAAAGGCATCTTAACTGTTATATCAAATGCAGCTCTAGGCCTAAACAAATCCACCCATGCGTCAACCCCCTTAACCCTTAACATGTACTTCCACATACTAACACATTCACTTACCCTAAATACTAACACATTCACTAATCTAATTAGGCACATACATGTAATAAATGAAGTAGAAAAGAGCTCTGACTGCAACAAATAGAACCCAGGACCAGGAAAGAACCAGAAAGCCACTCAGTCTGTGACCGCACAAAGTTAAAACATTGAAGGTTAATTAAAAAATTGTTTGAGAGGCTGGCCCCAGAGATATTAGCTTTAGCAAAGCAAATAAGCTTCTGCAACTCAGAAGGTATGCATAGTACAGCAAACATACCACTGCCATGGAAGCCTGAACGTAGGTGTCATGGAACGTTTCAGGACCGGAAACACAAAGAGATGGTTCTAGAACTGCTATATCTGCCACCATGCGGTTCAAATTATTCTTAAGGTGGTTGAACACCACAGCCCACTGGATTGATGCAATGAACCAGTTGAGCACCCACACAGCATGAAAAAGAACGTCCTGTGTGTGTGTGTGTGTGTGTGTGTGTGTGTGCGTGTATGTGTGTGTGTATGTGTGTGCACATGTAGATCAGCAAATGTACGATCTGAGGTATATATTAATATGCATTATACTTTGCTAGGTCCCAATTCGATAATCAGAAAACCAGTAGGTTAGCTCAGGGGAGGTTGGAAGGCATCACTGTGTGTGTGACATCACTATTGCATTAAGGCTATATATATATACAATTATGGAACTTACAGCCCACACCAAGAAGTTCACAACCTTCTCCAAGTTCTCATTTGCAGTGACAAACATGTAGACACAGAGAGCAACGATTGCATAGATGAGAGAGAGAGACCCCCAGGCCACAAAGAACTGCGCACCCTGGGTTATGCCTTCATCAGTCTGTGGCATTGAGGCTACAGTGACATCATCTCCAACTGCAGAAGTATTTTTGATGGTGTTGAAAGGGTATTTAACAGAAAAGGTAATTCTTGGTCCTCCTATCAGATCTTCGGGGCAGGTATAGTGATGATCCACGGAGAAGCCAGCAACCAGGGCTAGCGCAATGATAGCGATGATCTGTGTGTGTGTGTGTGTGTGTGTGCATGCATGTGTGTGTGTGTGTGTATAGCAAATAGTCCTATTATCGAACTACAACCGTGCACGCACAGTTCTGTACATACAATAGGCCGACCTGCATAACTAGAGGTACAGTGAACTCTTATGAATATTGGAGTGAATGGTTATTAGCTCACAACATACCAAATCACAGATACGTGCACAGCAAAATGCAATTACATTAGCTACCCCCTGACATGCAGTCTGTTATCCAGTTTCGATACTCAAACAATACTGATCACTATTTTGTATTATCCCTGTCTTTGAAGGCTTAGCTCTGTAACTTAGCCAACAGTCAACTGATTCTACTACAGCTACCCAAACTACTACACAAGTAACCTGACCTTACAGGCACAGGGGGTTGAGTCGTGTGATTATCATAGTTCATGAACATGTATTGCATGGCAAAACTTTCAACTATAGCTCCCAGGCCTTTCCTCGGGAATCGACAAAGTGACCTTCGTAGAGAGGTGGCTATTTTATGGAGTAACAATATTATAGAGATTTACTGTACTTCAAGTCACGCGATTAGTATATGCACATGCAAGCTACTGCAGTGCAATCTGTGTAGGGTTGGCAATGATTTGAAGTAGTCTCGCGAGCCAGCCCACTTCCTTCCGCAGCACTGATCGCTTTCAGTATCGGCACGCAGGGTACATAGGCTTGAGCCGCTAACATGATGGCCTTTAATCTAATACATGTACCATGTACGTACACAGTAGCCAGAAGAAATAGACTAATAGGCTTGTTCTGGAAAGCTGCAGGACTGTTCCAATTAATGCTCACCATACAGGATTATCTTTGGTCGTAGAGCACTATTATCCAAACTACAACATTAGTGTAGGCTACAGTGTATGCAGTACATTGCACGTGCTGCAGGGTACGTGGCAGCCCTTCTAGCTATATTACGCTTATACTCCACCCCCATACTGAATCCAAGTTCATAAACTATCTTTCACACCGCTTCGACGATCTTGAGAAATCCCTTGGCTTGTAGAGGAGCTCTCCAGTGAATCTCCATGGCTGTCTCCCCAGATTTTGCACAAATGTCGGTGAAATGAACAGTGAACTGGGAGCGAAACTCAGCAGTCACGTGTTTTCCTTGGACGATGATGCAATGATCGATAAGGGGGAATACCCGTAAGCCTACCTGCGAAGCCAAACATGGTGAAGGCGGAATACCAGTGCGGACCCGTGACGGTGAACGCGCGCATTCTTGTGGAGCCCAAAGGATTTCTGAGGATCATCATTCTGGTGAGGGCAGGTTTGTTGCTGCAGCGGCTATGGCAAGCGTTGTCAAGTGATGATGTGCATTATATAGAACTGCAGCCTGAGGCTTCCATCCAATTATGTTGATTGCAACACACATTTTTGTAGTTTTACAGATCAGACACAGAACTGTGTCTGATCAAATTCCTATGTGCATTTTTTGTGTTGTGTAGTGGGTAAACTGAATACAGAGAGTGCAGTTAATTAACCTGCAATCTGATTGGTCAGATAATGCAGTAACTCTGCAATCTGATTGCTCAGATAATGCAGTAACTTTGCAATTTGATATTATAAGGTTTTTTGCCTCTAAATGAGTGGGGTAGGTAATTGAAATTGGTTACTAATAATAAACTACCGAGTATCAAAATAATTATCTATTTTGAAAATTCTGGAGGGGGAGTATTTGATGTTGTTTGATTAATAAAGATGCCTTATTAAAAGTGGTCAGTTTAAATAAACCTCGGCCCGTTCTACTTGAAAGACTCACTTGAAGGAATATTGTGACGGATATGTAACATACAACTGTCCAGACTTTATTTAAACTGACCAGTTGGACTCTAAGGGATAAGGGATAATTATTAAGAGTGGTCAGTTTAAATAAACCTCGGCCGTTCTACTGCTGCATTAACACTTGAAGGACCCACTTAAAGGACTATTGCCACGGACATGTAACATACAACTGTCCAGATTTTATTTAAGCTGACCAGTTGGATTAACTGGCCTGTCCCCTAAGGGTTAAATTAATTAAGGCACTTCCTTGTCCCCACCCCTCTCCAGGTGATTGCTCTTCTGGCCTTCGCCATCACGGCAGGGTTCAACTCCAGCAGCTCCAATCGGGTGGAGTGCGTGGACGTGAACGCCACCCAACGAACGGCAGTCATCACCTTCGACTACCCCTATAGCCCCGGGGACTTTAGAGTCCGCTACAGCCCCGATGATGGCCGCGTCCTGGCCAACTGTAGCGCCTCCTTTTCGCGCAAGACTTTCTCAACTTCGGCGCAGTATTTCGTCGGGATGGGCGTCCTGACGATGCTGTATGTGATTGGGGCTATTATCGTCTACATGCTGTTCATCAGTCCTGAGTTCTACATGGCCAAGTGGCTTATCCTTGGAGTAAGTTTCTAGCTTGCATTACTAATTAAATCCTAGCTCAAGACCCAGGGCTGTGTGTGTGTGTGTGTGTAGATTAGGCCACACCAATTCAATTTCACCTTTCACGCGATCGGAAATAAGTCCTAGGCGGTGGGGTAAAAAATAGAAATATTACATTACATACTACAAACTGGGTGGAAGAAGGCATAGTAACACGACTCGCTGGTGAGTATTGAAGCATGTAATTGGTAAAACTATTTCACAATTCTGTACTGCTCTCAAAATTAAGTACATGTAGATGACGTAGGAAAGAGCAGTAAATAATGTCTATGAGAAAGTATTTTTATTTTTCTCTCTACAGGATTTTTTTCTCACTGCTCTTCTCGGTCTGCTCTACCTACTGGCGGACATTGCCTGGTCGGTGGGCGTGGCCGACCTGCGTGGCTTCGTCCGGGACGGCCTGGAGAGCCGCGGGGTGGTCTGTCTGGGATGTGATCAGGCCGCAGCTAGGGAGGGGGCGAACCCTCAGGGCTTTGTACAGCCTGCCATTTCCCTGGTAAGTGGCTAGTCTTTTGTTCAGCTCGTAAGGGGGCAAAGGGAGGTCATTTGTTACCCTTAGAAATTCCCCCCCGCCCCCCACCACAGCTAGCTAAGTGAAACGCACACGTGGGCCGGGGAACGAGGCTAGTTATGTTGCATATACCACCCACCATGCCAGCTGCACCTCACTGACTCTCAATAGGGTAACTACTTACCATGGGGTAAATACGACGCAGGGCCCTCCCGGCTAGCAGGAGAGTGAGAACCACCCTTCTCAATCTTCTTTCTCTTCTTCCTCGCAGATCTTTGGCTGGCTGGCCGCCTTCCTGTGGATTGCCAGCATCTGGTTTGTGTACAAGGACACCCACTGGCACAAGGACCAGACGGGGCCCCTCGCCTCGCTCTACGCCAGGAATAAGGGCACGTCGGGTGGCAGTGGTCAGCAGTACACAGGTACGACATGTGTGGGTACATTTTGGACAGTTGTCTTTATTGGTAGCAAGGCTTCAGAGACTTTGTCTGCCGCAGACCAGTTTCACCAAAATGTCCACACGTGACACGAGAGACTCGGGTCGAAACGTGATCCTCACATGACTACGTTAGCAGCAGCCATTAATAAGTCTGAGTCTCTGTATCAGCTGGTTTATTGCATTGACAGCAGCCTGATAGTTGGACATACATGTAGCCAGGGGGGGGCATGGTATAGTCTCTGTGGTCTTTTTATACCACAGGCAAGAATTTGTCAGTGAAGATATTCTTTTGGAGAGGGACAGAAAATGATTAGTGTTTCGTTTTGTATCTCTTTCAGAGGAGGGAGCGGCGGGTGGACGTGAGCAGCCGAGGGGAGTGGAGGAGGGGGAAGAAGGAGACGAGAGAAAGGAAAGCTAAACCACGGCAATTTATGACCTTTTGACCTTTGGTCGTCAGAAAACAAGTTTTTAACTCTCTAGCAATAGGAATAGGAAACTCTACCCAGATAACTACATGTGTACATGTTAAACTGTACCAGCCTAGGATGTTAATAACTGCTTCAACAGGATGTTTATTTTACCAGTTACTACTGTCGACTGTGTTCCTGTCGCATGTTTGCTTCTCATAACCTTTCCTCTGCCAAGAACAGAATTTTAATTCTCTAACAATGCCAGTACATGTCATGTGTGCACACATGTTGATCCCATGTTTACAGATTGGGACTTGCTGATAATTCTATTTTCTCTGGCTTTCTCCGGCTGTGCTCAGCACAACAGGAAGCATGATCTCACCCTGAGAAGTACCTGAGATGGCAGTGTTGGTCAGTCCACTGGCACCGGAGTTCTCCACCTGCTTTGTTTGATAGATTCAGGAGTGCATTTAAACAGAAAAGTAGGAGCGGGAATGATGGGAAATGTCTTTGAAAGCGATTACACGCTAGATTCTGTACTGAAAATAGAGTCTAAACATCTCTTCAGCTACTGGAACAGCTGCTGCAGAATCAATTCTTGCTGGCCACACGCACAGAAAGGTAGCTAGTTACCTAGTTTGTAAAGTTTATACTAATCCTTAATAATTTATGGCCCCTCCTATTTAGATCCACGCATCACAGGGAGGCTCGGGCTTCCCCAGCGTTTGGTACTTTTGTCGGGAGCCTGTAAACAAGGCTACTTTTAGTAACCATGCAGATCATCGGCTCAACCATGAAATATTTTCAACAAAAATAATTTATATTTGATCATTCGGGTAGGTGATTAGTGAAATGTTTCTCCCTCAAAGTAATCCCACTCGACCTGCGGTGGCCGGAGTGTGGCATGCAGAATGTTTGGTTGCACCAAAGGGAAGTGATGTGATCATTCTCAGGTGACCTTTGCTACTTTCGGCCATGAACGGAACAATCTTCAAACGACCTACGTATATAGCAGCCACAGAGCCAGAGTCCATGAGAGTCTCGCCACATCCTGTGTAGCTGTAACAGCTGCTAACTCGTTTGTGAGTGGCTGGTATCGGCAGTCATCTTAACAACTCAAGAACTAAAAGTACTGTGTTTTCGTCTATGTTTGCATGTATGCTTGTATGTATGTGTTATCATATTAAGTTCCAGAAAATTTAACTACCAAAATAGTTGGCATTTTTCCCATCTCAGCCAGGTTGGTGTCCATATGGTGTTCTTTTCAAGCATTAGAGAATTATGTAAGAACTAATTATAGCGATAGTTCTTCTGCAGACTAATTTAATGGTCCACCAAATTCTCGCCATTTGCAGTACCCACCTGCAGAGTTATGTCTCCAATGGACGCGCAGCAGCCACCACCCACTAACGTGCCAGTATTTGTGAGTCCCCTAGATAAATTTGCAGTACAAGGCAACAACTGAGGGGCAGGGAAGAATTTATAAGTTATTTTGAGGCTCCAGGGTAAGGATGAGGCTAATTAATATCCGGGGTTTCATACAGAGGTGGAGGGCCCTGACATTCCCTTCCCCACAGCAAGAGTTCCCCCCCCCCCCCAGTTTTCGGAATATTAGTTACGTGGTTCTCTGGTGCGAGCATAATGCGGGAATGAAGAGAGATGGGAATATTGAGCTTGCGCACGTGGAAAGAGTAGGAAACATGGCTACCAGTGCTGGTAGCTAGAGGCAGTTACATGCATCATATTGCCTCGTGGGAACATCGTATTGCCAGCAGCCATATCCAATTAGTTGTGTGAGCAGTGAACTTAGTATTCTTTTAGTGCTGTAGTGGTAGGCTGAAGTAGCCAATCACCATGGATACTGACCAAGAGAAGGTATGGGGTGCCGTTTGTGCCAAAATATAGTATAATTTCAGACATTAAAAAAATGCTGGATTTAGCAAGTCCAGAGGCGGATTTAGTAAATCCAGAGGCCTATTTACTAAATCTACCTCTGGATTTACTAAATCTGCCTCTGGATTTACTAAATCTGCCTCTGAATTTACTAAATCTACCTCTGGATTTACTAAATCTGCCTCTGGATTTACTAAATCTACCTCTGGATTTACTAAATAGGCCCCTGGATTTACTAAATAGGCCTCTGGATTTACTAAATCGGCCTCTGGATTTACTAAATCTGCCTCTGGATTTGCTAAATACAGCATTTTTTTATGTCTACCATATTTTGGCACAAACGGCACCCCATAAGAAGGATGAACCCACCCTCCACTGACAAGTGATAGTGTAGCCAGTGCTCCACTGGGAGTTTTGTTGTTGAGAATGACAGGGTTCATGGAGAGCATAATTGGGTTCCTCATGCCTACACGTACACAGAGGGTACAGCTGACATCAGCTCGTAGGGGTCATGATAAACACACAGCAAGAAATGATATTCAGAGCGTTATCAGTGACGTGGTTTGTGCAAACACTAATTGATAATACTTTTCATTTCTACATGCGTTTTTGCGTTCGCCCTGCCTGCAATGACCTTACCTTGCTGACCCCAGTCTGGATAGTTACAATTATGTTGTTACTGTACAGGAGATTGGGACTCCTTTTGGGGCCATTACAACCTCAGATAGTAGGAGTAGGTAACTTGATCTAATGCTGCAGCAGACTCACATGGCTCTCACATGGCAGAAGGTTGGCTCATTCCCAGGCTCCACTGTTCAGTGTTTCTTGTACAATGTAACAAACTTCTTGGGTTACTAAAAATAAAAGCGTTGGGAAGTGGAGCCTGGGAACAAGGCTAGTGAAGGTACTTTGTCCACCTCCTCCCTACAGTAAGAGCCCACCCCCACTTGTAGTAAGAGCCCACCCCATCTGCAGTAAGAGCCCACCCCCACCTGCAGTAAGAGCCCACCCCACCTGCAGTAAGAGCCCACCCCCAACTGCAGTAAGAGCCCACCCCACCTGCAGTAAGAGCCCACCCCCACCTGCAGTAAGAGCCCACCCCACCTACAGTAAGAGCCCACCCCCACCTGCAGTAAGAGCCCACCCCCACCTGCAGTAAGAGCCCACCCCACCTGCATCATATAAGGACACGGTTATCCATGGTCTCTTGGACAACGTCCTGTAACCCCAATGTTTTGTTTTGAGGATTTTCGTTGATAAAGCACTGGCCAATTGTATTCCATACTACCATAGTATATGTGGATATAGTATCATATGACCATTTCACCTTTGTCAGCAGACAGTTGCCACATCAGAACTTATCTGTGTGATACAGCTGTGTTGAATGAACATGCAAAGAACTCTTAGACTACGGATGTAGTGGTTGCTGTGATATAATTATGTCCCCTGTGGGTCCTTGATTAAACCCAATTACACTTCATAATGAAGTAATGAATCTGTGTGAATAATCCTCTAAGGCCAGTTGTTGTGTGCTTTGTAGGAGCTGTAGCGAAATAGACGGTCATTGAACCACATCTCCCCTGGTGAAGGTTTTATCAGGGGGTAGCTGGATTGAAGTAATGACGTGATCACATGTAAATTTATTTAGCCATGTGCCGTATGTCAGTACGTGCGTATCATACACCACATCACATACTTGCATAGGATGGTCTCTTCCGTCAGTGTCAATGTCAGTACTGTCACGTCCATAGAGCACACTGTTAACTAAATACACCAAAGTCTGGTCGTAATGAGAATGACGGAGATTAGCTCCTAATTTGTTCCCAGTATGTGTCCTGTAACAAACTAGCTACAATCCTTGCCAATCAAGCAATCAATTATCCGGTTTAGTAAGCTTCTAAATACGCCGTTTATCTCATTTCACATTTCATTTTTAGTGCACCACCTATCCACTTTAGTAAAGGAGAGATGTTTCATCTCCCCTAACCATGACAACCACTTTAGTAAATAAGGTTGTTGATCTACGTACTAAATCCATCTCTGGATTTACTAAATACGGCATTTATTTAATGTCAAAACTATACCAAAACGGCCCACTTTAGTAAACAAGATTGCTGATTTAGTAAATCCATCTCTGGATTTAGTAAATCCATTTCTCTAAATACGGCATTATATCATATTTTGGCACAAACGGCACCCCATAGTTATCATGAAGAATGCACTCTGGTGCTTCATATACACGTACCAGTAGTACAACTTCAGGACAGGTATTTTTTTGTTATGCTTGATCTTAAACAATTGCCTCTGGGGTTAAGTGTTTGGCAATTTGATTATGAGACTGTTGCTACTGTATGGCCCTAGAACATTCCTCAACTCTAAATTCGTAACCATGGACACCAAAGAAAAGAGGAGCCTTGCACCTGGGTTTTTCCTAGTCTCGGGTACCCAGACCCGTCTAAGAGGGTCTGGGCGATAGGCTTGGGCGGAAGTGTACCGTGCGCCTGGAATGCAGGCGCACTTCCAATTGGCTTAATAATTACATTCTAACGTGCGTTAATTGGAAAAGTCGCATTTGAATCGCGTTTTAAAAGCTGCTTAGAGCGCCATTGTGCTTCAGAGTGTCAGCCTTTCCTCCTCTATCAAGGTACAGCCTGGTAAGTGATAGAGAAATCTACTAAGCTAGCATTAGTAGGGAGGCAATTATGAGTTAATAACATTCCGGAGTGTACATTTCCACCGAAGCCTATCGCCCAGACCCTCTTACAATTTTCGACGGGTCTGGGTACCCGAGACTAGGTTTTTCCCTCCTGAATTTATTAAGCACCACATTCTAAGCCCTAGTAGAAAAGGTCTAAGGTACTTGGTGTATGTTACATATGGTTGCATCAGGATCTAGGATTACCATAGTAACATAATTATTATACCAAGTAGCATCTGTCCACCCGGCTGCATGCAAAAGCCCACCCAGCCGGATACAGCATCATAAAAAAGCCACGTATTATCCGACTGCCCCCTTCGTTCAGCTAGAACCAATATAAGTAACCCTCCCATGGATGGCTACTATGGTAATTACCTCATAACCCATGTAGTACCTTCCCTGCACAGACTTTATCTGACAGATTTTTTTCTTCCACATCAGAAAGATAAGTCTGGTCGGGGAGGAGGCTTGGTTCGGACCAAGATGGACTATTGAGGGAAACTACGTGAAAAAATAATATTATGACAATCCTTAGCAATGATTTATTGAAGCATGCATGCAGCTATACATTTAATAGGAATGCCTGTGGTCACACGCTTTGTTATGGGACTGGGTGTGCACTACCTCAGACACGCTCAAGTGGGTGGGGAGCATATGCTCAAGTGGGATGGGGAGCTGACCTACAGCATATCTGTATTCAGTTCTGATCCCAACTGCCCACAGCCACCTCCCATAACAATACTGATAGGGTCGGGAGGGGGTGGGCTGCATTCTCCGAGGTATTCAGGACTGTGAGACTTGGCTAATTAGACAGGTGTACAGACAGAGTTGCATGGGGAGGCCTTAATAGGAAGCTAGTAGCTGACTTCACTGTGGAGGTCCTCTCAGAAGTGCTCGAATGAACAGAGTGACTGTCACTGTGCTACACTACAGAGAGTATTAAAGCCACTACTGCCTACTCGGTCTGCCATTCCTTATAAGATAAAGTCTTTTACCAATCAGCCATATATGGTGTTCTTTCAAAGTATTAGAGAAATCAGTTTGGCATCCATTGATTATAGCAGTAATCTTAGTGGATGGCCCAAATTTACAGTACCCAGTTTTGAGTTCTGACCCAGTAGTGCCTGATAATTTAATTTTATAATGGCTTCGCTATCTACTCACTTACATCTTGTGGAACTGGGACTTGAGTCAATTATACTCTGCATTATAACTGTAGAAAGGAAGCATTCGAGCATTATTAAGAGGGAACCATAAAAAAACCTGTGCCAGATACATGTGTGTGCACGTGTGCAATCACCCAGCCAGTTAGTGGCAGCCATGTGTAGCGTCAAACAAGCAGATATATTTGGACAGAGCCAGAGGCTGGTCCCTCATTAAATTGTCGTGACTGTAGTGAAGCCACTCACAAGTTACTATTGGAAGTTGTGATGACTCCTAAGAGGTCACAACCAGCATGTACGTGTTCCGACTACATTACCATTTGAACATAGTGTTGAGTATAATAATGGCAAGCATGTCAGGTGAGTAATTTGATAGCATAATAGCAAAATATTTGAGCGTAATTGACACAAGCATAAAACAAAAGTGGCACGGGGACAAAGAATTTGAGACTTGTTTTGAGGCTACGGAATGTTTGTGAGGTCATGACGAGATATGTACACATACCACGTCATAAGACATGAGTGACGTTGGTTTTGTGTAAATAGATGCAATGATGATATTCACTACATGTGTTTTTGTGTTAGCTACTGGCTGTCCTATCAGGAGGACCTTTGGAAACTTGAGCACGCCCGTCGATATATCTGATCTTGGTCATGACAATTACACTTCTGTCTGCATAGCTCTGGTGCATGGCTCCCACGTACGTTACACTGATCAGTGGCCACAGTCAAGAGACAGCTGACACTAAAATAACTCGTCCGTGGCCATTAACCTCAGAGAGCTACAGTGTAGGAGTAGCTAATGCTGTGGCAGACTCACTTGGCAGAAGGTCAGCCTCACTCCCAGGATCCACTACCCAGTGTAACAAACTCTTAAAGTAGTAAAAGCCCACCCCCACCCACAGTAAAAGCCCACCCTTCGTAATAGCCCACCTCACCTGCAGTAAGAGCCCACCCCACCTGCAGTAAGAGCCCACCCCACCTGCAGTAAGAGCCCACCCCCACCTGCAGTAAGAGCCCACCCCATCTGCAGTAAGAGCCCACCCCACCTGCAGTAAGAGCCCACCCACCTGCAGTAAGAGCCCACCCCATCTGCAGTAAGAGCCCACCCCACCTGCAGTAAGAGCCCACCCCCACCTGCAGTAAGAGCCCACCCCCACCTGCAGTAAGAGCCCACCCCCACCTGCAGTCCTATAGGGACACCATTGTCCCTTTTGAACAATATCCCTGTTTTGGAGGCATTTTGTGTCTGACCCAGTGATAATAGAGAGTATATAGTACCTATAGTAGTTGTTGTTGTAGTAGTTGTGGAAATAGTATCACATGACCATCTCACTTTTGTCAGCAGCCATTTATTCGTGCTACCATCTGTGTGGGGTACAGCTGTATAGCTCTAGAATGATCTAAAAGATTGCTTGCCATAGTAGTGGTTACCGTGGTTATATAACATCCCATTTGAAATGTGTGGGTCCCTGGGTAGTTATTAAACCCAATTACTTGTTTCTCAAACTCGGTGGGTGTCATGGTGAAGCATGAAAGCTGCATTTGTCATTAGGAGTTTCGGTGAGCTGTACTTTCATGACGTTTCTAATGCTTACTCCTGCACACTAAGTTGTGTCTAACATCATTATTTCCCAGGCTGAGGTCTAGCCTCGTTCCCAGCTACAACCCGATATTTTGACCCTTGCTAGACAAAGTTTCGGCAGGGGGTTTTGAGACAAGACGATACAGAATTACTGGCATTCTTTCCCGTGACTAGGAAATTTATGTATCATTAAGCGTACCACAGAGCCATTGAACTCACAGGTGGGTTATGCGATGTACATTTACATTGGGCAATTTTGCTAATAGTTACAGCAGGGAGATGTGGTTCAATCTCAGTGAACGGATACAGCCCAGTCTCATTCCCAGGTCGTGGCCTATAACCTACGGCTATTACACATACCCTACCTGGGAGTTCAATGGCTCCGTGGTACGCATAATGATACATAAATTTCCTAGTCACTGAAAAGAACGTCAATAATCCTGTATCGTCTTGTCTCAAAACCCCCTGCCGAAACTTTATCCAGCGCAAGGGTCAAAATGTGGCACTAAAACAAGTAAACAGTAGCGAGTGACGGTACACGCAATCTTAAAGTATGAGACCCCCTCCTGACAATTGCTTAACATCAAGCGTCTAAGTGTAGCAAAAAATATCCATCCTGAAGTTGTACAGTTCTAGATTCAGCATCACAGTGAGTGCATACTTTCGACTTAGAGATCCACCTCAAGGTTTCCACAGACCAGCAAATATCCAATGTGGGGATTTTAACCAACCATGGATACCGCTTTAGTGAGCTAGTTAATTCCAAGATTATTGAAGTCACTACTACATATATATGGCCTCTGTGGTGAGTGACCCAGCCATAGAGCATTCCGCAAGTCTAAATTTGTAACCATGGATACCACAGTGTAGAGGGGGGGAAACGAGAGAAGCCTCACACCTGCCCGGGTCTGCCCCTCCTGAAATTAGTTTTAGAACTGCATTGTTCACCCACTTCTGTGGGAGGGGTAAATGCATATGTAGTTGTGGCTGCATGCAAAAACCCACCCAGCCACATTACACAAACTTATTGTCCAACTACCCCCCCTTCTTTTAGAGCTAGAAATTAAGTGGTCCACCCACGGATGGCTACTATGGTAGTTACCTCATAGTCCAAGCCTTCCCCGCCCAGACGGTATCTCACAGAGTTTTTCTCCGCAGCGAGCTGTAAAGTCTGGTCAGGGAGGAAACCTGGGTTGTGAGGCTGGATCAAGATGATGTGCTTTCGAGGGAGACTACGTGAACATTCCTTAGCAATGATTTGAAGCATGCATGCAGAAAATGTGCCTGTGGTCACATGTTTGTCCCAGGAGTGGGTGTGTGTAACTGGTACTGCTCTAGACACTTGGAGTTGATACCAATTAGCTGTGGGTTCAGTGCTACAGCATAATTATGGATATTCAGCCCCATGGGAGAACTAATTGGCGGGAATAACATCCCAACTACCTCCAGCCCACCCCCCATAGTCCACTTCCCATAGTAACACTGCCAAGGTCGGGAGGGGGTGGAGGGGGTGGACTGCATTTCTCGAAGGTGAGACATAAACAGGTGTACTAGGAATCTCTTCCCCCCCCCCCCCCCCCTCCCCTCCCTTTCTTCTTCCTGTATCTGTGGCAGACAATTAGTGGAATAGCTAGGGCACAAGGTCAGGAGGGGGTGAACTGCATTTTCTCGAATTTCCCAAGCTATTCAGGATCATGAGAATGTTCAGAGTTCACGGGTGTAAGAATGTCTTTCCTGTCTCCATCCTTTTGCACCTTGGGTCATCTGGGGGGATGTGGTTCGGTGCCCTACAGCTAGGTAGCCAATGGACAGCTCAGCTCAGAGGTCATGTCAGCGAATATCAGTGCTGGAGCCACTCAGTGCAACCATGACATCATGAATGCAGTAAGTGACTTCCCAGGAGTGGAGATCTTAATCTAGATCTTAATCTGGATGTGTTTTTGCCTCCAATAACAACAACACTGTAATAACAAAACAAGGTGCAACACCTTCTACATCAATCAGATTACACACAGAGATTGGACAGTGTATACTTCCTGCACATGCATAAGATATTATGCCAGTATACTTCTCGGTGCAGAATTCTTCTCTTTTCAGCACAAAGTATATGTAGATCACATTCGAACCAACTGATGAAAACGCTCCCTGCAAAGTTTAACAGAGATTACAATTCTAGAATGTCTAGCGTTAATAAAAAGCTGCCATAGTATACTACCTACAGGGCTCTATCAGATTTGGGGGAAGGGGGGGGGGGGGAGGGGGAGCTTTGTACTTTCTTTTTTTTAGCAGGGTCTGGGGTCTTCTCTGTATATATGATTCCAAGGTGGTTCTTTAATTTAAAACTTACATTGGGGGTTGAATAATTAGTATGGGTGGATTTGTTTAGTGTTTAGGCCTAAAGCTTAGTGACATAACAGTTAAGATACCTTTAGTTTTCATTGAAAATCCTCAACAAAACAGACAAAACTGAAATGGTATTGGAGGTGCTCAGGCACGTGTAGCCTCGAACCCAGGCCTTCCTCGCCCAGATTTTATCACAGCTCCATGATAAAATCTGGGCGAGGAAGGCCTGGGTTCGAGGCTAAGGCATGTGGTGGGCACTAGCCTATAAGGCTCTAGGGGGGTCTGGGGACATGCCCCCCCCCCCCCCCCCCTCCCGCAATTGTGTGACTTTTGTCTACGTAGCCGCAGCATAAGGTATATAAGTACATAAAGAATACATGCCACATACATGCTATACAGAAAACGTTTACACGGAGGACTGCCCTACAATCAGATGTTGACGTTCCCCCACTAGTACTACAACAGCCTAGCTTTTCATGGGGTACATAACCACCAGGTAGTGGGAATTATTTCAAAATCTCTATGCCATTTTTAGCCCACAAAAATATCATTCTAAATCGTCACCTGAGTGCTTTAAAAAGATGACAGCTGGGTCAAATCTCAGGTTAAAGCCGATGTGGTACTGATGCAACTTCTTGGAACAACAACCCTCTCCTATTTCCTGGTTTCCTGCTTCATATCCACTGACCCTTTAGAACTCTATTCCTTATACAGTATCAGTAGCAGATCATGGGATGCCTTTGAATGTAATTTTACATACGTAACATGATCACATACCTCTGCATGCAGTCCTTATAAGTGTGTTGGTGGTGTAGCTCCCACTGACGATGCTGCCTGACCAGGCTATGAATCTGCTGGCCCAGTCCCGTCTCAAGCCACACATGTCTATAAGGTCAAGACAAAGTAATCTCATCACTCCAGCGCAAGCCATGAATCAGGCTTTGTTGAGCCAATTATGGGATGATATATTACAGAGAGAGTATCACTCTCAGGTATACATGTACATCTTTTTCACCTCAGCTGTTCAACATTTCACCCCCTCTGCATGTTTTAAATACCTTATTACATGTCACTGTAGCCTCGTTCCCAGGCTCCACTGTGCAAAAAAACAACGCTGGGCGGTGGAGCCCGGGAACGAGGCTGTGTCACTGCATGCATGTAGCACGCATATAATCAATAGAGTACGTTAATTAAGTACCCGTTTCTTTTCAGGATATGTTTCGACATTTCCAAAATGGCTGTGATAATTTGTAAGCCTCCTTCACCTCCATCTAGAGCTCTGTGATCTTCATACCTGAATAAGGAGGAATTCACTGATGAATTGAGTCAGGCATTGCTTTTAAATTATTTCCATGTAACCTCATTCCCAGGCTCCACTCTCACCACCTGTTTACACATGTGCAGACTAAGTTGTCACATGTGCAGTGCAAAAACAAAAACACGTTCACAACTCAATGCTAAGTGGCAGACCCTGGGAACTTGGCAGGCTCAGCTCTTGAATGGGCATTGTATCTGCGCAAACAATTAGTTTAAGGTCTCCGGAAATGTTTAGTTACTGATTTTTCATAGACATACTACAATGTAAACTACATTAGTCAGAAAAAAGTATCAACACAAACTTCTGCCCGTTATATATGTAGCAGTAACTGGTGCTAGCCATCAGTAACGTAGCCATACCCCTGCCCTGGTAATCAAGCTCTGTGCCCGGGGAACTCGGTGTATGATTGAAAGAGGCGTGCCAGGCTCGAGACTGCACGAGTACTACATTGCTAGCCCCGCTCCCAGTCTCTCTGCTCCAGTTTTTAAGCCACTTGCAGTATTGTTTATGTCGCTTTTACATCGCTTGCAGTACTCCGTTTTTCGTACTGCAAGCTACATAAAAACTGGAGCGGAGAGACTGGGAACGAGGCTACTATATTACACGTCGTAGTAGTATTCAAACGCCACTGAAGAAGCTGCAGTGCCCTGGCACATGGAAGCCGTAGTTGTTACTGGGAGCTCAAATGGCAAATGAGAGGGTTTACTAATTAAATGCTAGAAATTTGTAGAAGGAAAACATTTTCCGTGCTTTGCAGCCCTGCCTCGCTTGTGCCCGGGCAAACAGTCTAGTCTGGTTACGCCACTGCTATAGCTTTGGGTACTCCCTTTTCCTCATACCAGCTTAAGATTGTATGTCTGTATGTGAGGTCTAGACTGTTTACACCACTGCTAGCTTTAGGTACTCTCTTTTCCTCATACCAGCTTAAGATTGTATGTCTGTCTGTATGTGAGGTCTCCTCTCCTCTCCTGGCTTGGGCTGTATTACATTTATCAATTAGTAGGTAATGAACCTTCAGCTGCTTGACAAAATAACACTTGTAAACTTTGGTCTAATTCTGGAATGTTTTAAAATAGGCACACAGAAACCACAGACGTGTGCTGCTAGAATTCTCTGTGCACGCAGGTATGCTTGCGAACTGCTAGATGAGCTGATACTCAATGAAGGTGATCTGTAATTTCATGCCTGATATCCTTACATTACACCCCGACATACTTGCGCCAAGATCAAGGTGTCCTACACGCTGAATACCATCCCATTACCGATATCAGTCTTGGTCCTCAGCCAACAGTCAAGGCTAAGGATCGCTTACGAGACTATATAGATATGGTGGCAGTGTAATGCGGGAGTTCTTAGGCCACTCCAAGATGATTGCTAGCTTCTGGTCACATGATCTTCAGGAAGTGATGTGGGCGGGGTCATAGTCATTATGCCGTTATCAAACATTAATGAACGTGTGCTCTAGTCTGGCTCTACCAGCAGCAGCGGTAGCACGACCGCCTGAAAATAGGGGTTAACGACAGCTGCTTCATCGTTACTGTTGAGAAGTAGATCTCGAAGAAAGATGACCACACTACAGCCATTTTGAGAGCCAGCTTATCTAGAAAAGGCACACGGATTTGGCTAGTAAAGGAAACAATTTTGGACACTCCCGCAACAGCATGCTGGCAGGGGAGTAGAAACTAACCATCGTTCATGTATCGGTGACTCTGGTTTCATTGGGTTCTCACATTACCCCCCACGGGCCAGACAAACCAAGAGGTACCTTTCGTCTCTTATTTCTAATGCGGTGGGACTCATCAGTTGGCAACCGCAACTCTGCCAGGTAACAGGCTACCATAGTTGTAGGCCCTGCTAACGAGATTGAACAATTAGCTAACAGGATACCATTGTATGCCCTAGCAGCAGTAGTCCCTAACAGGTAGTCCCTGCTAATGAATTAGCTAACAGGTTACCATTGTAGGCCCTGTTAGGTGGTACATAATATAGTAGTCTGTACTACTCAGTATGGTCTCAAACTAACCATCATATCGGAGAGACCTAAATATGTATGCTGTAGGTCTGCTCTGCCCATTCATGGGTGTGACAACTTAGTCTTGCAACAAATTATGTAGGCCATTGGCCACAGTCGTTTGTAATGCAAAACAAGAAGGCTAAGCCGCTTAAAGAATTGAATCATCACAGCCCAGAGGTCATCTGCATACATGTAACTGAACTCACACAGTAGCATTATTGGCTGTGTGTGTTTGACCAAAGTTTACATAGTTAGAAAACTGATTTATTAAGCAGTCTAGAGTCCACAACCAACCATTTGGTGAATGCTTTCATCTGTTGTAGTACTCACAATCACAAACCAAAAACCTCAGCACATACATTTATCTTCAAATAGACCCACCACAGTATTTCTGGTTGGAGAGATCTCATTTCATTGGATGGTACGTACGGGGGATTGCTGACGATGAAATCGAACTGATTTCTTCCAAACACACTTGGACAGTTTTCTGCGGAACAATTTACCACCGACAGACGCCCACACACTCCATTCCTGCAGGGGTGTAACAAATGAACGAAAACACGCCCAGTATGCTGAGGTACATCGATCATTCTGAGAACTCACAGCCTTTATCGCAGACTACTATAATGTATACTCTGCTGAATGCAATGGAGCTTCCATGCAAGGGTCAAATAATAAACATTTGTGTGTGCATGCAGTTGGGATCAAAAGCAGTACATAGTCTTATTAGCGATAGCCTCGTACCCAGGGTTTCCACGCCCAGATTTTATCTCGCAGCTGTGGAGAAAAACCGGGCATGGAAAGCCTGGGTACCAGGCTAATTAGCGAGGTATCCTTACTTCAGAGTGAAGGCCACGCTCCACTGTTTGTCTTGTGCATATATTATAATTATCTCAAATTGGATTATGAGGTTGCAGTGATTACCTAAGTGCATTTTCTGTTGAGAGAGCGACTGCCACTTCAGATGTGTCTACCGCGTAACCTTTCATCTGCATAGACAAATCGAGTTACGGATTTCACGCAGTGGATTGCATAGCCTTGTGTCAGTATACATGTAGACAAATCGAATTAATTATGTAGTTCAAGCAGGTGTGACTATAATGACACTATAAGCATACACATTGATGTTGTTGTTGCATGTTGACAGCAAACAGCTGTATATGGTAGTGGCTGACAACGCAGTCCGTCACATGCTTGGAAAACAATGTCAGAAGTGAAAATGAAAACAGGATTGCGGAGTGCATCCTAAGCGATGACTGGCATGGGAGCAGTGCTGTATACGTAATATAATTCATGACAGTAATCATCCATCAGCTTTCACATCGGATATACCATGCAGTATATGTAGGCAGATTCATAAATTCCTACCATATTTTGTGCCATCCCATGTACTGAGCTACGATAATCACACTCATGACTATATAATCTACACCCCTTTACTGTCTGATACAGCATTTTGGCACCAGATAAATGACAATCAACGTTTTTAACCAGTTACCAGGCGTGCATATCAACGTGAGATTGAAGTAGAATCATTAAGCGCTCCTGCTAGAGCGCCGCTGTGATTCTACGATCAGTTTAATCACCTCAACTTTGCCTTCTTGCAGCAGAGATATCGCAATTGCTCCGCTTCCACAGCCAACGTCCAAGAACCTCAGCATATCCAGACTGTTTGTGCAGCTGTGCTCCAGTACCAAACCCACTAGCTCCTATGGTAACAAAGTGCAGCGTACATGTACTTATAATAATCAGATAAGGGGTCTCAGAAGAGGGTTCACAAAAGGACCGCTCAAATGTTGACTGCTCCTGAAGCCATCTGTTAATGTACATGCATGTACTACACAGCTCATTTGCATGTACATGCATGTACTACGCTGTTCATTTGCATGTACATGCATGTACTACCCGTGCTTGTTCGCATGGACTACCTGTAGTTTCATGAACACTCACATCCTCAACACCTACAACACACCTTGGCCTAACCTATAAACCTTGGAATGTCACAAAAATGGAAAGTTAGTAACTAAGTGAAATTCAAGGGCTTGAGAACCAACAAATCACCCAGCCCAGAGCCACACTAAAACTACTTTTTTTATTACGAAGAATTGGATTAAAAACGGGGCAGCAGAGCACTGCGTTTTGTGTACGCAATAACTGTGGCTGTTCACTTTACAGCTCATGCAAGAATCCGTGTACAATAACTCAAAATTCTCGTACACTAGTGCTCTTGTCTATAGAATTTATGAGTTACGTGTCATCATTGCACATATAGGTGCAGTGAATGTACTTTAAATACTGTGCTGGAGGAAAGGCTAGACCAGCATATGACAAGCATGTAATCAGCATGTGACCAGCATATGACAAGCATGTAATCAGCATGTGACAAGCACAATATATGCTCCTGATATTATCTATTTATGCTATGCTCTGTCTAGCCTCGAACCCAGGACTTCCTTGCCCAGATTTTATCTCGCAGCCGTGGAGAAAAATCAGAGAGTACGTACGGCTGTGAGATAAAATCTGGGTGACGAAGGCGCCTGGGGTCGAGGCTATGCTCTGTCCGCCCTCCCTCCACCCATGTGTAGCAGCTGTAGCTAGCAGTTTAGCTACGGTACAAATGAATTTAGCGTGCCCATGGAGTGGTATAAGCCACTTAGATATAATGTTTATGAGAAACCCGCTAACTCCTAACCTTATTAAGCCACCTTTGAGTTGCCTTTGACAAAAAGACATGCATCATCTACAGAAGGAATACCAAAGGTTTATGGTGGTCAGATGAAGTGATTGTTTCAGTTCTGGGAATAGCTCTAAAGTGGACTATTATGCAATATTACACAAAATAAAGTTCCTTAAACATTTCAAGAGCACAGCCCCTACCTCAGTCTCTGGTCTCGGAATAAGAACAGGAGGTGCCATTTTGAGTGTCACGTTCCGGAAATCCCATTCCCCAATGATGTACTGCACTGGAACCCTGTAGCATTAATTAACAGAATACAATATCGCTGTCAGTGGTATGGAGTATTAATTTTCAATTTGAGAGCCACGTGTCGTGATTTTATCCTATAAATCGTAGGAGGTTGTGTGGGACTGTCACATAGTGGGGGCATAGGAGCAGTTTCACGCACACCTATGAAATAATATGTCTGGCAATGTTGTTAAACAAACAATGGAAATATTGTGAGCATATTATGAACTGATGAATGAATAGTGCGTGTCTGGCAATCAGCTGGTCTAGTTGTCTGGTTCTGCGTGAGACTCAGTACTTAACGATAAATACTGCATACACTGCCTTCTTCCACTGACTGGCAGTCGGTGCGCATGTAGCCCATCTGTTGGCGTTAACGTTGTTGTGGTGTAATTTGTCTGCAGTGTTTCATGTCACTTGGTAAGGAGAAGTATCTAAGGCATAATCTGTTCTGAGCCGCCTCATATATACCAGAGGCTCTAGATCTCCAGCTAGGGGCCGCAAACGCGAAACCAACGCAGCGAAAACCAACGCAAATGCGAAACTTGCCTGAAAACGGCACGCGTAATTATCGAGCTGCAGTGCGCTCTTCTGCCTCGCAAAACCAATCGCTGGGATTTTAATCAAGAACGTGAAACCGAGCTCATATGGGGCCATGAGCTCCACCCATGAGCTGCAGTGCCAAACGTTGAACCATTAACGCAAACGCAAAACCGAGCTCATATCACTGCCATGAGCTCCAGCCATGAGCTGCAGTGCTAAACTTAGAAACAGCCATTAACGCAAATGCAAAACCAAACCCTAATCGGTGAATTGAAGGCCCATGAGCCCCACCATTAGCTGTAGCGCTAAATTGGAGCCAGTCATTAACGCAAACGCGAAACCGAGCTCATATCACTGTTATAGGGGCCCGTGAGCTCCAAACCCATGAGCTGCAGTACTAAATTTAGAACCAGCCATTAACGCAAACGCGAAACCGAGCTCATATCACTGTTATAGGGGCCCGCTCCACCCATGAGCTGCAGTACTAAATTTAGAACCAGTCATTAACGCAAACGCGAAACCGAGCTCATATCACTGTTATAGGGGCCCGTGAGCTCCACCCATGAGCTGCAGTACTAAATTTAGAACCAGCCATTAACGCAAACGCGAAACCGAGCTCATATCACTGTTATAGGGGGCCGTGAGCTCCACCCATGAGCTGCAGTACTAAATTTAGAACCAGCCATTAACGCAAACGCGAAATCAAACAGTAAGCTAATGTTAAGTACACTCAGTAGAAAATAATCGGGTTAATTAAATGTCGAATGAAGATAAACCATAATTATGTTAAAACCAAAGTAATGGTAAAATGCATGAATCCATAATTATCGAAAGATGTGATTTCATGTCTGCTATTCAGTCTGACATTGGCGTTAACGTTGTTGTGGTGTAATTTGTCTGCAGTGTTTCATGTCACTTGGTAAGGAGAAGTATCTAAGGCATAATCTGTTCTGCCGAAACCTTGTGCAGTGAGAACCAAACATACGGGCAGTCACCATTAGCCGCCTGACATAATATACCAGAGGCTCTAGATCTCCAGCTAGCTAGAGGCCGTCCTCTGATGTATAATTTTCGAAACTGGCCACTGCACACCACAGGCAGAGGGGGTCACCGTTGCTATTTATCTGTGAGAAGCTTTCATAAATCACACGCTTAAATGGCTCTTAGTGGGAAAACTATATATTTACGGATTTCTGGGCACAGTGTGGAAAGATAAGGTCACAAGATACAATACACACAGCTAATTATATGCCTACTTACGTACGTACCTCTGAAGTCTTTGCATGAGCATTTGGTCAGCCATCTTTAATTCAGCACCTGATAGAACTTTGGGCCCACCTTCATGCTTCCCAGCTGCTTCTTCAGCTCCACAGTGTGCCCCCTGACAAGGTAGGAGGAATTCTGTTTTTCTAAAGACATAGGGAATGTTTAGCTAACTGGGTTAGCTTACCCATTTGGTTGAATGGTTGTGTAGGTGGAGTACATGTTCTAGAATGTATTTCACAGAGAGTTCTGGTTCCGAGACGCCATGTTTGGTCAGAGTCTCAATCCAGTGCTTCCTGAAGTCTCTAAGAAGAGTTCTACACTTGTTCCAATTGTGACTAGTTGTGTGAGTGGATCTCGTGCTAGAATCAACAGTGAGTGGCTCGTTAGCGGTTGTCATAGCAACAGCAGGACTCATGCTCTGGTGTTGCCGCCGAAACTGCTGGGAGACAGCAGTCACAACAGAAGAGATGCTCACTCTCTGCAGCTGTGACCGGATGTGACCAGCCAGAACATCACACATCTCAGCAGTGGCAGTTTTCTGTATCGATTACTCCATCAGCTGCAGCATGCAAGTCTCAACACTTCAGAGCCAGGTAAAGCATGGTTTTACTCCACTTTAGCTGGTAGATAGCTTCCATCTAATGCACTCCATGCTAATGGGTTCATGTCAAATTAAGTTATTCATGAGGTAAATATGACTTCCATTACTGGGCTATCATTTATCAATGACACACATGCCTGCATATTGTTTATATACCTTTGCCTACATAGTTTATACCGTTGGGAGTTTAGGAGGAGTGCCTGGTAAGATATCATGCGCACAGCTTACCTTGATCTTGAAATTGGACTATAGCTAGCTAGCTATTCAAGCCAAGCTATTCCGCCACACGTTAGCTATATGATAGCTGGCTATTAGAATTTGTAGTTCACAGTAGCTAGTCTTAGCTATGTGTGTTATGCATGCTAGCTAACACTCGTCAAAGTGGTATAGCTAGCTATGTGTATAATAGCTAAGTCTGACTCCTGGGTGGCTGAAAAGTTAATATCCATAACGTTCATGCATATAGCTGGCTAATAACAAAGGCCATTTAACTACTGGAATTGTTAGTTGGAGCAGATCCGGAAGCCTGGAATGGGGCAAAAAAAATGCAGATGGCAGCTGCTAGTCTCGTTCTCAGACCCTCCACCCTCCCCCCTTCTCCCCTCCACCCTCCCCCAGCTAGGGTCAGAGAACAAGACTAAACAGCTGTAATATTCACAGCCTGCCAGGTTAATTATATCCTCTTCCTGTCATAACCGACAATTTTTCTTGGTAGTGCTTATTCTAGTACAAGAATATGTACATGCATCTGTTATATACAATAACTGTAGCTGTAGGATATATCCTAGTGTTGGAGTGTTAGCTATGTCCGGCTATTTACAACCACCTGCTGTACGGTCACATTAGCATCACTGCGCTAGCTTCTGTACGAAAACTAAAGCACTCAATTGCTGTAGATATAGTGGCTGCTAGTTGACGCAATCCCATATATGTTGAGTTATTAAAGTCCAACCATATATATATATATATATACTTCTGATATACACTTTTTAGGGAGCACCAATGGGACCTAAAATCAGCTATAGGATCCTTATCTCAGAGGTTCTTAGAGGTATGACAAACCAAACTTTGGTAGCTAAGTCTCATCTCAGGCCACCTCTAACGAGGGGTAGCTACATAGCTATAGCTAGCTACCTGCTCATACAATGACTTCGGGGTTGCCCTAAGCCTGAACTTTGATAGCTATTAGCTACATATGTGGCTGCAGCATGGCTACCAGGAGTGTAACTATTGTGTAACTGTTTATTTGAACTTCCTTCTACAAAACGTTAGCTATTTGTTTATGATCTTTGAACTGCTGTTCTGGATTCTTTGAACCAGCTATCCTGGTTAGGTGTCATTTCACCTGACCTACCTAGCTTCAGTTCAAAGGATGGAGTACTGTCCTGCAGTTGAGAGAACATCCTGACTTTTACCTGCAGCTAGAACACTCTGTCCTCTGTCCTCTCTTGGCCAAGCAGACAGTACTGTGTCCTACAGTCCCATCTTTGAAGCAGCTATATCCTGTATGGTTATAATTAGGTACTTGTCATTTCACCTGACCAGTTCAAAGGATGGAGTACTGTCCTATAGTTAGAAACACTGTGACATTTCCCATTCCACTCTGTCCTCTGTCCCCTCCTATTGGGACACACTGTCTGCTTGGCCAAGAGACGATAAGGAGTAAAACCAATTTGTCAGGATGGGTCTATATGCATCCTGACAAATTCCACGGCTGCGAAAAAAGCTGCGAGGGGAGGCCTGGGTACAATGCTACAAGCAGACAGTGTGTCCCAATAGTCCCATATATTCTGACAAATTGATTTGCTCATAATCATGTGTATAAATGGGTATGCCTACAAGTTTGCTATACTCCTTATTGTGTGTAGCTATATATGCGTAGACAGATTTGTTCACATACGCAGATCATCGCAAAGATTGAAGAAAAAGATTCAGATGCTCTTACCCACTGAGCTACTGATCATCAAAGCTCCTGAGCAGAGGAGCAGTAGGCAAGCTTCATATAGTAACCTCGTACCCAGGCCTTCCACGCCAAAATTTTATCTCGCAGCCGTGGAGAAATCCCGATTTTTCTCCACGGCTGTGAGATAAAATCTCGGCGTGGAAGGCCTGGGTACGAGGTTAATAGCTAGCTAGCTACTAGTAGCACTTAATTACCAGTAGAACCAACTGTTATGATAATTACGATGGAACGTGATTCTGTTGTGCTCTGTAGCACAAAGTTTAGACCATGCAACGTGAGAGCAAAGCCACGCTCTAGTCATAGCTAATTATATAATATGTTGTTCCTGTCTTACAAAGCAGCTCAATCTCATGCAGACTTTGCAATGCATGTCTGGTTATGATGTTTGTAACGTCTAAATGCATTCTTAACATGTGGAGCCTATACCTGCCTACACTGTGGACTGAATTGCTTTTGGTGTTGTTTGGGAGTTGTGGCTGAATTTGGCTAGCCATGAGACCCAAGCATGACATCTCGGCCAAGTGCAATCTTAGTTCCCATCACACCAGGAAAAACTCCCACCCCAGGTTTTCAAAATGTGCCCGTTGCTAAGGCAGCACCAGTCATGCATAGCTCTATGCTATAGAAGATATAGCTGCATGCTATATGCTGTTATAGGATGAACAGATAGCACTCTGGTGTTTATGTTAGCCAGCAAGAGCCCATTGTATTCTAGAATGTTCCATTTGTTTAGACAGTAGCTGCATGTATGGTCATGCTTGATGTGCTCTCCCACAAAGCTGGTGCCTCTTGGTCCACTAAACATCAGATATCACATCTGATAAACATGTATTCCCAGACCTCCCCAGACCCATTTAAGGGTATCTAGTTGCATTGTTGATATAGAATGAATTTAATCTGGCTTCAAAAAATCTTTTTGTTTGAATGTTTTCACAGAGACAAACACATGAGCAAGAGTACAGAGCGGACACAGACAGTGATTGTTTTACAAGTGTGAGTACACTTGAGGGGTTAAAATGGTACAAAGTGAAATTTGGTGTTCATAAAGTCTGGACGTTGAAAGGGATAAAAAAATGATTTTTACCTGTGGTTGTTGATTTGAGTGATAAATGGAAGCATGACAGAAAGTCATTTGTCTACGTCTGTAAACAATTTGTATGGTTACAAAAGTGTTGTTGTTGCAGTGTATAATTTTTGTCAAAAGGGCTTGTAGTTGGTCATGATCATACAAAAACAAGCGTCTCGTCACAGTGTTGTGGAGCAGTTGTCAGATTCGTCTGAGTGTAGCAGGAGCCGGCCTTCTGATGCCTCTGAGGCAGAGGGGACTTTGAGACGCTGCCCTCTCGCGACTGTGAGAAGTAGCTCGAAATGCTGCTCTGAGATTCAACCGGAGTGAAGACCATGCTCCCTGATGCAGAGCTGTATCCACTGCTGGCGTTGCTCACGTTTCTGTCCAGCATCGGAACGTTCTTCACTACTCCTTCTGCGTCGTCTGCACACTCCGAGCAGTGCTTCATAATCACAGAGTCTCTCATATCTCCAGCATTCTGTGTTTCGTGGCATGAACAGTCACAGGTGGCATTAATCTCGATCAGTTTACGGGTGACTTCCATCGCCTGACTCCTCGAGTAACAAAGGTTGGATTTTCTGTGTCTCCGCGTTGTAACCTCGGAGATCTTGCGAGTCTTGCTGTTCTTCATCCAAGGATGTGAGAGGATTTCCTGAATGGTCGCCCTGGTTTCTGCATTGGAGTCAAGCATCCTCGAGATCAGAGATCTCACCACTGCAAAGAGAGATTAGAAAAGAGGAAATGGTCATAAAAAAGCCTTTGTAGATACAGTTGTGGTAAGTGTTTCCTGTTAGCCCAATTTAACTTTAGTGAATTATACATCAAGGGGACTAAGGTTGCCGTGGTGACATAAATTAAACCCATACTCACTTTCTGAAGTGCCAGGTGGTTGTGGGTATTCCCCTCTCTCCAGTGAGCGCATAAATGTGGTGATGTCTCTGTCGTCAAAGGGCATACTGGCTGTCAGCATAGAGTAGAGCACGACGCCCAGGCTCCACACGTCGCACTCCGGTCCCTTGTACGGTTTGCCAAGGATCATTTCTGGAGAGGCGTAGAGAGGGCTGCCGCAGTAGGTGGCGAGCATCTGGTCGGCGCGTGTTTCTTTTGAGAAGCCGAAGTCTGCCAGCTGATGAAAAGAAACGAAAAATAGTCATGATGTGATCTGTACAATGAAAGGTTCACTGCACTAAGCACCTGATTAAGTTTCCATGGCCTATGAATTTCAGTTTAGTGCTTACGTATCCTGTTTACCATTTTAGCTAATAGCTTCCCAAATGGGATTAATGGGTTCTTAGCCATTATCGTATTCCATTTAGTTAAAAAAATAATTTTCCTAAATAGGAAATTTTCTTAAAATGCAGAACTGGCCTCACCTTTGGATGACAGTCTCTGTCCAGTAAAATATTCTCCAACTTGAGGTCTCTGTGTACAATGGAGTTCTGAGGGGGCAGAACGGGAACAGACAGGATGTAATTCTCTGATTCCAAAATATTTGCTTTATTTTGCCAAGTGTTTTGCTTCAATTTGTAAGGCTGCTTAGGCGACAAACCTTGTGGGTGTGCTTGGTGCATAAACAACCTAACACTTAATAAAGGCTGGGTAGCTATGGTTACTGATACTGTCAGAATGTGATCAAGAACAAAAGACCAGTACGCACCTGGTGACAGTGTTCCACGGCTCGGACGATCTGAGTGAAGATATCTTTCGTTTCTTCCTCGGGTAATCCCTGTTTCTCCCAGACGTAATCGAACAGCTCACCGCCTGGAACGTACTCCATGGCAATAACATGATAATGATCGGTTTCGAAGCCTGTGTGTAAGAAAGTTTGAAAGCATTGGTGACATTTGCACGCAAGGTTTTCAAATATCAGAAGAGGTCAGTAGGATTCCCATTAATACCCCGTGTATGTAAGCGGCTATTTTGTAATAACAAAATTAGTGCGTGAGATACACAAAGGTACTGTAACACTTACTTTCATAAATCTCGGTGATGTTTGCGTGAGTAAGCTTCTTCATGTTTCTGATCTCTCTGTGTACTTTCTGATACATCTTTACGCTTGTGATGTCTTTCTTGCTGATAAACTTGAGAGCAACCTGCAAATTAAAAAGTTATTAGTGCGTTAATTTTCTATACTTCTCATTTTGCAAAATAGCGTTTTCCCTCCCAATACAACTGTAATATAGCAATAGTATAGCAATTTAGCTATGCTACACTATACATACCTGCTTCCCGCTTGGTACGTGGAGAGCTAGGTAGACTTTAGCGAAGTTTCCGCTGCCGATCTTCTGCAAAATTGTGTAGTTTTCCATTTTTCTTGCAGCAGTTCTGTCAGAGCAAGTGAGAATCTGCGTGTAGCTAGAGCTGTGTAGCTAGCAAGTCACGTAGCTGTGCACTTACGCTGCTAAAGTACTATTATTACTGCACTCTACTGCGCCGCTCGTCGCAGCGAGCTTTTATACCAATTTGTTACGTCACACCGTCAGTCGCAATGAATTTTAGCACTGCACAATAAGGTCACTTCCGTACGCGACGTGGAGTAGTGTTTATGGGCTTGGATGGCAATGGCATACCCCAAACCTTCGATTTTGCACGAATACCAGTAATGCCCCCGAAATATCTGCACGAATAAATAGTGCCCCCAAAATATCTGCACGAATAGTGCCCCACATTTTGGGGGCACTATTCGTGCAAATCCTAATTGAAATGTAGACCAGTCATAATCAGCCAGAAAGATCTGGTTGCATTCGCATCAAATTTGCTATAATAAATGCAGTATTTATGTCCACTGTTCATGTATTACTGTATTGCAGTAGCTATTCGTATACAGCTGATGGCCCTGAACGGGCTCACAGAGAGAATGAGATTTAATCACTAAACTGAAGTTTACTGCATAGAGCAATGCAACAGCATACCAGTGTGGTTTGTATCACAATGTGGTGCCAGTCTGACTCGGGCTAGCATCCTGCATGCCTGGTACTTACTTAACCTTCCAGGTCATGGGTGACACTATGAACCAATTCTCTATAATAATAAAAAACATGGCTATTTCCTTTTCTGCAAAATATGTACACGTTATAGGAAGTAACGAAGGAGCATTAATTTACGGACTTTTGACCTTGATGAGCAGTCAGCAGCAATTCTCAGTAGGCTACAGGAAATTGTTTTTTTCTTGGAGGGAAGCATCCACTCAATGAGAAGTTAATTACAGCTGGATATATGAAGCTGCCAGTGTGGCAGCTTCATATATCCAGCTGTAATTAACTTCCCATTGAGTGGATGCTGCCTGCCACACTGCCTCGCCACAAAGTTTCTCCTCCGTGCATTAATATTAATAATGTGTTGTTGCAAAGCCAGGAGCATGTTTCAGTCTTCATATCCACCCCCTCACATGGACAAGATAAGGCCCCTCAGAAAGATATAGGAATTGATATTGTTCAAAACGAAGACCGAGAACAACATGTCGATTTTCTTGGGAGGAGGTGGATATATAAACACTGAAGCCGTAAATTCTATAGATTGGAACTACCCTAATAACAGAGCCTTACTTTTGATTATGCATTGCTTGTCTCCAGATCTCTGCAGTGTTCTGCAGATGGAATTGGGGGAGGGGGGGGGTGGGGAGAGAGAGACAGCTGCAAGTAATAGCTGGATAACGCAAGGAGGAAAGTGAAACATTGATATGCCAGTTTTATATGATACCGCTTTGTCACAAAGTTGTGGAATTGGGGTGCCATTGGGGTACCAATTTTCCCATTAATGGGGTGTTAATTTCTCAGTGTCATGTTCAACTAGGTGTAAAATAAGCGTGGGGAGTGTTTTAACAGTTTATTAATCAACAACTGAGTAGACTGTTTCACATACAGTCAATTAGCACAAGGTCTCAGTGATTGAGACAGTTAGAATGTAGTCTCATGCCCACCCGCCCCTGCGTTGTTTTTTTTAATGGGTGGGTAGAGGCAGGAGCGCATAACCCTCCCGCTCATAAGCTCCTGGTAGAGGATCTGCACTCGAGACTGTGGAGGCTATTTCAGCATATGAAGTCACATTCTAAGCCTCTAAGTTTCTTTTTTTAGCTAATTGCTGTAAAGTGATGCTAGTATACGTATCACTATTCCATGAAAACTCATCCAAACAGGTATGTGTACGTAGCTGTTGATAAGAAAGACGTTCTTATTTCCGAATTCCTATCTAAGACTAACTACATGCTAGCTTTCAAAACATAGACTGAGTCCTCTTATCCACCCATGCATGTACCGAGTCTATTACAGACATTCTTGGCTGGTGCATGCTTTAACCACCGATCCGGCCTATAACATATTCATATACCAGTGAAAATATTGTACTAGGCGATCATAGTTGATACAAACAATGTCATATGATATATATAGGCAGTGACATGCCGGTAGCATAGCAACCATGTCATGGTTCCCAGGCTCCTTTTTTCACATGGAGGAAAAAGCTCTGTGCGGAAAAAAAGCTGGGGGTGGAGGCTGGGCACAGGGCTGATGTGGTAATTGTAGTACGCAGTACTCAACTGTGACTTTCCTCAGCTTTTTGGCTTTCCTCGTATGACGTCATAACCAATCATTAATTAACTATTACTAACTAATAATAATATTAGCAAAGCATGATAGGAATGCTGGCACCTTGCAGCCCTAGCTATCTCCATACTCTGGGGTTCTTCCCCGGCATTATATAATGCCTAGTGCCTTAGCTTCCTCTGAGCACAACAGCAGGATGGAAACATCCATTGTGTGATGGAGTGATCTGTCTGCTCTCCCACAGTTGATGGGGTACTGCATCGAAAGCAGAAGCCATTTTTGAATGGGTAAATGAAGTCTTCTCTGGTTAGTTTGCTAACCTGACAACTGGTATGTAATACTACATTACATCATTTGTTATTCATTTCATTGGTTGAATTCAGCAGTTTATGTAGTGACATAACCTACTCTTGGACAAACTGTTGCTATGCACTGACCAATGAAAGTAGTTTATACTCCATAGCACTATAACCTAACCTACTCATTGGCATTAGTGTAGTCTGTTCTATACTAGCTAGCTTTGTTGTAAGGCTCCCCCCACACACACGTACATGTGCGGGGGAAATTTGGTAACTAGGCTACCCAAATAGTGGTACAACATTTATTTGCTTAGCTAGCAAGCAGGAAACAGCAATCTGTAGCGTTACATGAGCCCCCCATGTGTAAATATGTCTTCAGGTCTAACTGGTTTGCATGCCGAACAAAAGTGCTGCTTACTGTACGACAATAAAAATATGAAACTTTATTCAATGTTTCGACAGTAGATCTACTTTCCACTGTTGAAATATTGAATAAAGTTTCATATCCTCTATTATAGTACAGTAACATAAAATTTAGTTGAAACGTTGGCAAAGTTTCTTTCCAAATTAAGCTAAATTGCCTGTATGGTAACATGACCCTAATAAAGTGTTACCCTCACATGTACATCATCTTAGACACTTTGCTAGCTAGACCGTGTGAAAAAATCTTTCTAATTTTTTTTGAGTGCCTGGGAATGAAGGTACGCATTGCGAGTGCTGGCTCAAGAATTTGCACAGCCATATAGATTATCATCTGAGATACAGTAACTACAGGAATTACGTATGTAGGAGTGACAACCTGTTCTATACCACAAACCACGTGTGTGTGCTCAGTACAATGAGTTTGGATGCAATATTTTGTGTGCTGGGTAATCATGACCAGACTGGAAGTTGTAGCGCTCTGAGATCATACCGAATAGCGGAGTCCATCTCGTTAGCAGGGCCTACTATGGTAGCCTGTTACCTGGCAGAGTTGCAGTTGCCAACTGATGAATGCAATCGCTAGAAACAAGATGATCTTGGTTAGTCTGGTCCGTGGGGGGTAATGTGAGAACCTAATTAGAGCCACCTGAGAACTTTACATCATAATGTTGATTCAGGTACGAATACTTTGGATTGGGTGTAAATCGGATATGACTACAGGGTGGAGCTAGCTCGGGTTGACCCCTGACCTCCCGTGATGCGTCGTGACATGACATGTCGTGTCGGGATATGCGAGGATATAAAATAGCAGGTATTCTTACGTTAACTTCCACCAACATAAAATCAGGTGCAGTGAAGTCACACACAGTTTAGTCTACAGGTGCTCTTGAGCTCTTGCTAATGTGATTTGTGCTAAACTCACTCAATTTTGGCGAGTTTTATTGCATTTCAGCATGTTCCAGGAGGATCTGCTGAGCAGATAATGTGTGTTTAGAGCTAATGGGATTACAATTATCGCTCTAATTGGGACTTACCTCGAGTGGTCTCATTAAATTAGCTGGTTTTTCCGTTTTCTCAGGAGCATTCAATTATTATCAATAGATGGGTAATTTTTTGACCTGCTGTCATCATTGTGCACAATTGCACAATGCTGCTTCTAAGCTTGCATCTCAAGTCTGATCTCCGGTTACGTACGTTAATATTGATGCTGGCAACATCGTGATCACTGAAAAGATGTGTCACTACGTGATAACCTCTAGCTATATTATGTCATGAATTTGCAGTGATGTAATGATAACAAATTGATTGACGGTTTCGACTTCCTTGATTTTTCTCCCAAGAGAAATGGGAAAAGTGTTAATTAACCTAGACATGTAATGTATTGGTCAAGGGTTACGATGGGTAGGTCCCTTAGATTGTTTTAAGTAAATTACATGAGTGAAGCGAGTGCAATTTGAAAATATTCCCAAGTTCCACCAGAATCCACGTACTCTATCTACAGCTTTTGTTGAACTAAGAAGTACATCTACCAAAAAAAAAAGAAGGAAAGAACCTGCATGTACTTCACAAGAGCTACATAATTAAACTAGGCAATCGTAGCCTACTCCAGGTTTCAGTATTACCCGTAATGAAGTTTTGGAAGATGAAAGTATAGCTGAAATTCCTTAGTATACTAGCTATAGTAGCACTAAAATTAGACTTACCGGCTCCAGAAGCCTCATCAGCAAGGGGAATCCCAAATCCATGGGAGAAAGCTGAAATGTTGAAAGTAAACATTTAATCATGGGTCATGTCTATGGGGGTGACTTCCTGGATCTGGGAGCCAGGGACCCATGCCTTTAGACACCCATGATAAAGTAGGTGGTGGGGGCCCAGGACATAAAGACAGGAAGCTCAGGGCAGGCCATATTAGTACCATGTTTACTCTAATGTTTACTGAAGCTAGGGTTGGCATAGCAGTGCAACTATCAGTGTGAGAACAGTTTTTTGTTATTGCTAACTCTGCAGTTGTAATTGTCTGGCCTGACTTGGCTTCACTACATGTGTCCCTATAATGTTGTCTCACTGTATTGCCAAATATGTTACACAGAGAGGCTAGCTATAGGCAGTAATTAGATACCCAAATACGTACTCGCACAGAGCTAGCCTAGTATATTAGAGGTCATGGCTATGAGGTCGTGTGTGCTCTGTGAGCCCAAGGGCGAAGAGAGCACACCACCCATCTAACCTACATGGGTGGGGTATGGGATATTGACAGCTTGTAGTCTGTATTGTAACGCTGAAAAAAACAGTTTCTGTAGTAACAGGTGCATGGTGGACATCATATCCCAGTATTGTTTATGTTTTGTGTTCTCAATAGTTATTATTCCTCATTATGGCCATTGGCTCTGTAGTGACCACAACACACAAAAACAGCTACAGAATGATTAGTAATCTCTCACTACCTTTCAGCGATATTGGTCCATTAGTATGAGATGCCTCGCATTCCTTTTGTACCACACATCCCTTCTCCAAAGATGTAAACAACTGCATGAAGCTTGTTTAGTGGCCAACATTCCATCGGGATTCGTTGTTGGAATGTCTAGCTGAAAGGACAGCATGATACGTAGTTACTCTGGATGGCTCTGTGTAATTGAATTGTGCATGCAGCTAAGCTATTTTGGGGTGGGAGTTGGGGTGTGGTCTGGGGTGGGGGTTGGGGTGGGGTCTGGGGTGGGGGAGCTGGCAGTTTGGGGCTGAATTCCCTGATTTTAGTCATCTTGCTAACTTTTAACCCTTTTCAAGTTTTCAACAAATGAGGAGTCCCTGTCAGGCTAGGCGTGTGGTATAGAGCTATATGTCATTACACTCATGCCATATAGGGCTACGTATATTATGTTCTTTTTAACTTCAGGAGTAGTTTTTGCTGTTCTAGGTTGGGTGGTTTTTGATTCTCGTCCTTAGACTTCACAAAGATACTTCCTCTGTTTTGCTTGAAGACCTGCAGTCTCATTTTGCGCTCCATTCAGTTGTCATCTTGTGGGCTTTATACTTTTGAGTAGTTTGATAACTGATGTCAGTGTGAGTAGGAAGTTATGCACTGGTGTGTTGTGACCATAATATGTTATGGAGCAATTTTCTATTTCCTTCATTTCTTAAGCATAGCAGACAGTGACATCTGCTCTAACATTTTTCTAGCCTTGTTCCCAGGCCTCCACCCCAGCTTCTGTCGCTTGTAGTCGCTCGCTCGCATTACATAACACACAGAGTGGGGAGGCCTGGGAATGAGGCTAAATTTTTCCAGATATTTTGGGAGCAAGTATTGAAGGAAGGAAGTCTGGAAGCTAGGATGTGCAACATGCCACTACTTTCAAGAATCTCAGACTGAACCTTCATCTCTGCCATAAATACCAATAAGGTGGAGCTGATCATGTGCTACTGATGAGGTGTTAGCGTTTTAAAATTCTTGTAATAATGTAACATAATTCGGGCGTTGCTTGTATATTCTGAGTAATAGTGATACCCTACCGATACCTTACTTGAACATCTCCAGTTGCTATCAGATATGCCTGTCAATTAGTCATCTGCTTATTTTACCTTTTTTGTAGGAGTCAAAGATTCCCGGTTTCCGGTGGCTCTATACTATGGGTGCCTGGCTACCTGTGTGCACGTACGGTATGGTATAGCTATTGTAAAGGGAATTTTGCCGCTCTGTACGTGTTCATATCAGGTGGTTTTCAAGAATGGGTTCTGCTTTCACAATTGTACAACCCAGACACACATACGCCAGTAATGTTTGATGCAGTCTTTAAACACTGTAGGTTCTGTGTACTCTTTTGTGATATACTTTCAATCTTTGTGGTGATTAAATGTGAGCATATAGCTATGCAGCTACAAGAAATTTGTGATGCGGGCTCAATCCATCTTACATAAGCTAGTGTTATATACACAGTGTTATGGGTTTCCTCATGTATTGGTCAAGGGAGTAACTCAATTGAATGTGAGCATATAGCTATGCAGTTGCAAGAAATTCGTGAATATGCAATAATCTCACTCTTGTCTATTGGGGTTTGTACTGTTATAACATTGTTATATTATTTGCTGTTACTTGTACTTTCTGTGTAATACTGATAGCCTACCTATTCCTTACTTGAATATATCCAATTGCTATTAGATATCGATATGCCACGTCAATTAGTCATCTGCTTATCTGTAGGAGTCAGATTTCTTGTTGTTTCTGGTGTCTATGGGTGCCTGGCTACATGTGTACACATACGATATGGTATTAGCTATCATAAAGGAGTTTTTGCCAGATCAGGTGGTTTTCAAGAATGGGTTCTGCTTTCACAATTGTACAACCCAGACACACGTACGCCAGTAATGTTTGATGCAGTCTTTAACACTGTAGTGAAGACCAAGTAAACAATTGCCCTAAAAGAAACTAGGTCAGCATACAAGCTATAGGTTATGTGTATAGCTAAGCTTCTTTTTTGTGATATACTCTTAGTCTTTGTGGCGATGGTCTGTCAGTTGTAACTGCAGGCTCAATCTCTCTTACATAAGCTAGTGTTATATACACAGTGTTATAGGTATATCCTCATGTATTAATTGGTCAACGAGTAACTCATTTGAATGTGAGCATATAGCTATAGCTATGCAGTTACATTGTGATTATGCAATAATCTCACTCTTGTCTATGGGGGTATGTATGGTTATTACGTTACTAATAATGTTATATACTTCGGCCGTTACTTTCTGTGTAGTACTGATACTTTACCGATACCTTACTTGAACATCTCCAGTTGCTATCAGATATGCCTGTCAATTAGTCATCTGCTTATTTTACCTTTTTTGTAGGAGTCAAAGATTCCTGGTTTCCGGTGGCTCTATACTATGGGTGCCTGGCTACCTGTGTGCATGTACGGTATGGTATAGCTATCGTAAAGGGAACTTTGCCGCTCTGTACGTGTTCATATCAGGTGGTTTTCAAGAATGGGTTCTGCTTTCACAATTGTACAACCCAGACACACATACGCCAGTAATGTTTGATGCAGTCTTTAAACATTGTAGGTTATGTGCACTCTTTTGTGATATACTTTCAGTCTTTGTGGTGATGGTCTTGTCAGTTGTAAATGCAGTCTCAATCCTAGTGTTATATACACAGTGATATGGGGTTCCTCATGTATTGGCTAAAAGAGTAACTCAATTGAACGTGTCACTGAGTGAACCTGTCTGTCTGTCTCTTGTGAAACTCTACACATTCAATCCCGTGCTTGTTGACAAAGAACCGCAGAGTAGGATATTATGCATTTGTGGCCTTTACAAACGAATAATTATTAAGTTAGTATATTAAATAGCATTACAAACACCCACTCAAGTAGACTATATGTATACTCTGGCCGTGAGAATCTTCAAATTGTCTTCATTGTCCTTCCTTCCTCTCTGGGAGTAGTCCCTTGCATGTTTTGCATGTTTGCACATGGGGCTTTGTGTGAGTGATATGTGTACACACTGATGATATGTCATGTACATGCATGTGCATGTATAGGTACATGTACATGTAATCAGAATAGCTGTACCTTCAGGCGCTCAAACCAGCCCAATTTTGTAGATGGAAAGAAAAAAGTGGTTCTATAATTTCTACTATAAGCATATATTCCGAAGTGCTTTTATCATATGGCTGTTAGCTTTATTCTATTATTATCAATTTACCATTCACTAAAATCTCTGTCCACTTAGCCACTGGGCCAGGTGTTGTTGACTGTGGCTTTGGAAATGGTAGTGATGCAATGTGGACATATATACCTGCAAGACTGATCTTATGCTCCATTCAGTCAACAGGAGATGACTGCGGACTTGAACTCAGTTTCGACAATGGCCTGTCACTGACCCTGGAAATATGCAATACAATTGCTGTGATGTAAGTATACACACTGGGGGAGATGTCTTAGAGCAGGAAGATCCCATTAAATTGCTCTAGCTGGTCAATAGTCTGTCTGGCGCTTGTGTTGTGAACCCCGTCTAATACAGCTGAAGTTACCAGTTTTTGGAGCAATCTGGGATTAGTACTTCCGGGGAAATTTAACAAGCATCCGAGAGCAAAACCGGGCGCATCAGTGGGTAGTTGACACCCCTTCTGCTTTACTTGCAAGGTCGCACAGGTGTTAAGATAGTATTGTATGTTGGAACAGTAGAGACTTTCCCGTTCCAATATACTCTTAACACCTGTGTGACCTTGCAGAAGGGGTGCCAACTACCCGCTGATGTACCCAGTTTGCTTTAAGAGACTCGTTAAATTTAAGCTGCTTTTAAATTATTACTAGTGTTTATTTCCTTGCTTTAGTAACTTGTATTCTTGATTTCCCAAGATATTTGTTTGATAGAGGAAATCTCGAAGGATGTTGCAATTATACGGACATCCTGGAGATACCAACAACAACCGTCAATAAACAGCTGTGTACTCATAAAATGCATTGATTTGCTTAATTATATTGTCCGTCGACGATGAAGGCCCTCAAATGTTGAGCTTTCGTGCCAACCTAACCTTACTTGGACATCTTCAAAAGAAAAGGACATACCACATGAAATAGTCATATGTTTACTTGTCTTTAAAGTTCCTTATCTCTGGTAGCTAGTCATCTGTTTAAATTTCTTTATCTCCGGTAGCTCTACTATGGGTGCACATTGTGGTTGTGGGTAGGCTCCAGCTAGTATCCTAGCTTACTTTGTAGTACTGCTTTGTGTTCATGATGAGGTGGTTTTCATGATATGGGTTCTGCTTTCACTTATGCTATCCAGACAGCTGTGTGCCAGAGACATTTGATGCAGTATTTAGTCGCTATAGTGAGGCTCAGTGAAACAATTCAATTGCCCCAAACAAGTCAGAATAAGATATGTGCCAATAACGCTATGTTATTGTGTGTGTGTGTGTGTGTGTGTGTGTGTGTGTGTGTGTGTGTTTTGCTTAGACTAAGTCGCCATGGATTTATCAGTTGCAATCGTAAGCTCATTTGCCTCTTATGATAGCTATACTCAGTGTTAGGCAAAGTTTCACTATATTTACAATTGAATCTCCAACCTTGAAAAGAAAATTACGGCGTTATGTATGTACGCTGTGATCCCTGAACTGCGAATTTTAAATCCCATGAAAATTTGGCTGCGTGCGGCAAACAGAATCTTATGCAAATTTAGTTTCGCGAAAAAGTACACCCACGGTAAATTATACATAATTGCCAAATTGCATAATGGTCCTGCAGTCTGTAAAAGAGTGGAGGTGGTATTGTAGCGGTTGGTTATACCGTGTAACACTAGGTCTGTTGTGGGTATCGTCAAAGGAGTGACCAAATTGAATAAGTCTCTCTTGCAAACCCAAAACTACACGCACTGGATATCCTGACCAAATCAAAAACTAAATAGTCCGTAAAATTAGATTAGGAGCACTCACTCATGGACAACTGGACTATACCCTAGCTGCGACTGTTTTGATTGTCCTTCCTTTCTTCCTCTAATTATAAGGCAGTAGTAGGCTAAAAGTCTGGGCATAATTGCATATGGGGCCACATGTGAGTGCATGTGTACATGCTGACATGTCATGTACATGTATGTACTTTACATGTACTGTACATGTGTACATGTACATTACATGTACTCTATAATCTACTGCATCTTACATGATGTTCCAGGACCTGTTCTCATGATACATTAAGGGCTTCATATCCGGCGCAGAGTAGCAAAGTCTGTTGTTTCAGGTCCCTTGGCTACCAGTTGCAAAGTTCAGCAATCTCATAGCTCTTCTATTGTATAGGGTTAAAGGTTCGCTGGGTCACTGAAATGCCATCCCTTACATCATATTTTCAGGAAAGGAATGTTAGTTGCATTGCAATAATGAATCCAGATGTGCATTTATGAATTCATTTGCAGGTGATGTGATTGTACTGCTCCCCCCCCCCCCCCCGGGGTTGTTTCATTAGTGGCTAAACAAATGTTGTTTTTCTTAACAGCTAAAGCAGTATGGTTTTCTAGGCTTCACTTGTGAGTTCTGCCCGTACTCTCTGTTGATGTTCTGCCCTAACTGATGAAGTCTGCAGACCAGCAGCTGAAACGTCGGTAGTTTGTGAGTCAATTTGTGGTTGGTAGAAAAAGAACCCGATCGATATGAATACTGAGAACGAACTGCATGAGATCCTCTTTGGAACAGTATGCTATCATGGTGTGGCAGTTAAGTGTTCCTATTGCATAATCACAATTTGAAAGCAAGACTTTGCACTCATACCTGAATACACTACATAGCTAACACTACTGAATACGATTACATATGTGTAGGATGGCTTTCGTTATAGAAAGTACAGTGCTGTAATAATGATCAGTAACTTACGTAATTGCACACTGAAATTAATATATAGTTGTTCAAAGTTCAATGGTAGTATAATGCTTCATATGCCATATTAGGAATAGCTATGTAAATTACACATTGAACTTTAGCTTAATTATAGTTACTGTAATATGCTATAGGACTAGGCCATGCCATGGTGGCTATTGGGGTTTTCAGAAACTATTGCATACTTTTTAGTAAGGACTTTCACAGCACCTGGCATCCCATTATGAGTCATAAAAAGATAATCTATTATCTCCATCTGCCTTTCGTGTGGCCGGATATTTTCATGCCCAAAAAACCCCTCCCATATAGCTAGCGCAGCATCAAGACTACTTCAATACACAAATTATCATGCTGTTCCCGATCGAGTCTTGTAGCTTCAGTTTACACTTTCCATGCCAGATAAACTTTGTTTCGTTATTCTTTGTGTTAGCTATCACTGGCAAAATCATCTTAACGCGAGTGTTACATCCAAATTTCATAAGGAGTATTTGAATGCCTCCTGTAGAAGCCCTTGCAGAGCCCCTGCGGGTCTTCCTGTTTGGAATACTCCAGGAGTATTTGTCTACCATTAATGGAGCTGCAGCTGGAGTGCTCATGAGTGTGTGGGAACTATTGGTTATGTGAAAATTTTGTAGTTGGTGTTGCCGATTACACATCTGAAGCATTAAGACCACTTTAATATGCACAAGTCTGCTTTTTGATGTAGCTTCAGTTTACACTTTCTGGTGGAGTTCTCTTGGACAGCTGTCATCTTGCGGGAACTATTGGTTACCTGAGAATTTTGTTTGTAATTGGTGGGGCTCTGAAGCACTTGTTGGCAGACCTGTCCTTAAACACAGGCTGGGATTTCCCTGACCTACTTTTTATGTCTTCCTAACAACAGATGACTTTGCTAATGGCTGGAGGGTCCGGGACAGTAGACTAGTGGTGGCTGCAAAGGTGCCACTGCCATTTTTGGCCACTGGCAGCTCTGGGAGTGGTAATGACTGGAAGCTGTGAAGTGGTAATTCTAGTAATTTTTTGTTGTTGGTGTTGTATACTGCGTCTGTTGTCGCATGATCAGTAGCGTAAGCGCTACGACAGTAACATGTTTACATTTTTATTATTGTTGTTGTCATATACTATATCTCACCGTTCCGATACCCATTACAGTCAGTATTGGGCATTGCACATGTATGTGTAATAGCCATACCTATAAGACAGTCTGGTAGGAGAGAATCCAACGCTCTCCTTATAGAGCTCATTGTAATACCATATCAGTACTTAATATTTAAGTATTTCCTGTTTTGCTAGGGTATTAACTTACCACATGAGAAATGACCGACTTAGTCATGCTAACTTCTATGGATGCACCAGTAATATACAATTCATTGGAGATTACTGCGCTGAACATGAGTTGCATTGTAATACTGTTGACCATATTGCTGCTTCCCCCGGCAAGCTTTGAAAAAAAGGTTACACAAATCAAATGTATGCATGGTCAATATTCAGTAATCATATCGCTCGCTACTCCCTTACTGTTTTGCATTAAATGTTTTTTGGAGACCCCCCACTGTTGGGAATTCTGTACTATAGTATTTGCTGCATTCCCAGAGTGTGTGGGTTTGTAGTCTTGAGCTCCCTGCTATGATAACAAATTCTTCAGACAATTTATTTTTTAAAGCCATAGAAAGGTATGCCATAGCTGGCCATCGTTCAGCGGAGGAGTGCTTTTCTCCATTAGAGCACCCACATTTAGTCATTTATGGCAATGGTGGAATACCCTTACACTACGGCTCCTCTTTTAATTTTCAATTCTAGCTGGCTGGCTATGTATGCTACTTATTCAGCAAACAGGGTTCTCACATTACTGCCCACAGAGCAGACAAACCAAGAGGTACCTTTCGTCCCTTATTTCTGATACATGTATCCTAATGTAGCATCATCAGTTTAGCCTCGAACCCAGGCCTTCCTCGCCCAGATTTTATCTCGCAGCTGTGGATTTTTCTCCATGGCTATGAGATAAAATCTGGGTTCGAGGCTATCATCATTTGGCAACCGCAACTCTGCCAGGTAACAGGCTACCATAGTAGTCCCTGCTAACGAGATGGAACAATAGCTAACAGGCTACCATAGTAGGCCCTGTTAGGTGGCACATATATAGTTATCAGCGCTACTTAGCACGATCTCAAATGCTGGCAGTGCACTACAACTTCCAGTCTGGTCATGGTTACCCACGCTCGTTATGACTGTGCCGTCAGAGCCCCGCTAGGAGCCGACGGTAAAATCTCTCCCTCCAAAGAGACCCCAACCATGTCGAAACATGGTGCTGCAGGGCTGCAGCCTCAACTGGAACTCTGCCGGCCCGGGCAAGCCCGGGAAGGAGTCCAGCAATAAAATGTATAGTTCTCTGGTGGTTCTGCGGTAGCCTGTTACCTGGCAGAGTTGCGGTTGCCAACTGATGAGTCCCACCGCATTGGAAATAAGAGACGAAAGGTACCTCTTGGTTTGTCTGGCCCGTGGGGAGTAATATGAGAACTCTGTTTGCTGAATGAAACCAGAGTCACCCGAGAACTATACATTAATGGTAAGTACATGGATACTGTAATAGCAGCTAGTGAGTGGAATATTAAATTCATGTGCCAATTGCAGCATTTTCAACTTCTTATGCACGAGGGGAGAGATAGAGAGTTGTATTAATTAACATGTACGCTCTGGTGAGTAAACTATTCAATCATTAAATTACAGTTAATAAACTGTATCATTATTTTCAACATCTTTCAGCTATAGCCTTCCTAACTTCTACGGCAAAAAGACAGTTTCTACAATGTGAGCTAAAAGCTGCCACTAGGTGGCCTGTGTAGGTCAGCCCCTGGCCAGTGTCATGCCAACGAATGGAGGTGGCAGTATAACTCAGGTACATATGAAGCCAAAACGAACGTTATTAATAACTATAGCACTGTGGGCTTCTGCGTACACTTCCGTGCATACATGCAGCTGTGAATTAACCTTTTGTTTTACGCATGGAGGAGAGGGGTTAATCAGGGCTAGAGCCGGTATTTGCATTTGACAAATTGACATCTGTTAACCATTTCACAGCAAATTTCCTACTTCAGTCTGTCGAATTCTATAAGGCTCATATGAATTTATTAATATTAGGCATTAGAGTACACATTAAATGATTTATATGTGGACATATAGTATGTACATCTGGCAGTGAAGGTAAGAAAAGCCTTACGTCTCTTTTCAACAGGAAGTACCAAGTGGTTTCCTGACCCTCATCTGAAGTGGTGCAGTCCTTCCTCCGTTCTGGAACTATGTGGTGACCTAAATGGATCACCACATCCAGGTATACCTCCTAATGCAGTGTGCTAAGGGACACTGAGTCTGAGATGGCCTTTTTGCTGATAACCTCTTTTCAATAGCCTAAACATCCTCTGCACACGAGACTTTGGTTAGCAATATAATATGTGTAGGGAATTTTGTTAACTACAGAGTGCTTGTTAGAAATAGTGACGTAATGTCTACTGCTATAATTTAAACCTGCTTTGTGTTTACTTAGGTACATTGATTCAACGTAGTGATGATGTAATGTCTACTGCTTAAACCATTCTTTGTGTTTACTTAGGTACATTGATTCAACGGTAGTGATGATGTAATGTCTACTGCTATAGTGGCTAGGCTTAGCCCAATAAATTCCCCCCCATTCCACTATTACCTACTTCACAAGGTTTGCTCCTAACGTATTATGCTCTCAATCAGTACAGTACCCATTATGCTCAAAAACGCCTGGTCATTGTTGGCTTATTGCACTTCACACAATATAATGCAACATAGATCCAAACATTTTTGGTAGTAGCAGTCTTTGTATGATATAAAATGGACGTTTTGAGTCCTCTTTTGAAAACAATTGCAGCTGCAGAGGTACAGAGGATACATGCCATATATGAATAATAACATACCCATGTTGCTGCCGTAGCGCTTATACCATTGTCCACGCACCCACAGACACAGGTGGAGCTCGCAAGATCACCAGTCAGAGGACAAGAGCGACCAGAGGGTATACCATCCTGATCGCCATACAGTTCCTTCGTCCTAGTATCCCAGATTAATAACACAAAGCTTTTTAATTAACGTACCATCCTGATCGCCATACAGTTCCTTCGTCCTAGTATCCCAGATTAATAACACAAAGCTTTTTAATTAACGTATAGCCACAGGGACCAGCCAGGCCCCAATGTGAAGGAAACATTCCACATTTCAGCATTTACCAAATTTCACATTATAGAATAGAATATTTATTATATGACAATGACAAGCACATGCATAAATAATGTCAATTGCAACCAATTAACCCTTCCTTCAGATATATATGGATCATGTGACCCTTCCTTCAGTCTCATGGTAGGACTATGGAGAAGTGGTCAGAAACTAACTGGCATTGATTGGTAACACGAAGCTGCCATATGACGCTTGTTAATTGGTCACACATCCTATATGACGCTTGTTAATTAGTCACACATCCACTGAGTAAGCGTAGAAGTCATCAGAATTCTACGCTTACCTCAGTGGATGTGTGACCATTTTAACAAGTGTCGATCATGGCAGCTTCATGTGACAGTAGCCAGTGACTGCATTAGAATATCATTTATCTTCCCTTGAATCCATAATACTGCAGTTAATATTTGGACAGGATGTTGTACTATATGAGGGGGAAATTTAGGCGTGTGCGTTGGAGAAATTCTAGGCATGTCTGGAGGCATGCCCCCACAGAACATTTTGGGATTTTGCTTTCTCTGAGGTTGGAGGGATGTTGCTGGGCCAAGGGTGGGGAAGGTTGTCGTGACCACCCTTCCCCTGTTCTGTGAAGCCCTGGGAAAAGTGGCTTGCTGAGAAGAGCCATTCAGTGACTCTTTTGTGGTAGACAAATGAAACTACTGACATGGTAATTAATGTCTGTTATACTTTCAATTAAGTATTGATGAGAAGTTAAAACAAGTTAACAATTGGAGGGTGGAGTATGCAACCACTGCCTAAACAATCACGTGTCCCCACGTGCTACTAGCCAAAAAGGCACGCAAGTTGGATCAGTTGCAAGGCAGCCAGCAAGTAGCCGATTTCCCAACCTCTCCCACCCTAATCTCCACTAAGGCACCCACAGCTGAATCTATCTGCCGCAATACTAGTGTGCCTTAGTATGAAAAAAGCAGAGGAGGTATGGACGGGATACCTGATCTCCCATTCCTGAGTAGGGTGGGGATTCACCAGAATGGGTCTTCATACCCAACATGGTGTGTTCCCAATGTGCACCTCCCGCTGCTTTTCCAACCAGAAATTACAATAGGCAGCCCAGATCAACTCTGGGCTGCCTACGTCTGAATCTCCCTTGAAGCTGTTGTGTGTAGCCAATCAAATTAACTAGTAGACTAATGAGGTAATTGTGTATTAAGACTGTGCATGCAGTGCTCTGTCTATATAGGTGATGTAATGGTGATGTAATGTGTACCATGTCCAGTCAATGACCAGTTATGTTCCTGTAGGCTAATACAACATTTGTACTGCAATGTTTATTGCTAATAATTTAGCTATTAATTAAAATTTCAACCAGTTTCTGGTAATTGTTATGCAATGTCTATTGCCTGTAAATCAATCGTGTCAATGAGCAATTGTGTTTTGTTCCTGATGATATCATTACGCCATGCAGTATGGCCTTCATAATATGAAAAGGACTATTATGCACCAGTAGGCTGATGAGGTAATCACGATGTAATGTCTCTACCAGTGAGCGCTCGAGCTAACCTATAACTTAAGTACTTAACTATGATGTAACCTCTGAGCTAATGAAGTAATTATGATGTAATGTCAGGAACACCAAAATTACAACCCCATAAGTTGAACCCATGCCTTCCAAATTTAATGGTTGTGCACAGGGAGTAGAGTGTAATTAACCATGGTCTCCAGGATATATACAACTGTACTTCAGGCCTCCAATTAACTACCTCCATGAATGGACGTGAAGCCTGTAATTAATTAGCTCCTACGACATGTGATGGGTGATGTCATGATGGCCCTTCATATATAGTATCATTCCATGTTCCCCATTCCTCCTTTTCTGGCGGGGAAGACCACCCAGTGAATGGAATCACTTCTGGGAATATGAAACTAACCTTAATACTGTGTAACTGCAGGAGCCCCTACAAAAGTTGGGTACACTGCACAGCCCCTGGGCCAGGCTTTCTGGGAAGTCTTGAATAAGGCCTTGCATGACCCCCCACCTAAAGAGGAAGCTCCCCCATGTCTACTCAGAGATATATGCTCCCCCCCCCCCCCTCCCTAAAGTTTATCCTGGATGAAACCCTGATGGTGGGAAGTTCAAATTTTATGACATCTGATCTAAGTCTTGTGCTTCGATCAACCCCTATAACATCCTTCTGCCTCTGTGGGGAGGTATAGCCTCGTCTCCAGGCTCCGCTCCCACGCGTGGAAGCAGCTAGGAAGAGGCCCCTCCTCCTTACTTTTTCTGCGCGTGGGAGGGGAGCCTGGGGACGAGACTAGAGGAGATATGCCTTAGTGTCAGCTGGGGCGAGAAATCACATGACTTCAAGGCTGCGCCTACTCGACATCTTCGTCAAACTGGTGTAAGGATTGGTTGGTATTTTTCAAAACCTAATTAACTCTTTCCTAGCCAAGTTTTAATACATCCATAAGGCTTATGTGAATTTATATGGGCGCTTTATATTAGGCGTTAACATAAAGTACATAGTTTTCTCTATTTTTGGTAGGCACATATGTGTTCCCAAAGAGTTAATAATCATTACAGAGGAGATAAAATTTCCTCCCTCTATTATAATCAAGGAGACACAACAAAGCTGTTAGTACAAAGGGGTAGTCACTCCCATGGGCGCTGTAGTCACAGCTAAGATAGGGGTCGAAAAGTGGTCAACATATTTTTGCCGTTGGTCAAGCAGTCAAGGACAATTTTTGTAACCTGATATTGCAGTCAAGAGCTTTTTTTGCAGTGCGGTCAAGCGGTCAAGCGGTCAAGCAGCAAAAATGACGGTCAAAATTTTTCTGACCCTGGTCTTAGCTGTGACGGCAGTGCATATGGGAATGTCCACCTCTTGTGGTGTTAGTGTTGTTAGCTGTGTGTGTGTGTGTTGAGCCTGGGCACCTCCACACCCTGTCTCATGGCTGCGGACAAAATTAATAAAACTTAGGGTGTGGTGGTCCTGGGAGGGCTTGAGGTCAGTACACTGCTTGGTGGAATGCAGTTGACTTACTCAGCTACATGATGTAACACGGATTTTAATGTGAATTTTATGTATATTGCAAGCTTGGAATCTCTAATTATGGACATTCGATAATTAGGTTCTCAGGTGGGAGTAGTGTAGGCCTCACTCCCGGGCTTCTGTTTTCTTTTAGCTATGCAAAAGAAAAACTTTCCGTTTGCATAGCCGAAAAATACTCCGCTTTATTTTATTGGCTACGTGAAGGAAAAGCCTGAGAAAAGCAAGGGCCTGGAGTCAAGGCGAAGAAAAAGGGTAGCCTCGTACCAAACTTTCGCTGCTTTTTTTTGTCCGACGGTTACCCTCAAGGCTACTTAGCTGCATGTATGTGCAGATATACAATGCCACTTTTGCTGACAGCTGCAGTTGCTTCATCCGGTCAGAAAGCCTGTAGCTCCGTCTGGGAGCAGTATTCATTACTAGTTAAAATTCTGTCTGTGATCTAGTTGCACCAAAGGATGTTAGAATATAAAATAATTTATGAAGATCGTATTTCCCATCAAACGTCTCAGTAAAGCTTGGGGAGAGGTTTGGGGAGAAAATGTGCCCCTGGCCATGGGCCCTAACTACAGCGCCCTGCCAACAAAAGATGCCGGGAACAGCACAGCCATTTCAGCTTCCCTCCATCCCCTCAATCATTTCCATTTTCAGCTTCCCTCCATCCCCTCAATCATTTCCATTTTCAGCTTCCCTCCATCCCGGACGTACAAGAAAACAGAAACACAATCATTCATTGTATATATAACGAATACATGCATGAAGTATACAATTGCATGTACCAATATAAATACTGTTTTAAAAAAAAAGTAAGAACTTTACAGCGGTAGATACTATAAATTTCCCTGTACTCAACCTACAAAAAAAATAAGGTGCTGGGAAAATGTGCACAGACATCGATAATATCATTTGGCACAATATTATCACAATATAATCATATCGATGCTTACAATATTATCACAATATAATCATATCGACGCTCACAATATAATCACATTGACTGAATGCTGTATCGCGATTTAGCGGGTTTGGTACCCTCAGGAGATCCAGACGACGCACAGAGACTTAGACTGCGCAGTTTTTCATCTACATCCATTGAGGATCGGGGACTGACTGGAGTACTTATAGGCAGCTCGAACTTGACCGCTTTCTCAAGAACTGACACCCAGCTGGGTAGGAAGAAGAAAGGAGAGAGGGAGGGAGGGGGAGGGAGGGAGAGAGAGAGAGAAAGAGAGGAGAGAGGGAGGGAGGGGGAGGGAGGGAGAGAGAGAGAGAGAAAGAGAGGAGAGGAGGGAGGGAAGGAGGGAGGGAGAGAGAAGGAGGGAGGGAGGGAGGAAGGGAGGAAGGGAGGGAGAGAGAGAGAGAGAGAGAGGAGGGAGGGAAGGAGGGAGGGAGGGAGGGAGGAAGGAAGGGAGGAAGGGAGGGAGGGAAGAACATTAATTTTCTGTGTGTGTGTTTGTTGGGGGGTATGCATATAGACTCACTTATCAAACTCTGTTGTATTCTCAATTTGGAAGACATCGCACAAGTTCTTCTTTTTCGAAACATGTCCCAAATTGATAATATTCTTCTCAGGGTCCTGAAGGAGAGGCAATCGTGCTGAAATATAGCTTTACCTGCCCTCCCCCCCCACACACATGAAAATTTTTGAGGTGCCCATTTAGGTACTATTGTCTTGTACTTAATATGTTGCCTAAGAAATAGAACCACTTTGCATGTGAACAGGAACTGTGACTATTATTATTTTTAGTAACACAGGAAATGCAGATTGGTAGTATTTTTAGTAACATTGCCCATGACATCATTGCCACAATTATCTCCTAGCAGCATCACTCTCAAGTCCACATGCTACATGGTACATTTTCTCATGTAATTTAACTACTTATTAATAACTAGTCATGGACACGTGTAAGACAGCTGCAATCTCTACAAACGCAGTAGTACCAAGGGCACACTGGCTTCGGTGGCTTGATAAGTCCTTGGTATTACAAAATGAGGTTCACCAGCTTCTCTCGCTGTCTGAGAACTGCAACTGTCCTCGCCCATGCAAAAATTCACCCTTCTACCCTACGCACTACAGGGTTGTCCCTAAAGCGTGGGCAGTATATGTTACTATAGCAACAGTGTGTATTCTAATAGCCATAGAATACTTGTTAGAATACAGGAAGTTCACTGAACGTGGTGACATATACTAAATGGCTTAGAGCACAGGCAGCGTATTCTAACTAGACTGAGGCAAACAGCTGCCTGTGCTCTAAGTGTGGTGTTGTGCCACGCTGAAGGCTTCTTAAGTTTAGACTGAGCCCGCCCCAGCATGCTCAGTACATTTATTTATGCACCCACCATGCTTATTTATGCACCCAAGCAGTCCTATACAAGAAGTCTACAGGAAGTCTATAGGAAGCCCTTTAGGAAGCCCTTGAAGTTTAATTGGGACCATTTCTGCAGGTAGTCTAGACTCCTGAGAGAGGAAAGGCAAAACAACAGCATCTCAGTAGCTTCGTTCCCAGGCCTTCACCCCAGCTTTTTGTCGTTTGTTGCTTTCTTTCTTCTGCGCGGGGACGGGGGAGCCTGGGAACGAGGTTAGCATCTCAGAGCTCCCACACTTTGTGCAGGTGGGGGGATTCCCCCACCCCCAATACCCCTCTGACAAACGTTTCTAGTGAGACTCCTGCACTACACATGTGACAAAATGTACCGGGGCCTAAATTGAAACATGCACATGGACTTGGGAACGAGGCTAAAACATGCCGACGCTAGTAGACCATTTTCTGCTGATGACATCAGATTTATCTGAACTGTGGCCAAAATTCACCCAAAATGTTACACCAAGGCGCCGGTGCCGCAGAAATGATGTTTCAAATTTGATTGCAATAGCTTGATTTTTCTGGGAGATATGCAGCTGTGAAGTATGTCCATTTTTACGTCATTCCGTTGCTATACCACTATAGCCACGAGCGCACTGGAAGCTACTGGAGGTTTGCAGGCTCAATAGACCAAGGTACGTCAAGCTAGTTTAGCTTTGTGTCGCCTAGACGGCAAAAGAGTGGTAGGTTACGATGATAATTCTGTCCTCGGTAAGGTCTCCAACACTGGCAGTGCGCTACAAATTCTTTTTCCATTTCATATCCATTTTCCATGGAAAATGTACTAGGGGGCATCACACGGAAAATGGCCCATTATCTCTTGTGAGATCTTTGTATACACTATTCTCGTGCAAAGCAGCTATTCTACGGATTGTGCAGTTTCCACGAGAAGCGCTATTCAAGCCGGCAAGTCCACCCGTAGTAGTACAGTGCCAGGAAATAGCTTTGGCATTAGACCCGGTAGGAGGGAATGAAATGAGTCTAACATTTCATAATATTATGTGAAGGAGTTATTGCGGTTAAAATCACCGCTATAAGCATAGATAGTATTATAGTGCATAGCCCAGGATTGGTAACGTATCACGTGCGTTCTATAACGCAATACTGAACATATTAACACACTCCGCGATGTAGCGGAAGTGTGAAACTGGTCATTCACTGTGCACCTGGAGAGAGAAGAAGTAGTCATTTTTTTGCGGAGAATACGAGAGAAGACAAATTAGGTACGTATTTTGCATTCGTAATACCATTACGCTCATTAATAACAAGGAAGTATTACTTCCGGCACGTTCACCATAACATCCGGTACAACGCGGATTGAGGTGCGAACGAATCAGATTACGCGCCGTTTCCAATCCCAGGCTATATGCACTATACTATCTATGCTATAAGGTAGAGACAGCGGAATGATGTCAATTATTCAATGCCACAAAAGGAAGCCAGCCACTCTGGGAAAGGGGATGCAGCCAGTTGGAAACAGTCTGTGTGAGCTCATTCTCCACTTCCTTTGAAGTTGTATGGATTACACACACGATGTCATGCACTAGCTCCAAGGAAACGTCTTCCCTGTATCTTATAAGGGTACTTTCTCAGCCCTTTCACATCCTGAGTGAATGGTGCTTCACACTTACATGTAGCAGCGTGTACAATAGCCCTTCATCCTTGTGATGCAATGGGGGGGGGGGGGGGGGGTGGAGAGCTGGAAGCTAGGCCGAGGAAATTAGTTTCAGAAATCCCTTATTTTTCTATTCTTTATGCTCCCTGTTATTCTTCTGTGTTTTAGAAAAATGCAATTATTAATAGCTACTTAATTTCGTCAGTTTCGCTGTACGCAGCCTGCCATCGAAATTTAATACTCAAAAGCGATGACGTTCAAGGCCTAGGTCAGTATCTCTATCCCGTTAGCTCCTGACCTTTCTCTTCCACTGGAGCCTTGCACCTGTGGTCTCCGAGCACTACGTTGTCAACTAGCAAGTACCCTAGCTGTGATTCTTTCTTGCTGTCCTCTCTTCTTTCTTGCTGTCAGGAGCTATATTATCTATGGTTAACCATCAAGGTTAGCACGATCGAAGTCAAGTGCTAGTACAAGTAAACTTGAATACGCACGTGAGCTCAACATGTGAACTGTTGTCGGATATTTGGAGCATAAGTGCATATGCGGTATGGTGGACGTACAGACGTACGTACACACAATAAAATTGTTCCACTATACACGCTAGTGTGGGGCTCGCCCCAACAAGCACCAAATGTTGACGCCAAATTTCTGAGGCTTGGGTTTAGAGTTCGCTGGGTTGCGTCAGTTTGAGCTACAAGCTAGTGCACAAATGTTCATGGTACGCTTTCCCTAGCCTCGTTCCCAGGCTCTTCCGACTCAATGATGCAAACGGAACGGGAGAGCCACGTCACAAAATATACCAGGCTCTCCCGTTCCGTTTGCATCATTGAGTCGGGAGAGCCTGGGAACGAGGCTACGCTTTCCCCATGTAAATGCCAATAGCCACATCCATAATCTACTGTCTTTTGTGGAACTACAGAAAGAGTGCCATTGCAAAAGTGTACGACTATCTATAGGAGAAAATGTACCGCTAAAGAGTGTGTGATCAGCAATGCTTTAGAGTTCCGAGATTGAGCTCTGGGATCGTTCCAGAGTTCCGAGATTGAGCTCCGGGATCGTTCCAGAGTTCCGAGATTGAGCTCCGGGATCGTTCCAGAGTTTTGAGAACGGGTTCTGAGCATGGGTACTATATCCATGCTCTGACTCGGAGAGAGTGATGTCACTGAGGGCTAGTGCATTATCTGCCCAAGACCGTAACTATATTGCCCGAGTGAACTAACTGGTCCTGTAATACACTGTCAACTGGTGTCTAAAGTATTTAATGCTCTCAGTGAATATTAAGTGATTTAGTGTACAGTCATGCTAAACTAGTGATATCAAAATTCACGTCCACAATCCTCCGGGCCTTCACCACTTTTTCATGTCGCGCACAAAGTGGGTCTTGATAATACACTTATACACCGGCTGGATGTGAGGGTATTAATTATAGTACATTGCTAGCAAGATAAGATAGGCCAAAGTTTTGTAAACGAGATGGGTTTCTCATAATGTACAGGATGTTGCACAACTGGTCTTACCGTGGTGACAATGTAGCCTGGTAGTGGCATGGAGTGGATGGCCTTGATGTCCTGGTTAGCAACGTGTGTGTGTGTGTGTGTGTGTGTGTGTGTGTGTGTGTGTGTGTGTGTTTTGAGAGATTGTTGGGGGAAGAAAAATGAATGGCTTAGGGTTGTGGCAGGGGACCTGTCAATTGCTATATGAGCAGAAACTTTTAATGTGTGTGTGTGTGTGTGTGTGTGTGTGTATAGGGTGTGTGTGTGTGTGTGTGTGTGTGTGTATGGGTGTGTGCGGGTGTGTGTCGGTGTGAGTATGCCTAGCCCATACAAACAGAGACCGACAGTCCAATACTAACACCAAGAACAACAAAACCGGGCACAGCTGGGGATTGAATACTAGGCCCTTGTTGCAGCCACTGGGCAAAGGAGCTATAATCAAACTATAAATACTTTCCAGTGAAACCCAACCAATTTCATCTGATGTATATTTATATTCTGCGCTAGCTCTCACCTCGTGTGCCTTAAACTTGTAGAGTACGAGGTCCTGCTTGACTTGGTACCAGAGCCTGTTCCACTTCTTGCCGTCCTGAAAGAGGACATAGCCAGCTATCACCGTGTCTTGTTCATCATAGGCTTTCAGCTGGGGAGGGGAGGGGGAAGGGGGAGGAGAGGGAGGGAGGGAGGGGAGGGGAGAGGGAGAGGGAGGGGAGGGGTGGGGAGAGGAGAGGAGAGGAGGGAAGGGAAGGAGAGAGAAAGGTTGACGTAGTATACTAGATCACTTGACCTCCATGCAAACAAGGATTTCCTCCAAGAAGCATTTCAATACCCTTGTACCTAGGTCTTATTTCATACAGTGACCAGCAGTATCGCTATGTTCACATATCAGAATTACTGGGGTTTTGGTTCTGGGAATGAGACTAGGCTGGTACCAGTATATACCTCCAAGGAAGGACACCCTTACATTTAGCACTCCTTCTCTCTTTGGTGTTCTTGGTGGTGAGGGGGGACCGTCAACTTCGACCTTCTCTTCCCCAGCCGCCAGCTTGTAGCACTCCTCGCACACTCGCTCTTGTTTCTGCATGTAGGACAGGAATGCCCGCCACAATGAGCAGCTGCCACATACGACCTGAGGTGTGTGTGCGTGTGTGTGTGTGTGTGTGTGTGTATGTGTGCAGTGTGTTAATGTGCATGTGCTGAAGGTCAAACACCCAGTCCCAAAAAATATCCACAGCCCCTCCCACCCAGCCCTCCTCACACTAGAAATTTAACCACTTCCCCACTTGAGCAGCCCCACACTACCAACCCAGCCCCTCCCCCACACGAGCAGCTCAGCCCCTCCCCTCACTACCAACCCAGCCCCTCCCCCACGCTACCAACTCTTACCTTCCCACAAGCTCTGCAGTGGTGTCTCCGGAAAGTGAACGTGAAGGGGGAGCTACAGACTTGGCACATTGTTACGCTCTTGTCGGGAACCATGATGGGTGCCTTCGCACCAAATTCTTGATCGTCGACATCTGACTCAGCCTGTAAATCATGTGATGGTCATGTGATATATGGTGATTGTTGTGGTAAGCTAGTATGAAGTTAGAACTCTCAGACATGGAGAAGAGTTTGTGTGAGAGGACTAGCTTGTAGTGATCACGAGCTGGTCATGTGATAGTCATGTCATTGTTACATGGTAGTCATGTGATGGTCATGTGGTAATCAAATAATAAACTAAAACTCTCACAGTAGAAGAGCCTGTGTGCGAGCCGGCTAGCTTGTAGTGATCATGTACTGGTCATGTGACAGTCAGTCATGTGATGGTCATGTGGTAGTAAACTAGAACTCTCATGAAGTTGGAATAGAGCTTGTGTGAAAGAGTTCTAGCTTGTGATCATGTGCTGGTCATGTGACAGTCATATAATTATTATATGGTAGTCATGTGATGGTCACGTGACTCACCGTGGACTCTCTTCTCAATGACTTTCTCTTCTTTCTGTCATCATCGATGGCCATTAGCAAGGCCTACAGAGAGCAGAGGAGGTTTCTATTCATGTGTCACAAGGTTTGGCATTCTGCATAATGGGAAGTATCTGCAGGGCTAAAATATGTGATTGGGCTCCCATTAGCCTCGTCCCCAGGCCACTCCCCCCCGAAGAGTGCTCGATGTAATGATGACATCATAGCTCAACTCTTCGGGGGGGGAGTGGCCTGGGGACGAGGCTAGGCTCCCATGCCAGAAATTTGTGGCTTTATATTAAATTTGTGGAAGCACGAATATGTATGCTATGTGAAAATTCACAGTTTCCAAATTTCGCGATCTGCGTTTGACTGCAATATAGTGAAACTTTTTATCCTGCAAATATTTCTTGCTGTACGGTACATGAAATTATAAGTTATGGCTCTCAATTTCAAGTGCACTTTCTAGAATTGCTAGCTTATTGATGCTATGTGAAAATTCACAGTTTCCAAATTTCGCGATCTGCGTTTGACTGCAATATAGTGAAACTTTTTATCCTGCAAATATTTCTTGCTGTACGGTACATGAAATTATAAGTTATGGCTCTCAATTTCAAGTGCACTTTCTAGAATTGCTAGCTTAGCTACACAATCTCATAATGCCAAGTAGGCTCAAGTTCAGGTCTTCCACCACCCCAGTTTTTAGCCTGCACTATGGAGTCTATCATGAAGCAAAATAGTATCTGGAGCAGGTGAATTCAGGTCAAGACTAACGCTTGAGTGTATCCGTGGCAACCTTCTTGAAATAAGAATAAGCCTGTTACGTGGTGCCACCCACCAGTAATTGCTGGCATAGCCTCATTCCCAGGCCATGCAGTCGGGTGGAGTGGACTGGGGACGAGACTACTGCTGGCATTGAGATGCGGTAACAGTTATAACGTTATGTCTGTCGATATTTCATGTGCAATTCAGATAGAGCCCTGCATGAAATGCTCTTGTGCCCCACCCCCTTACCCCGCCCCCCAATACATGAGGAGGTGTCCTCCTCATATGGATGGGATGTGGGTTCAAGAGTATACAATACAATGTGCATGGGACATGGGAATGGGACGAGGCTCCACTCACCTCCATCCATTCCTGTTTCTCTTGCTCAGAACTATGTAGAAGAAACAAAAAGCCAATTCCAACATTACATATCGTCTCCAGATTCTAATATGATGTCATCATTACATCAAGCTATGATGTCATCATTAAATTGAGCTATGATGTCATCATTACATCGAGCTTACTTTGCTGCCAAAATGAGAGACCTGGTGGTGCTGTGAACACTGAAACTGAATGGTACCATTGACACTTTCGGTACCTCAACCTGAAAAGAAAATAGCATCATCATTTTCTATTACTGTAGATAGTAATTTGCATGACATCATGGTTGGAAGTATGTACCTGCATTCCAAATATGGGCATTTCATTCTTGAACTTGTAGATGTCATTTCCAGAAGGTACCGTGTGTAGCAGAATATCTGAAAACTGAGGGTGGGAGGGCGGGAGGGAGGGAGGGAGGGAGGGAGGGGGAGGGAAGGAGGGAGGGAGGGGAGGGAAGGAGGGAGGGGGAGGGAAGGAGGGGGGAGGGAGGGAGGGAGGGAGGGGGGAGGGAAGGAGGGGGGAAGGGAGGGAGGGAGGGAGGGAGGGAGGGAGGGAGGGGGAGGGAAGGAGGGAGGGAGGGAAGGAGGGGGGAGGGAAGGGAGGGAGGGAGGGAGGGAGGGAGGGGGGAGGGAAGGAGGGGGGAGGGAGGGGAGGGAGGGAGGGAGGGAGGGAGAGGGAAGGAGGGAGGGAGGGCGGGAGGGAGGGAGGGGGAGGGAAGGAGGGGGAGGGAAGGAGGGAGGGAGGGAGGAAGGGAGGGAGGGGGAGGGAAGGAGGGAGGGAGGTAGGGAGGGAGGGGAAGGAAGGAGGCAGGGAGGGAGTGCTACTCAACACTGCCATCAGTCTATAATCAAGTACAGCTGACCGTCAGAACAAAGCACTCAAAGAGACTCACTAGGAAAAATATTCGAGGAGTGAATGTCTTTCTTGAAGATTTCTGTAGAGTGCCTTTCTTTATGAAGACACGGGAGGGAGCCAGGAGCGTGCCCTCGTAGTCCTGTATGGAGCGCTGGATTGTCAGGATCTCGTTACTGATTTCCTGAGAGAGAGAGAGAGTGTGTGCACGTGTTCAAGTGTCCAGACATAGTGGAGCACTCCTCCCCAGGCTCTCTCCTGCACACCCAGGCCTCCCCTCGCAGCTTCCATGTGGGGCTGTGCTAGCCTCGTACCCAGGCCTCCTCTCGCAGCTTCCATGTGGGGCTATGCTAGCCTCGTACCCAGGCCTCCCCTCGCAGCTTCCATGTGGGGCTGTGCTAGCCTCGTACCCAGGCCTCCCCTCGCAGCTTCCATGTGGGGCTATGCTAGCCTCGTACCCAGGCCTCCCCTCGCAGCTTCCATGTGGGGCTGTGCTAGCCTCGTACCCAGGCCTCCCCTCGCAGCTTCCATGTGGGGCTGTGCTAGCCTCGTACCCAGGCCTCCCCTCGCAGCTTCCATGTGGGGCTATGCTAGCCTCGTACCCAGGCCTCCCCTCGCAGCTTCCATGTGGGGCTATGCTAGCCTCGTACCCAGGCCTCCCCTCGCAGCTTCCATGTGGGGCTGTGCTAGCCTCGTACCCAGGCCTCCCCTGGAAAACGGCTGCAAAAAAAGCCTGGGTACGAGGCTAGCACAGCCCCACATGGAAGCTGCGAGGGGAGGCCTGGGTACGAGGCTAGTACAGCCCCACATGGAAGCTGCGAGGGGAGGCCTGGGTACGAGGCTAGCACAGCCCCACATGGAAGGAAAGGGGGGAATATTACTTTGTGGGTACAAGTGGTGAGTGTACTGAATACTACAGTGTTTAGTGACTGTTTGCTGGGTTGCTAGGAGACTTCCAGTCTGGTCATTATTACCCATGATCATTATGACTGTGCTGTCAGAGCCCCGCTAGGAGCCAACCAGTAAAACATCTCCCTCCGAAGAGACCCCATCCATAATGAACCATGGTTGCTCTAGGGTAGCCTGCTACCCGGCAGAGTTGCGGTTGCCAACTGATGAGTCTCGCCGCATTAGAAATAAGAGACGAAAGGTACCTCTGGCCAGTGAGTGGTAATGTGAGAACCAATTATCGAACGAAACCAGAGCCACCCGAGAATGATACATTACTGCTGAGACTAGAGCAGTAAAATGATAAACAAAACTACCATAGTCCACTGGTTGTACTACTCTGCTGACAATTTTAGAGCACATGAGACAGATAACACCCCCAAACACACTGTTTTGTTCACCCTCCCTGCCTCCCTCCCACTTACCAGTTCTTTGATTCTGTCGTTGGTACGGTCTGCAGCCTCGGAAATGATACCAAGTGCCTCTGTGAGGAGGTGTGTGGGTGTGAGTGTGGGTGTGAGTGAGTGTGAGTGTGGGTGTGGTGTGGGCGTGGGTATGGGTGTGAGTGTGGGTGTGGTGTGGGTGTGGTGTGAGTGTGGGTATGGGTGCGGTGTGAGTGTGAGTGAGTGTGAGTGTGAGTGTGAGTGTGAGTGAGTGGGTGTGAGTGTGAGTGCGGGTATGGGCGTGAGTGTAAGTGTGAGTGAGTGTGTGTGTGAGTGTGTGTGAGTTGAGTGAGGGTGTGTGTGAGTGTGAGTATTAGTTGGTTTGAGTGTGTGAGTATGTGAGTGTGTAAGTGTGACTGTGTGGGGTACTTGTGAGGGACGGGAAGATTTCCAATATCTTTTTCTACCACTTGGAGGAAATGACGGGTCGTGATGGAAAGTTTGTATGCTACATTTTATAGTCCGGTATCTAACTCCAAATATGGTGAAAATTTCTCTTCGGAGAAAGAAGTATGTAAACAAATGTTTGTCTGTGCGACTGGCCAGTATGTGTATTGTATTCATGTCCTGTTTATGTTGGAATGATGGAATGATGTAATGATGATGTATTATCTTACTCTCAGTTGCTGGTCTGTCCTCTGCATCATCTGGCAAGTACTTTAGGTAGTCTGTGTGTGTGTGTGGGGTGCGTGTGTGGGGTGCGTGTGTGTGCATGGGTATAAACACATGTGGTACATTGCACAAACGCGTGCATTTATACAGGAGTATCTGTACTGGAATGAAAAAGTAATTATCTCTACAACAATGTAGTGCAGTAGTACAAAGTTACTAACATGGGTAGCCACGGAGACTGGTCCTTGACAAGGTTATGTCTACTGCCAATCAGGGGTTCTGACAAGGAATTTACCATTGAGAGGACTAAGAGCTTTAATGGGCCACTCATTGGGACTCCAATTACAAACTTTGCAGACACAGAAACTGCTCAAGGCCAGTAATCGTATTTCAATCCATGTTCTACATTCCAAGGACCCACACTTACTCTCAGATTTCATACTTCAAGCCCAACCCTGAGTTATGAGCCCAATGAGCCCACCCCTGAGAATGAGCCCACCCTGAGTATAAGCCCACCCCTGAGTATGAGCCCACCCCTGAGTATGAGCCCACCCTGAGTATAAGCCCACACCTGAGTATAAGCCCACCCCTGAGTATGAGCCCACCCTGAGTATAAGCCCACCCTGAGTATAAGCCCACCCTGAGTATAAGAGTATGAGCCCACCCCTGAGTATGAGCCCACCCTGAGTATAAGCCCACCCCTGAGTACAAGCCCACCCCTGAGTACAAGCCCACCCACCCTGAGTACAAGCCCACCCACCCTGAGTACAAGCCCACCCACCCTGAGAATGAGCCCACCCACCCTGAGTATGAGCCCACCCTGAGTACAAGCCCACCCATCCTGAGAATGAGCCCACCCACCCTGAGTATGAGCCCACCCTGAGAATGAGCCCACCCTGAGAATGAGCCCACCTAAGCCCACCTACATCTACCAACCACCTGACAAACTGAACAAGCCTCACCCCGGAGCAGAAGTCTGTATCTGGGTATTCTCTGCACGGGCTCCAACATGTAGTGGGCCACGCCCAACCCAGTCGAGATCTGCCGCTGAAGGAGAGTAGTGAACAGTACCGTAAGTCACTGGTAGTGTAAAAGTGCACATTTCTGTCTCCCATGATCAAATCTTTGCTAGCTTATATTAATAAAGACTCTTCCTGGTCAAATTGACGGTGTACTGCAAAGTAAACATACACTCACATAAAACGACACAAACACACAAACAATATTTTGTATCCCATTTATCTCCCTCCAACTCTCCCTCCCACCCTCCCTCCCTCCCTCCTTTCTTCCCTCACACCCTCCCTCCCTCCCACCCTCCTTTCTTCCCTCACACCCTCCCTCCCTCCGTCCCTCCCTCCCTCACACCCTCCCTCCCTCCCACCCTCCGTCCCTCCCTCACACCCTCCCTCCCTCCTTTCTTCCCTCACACCCTCCATCCCTCTCTCACCTCAGTTTCCCTCACAAGTGTATCAAACTTCTTGTCCTTGGCTGTCCACTCCGTCAGCTTCTTCATGGCGTCCTCAAACCCAGCAGTGTAGGTGGAGTAGAGCTTGAGGAAGGGGGCCAACCGACAGATCGCATCCCCCAGGCCTTCTTTTGTGCTCCTGTTCATGTGAGGTGTGTGTGTGTGTGTGTGTGTGTGTGTGTGCGTGTGCATGTGTGTGTGGCAAGGGGGGAGAGGGTATAATGGTTGTCATTAGCAGCCCTGTTGGGCCTCATAAGGTACCACAAGCAACCTCTGACTGCTTAAATTACAAAGGGGGTGGGGGGGGGTGGGGGGGGAGCAACGTCCCTGGCAGCCTAGGGGGCGTGGCTCTCCCTATTGCACGTCTTTCCGACCCACTAAAAATCCTGTATACACCCCCAGTATGTGATGTGTAGTGTCCAGTATGTGATATGTAGTGTCCAGTATGTGATATGTAGTGTCCAGTATGTGATATGTAGTGTAATGATGTGTGTTTACGCCTAACCAGACAGAAGCCATTTCAGGACAGCAGGGGGAAATTAATAGTGGAGTGTAACATTTGCAAATGATTGTCATCATTAGTTGGAGACACATCAGGAAATAGAAAATCTACACAGAGCCATTTATGCCAGTGGCTTTCACTACAAAGAGCACAGATAAGGTAGCTAGCAAATTAGCCTACCACAGGTATTACCATACCGTGCGCCCTCAACTGGACAGAACTAGCCTCATTCCCAGTCTCCACTACCAGCTTTTTTTTCGTACAATGTGCGAAAAAAGCTGGGAATGGAGACTTTGTAGCTACTGTAGTAGCTAGCTTAATATGAATTTTGATGGTAAGTTGCATATACATGTAGCAAAACAGATGTAGTTAAGTAAGTATTATTTGTCATTCGTCATTGCCGTATGTATTTCCTGTTTGAATATTTTGGTAAAACTGATCTAACATCTTTATGTATAATCACATGAGTATCACATGACCCCACACTGTAAGTCATATAAATGACTCCAAAAGTAGTACGATAACTGTACATCACATATTGCGCTAGTCACATAACCATCACATGATCTCACCACATGTCCAAGCGGGCCTGAAGCTCCTCCAGTAGCTGTTTGTTGAGTTCATAAATCTGAGGAGCATTGAGAAACATCTGCTGGACGTCGGAGTCCGGTATGGCCTTCCGCTCATTGAACTGCATTACTGCACCATAGAAATCCACCGCAACCACTTTCAAACGATCCACATACCTGGTTGGGAAGATTGTGAACATCACATGAGTGTCACGTGAGCATCATGTGACATCATTATTTATGGAAGGAAGGGGTTAAATTAATTAATAAGTAGTGGGCACTTATTAAGAAATGTGCGGTATCAAATGGGTCATCAGTTGCTTCTCAAAGAGAAGTCTACTATACCGTACATGCTACAATGTACATGGAATCACTACAATAGGGTGGCTTATAGAGCAATTGCAGTGATGTCATGTGACTTAAGAACTTCCTGTGTGGCAAAAGAATGGCAGCTGAACAGAAGTTGTTGTCATATACATACTCTGGTTGCAGGTTTGTTATATTTACCCTGTGTGATAGTTGACATAGTAAAAGCAGCGTGAGTTCCTAGCTACTTTCTCCCAAAAGAACTTCCCAATCTTTTGCCACACGGAAGTAAGGAATAAACAGATGATAACGAAAACAAAAATTTGCGGTAGTTTTACGATTGTGCAAGTGCTCCATATAGGAAGATGGCTGTTATAACTACAACTGCAGACGTTAATGGCTAGAGAAGACCTACTGTCATGTTGCTATAGTAACGATAATTGCTTCATTCAACGTGTAAACCGGCAGCTATTGCCATCTACCTACACTCCTTGTTACGCTGATATACACCCTATCAAGGGCAGCCCCTCAGGAAGCCTAAACCAGTAAGGCTTCAGCCTCTTGTCTGGTACCAGTTGCACCATGTGTTGAAAGCAAAATGTGTTTATGAACAAAATAAAGCCATTGTTGAGCATCCCATGGAGTGTTGCCAACATGGAGATGATGATAAAGCTTCCGAATACAACAGAGCAAACAAGCTCTTTGTCTAAATAAGAACGGCCTGGGTCTGAGCACTACGGCTGCAGACAAAACTGGATAATTATCACGCTTTGCTACAAAAGCATGAAGAGCATGGTGGGACTCTTATGTATAATGTGGCTACAAGCAGCTAGACTATGCATGTAGCTGATAGATGGCTTAATGAGGAGTGTAAGTTGAGGAGTGCAAGTTGCAACCATCAAAGTACCCATAGAATGATATAATGTTGCCCCCCCCCCCCCCCCACACACATAGAGTATGCATAACAGTAACCAATTTCACTGAACATGCTTCATAGCTATTTCCAACCCAGAAAACCCTCCCCTGAGCGAGTATCACAAAACTGGTTAGAGCTCCCCAATCTCGTGTCTCTGATATAATGAGCGATGATAGTACTCTATCTCACTGCTAGTGGCGATATGCGAACATTTCTCATAGCTATTTTCCACCCAGAAAACCCTCTCCCCATTGCTACCATGGCAATTTGTGAGTACCATGAAACTTGTGAGGAGGCATTGAAATACTTCACAGCTAATTGGCTAGCCCAACTGACCCTGGGTATCTCTAGGCATTGAAGTACTTCACAGCTAATTGACTAGCCCAAGACCCATGAAACATGTACATGCACCCATACCTCCATGTATGGTACGTAAAACAACACGGCTACCCGGCAACTACTTGTACGCGTACACAGCAACATGTGCTTGGCTATGGTTTAGTTTCCATCTGCACGTGTACAAGTACATGTAGAACACTACACTTCACTACCATGTTGTGGTTATCCTGACAGGCTGGCTCATGCTGGCCTGGGTTAGTGACGACTGAGACAGTAAATGTATACAGTTGGAGTTGTACTAGTTATCATACATGGCGTAATCAGTGGGAAAAGAGAGTCTGAAAAGTGTTTAGGTGGTTCACTCACCCTATTACTTTCAATCAGAGAATTTCTACCCTTTAGGAGGGGGAACTCTTTTCTCTATATTGTTCTATATTGCCTCACTGACACCCCCACCCCCTGGATATAACCTGCTATTAAACTGACAGCCCTGTTCTCAGGTACTTGGAAAACCAGGAAAGGAACTTTGAAAGGAGTGGACCCTTTGTAGCTGGCCTTTAGCAAAAGTTTAATACTGCTAGGCTCACGTTTTCTCCGTTTCCAGGAGCTCTTTGGCAATATTTTTCCTCTTCACACGGGCTTTCTCCAGCTGCAGAGAGAGAGAGAGGAAGAAATTCAATAAAATAACAGCAGCAACACCTTCAGTTTGGCATCTATTTACAGAGTAGGAGATTGCCATGGCAACGATAGTGTATCTTGCAGAGCCAGCAATTGTGTACACTCACAAAGTCCATCTCATAAACGAAAGGGAGAGAGAGAGAGGGAGGGAACTGTGTCAGCTATATAGCTATCAGGGCAACTGAGCCAAAGGGCCTTACTCCGTCCTTTATCAGGGCCTCATTCCCAGGTGGGAGCTACTCTGTAACGCAATACAACACTGCCCACTGCAGATATGTACCTAGGAATTCAAAAGTAAAAATGCATGCCTAGTTTTTGAGTCATTGAAACTGATATCGTACTTTTGGCATTCATATGCTCAATTGTTTGTAGCCTAATTAGCAGTTTCAGGATGAAATGTTGAGATACTATTTCTGAGAGACACACTGCATCCAGAAAGTAGCCAACTCGAGCAAAAGTTGACTAAAGAATTTTGCTACGGTGTCGTATGATGTCATCACATTTTAGAGTCTCCAGTAAAGCAGGTTGACTCTAGCGGCACGTGTGGCCTGGGAACGAGGCTAGGTGGGCCCATACATGAAGGGTGGGTTCATACTCGGAGGAGAAGTTACAGGATTTACCGGTATAGTGGATTTCAGGGACAGCCCCCAACTATTAAGGTGTAGGACTCAAAACATGAAAAAGGGTGTTGGCAAACTGCAGTCAATAGCAGCACAAAACAGAACTGAAACTCTACAAGGGAGACGTAGTGCTCTACAGGCTACATCAAGTTGAATACCCATCCTGCCATGTATGATGTCATCATATAACCCCCCCCCCCCCCCAGCCCTCCCAAGCATCAGTGACGTCATGAGATCACATGACACTTCCTGCACCAGAGTAAGAAAATGGGTGGAAGTGTTGGCAAGTGTACATGCCATAGTAAACAAGCAGCCATTATTCACGAGTAATTTGATAGGTGATTACGGAGATAAGTGAAGAAAGGGCAGTCTCCTTCCTAACCTTGCCGTGTAACGCAAATATCGGCGGAGTCTTGCATGGGAGGACCCCTTAAATCTGATGCCCCTAGGCTATACGCTGTAGCATGGAAAAATTTTCTAAACGCAGTTCCCTACCCCGGCCTGGTCCCAACCTATCTCATCAAGATACATAACCTGAGAACTCCATGTACTAAGTATTAACCGAAGCACTGTCGGCTAAATGAAATGGGCAATAAATCATATTATCTTCATGCTGGTAGCTCAACACAATAGTGGGCACTAGTGTAGCTTTGTGAATGTCAGTTTCTGGCTTGTTACCAGCATGGGCTGCGAGCAAAGACTGAGGTCAAAGTTTCTGCCGAGTGTATATCACACCAGCATACACATTTTGATCTCTGATTGGAGCGGTGGGTGGCAGGCACAGACACGGGCCCCCTCAACTGGCAGAGCGTGTGTCAACAAGTTATTGACATCTTTCTGCTGCTTTTCTCTCACTCACCGGCTGTTTGCAGCTGGAGGAGGATGTTTTTCAAGACTTTGATCCAACACCACAGACTGGCCAGAAGTTCCAATGTACACAGGGCCATAGTTACCATAGTCTTACCATACTAGCCAATGTGATTGGAAAGTGTATTTAGGAACTTAAGAGCATAAGTTTAAAACCAGTGCTAGAGCTATGTATATATAGGATGGGGATGAGGCTATGGCTAGGGTCACATGGCCTGCAGACGAGGTGAAGGGTCAAAGCCACATGGCCTGGAGACAAGACTGGGGTTAGAGCCACACAGTCTGGGGACAAGACTGGCGTTAGAGTAACATGGCTTGGGGGCGAGCCCAAGGGTCAAAGCACATGGTCTGGGGATGAGACTGACGTTAGAGTAACATGGCTTGGGGGCGAGCCCAAGGGTCAAAGCACATGGTCTGGGGATGAGACTGACGTTAGAGTAACATGGCTTGGGGGCGAGCCCAAGGGTCAAAGCACATGGTCTGGGGATGAGACTGGCATTAGAGTAACATGGCTTGGGAGCAAGCCCAAGGGTCAAAGCACATGGTCTGGGGATGAGACTGACGTTAGAGTAACATGGCTTGGGGGCAAGCCCAAGGGTCAAAGCACATGGTCTGGGGACAAGGCTAGGGTCGAAGCCATGTGGCCCTAGGGTTCTAATGATTGGAATTTTAGGAATTGCTTTTCTCATCATCCTGACTCTGTTCCTAACGACATAATCAGTAGCAGCTGTTGAGTGGGAGATACATTTCTGAAGGTGAAATTAATTAGTGAAAATAATCTGGATGCCAGCATGATGCCAAAAGTCATGCCTTTTTGTGACACATTTCACTACAAAAACGGACAGATATTTCGTGAAGTCTTTCAACCTGTCCATGCCAGCAGAAGATTAAAAGTACATGGACTGCTAGTGGAATGTAAAAATAAAAATTCATATCATATCAACCCCGGGAGGGGTCACGGGTGCAACAGACACAACGTCTGCAGGCTGGCTCCGTTCTGCCAAGGAGACGGTCGTGAGCAGTTTCGAGATCGCAATGAATGTCGAGAGAAATCGACTGTGATTTACGTTAGAGATTCATGACCATCCCTTATCAGGTAATTCAATACTGAGGAAGACAGAAAATGTACACGGCTCAGAGTCAACTCAGGGCGCATATCGCGATTGTCCTCAACTAGATTTAAAAGTAGGTGTAACAGTTGGTAGATGCACATACTCAAAATGTACTTAAAACGGTTATGTAGCCTCGTTCCCAGTCTCTCCCTTCAGATTTTCATTGCTTGCAGTACAAAAAACTTGATTTTTGTACTGAAAATGACGAAACGTTCCGTTTTTGTACTGCAAACAACAAAAAGTTTGATTTTTGTAACTGCAAGCGACAAAAGTTCGATTTTTGTAACTGCAAGCGACAAAAGTTCGATTTTTGTAACTGCAAGCGACAAAAGTTCGATTTTTGTAACTGGAAGCGACAAAAGTTCGATTTTTGTAACTGCAAGCCACCAAAAGCTGGAGGCAGAGACCGAGCTTCCCAAACACGATGGTTTAAGTGAATCAGATGCATTAGAGGAAGGCGCCAACTTCAGAGGGGTTGCTACCATAGCCCTCCATGGCAACAGACAACCCGACTAGCATTTATCGCAACACACATGCCGTTGCGCTCCTCCATCAGGGGAAATTCCTCTTTTGGGTAAGCCAAGCAACGTCCATGTTAGCAGCTGCCAGAGTGAGTGCCAAGGATCTGTGCTGATGCACCCACCGCTACATGTATACAGTGAGTAGTGTACATAGCTATGTAACTGTGTATGCCTCCCACTGCAAGGTTTGTAACACACAGACATATATCTTCTGGAAGTAAGTAAACAGCAACATCAACCAGTCAACACATTGAAACAGCGAGCCCTGTATCTTATTTCTGAAAAAACCCAAATCCTTTAGCTCATTACAAGTGGCTCTAGGCTTGAGCTTAGCCTGGTTCCCTGGTCTGGGAATGAGGTTGGATAACCTTGTTCCCAGCCATGGGAATGAGGTTAGATAACCTTGTTCCCTGGCATGGGAATGAGGTTGAATACCCCCTCATTCCCAGGCATGGGTATGGAGCTAATTCGCCTTATTCCAGGAATGGGAATCAGATTAGTTAGCCACTTTCCCTAGTCTCGGAATGAGATTACTAGAACTCGTTCCCTGGTCAGGGTATGAGATTATCATAGGCGCTCTAATTATGTGTCACTCAAAAAAAAATTTTTTGTTTGCCATTGAAACTTGGTAATCACAATGGTGACTGCTGTGGTTGAGACTGTAAATAGAAGCTACCTAAATGTCCTGAAACAGCTTGCAAAGCGCAAAAGGAAACTGGTGTGTTTTACAGGTACAAAATGGTTTTAAGACAGCTGCAAATTTGGTATAACAAGCTTGATTGAAATCTAGACTATCTGGCCTGTCTGCCATATCGATGTGCAAGGAAGCCACATATCAAAGCAAGGTATACATTTATGTGCATAGCTAGCTAGCAAGCAACAAAGACCACTGTAGCTGGCACAATAATAGGAAGTGTGTCTCCAGAGAGACGCATAATTCGAAATTATTGGTTTGAAAAATTGAATTTTGACGCAGAATTAGAAGGACGCATAATTAGAGCACGTACGATAGCTGATCAGCTGTAGTACCATAAGTTCTTTCCATTTCTGAATGCACGAGCATCTACCACCCAGCTTTGAGACCTGATAATGACATCAACAGGTACAAAAACTAAAACTGCTGGAGCTACTATCAGGTGCCCTTTTAAGGAAAAAGAGAAGATGCGAGATTCGCTTGGTTTCATTTTCCTGAGCCTATGCCAGGAAAACATTACAGAAAGAAGAAAACACCCGAGGCTAGAAAGGCTAAGAAACTAACCTTAGGAGGAAGGAGGATCATGTACACAGCAGTTGCTTACACAACTGGTGGCCCATCAACATCCACGGAGCGACCAAAACAAGATAGCTGAACAAAAAAAGAAACGGGCTTGCGAGACTTAAAAGCCCTGGGCTGAATGGATTCTGTAGACACCTGATGTATGCTGAATCTGCAACACTTAATCGAGTGCCTATACAATACACTGTAGCTATAGATAAAGGAGATAAAAGGAAATGCTACAATACTTGTCGAACACTGCACGGCTATTGAGTAGCCATTGAGACATTCGGACAAACGGCAGCATGCTAATGAAACTGCTCCTATCTATGACAGCTATAATTTAAATGGAACTGTAGTCATTAGATGGGAGCGCATCAAGGTGTGTTACATGAACATGTACAAACGTGCAACCATTAACTACAAACTCAGATATAATTTAACTATCCTCGTTCCTACGCCAGAGCTTTTTTCAGACCATTTTTCATACTGTAAGTTACGAAAGCTTGGGCGTAGCACTGAGACCAAGGCTACTCTTCTAGATTCTGAGAACCACTAGCCAATTAATTAACTAATTAGCGAACCTAGAAATACTCACCCTTGCTTCATCCCAGACCTCTATTTCCTTAGCAACGGGCTTGTCCTCGGACTCTGGGCCATTGCTCTCAATGGAAGCCTCCCGCCCTCCGCCTATGACCAGATCTTCGGCAGCCTCTGAAATAAATCCCGAGTCCACATTGCCTCTCCTTCCGATGGGGGACTCCTTTAGGTCGTTAGTCTGTGTGGGTGGGGGAAGTCCCTCTGTTCTCAGCCCCGTTTCATCCTCGACGACGACCTCCGGGGAGTTAACCCTTCTCCCACTTGTTGTAGTTTCTCTTTTGACCCCTTCGCTACCAGAAGCAGCCTCCTCCTTCTCCGCTTGAGTATCCCAAATTCTGCTAGCAGCCGGTCCAACTACTGGTGTCTGCACATCTGGCGTGGTTTCCCTGGAGCTGCTTCGTCGATCGTCCAGACTTTCCGGCCCCGATGATGCCTGGCTTCGTACCCTTTTCATCAGTGGTCGACTGAAGCCGGGAACGTTTTTCAGATTACTCAACGAGGGGGGCTTGGGAGGAGGTCTGGGTTTTGCGGCAGGCTTGGGTTTTGTACCGGGTTTCACGGGGGGGTTGGGGGGTGTTTTCATTCCTGAGGGGGCATTAGACACGGAGCGAAGCTTACTTTCTGCTGGTTGTAGTGTTACGGGGGGTGGGGAAGCCGACATTCGGGCGTCACGAGGAAGTGAGGACGTTCTAGCCTTCCTTTCATTTATTAATGTCAACTTTGGAGGAGATTCGCTGAATGTCTTGTTTGCTCTCGGAACATAGGGCGAAGAAACGGGATCGTTAAGGGCATTCTCATAGGAAGCAGAAAGGGCAGCTCTAGACTGCAGTCTGGATCGCCTGCGAGCGATTGCCGGGCTGCTTTCAGGTGTATCACTGTCGCTAACCACTGGGGATGATCTCTGTCTCATAGGCTGGTTCAGGAATTCGTCGTCTAGCAGTATCTTGAACACACCTGCGCTCATGGGTCGTTGAGTCTCTTTCGCAGGTGGGTGTTTGTGCTGTTCCGACTCGAGACTTTTTGCCTTTTCTTGGAATTTCAGGGTATTACGAATTGGAGACGGTTTTGGTGCGGCAGGTTCCTCATTCAAACCCGTATCCATGCTCTTTGCTTTATTTCTGTCATTGATTTGCAGCCTGTCTTCAGTGCTGGGCGACTTGGCAGATTTTGAACGGACGGGTGACGTAGGGAGTGGTTTTGCCTGGGTCGGGGAAGGATGCCGCTTGGCGTTAGAAGGGGACGTCTGCAAAATATTTGCAAGAGTGGCCGCTGCATTTGACGCTCCTTCTTCTTTTGACGGAGATTTCAATGGGAGAGGAGGGTGGTTTCTGCCACCTTCATACGGTTTTGGAGGTGGAGGTCCCCTTGGTTTGCCCTCTGGGGGTTCCATTCCCTTTAAACGCCCCCCGGCCCCAGCCTCAATGTTTTGCAGCAGCGAGGCACTGAGCTTGTTCACCTTTGCAGACCGTGGAGGGGGTTTGGGCAATTTCTGGGGAGGCTTTGAAGCAGTTGTGGGAGGTTCGATGCTGTTCAGCCCGGGTTTCGGGGGAGGAGTAGTGGGTTTGCTGCTGTTCAGCCCGGGTTTCGGGGGAGGAGTGGGGGATTTGGTAGGTTCGGATTGCAGGGGTGGGCTAGGGAGATTTCTACGTCCGGACATCGGTGAAGACAGGGGGGATTTGGAAGGTCCAGGTTTTGGGGGTGGAGTAGGGGATTTCGTAGATTCGGGTTTTGGAGGTGGGGTGGGGGAATTGGATGGTCTCAGATTTTGGGTTGGCGTTGGTGTCCTGGGCTTGCTTCCCTGCAAGCCATCATCCGATGTTGGACTCTCAAACCTGGCTTTCAGCTGGTTGACGTCCGAGGCCATGACTCACAACTGAGATCACAAATCATGCAATTGCATACTCTGTTGCACAGCAGATTCAAATGACTCCTCCTTGATAACTGTACTGAATAGCCTAGTCAGCGCTGGATGGACAAATAATTTATATATCTTCCAAATTATACAGGCTACACTAAATAATATGTATAGACTTCACATGCACAGCTAAAGCCCTTCACTATCTCTGTCCAGTAAGTATCTTACTATGATAGTTCCACCGTAGCTCCAATATCTATTAAATATGTAGTTCGGCCGAAAGGTAGAACCGAGTAGAACTGACTGTAAACTGAGTGTACATCTACGAGATTCCCGTTCTGAACTCAGTCTACAAGGCGGAGCTTCCGATCGACAGTACAGAATCACGAGACGATTTGTTGATAATATAGTACGCGTACCGTCTTTGCGCGCGCCGCCCTGCCCACGTGGTCTACAGACCTGGTACGCTGAGAGGGCCAGGGTGCTTGGGGCGTCGTTTGTCCCCTGGTGCTCCGAGATGAATATCAGGAAAAGGCTTGTCTGTGTGCACACTTCTCTGCCCTCTACCCACTGTTATTTTCTCATAAACTCTCTTGAGTTGGCAGCGTACATGGTACCATGGTTTTCTAGTGTGTATGGGATATAGAAACCCATGGTACAGGTGACTTATATCGTGCACTAACAGCTGGCTTGTGTATTATTTTGACAAGCGCTACTATTGAAACATTAGTTGCCTGGCAACTGTACACCCTAGGGTGTATGGACATAGCCGCATACCCAGCTCAAAGGCTGCGCTAGGGTGTATGGTAGATCGGTACTGTAGCGGTGCCTTTCATATGCCCACGCACCATGGTAAATGATTGATTAATTGATTGTGCACTAAGTATCAAATCAATTTCTTTCAGTTTGTGCCATAGATCGACAACTAGGCCTATGCCATTAAACTTTTATAGCTCGGAGGACAATTGCTGAGTCAGTACTAAGTCATCCGTAAGATATCATGGCTAGTCAGTTCTCTGTATAAGGTAAACTACCCTCATTCCCAGGCACTCCTCTGGAACAAGGCTATAGACACAACTTTAGTCGTTTCATTTTCTCTGTCAGAAATCCAGCTCAGTAATTAATGGAAAGGGACTGACTAGCAGCAGTCGTTTATTAACATACTCTCCCATATTTCCTCCACAAAGGAAAAAGGAAAGACAAAACGGAACTGAACACGAACTGAAAGTTATTAAACCGCAAGAATGTGAGTGCTCTAGTAAGGGACTGACCCAATGATGCAATTTAGTGCGACGTTTATAAAACCTTGACGAGGCCGTGTCATCCAAAGCAAGACTTGAGTTTAAACGATGTAGTTAGTTCGTGCCCGGCGGATCTATGAATCAGGCGGCAAAGACCAAAACCATGTCGGACGATGCTCGGTTGCATAAGCTTTGTCAAGAAGGCAAGCTGAGGAAGATCAGAGAGTTTGTGGCTGACTTGGACCAGAAGAGCATTGAGGATAAGTTGGCGAATCGCAAGGGAGTATTTGGCTACACTCCTCTCCATGAATCAGTTGCCAGTGGGCATTCCGAAGTGCTGAATTTCCTTCTGGGCAGAGCTGGATATGTAAACTGTCGAGCCAATAGTGGCTACACGCCACTCCACCTAGCAGCCAGCAGTGGACACGCGGGGTGCGTGAAAGTACTACTCAAGCACAATGCGGACATCACGGCGACGGACGAGTACGGAAAGACGCCAAAGCAGACAGCCGAGCTCAGCTCCAAGAACAGTATAGTGAAGCTACTGCGGAGTGAAGGTATGTATTTACAAACATAAATTTTGGCATGTAGAAGCCATACCATGCTCTTGGCCAAGTAACCCCTAAGCTGCTGACCCTGGCCTATAATATACCAGTGATACTTCAAGAGGATCTCAGTTGGTTCTGTAAATCCATGCTAGTCTGACTTCCCTTTCTGCTACCTACAAAGTTGGATTTACTAAAAACCTTCATCGAAATGTTGATGTTTCAAACTCCTGGGCCGTAGTCACTTTTTTGGGGTATGCACAGGGGACGTTTTATTGTGTTTCACCCTCCTGTAGACTCTACAGGACTAGTCCCGTATACTGCCTGTACATCTCCATTGATGTGTACTCTGAAGGGGATGTAGTCCAGCAATCAAAACGTCAGTCATCTTGATAAAAAAAAATTGTAAAGACATAAATTAGAAAGAAAAGTTTGACTATCATGACATAATAATATTAGCATTTAGAACCTCGAGGGGTGCAGACCTTCAGAGTGTGTCATGTCAAAGGAATGCGTAAACATTACAAAGGTGATTCCTGGTCCTTTCCCCCATGTTGTTTCCCACTCCAGAGATCATAAAGGTGGTTGAGATGAATGGAGAAGGGCTCACTGATCTCCTGAGAGTGAGTTCTGATCAGCTCGAAAATGATTGCCTTGTTAGAGCTCTACTGGCTGCCGTCAGAAATGATAATCACTTCAATATTGGCAAGTTGATTGTGAAGGGAGCAACGAACATTGACGAGGCTCTAACCCTGTCGATAGAACAAGGTAAACCTCATGCAAGGGCTATGCTTCTTCTGGTAAAGGCAGCAACAAGAGGAGATCGAAACCTCGTCTTGCAACTCTTTGGAGACGTTCCCTCTCAGCATGACGGTGAATTCCAAGATGAGGGCTTTCAAGCGGCTCAAGAAGTGGTTCGTTCAGGAAAGGTCTCCACGGTGGTTCCGATAGAAATTGCTCGGCGAAATCATCATTCTACAGTCCGAGAAGAGCTGCTACTCAAGACTGACGTAAAGAAGGAAGAGGGCTCAGTGTACTGGCACGGGCTGAGGCTACTGGAGTTGGATATCTCCTGGCTACGAAAGATCCACTGGGTGGAGAGACTGCGTCTGGCCAGGAATGGGTTGAAAGTCCTACCACAAGACATGGGAATGTATCTCAAACAGGTATGTAGTGTCCATTTCCACTGACTTCCTAACCTTGTTCCCAGGCCCCCCCCCCCCCTGCACCTTTCATACTGCAAGCGACAAAAGCTGGGGTGAAGGCCTGGGAACAAGGTTACTGATTTCCCAAATTTATGATTTCCCTAACGGAGTTTTTTCTACCTTAGTTACCATAACTTGATGTGTTTCATTTCGTCAAGGCATCTTAGCTGTTTACACTACCCTGCATTTAGTTGCAATAACACAGGATGTACTTTCCATTTCAGCTTGATAGGTAATCCTTCCTTATGCCTTGGCCTTCCCCTGCAGTGCAGTAGTAATTGAGTCTACATTACAGCCACCTCAGCTTTCTACATAGTGCCAGAGACTGGCTGTTGGGACTCTCCATGTTAGTGTACTAGGGCTACATTTAGAGAGATGCCTTATAAAGAGTGGCTGTGAATGGGGAGTTGATGAGCCTGCCAAACAATTCTCCCCCTCACCCCCTTTAATTTGGGGTGTTAATTGCCGAGCGCCTTAGCGCGAGGCAACTAATCGTGCAGTGTGGGCTGAAATCTCAGCTAGCGTATATATATGTGTTATTACTATGTCTGTACATTCCGTATACGCGTTGTTACTACAGCCGTAACGAACGCTTCCGGCCCCGGGGGCACCCCGGGGGGCAAGTGCGTGTTCAAGATGGTGTCCTGACGAGTTACATGGATGCCGCCTTTGTACTTCTGACGCCCGAAGGATTAGAGATCTGGACAAATCGATCACTTCTTTTTCCCCAGGTAGGCTTACTACAGCTCCAACGTGATTAGAGTTTGTGTAGCCTCTGTTTCACCAGAGATCTGACCGCTGGAGACAGACGGTAAGCGGATCGATCGCCAGCGATACGAACGTGAGTTTCAAGCAACTCTGCTCTCGTGTAGTAGCCATAACTGGTCCTTGGAACTGTGTTGTATACAGAGACAATCGTCTCCTGAAGGCTCATTCGCGTAGAGTAGCTTCTCTGACAATTGCGTGGGCGATGCAGCTTCTAGTGGGTGTGGTTTTGTGCTAACTAACCTACGTCATACCTCTGCGCGAGGCTATCTGCGCAATGCGTATGCCTAGTAAAATAATGATGGCTATGCTAGCCATTGATAGGTGGAAGTGGCATTTAGGTATACTATCCAGAGGAGGTCGACCAGAGGAGGTCGGCCAGAGGAGGTCGGCCAAGGTCGACCTTTAGTAATCAATGATTGGCTAGTCACATGACAAGTAGAGGGCCTTAGCTAGAGATAAATGAAGATTTCTTTGTAGCAGTACTGATTCTTGAAGGACTTGGCTTCTAGATCTTTCTAAGCGAAGGACAGCCATGCCTGAACGAACAACTTATCTCTGGGGCAGGATGGAGATGTGAACGTTCTCAGTGTCAGTAGCTAGCTGCCTTAGACTGCGAAACAATAGAAGTTAGCTAGCGGTAAAAAGCCTTCGAAATAACTAATGCAAGCAACTTTCGTCAGTAACCTGCTAGTTACAAGCCTACACGCAGTACATGTAAATCAATTTAAGATCAACCTTGGTCGTCGTTCACTGTGTAGTACCCATGTGTGGACATTCTAATCACATTTATAAGTATAATGGATTTCTTTTATGCTGCCCTTGTGCAGTATATAGCATCAATGCACTTGTGAAGTAGTCTATTCACCAAACAATAGCGGGAGGTTCCTGCAACCGAAGCTATGGTGAAAAGCCTGGCTTTTTGGATCCTAAATTTTTTGTATTAGTCAGTAGTAAAATCTCCAGGGTAGCGATAATGTACATACTATCGTAGATAATGGTAACCACCTGTACCCTGCTTTCTATTAATCACTTTTCTAGCCTCGTATCCAGGCCTTCCCACCCCAGCTTATCTCGCAACCATGTAGAGGGTACAAATTATTACATATGTGTGTGTAGGGTGGACAGATATGTCCATGCGGCGGTACAGATATGTGCCCATACACTAATAGTATACATGTAGTTGGCGGTATTGATGTAGCTATAGCTATTTTCACTTAAAGTGACTGTTTCAGTCTTGCATCCTGTCTTGTATAAAGAACACATGCGCATGTATAGTGCTATATTATGTATACATAATAAGTGGCAGTCCCAAACATTATTCAGTTGTGTATTGTGAGGCTTCTATATGGCACATATGAGCCCCGCCCTTAATAGAAGCTCAGAGCTACAGCGCTTTGAACACAGTAACACGATTGAAATAAGTAATGGAATAATCTTTGTGTGAGGCTTCTACGCACTTTGAATGCAGTAACATGATTGAAATATGCAACGGAATAGTGTTCATTTTTCTACCACATGCATATGCATATGCATCCTGGTATAATATTGCAGATTTACTAATGTGTGCTCTGTATTGAGAATATTGTTCATTTTTCCTATCAGGTAATAAAACTGGACCTCCAGCACAATGACCTGATTGCAATCCCTCGCTGCATCCTCGAGCTACCTGCTCTTCAAGATCTCAACCTCTCCCACAACAAGCTGACGGAGATACCAGAAGTCCCAGAGTGGTCCCCAAATCTCACTGTACTCGACCTCTCCTACAACCTCCTCTCTAGCTTACCTCGAAGCGGGACTGCTCCTGCGATTCGATCCTTGAACATCGGGCATAATCGATTTCGTCAAGTGCCTACCAGTATCTGCTCCCTTGTTACCCTCTATACTCTCGATCTCAGTGAAAATCCAGACATCCTGACACTCCCTGCTGAGATGGGAAAGCTGAACGCACTGACCCGACTTGACCTCAGGGGCCTGAAAGACCTGAACGATCCACCAAAGAATGTTCAAAAGGAATGTGCTGACTGCATTCGCTACCTCAACAGCAAGCTTCGTAGTGCCAAAGGTTTCTTTCGCATCAAGATGATGGTAGTAGGTCTTGCCAACAAAGGCAAAACGACCCTCGTCTGCAGGCTGCAAGGTAAGGACGTGGGGCCAAATACAGCTACAAATGGTGTTGATGTGAGTGAATGGGTATACCGGCATCAGTTGAAAAAAACCTTCTACTTTAGCATCTGGGATTTTGGAGGCCAGGAAGAGTACTACTCGACTCACCAATGTTTTCTGTCCCAGCGATCCCTTTACCTTCTCCTTTTCAACCTCAAAGATGGACAAAAAGGTGTCCAAGAGCTGAAACCTTGGCTCAACAACATAGCCCTTCGTGCTCCACACTCTCTGGTCATCATCGTTGGTACACACCTGGATGAGTTCTCAGATGAGGAGAGAGGAGAAGTGGATGTCTTAGAACATAAGGTTGACCAGCTTAGCCAGGGCTTCAGAAACAAGCTGCAGATAAAAGCAGTGGTCACAGTTGGCCTCATGCATCGCCTTGAGAAAATCGGGCAACTGAAGGAGACCATTTATGAGCATGTAGCAAACTACAAGTCAAAAAAGGGTCAAATAATCATGGGGCGGAAGATTCCAGCCAGCTACCACGCACTTGAAAGACACATAAATGTCATACAGCAGGAGGTGAGAAATGGCCACCGTGAGCCAATCATGCACGCAGAAGAGTTCAAAACATTGGTTCAGCAAATGGAACTAACAGACATCTGCAACGAGGAGGAGGTTAAGACGGCCACCCTATTCCTCACCGATGTTGGAACCCTGCTGCACTACGACGACAAGGGCCACAACCTCCATGAGCTCTACTTCATTGATCCCCGCTGGCTATGTGACATGATGTCCAAAGTAATCACCATCCCAGAGAAAAACCCATTTGTCAAGGATGGTATTCTCCCTTGCAAGGCCATTCCCCAGCTGTTCAAAGACGATACATTCCCCTGGCAATTCTTTGAGCAATACCTCACATTGCTCGATCGTTTTGAGATTGCCCTTCCCCTTGACAACAAGCGAATCTTAATACCCTCAATGCTTCCCAAAGAAAGGCCTAGCGATATGGATGTAGAGGAGTCACAAAGGCAAGAAAATCCTCCTTATTCTCGCCAAATTATTTTCAACTCTGCTGACACACCACCAGGATTCTGGAGTCGGCTTCTGTCAAGACTCATGCACTCTGTGCCACAGGTCTGCTTCGCACTCGACAAGACTACTCCACAGAATCCTGACGATCCATCGGAACCCAGTCTGGATTCACCCAGCCCAGTAGACCCATTGGACAACAGTATCAATCCTGGAACTTCATTTGAGGATCCACAGATAGAAATCAGTCAACCAACATCGCTGAGCAACCTTCCTCAGCCCACAATACAAACTACACAGCTACTGCGCAACTTTCCCGATCCCCTCCCAGCCCTCGGAATTGCCCACACGTTTGATAGTTCACAAATTCAACTCATATATTGGCGTACAGGGCTGTTTTACTCTGATCCAGAAGTCATGTTCCGAATTGAGTGTCTGTTGGGGTCTGGACAATGTCATGACGATAGTAAAGATGGGGTACTTATCGTCACTTCATCCACTGGATTAGGCAAGAAGATCATGGGCCAGCTAGTGGATCTTGTTCTCTCACTCATCAACGAGTGGTACCCGGGTATCCAAGAAGGTGTGGGTCCATCAACAGGCCTTGAACAGAAGGTGCCTTGCTACGAATGCCTAAAACTGGGGAGACCAGACCCGTTTGAATTTCGAATAAAGGATTGTGTGGACAAAATCGAGAATAAAGGAAAAAAACAACCAGAAATTGAATGTGGCTATGATCAAGAAAACCTAGCCATGGAATGTGGCTATGATCATGAAAACCCAGACATGAATCACTTGGTTTCTCTAGAAGACATTGTTCCGGATCTCCTTCTTCAAGATATTGACCGACAATTCCTCTTGAAGAAAGAGGACTTAAACTTTAGTGAAGAGCCAGCATCTCTGCTTGGGGAAGGTTCCTTTGGGAGGGTGTACCGAGGTAAGTACCGCAGTCAAAATCGCAGTCAAGAAGTACCAGTTGCAATCAAAATTTATACTACCAAAACCGGTTTTACTGAGCTTCGCAGTGAGGCAAAGTTGCTCCAGAAATCACACCACCCCTGCTTAGTGTGCCTGGTTGGTGTCTGCATCCACCCATTGATGGCCCTGGTCTTGGAAGAGGCTCCAATGGGGTCTCTGCAAAAACATCTCATCAAGGATAGCATTCCCATCCATAGGGTGGTGATTCACAGAATGGCAGCGCAGGTGGCCGCAGCCCTGCATTTCCTCCACAGCACTGGTATTATATTCCGTGATCTCAAAGCCGCCAATGTCTTGCTCTGGTCTCTCAGCCCAGACTCGCTTTGCCACTGCAAACTCACTGATTTTGGGATTGCCACACACCTAGCCCCAGTGGGAGCTAAAGGTCTCCAGGGAACAAAGGGCTTTATTGCACCAGAAGTCTTCTACATTGGCAAGAGAAAGCAGCGATGCATCTATGATCACAAGGCTGATATCTACTCCTTCAGTATGTTCCTCTACCAAATGATCGCCCGAAGACATCCCTTTCATGATATGAAACCACATCGAATTGACAATGCTGTGGAATTGGGAGAGAGGCCAAAATTACAAGATGTCTCACTGGCTGAAACTTCCTTCTATTTCCTCACTCGACTAATGAAGTGCTGCTGGGAAGACAACATTGACAAGAGACCTTCCACAGAAGAGATTATCAAAAGCCTCTGTCTATCATCTGTACAGTCCATTATGTCTGTACTTCCAGTGAAAAGTCCTTTTTCCATTCGTCATGCATGCACCATTACTGTGGAGGCCTTCACTCGTGTACGTGCACCTCATATCAACAGCAGTGAGCTCTGGGTGTGCTGCGACGGGCTGGAGGGGACTGAGCTAAACATTTTCAATACCAACACAATGACAAAGATCCACAAACGCCTTACGAAGGAATATCAGGTACAATGCATCGGTCTTTGTGGCGACCACGTTTGGATGGGAACCAGGGCTGGTATCGGACCAGGTTCACTTGAAATTTTCAGCATTCACTCACGAGACATAGTACACAGTATCCGAATGAATGAAGTTGCTGTCTCCTGCATCACATGTACAGACACCGATGTCTACTTAGGCACCACAGAGGGCTACTGTCTCTCCTTCTCAAGAAATATCAGGCAAATACGAAATAGCATCAGACCAAAATGTAAGTATGTCTCAGAACATGCAATTGATGGCATCCTCGCCATAGATGAAACCATTTGGGCTTCTCACACTCATAATATCCACTTCCTGGACACTGGTACCATGAGAGTCGACAGGGAGGGACTTCACCATCCAAAAGGAGCCCTAGTTGGAAAACTCTCCCCTTCAATAGATGGTAATACCGTCTGGAGTGCTCATTTCGGAAGCACCATTGTCACCGCTTGGGATGCCCACAGAAAAGTGGGTAAGTTTGATGTGGATGTTGCAAAACACTTGAAGAATGTCTCACCAGCCAGTCCAGACTGTGACATGTTCATCACAACGATGACACCCACTCTGGATACAGTTTGGGTTGGAATAGCAACTGGACACATCCTAGTTTTCCATGATGAGGAGCTACTAACATGGTACCACCCTTACAACGATTACATACGTTTCCTCTCCTGTATTCCCTGCAGTGGCCCCACTACAACAGAATCTTGTATGGTAGTCAGTGGAGGCAAAAAATTCACCTCTCCTATCCCCACTATTAGCAATCCCGAAGACAGTGACCCTGCTGACGTCGACAATCCTGGATTTCTGGTTCTCTGGGAAGCGTATGATGCCAAAACCACCCGGCAGATCAAGCTTGTGGAAGACAGTGCTCCAGGTTTCTTCAAGAGTCATCACTCAATGAAAAGAATGATCCAAACAGGGGAGTTTGATGACGGTACCAACCTCTTCCACCGTCGAGAGATAGATTCATCTCAAGAGACATATTACTCGAAGCATCAAGACAACCAGCAAGGGAGCAGCAGTTCAGAAGGTGCACGATTGCAAGAACCACGATCACTCGTACATGACAGCCTGCGTCATGACACAATCATGTTCACCCAGCGGCGAGACCAAGAGAATCCCGAAGGCGGCTCCCCCACCATTCCAGATGATCTACCCAGTATGGAGCAGATGCATGTACAGTCTCCAGTTCACAGTATACCTTATGAGACTGCTAGTTTTGAGATTAGGCTCTCAGGACCAGAGGACTCCACATCCGTGAGAGTGACTTGCCCAAAACCCGTCACGCTCAAAGTTCTTCTGAGTAAACTGCAAGAGGACGTTGACATCCCAGAGGAGCAGTGCATGATAGAGTATCGACAGAGTGACTCAGGAGAGTGCGTTCCAGTGTATACACAAGAACAGCTTGAGGTCTATCTCCAACTCGAGAACACACCTCAACTCTTTCTGTCAAAGCCACCTGTTTAGTCCAAATTGGAACATAAATGTCACTCTTTTTGTGTGTGGACTATATGGTACACTATTCTGTTTCAATTGCATTCTTCATGTTATAGAATGTACTTGTATTAATGTTAAAATTCTTAATGGTTATGTCTTCTTTCCACCTGATATTTTCTCTTCCCAACCTTCTCCCTATATGTCTACTCGTTCCTTTCATCCTAATAATCTACTAGTTCCTTTTGCTCGCACTTCAGCTTTTCGTCACTCTTTTGTTCCCAGCTCCTCCTCCCTCTGGAACTCTCTCCCTGCCTCTCTCAAGACTTGCCCGTCCCTTTCTTCCTTTATATATCATCTACGTAATCATTTATAAGTTCTAATTATTAATTTAACATCCTACTTGTACATCCATGCTTAGTCCATATTTGTGTATCACTTTTCGGTGCTCTTTATATTAGCTCTGCTATTGAGCATCTTTTTGCCAATAAAAAACAAACAAAAAAACAAAAAAAAAAACAACTTTGTAATAATACTCGCGTGCAAGTAACTAAATAACTGCATGCATAGCACAGTATGTTAATAGATCACTGGCCAATTTCCTGTCTGTTATCCATCATTAAGCAGTGGAAATGTAATGTATCTCTGCCTCCGTCTATAATAGAAGGACTCGGTGGTCTAACCTGCAAATATCCCCTAAATTTGAGAATACTGTTAATGTGCTTTAGGAGCTGAAGAATTTTACTCCTTGGGTAGACACACGTTTTTTTACTACATTTGTTGTGCAATTTCCAGTACTTGAGTTTGGGTTAGCCCACTATGGTTCCACTGCATATCCTAGTACAATGCTGTATCTAATTGACCTGTATTGGGCATCTTAATCCACCCGCAATACTGAACAAACCCTGCATGAGACCCGCTCCATGCTAGCTACATCGCGTCGATTCACGAGGACTAGGGTGACCTTCGTACAATATATATCTGCAAATTATGAGATCAAACTGAGCCGAATTCACGAAAGTTTAGAGAGCTCTCTCACTGCCTGAGATCGCTAGCGCAGCCGGGGGTGAATTTGCGCACTGATCGATACGTATAGGCGGAGCAGAACTAGCGAGTAAGCACGTAGGCGGAGCAGCAGTAAAATTACTCAACAGGGGACTAGTCCCTATGACGAACTGTCGTAGAAGCGCACCATGATAGCAGCTAAAAGACCTGGCCGACTGCAGCGGCAGTAGCTACAGTTTGATGCATATGTAATCTGGGTGCCAGGCTAGCTACGAAACAATGAGCAGAACTTTGACGGACGACGCTCGGTTGCACAAACTTTGCCAAGAAGGCCAGCTAAACGAGATCCAAGAGTTCGTGGCTGGTATGGACCAGAACAGCATCAAGAATAAATTGGCAAATCGCAAAGGAGTATTTGGCTACACTCCTCTACACGACTCAGTTGCCAATCGGCATTCTGAAGTGCTGGATTTTCTCCTGATCATTGCTGGAGATGTAAACTGTCGAGCCAACAGTGGCTACACACCACTCCACCTAGCAGCCAGCAGCGGGCATGCAGAGTGCGTGAAAGTGTTACTGAAGCACAATGCTGACATCACGGCGACGGACGAGTACGGAAAGACGCCAAAGCAGACGGCCGAGCTCAGCTCCAAGAACAGCATAGTGAAGCTACTGCGGAGTGAAGGTACGATGGCAAGCCACATAGTAATTATTTCTAGATGATATATAGGCTACTGCATTCTTGGGCCAAACCTTTATCCATGCTAGCTCGCTAGGGTCTCAGGCTCCCCACGTTCACTCAGTATAGGGCCTGAGAATGAGGCTATGCTAAGGATTGCATGTAATTTCTATTATACTGAATATTATAATGGTAATCTCATACCAAAATGTTCTCGTTTTGGCTGAGCTAGCCATGGGCCATCAGGTGTGTTTCAAGCAGGCATGCACGGGGTATTAATACAACAAAAGTTATGTCAGAAAGCGTACAGACAGAGGCCATCATCGGCTATATGTCCTTCAGATAATGGTAGCAATTTTTGCTGAGGAAATTTCCAGAAATTGATGGACGATTTGACTGTACACTTCCACAAAGATCTCTACAGCCTTCTTACTTATTGATTTTGCAAGAAATCACATATATTAGCCATTTTGCATGGCAAAGCTGGCTCAAGCAGGTTTCAGAGCCAGTGCTAGATCGATTCAGCTAGTCTCTCCTTTGCTGAATGGCATGGAGCTATAATACAAGTGAAGATGATGTTTGCCGCTCTCTAGATCTCACAGAAATGGTTGAGTATCTGTGAGGTCCTCAGGTCCTCGTGGCATCACCTCAACCATGTGCCTTGGGCAAAAAAATAAGAGCATTCCATGTACATGCATGCATCTGTGTGCATATACTTCTTATGTTTGCTGCTGGAAATAAGTATAGTGTATAGGGGACTAAGAGGGGACAATCCGCCCTGGGGCAGGATGTTGGGGGGGACATTCTGCCCTAGGGCAGTTTGCTGAGGGGGGGGAAGGGGAGGAAGGGGACATTTGAAGGGGGTGCACTACTACACAGGTGTAAATGTGTGGGGAAGAAATATCATAATGGATATGAGCAGTAAATTAACATTTGGCTAGACTGCAGAGTGTACAATTTTTAAGTCTAGTATTAGTCAGGTTCTCTTTCTACCAACAATGCTTTTGGTTTCATAAAGCGTTAATCGATTGCCGATGTTTCAACTTAGGGTGTACATCAAATTCTAGTTTCACTCCCAAATCCAATAGCTAAGCTCAATCTGTATAACTAATGAATGGTCTGGATCGAGAGATAATATATGACTATGTATACTTGCCAGGTCATTACTAAGCATATCACTTTACAGTACAGCTCAAACATGTGGGGCTTTGAGGATGAAAGTGAATATGGCTCTCTAGCATTGTTATTGTTAGAGTGTGCAATGAGTAGTATATAGCGGACATAGCCTGCACTTTTCAACCCCTGAGGAATGTGTATAGTCATAATAATAGTGAGAAAGGAATGTGATGTAATGTTATGTTGTTTCCCACTCCAGAGATCATAGAGGTGGTTGAAATGAATGGAGATGGGCTCACTGATCTCCTGAGAGTGAATTCTGATCAGCTCGAACCCGATTGCCTCACTAGAGCTCTGTTGGCAGCCGTCAGAAAGGACAACCACTTCAATATTGGCAAGTTGATTGTGAAGGGAGCAATGAACATTGATGAGGCATTAGCATTGTCGATAGAGAAAGGCAGTCCTCATGCAAGGGCTATGCTTCTTCTGGTAAAGGCAGCAACAAATGGGGATCGAAACCTCATCTTACAACTCTTTGAAGGCCCTTATGACACCAGCGAATTGCAAGATGAGGGATTTCGAGCAGCGCAAGATGTTGCTCGGTCAGGAAAGGTCTCCACGGTGGTTCCTATCGAAATAGCTCGGCAAGAACGTCATTCCGCAGTTCGAGCGGAGCTACTGCTCAGGACCGACGTTAATAGGAAAACTGGCTCGGTATACTGGCATGGACTGAGGCTACTGAAGTTGGAAATCACCTGGCTAGAAAAAATTCAGTGGGTGGAGAAACTGCGTCTGGCCAGAAATGGATTGAAAGATTTACCTCAGAACATGGGATTGTACCTGAAACAGGTATGTATAGTTTTTATCTTTAAGCATGATAAAACATGCTTTATTTAGGTTGTGGTTTCCTTCATGAAAGTATGGATGTTTTCTATCAGGGTTGCTATAACTGGTGTGTGTGTGTGTGTGTTTAAGTGGTCTATAGGCATTCTTGAGTTGGAATTCATTTCAGTATTAGTGAATGGATAGGCCAGGTTAGAGATTTAAAGCGCTACAGCAAATATCTTTGATTTGAAAATGGATAACTGCATATGCTTCAAGATAATGCTTCAATATAACGGTTTAACAAGACTATACGGTAAAGGTGTAGTGGTGCCAACAGGCCCTAAAGATTAGCTGCAAGAAGTGTCGATTTGCTACCTTTCCTTGGTGTCTGAGAACTACAACTGTGCTCACCTATATGCACAATATACAATCTTTGTACCCTAAACATCACTCGCATGAGGAAGGATACCAGGCTCTCCTCCCATTTTATGTGATTTTTCAGGGGAGAGCCTGGGGACGAGACTAGAGCGATTGTGTGCGACTGAGGGAGTCCTGTGGACTAGTAGGAGTAAGCGTTTCTTCAGGGATATCTTGCTTATCTCAAACATGAATGGTCAAGTATAGCTAGAAATGTCTGCTCTACACATGACTCGTGGACATGCTAGGAATTTGACAGCAAAGAATGTTAGGTACGGCACACAGTTGCTTCAGATAATATATTGTAACTCCATGCAACCTTCTGCAAGATTTGCCTATTGGTTAAAGTGACATTACTGTCAAAAAAATTACATTTCTAGTGCAAATATGTAGTGACACTTCCTGTGACTGGCGAGACCACAAACGTGTCATTTGGAATGCAACAGGCACCTAAGTATTAAATAGTATATAGGCAGAAAATTGAGCAACTAACATACTGAGTGTAGTTCTTGCCTCACTTAGTGGTTCACTGGTCAGCTCTCATATGGCATATTGAGAAAATACATTTTTATGCACATGTTAATAGTTATCATCACATTTTAATATTCACTTTACATTTATAATTATGGGGGTTAGTTTCACACTCTAGTCATATCCTTTCCAATTTAGGTAGTAACACTGGACCTCCAGCACAATGACCTGACTGTGATCCCTCGCTGCATCCTCGAGCTACCCGCTCTTCAGGATCTCAACCTCTCCCACAACAAGCTGACAAAGCTACCGGATGTACCAGAGTGGTCTCCAAATCTTACTGTGTTAGACCTCAGCTACAACCTCCTCTCTAGCTTACCCCAGTGTATGAATGCCCCTGCAATTCGATCCCTAAAAATTGGCCGCAATCGATTTCGTCGAGTGCCCATCAGTATCTGTTCTCTTGTTACCCTCTATGAGCTTGACCTTAGCAATAATCCCGATATTCTGAGCCTTCCTCCCGAAATGGGAAAGCTGAGCGCACTTACTCGTCTCAACCTCAACGACCTAAAGGATCTAAATGACCCACCAAAGACCATCCAAAAAAATTGTGCAGATTGCATCCGCTACCTGAACGGCAAGCTTCGTAGTGCCAAAGGTTTCTTTCGCATCAAGATGATGGTAGTAGGTCTTGCGAGCAAAGGAAAAACGACCCTCGTCTGCAGGTTGCAAGGTAAGGACATTGGCCCAAATACAGCTACAAATGGTGTTGATGTGAGTGAATGGAGTTACAGGCATCCGTTGAAGGCAACCAAATTCCACTTTAGCATCTGGGACTTTGGCGGCCAGGAAGAATACTACTCCACCCATCAGTGTTTCCTGTCCCAGCACTCCCTCTACCTTCTCCTCTTCAGCCTCAAAGATGGAGAAAAAGATATCCAAGAACTGAAGTCTTGGCTCAACAACATAGCCCTCCGCGCTCCACAATCTCTGGTCGTCATCGTCGGTACACACCTCGATGAGTTTATGAAGGAGCAGAGAGGAGAAGTGAGTGCCTTAGTGCAAAAGGTTGAACAACTTAGCGAGGGTTTCAGAGACAAGCTGCAAATAAAACCGGTGATCACGGTTGGTCTCATGCCCCCCCTTGAGAATCTCGGACGACTGAAGGAGACCATTTATGATCATGTAGCTAACTACAAGTCAAAGTCGGGCCAGCCAATTATGGGACGGGAGGTTCCAGCCAGCTACCATGCACTTGAAAAATATATCAGCACCGTATTACAGCAGGAGGTTAGGACTCATCACTGTGATCCAATCATGCATGCAGAAGAATTCAAAACAAAGGTGCAGCAGATGAACCTGACAGACATCTGCAATGTAGAAGAGATTAAGACGGCCACCTTATTTCTAACAGATGTTGGAACCCTGCTGCACTACGATGATAAGGGCCACAACCTCCATGAGCTCTACTTCATTGAGCCCCGCTGGCTCTGTGACATGATGTCCAAAGTTGTCACTGTCAAGGAGAAAAATCCATTTGTCAAGGATGGTATTCTCCTTTGCGAGGACATTCCCCAGCTCTTTAGGGATGATACGTTTCCCTGGGAATACTTCGAGCAATACCTCACGTTGCTCGATCGGTTTGAGATTGCCCTTCCCCTTGACAACAAGCGAATCTTAATACCCTCAATGCTTCCCAAAGAAAGGCCAAGCGATGTGGACGCGGAGGAGTCGAAAGAGAATCCTCTTCACTCTCGCAAGATTATATTCAACTCTGCTGACACACCACCAGGATTCTGGAGTCGGCTTCTGTCAAGACTCATGCACTCTGTGCCACAGATCGGCTTTGCACTCGCCAAGACATCTCAAGAGAATCCTGCAGATAGTCCATTAGCACCCAGTCAGAATTCACTCAATCCAGTAGATGCGTTGGACAACAGTATCAATCCTACATCTTCCTTTGATGATCCACAGGCACAATTCACTCTAACGGCATCACTGAGCAACCTTCCTCAGCCCACAATACAAACTACTCAGCTACTGCGCAACTTTCCCGATCCCCTCCCAGCCCTCGGAATTGCTCAAACATTTGATAGTTCACAAATTCAGCTCAAATACTGGCGTACTGGGCTGTTTTACTCTGATCCAAAGGTAATGTTCCGAATTGAGCATTTCTCCGAGACTGGTCACAGTAATAAGGACGGGGTTCTTGTTAGTGTCACTTCACCCACAGATTTAGGCAAGAAGATCATGGGCCAGTTAGTGGATCTCGTTCTCTCACTCATCAATGAGTGGTACCCTGGTATCCAAAAATCAGGCCTCGAGCAGAGAGTACCTTGCTACGAATGCCTAAAACTGGGCAGGTCAAACCCGTATGAATTTAGTATGGAGGATTGTGCAGAAGCTCTCAAGAAACCTCAAGCCTCAGTGATTGAATGTGGCTACAATAACGAAGACCCAGCCAGAAATCACTTTACCTCTCTAGTTGATATCGTCCCAGATCTCCTCCTTCAAGATTTTGACGAGCAGTTCCTCTTGAATATCAAAGACTTAAACTTCTGTAAAGAGCCAGCATCTCTGCTTGGGGAAGGTTCCTTTGGGAGGGTGTACCGAGGTAAGTACCGCAGTCCAGGTCGCAGTCAAGAAGTACCAGTTGCAGTTAAAAACTATTCGAAGAAAACAGGCTTTACTCAGCTTCGCAGTGAGGCCAAGTTGCTCCAGAAGTCACACCACCCCTGCTTAGTGTGCCTGGTTGGTGTCTGCATCCACCCATTGATGGCCCTGGTCTTGGAAGAGGCTCCAATGGGGTCTCTGCAAAAACATCTCATCAAGGATAGCATTCCCATCCATAGGGTGGTGATTCACAGAATGGCAGCGCAGGTGGCCGCAGCCCTGCATTTCCTCCACAGCACTGGTATTATATTCCGTGATCTCAAAGCCGCCAATGTCTTGCTCTGGTCTCTCAGCCCAGACTCGCTTTGCCACTGCAAACTCACTGATTTTGGGATTGCCACACACCTAGCCCCAGTGGGAGCTAAAGGTCTCCAGGGAACAAAGGGCTTTATTGCACCAGAAGTCTTCTACATTGGCAAGAGAAAGCAGCGATGCATCTATGATCACAAGGCTGATATCTACTCCTTCAGTATGTTCCTCTACCAAATGATCGCCCGAAGACATCCCTTTCATGATATGAAACCACATCGAATTGACAATGCTGTGGAATTGGGAGAGAGGCCAAAATTACAAGATGTCTCACTGGCTGAAACTTCCTTCTATTTCCTCACTCGACTAATGAAGTGCTGCTGGGAAGACAACATTGACAAGAGACCTTCCACAGAAGAGATTATCAAAAGCCTCTGTTTATCATCTGTACAGTCCATTATGTCTGTACTTCCAGTGAAAAGTCCTTTTTCCATTCGTCATGCATGCACCATTACTGTGGAGGCCTTCACTCGTGTACGTGCACCTCATATCAACAGCAGTGAGCTCTGGGTGTGCTGCGACGGGTTGGAGGGGACTGAGCTAAACATTTTCAATACCAACACAATGACAAAGATCCACAAACACTTTTCCAAAGATTATCAGGTGAAATGCATTGGTCTTTGTGGTAACCACATTTGGATGAGTACCCGTTCCGGTATCGGACCAGGTTTACTGGAAATTTTCAACATTCATTCGCGAGACATAGTGCACAATATTGAGATGGAAGATGTTGCTGTCTCCTGCATCACGTGTACAGACAGTGATGTGTTCTTAGGCACCACAGAGGGCTACTGTCTCTCCTTCACCCTCAACTCCAGGCAAAGATGGGACAGCATACGCTTGAAGCGTAAGTATGTCTCAGAACAGGCAATTTATGGCATCCTTGCCGTAGATGAAACTGTTTGGGTTTCCCACACTCAAAATATCCACTTCCTTGACACTGGTACCATGAACGTTGATAGGGAGGGACTTCACCATCCAAAAGGAGCCCTAGTTGGAAAACTCTCCCTTTCTGCAGATGGTAATACCGTCTGGAGTGCTCATTTCGGAAGCACCATTGTCACCGCTTGGGATGCCCACAGAAAAGTGGGTAAGTTTGATGTGGATGTTGCAAAACACTTGAAGAATATCTCACCAGCCAGTCCAGACTGTGACATGTTCATCACAACGATGACACCCGCTCTGGATACAGTTTGGGTTGGAATAGCAACCGGACACATCCTAGTTTTCCATGATGAGGAGCTACTAACATGGTACCACCCTTACAACGATTACATACGTTTCCTCTCCTGTATTCCCTGCAGTGGCCCCACTACAACAGAATCTTGTATGGTAGTCAGTGGAGGCAAGAAATTCACCTCTCCTATCCCCACTATAAGCAATCCCGAAGACAGTGACCCTGCTGACAATTCTGGAATTCTGGTTCTCTGGGAAGCGTATGATACCAAAACCACCCGGCAGATCAAGCTTGTGGAAGACAGTGCTCCTGACTTCTTCAAGAGTCATCATTCAATGAAAAGAATGATCCAAACAGGGGAGTTTGACGATGGCACCAACCTCTTCCACCGTCGAGACACGACGGAGGTACATGTAGCTTTATCTCGAAATACATTTTACTCAGGGCATCAAGCCAACCAGCCAGAGACTGGGAGCAGTGATTCAGATACGCAGGTACAAGAGCCAAGGTCACTTCTACATGACAGTTTGCGTCATAACTCCCTCCTGTTTAACCAGGAGCCACTTCAAGAGAATTTTAAACCTAGCTCCCCGGAGGAACCAGCTGACGTGGAACCAATGGAGCCTCAAGTTGATGAGACAGTACATTTTGATATTAGACTTCCAGGATCAGAAGACTACATAACCATTAGAGTGTCTTGCCAAAAGCCTATCAAACTAAAAACTCTTTTGAGTAAACTGCAGGTTGACCATGACATCCCGGAGAAGCAGTGTGTGATAGAATACTGTCAGAATACTAGTGGGACTGGAGAATCCATTCTAATACAAACACAAGAACAGCTTGAGACATACCTCCAACTCGAGAACAAGCCTCAACTCTTTCTGTCAGGTCACCCATTTGGTCACCTATAGCGATTGTACTCATTTTATGCATATTCCTTGCCTCAATTGTCTTTTAATGAGATGCAGGTGTGCTTGTTGGATGTAGTTCCTCATGCTATAAATATATACACGGTGGCTTGAATTTGATCAATGCTGCCTTAAGGTCATAATTACACATTCATGTTGCATCATAGTTAAGCTACTGCGTCACTTGCAGAAATTGTTCAGTACACATAATAATATAAAGTGTGTCATAGCTACATTCAATATTCAAGTACAAATCTACATTATGTTAGAGGCAGGATATTTTTGGCTAAATCCATATTGCTACCATGCAATACAAGTATGTTATGAATCTGTACGTGGCAAGTCAAGGGCCTAGGGAACCCTCTCATGGGTCTTGGTTTAATGTCAATGTATGTAGAGCACTGTGGGTTATGTTTACATGCCAAACCATATTATGAAGAAGAAAAAAGATATTTGCAGCTGCACACAAAATTAAAAGGCCCACACACAGAAACTACTGTAGTCACTTTGAGTTTCATTTCTTTTTTTATGACTGCTCAGTGCTACGAAGCCTGCTGTTTAGGTAGCGGATGCAGTCTCTACAATCTCTTTGGATGTTCTTTGGAGGGTCATTTAGTTTCTTTAGGCCGTTGAGGTTGAGACGAATCAGTGCACTCAGCTTTCCCATCTCGGGAGGAAGGCTCAGAATATCGGGATTATCGCTGATGTCCAGGCTATGCAGAGTAACGAAGGAACAGACACAGGCGGGTACTTGGTGGAAATCATTGCACCTGATACTCAGTGACCGAATGGCAGGGAGATGCATGTCTTTGGGTAAGCTAGAAAGGCTGTTGTAGGAGAGGTCCAACACAGTGAGGTTGGGAAACCCCCCTGGTACGTCCGGTATCTCTGTCAGCTTATTGTGAGAAAGGTTGAGTTCCTGAAGAGCTGGTAGTTCGAGGATGCAGCGAGGGATTGCAGTCAGGTCATTGTGCTGAAGGTCCAGTTTTATTACCTGATAAAAAGAGTATGCATAAATCAGTATACGCATGTACCTCTAAGTGGAAACACTATGAATACGCTACTCTACAAAATTATGAGTAATCTCATCTGATGTATATATATAAGTTGTTTAGAGCTTGAGGCTGTGAAATTATCTACCATATATGAGCATGCAGATAATCTTTGCCCAGAGGTTAATCACTCTTTTTACTCACTATATGCACAACACCTAATTACTGACATTTCAAAGACCTGTGTTTGTTCTATAGCTGCAAGGTTTTCCTTTTGGGAATGTGGGAGATTTTATGTGTATTGAAAGTGTGTATTTAACTACATAAATATTGTATCAGAAACACCATAACTTCCACACTGGTGTCAAAAACATGACAATTTCTATCAGAAATGTGCTTTCACTAACAACTACCCGTACCTTGGGAGGGGGGGGGGGAGTACAATAGACCTGGCAATGACACCCTTGTCCTGGGACCAGCAGAGATGGTGTATTATACCAAAATGATCCTTACTATATATACCTGTTTGATGTACAAGCCAATGTCTTCAGGCAGGACCTTCAATCCGTTCCTGGCCAGACGCAGTCTCCTCACCCACTGGATCTTTTGTAGCCAGGAGACCTCCACCGTTCGGAGCCTCAGCCCGTGCCAGTACACCGAGCCCTCTTCCTCTTGTACATCAGTCTTGAGTAGCAGCTCCTCTCGGACGGAAGAGTGATCATTTCGCCGAGCTATTTCGATAGCAACAACCGTAGAGACTTTTCCTGTACGAACAAGCTTCTGTACCTCTTGAAAGCTTTCATCTTTGAACTCACTCTCATCATCTTGAGGGGGGAGGTCTTCAAAGAGATGCAGAATGAGATTTCGATCCCCTTCAATGGCCGCTTTTATCATCAGAAGCATAGCTCTTGCATGAGGCTTGCCTAATTCTTTCGACAGGGCCAGTGCTTCTTCAATATTTGCTGCTCCCTTCACAATCAATTTGCCAACGTTGAAGTGGTTGTCATTTCTGACGGCAGCCAGTAGAGCTCTAGTGAGGCAACCGGGATCGAGCTGATCAGAACTCACTCTCAGAAGGTCAGTGAGCCCTTCTCCATTCATTTCAACCACCTTTAAGATCTCTAAGGAAAAAATCATGGAGGGATAAGTACGTATTTTCTGATCATTATAGCAATCAAGCATGCAGTGTTTAATCCAGGTCTTATACTCTATCACACTCGGGTGTCTTTATTCGGTGGACTGGAATGGACCACTGGACTACTGGAATGGACTACTGGAACACTGGAATGGACTACTGGAATTGCTACCTATCTCATAAGATGCTCATTAAGGGGGGAGGGGGGGGGGAGGCAGGGGGCTCTACTGCTTCTTGTGCATACTAAGCACTTAGCCATAGCCGCTCACAAATGCATGGGTCGTACCTAGCACTGTGACTTTGATTTGATGTTTATCAGTGCTCTGTACTATTTTAGCTATATAAAAATAGCTAAAGTAGTACAGAGCTGGGGAACAGTAGTTTATGAACTAGTTGTACAGAGCATACATATCAAAAAGTCACAAACGCTATAGGTGGAGAGCAGTAGCTGTACTGCTCTCCACCGTGACTTTCTGATGTGTATGCTCTGTACAACTAGCTAGTTCATAAACTACTGTTCCCAAGCTTTAGCATTATGACTTTGTTTTGATATTTATGATCCACAGTAGCCTCATTCCCAGCTATAGGCCTTCCTCACACGAGTAAGTGAAGCGCACTCGTGCAGGGAAGGCCTGGGAACGAAGCTACAGGTTAGCATTGTGACTTTGTTTTGGTAATTATGTTCAGTACTAGTTTAGCTATAAATACTTTTGTGTAGGCATTATCCTTTTGCAGTGTAGCTATGTGTATGATACTTCAAACTTGTGATAGGCATGTTCCAATAATCCATTCCAGTGTTCCAGTAGTCCATTCCAGTGTTCCAGTAGTCCATTCCAGTAGTCCAGTGGTCCATTCCAGTCCACCGAATAAAGACACCCATCACACTCTACAGGTATACTGACTTGTGGAACAAACCATCATCTCACTTCGAATCTCATTTCAGTATATAGAATTTGGACAGTAAGTTTAATCAGCAGCACAGCCACTGCTCCTCAGGAACTCAGACCACCCCTTGTGTGGGCTATGCCAGACTAAGAGCTCAGTGGGTGAGCATACGACTAGTAATCGGAAGGTCCTGGCTTCAATCCCCAGCTGTGCTCAAATTTCTTTTTCAGAGCTAGCTACATGTAGATGGGCTATTATGAATATTGAGGCCATACCTCTACTCCTTAGTAGCCTCACTGGTGTGTTCTTGCCGGACAGTTCAGCCGTCTGCTTTGGAGTCTTTCCAAACTCATCCGTCACAGTAATATCTGCACCGTGCTCCAGCAACACCTGCAAACATTTTGTATGCCCGCTGCTGGCCGCTAGGTGGAGTGGAGTATAGCCGCTGTTGGCCTTGCAGTTTATATCTATAGCCAAGTCTAGCTCATTATCCAGGAGGTAAGCTAGCACTTCGTGTTTCCCACTGACAACTGCTTCGTGTAGAGGAGTGTAGCCGAATACTCCCTTGCGCTTGGCCAGCTCTTCCTCGAAAGTGCGCCTATCGGTGAGGGCCTTTTTAATCCTGTTCAAATCACCTTCATGGCAAAGCTTGTGCAACCAACGGTCTTGGCTCTGGATATGGATGGCTGCTAATTCTTCGTTCGGTATCGTCTGGTCTTGTGCATCTTCAGCACGTTCACTAGCCATGGCTTCCGCAGTAAATACCGTCTGCTCGAGATTTGACTTATCAGCAAGACGGTGACTGATGAGTCATTAGCCTGAACAGGATGCGGTACTTTACCCGACTTAGGGGGTGGGGCTCATTGCGGCGCGATTGCAATGACGTCATTCATAATTATGCGCGTAACTCTGGAAACAAAAACCAGTTTTGGAAAAGAATGAAGCTCTTCAGGAAGCATTCAGCCACAATACCATCAATGTGATAGTACATGTGCAGACAATGAGCTGGACAAAGAAAACATGTTGAACAATTACTGGCTTTAAACGCTTCACTACATCATTGCCACCCCTATATGGCACCTTTGAGTCTGCTGAACAGCATGGCACATTAAATCTCTCTGTAATACAGAAAGAGAACTAACTGGTCTGATTTACTGCTATTTCTATCAGCATTCGAGCCCTGAGAGCCTATTTCAGATATGTGTTTGCTTGTTTGTCCTCAACCAGAGTATGTGAGCCAAGTCTGGAACACTTACAAAACCGGTGAAATAAAGACCCTCGAAAATGTCAAAAGTTTGCACTTAGAATGTGTGCAAAGCAGTGAAGCAGTAGTTACGAGGATCTGTTACAGTTTCTCTGCCTTCTCTACAGCAACGGAAATTATATCTGGACTTTAGCGCTGTGTTTAAAACAGTACATGGCCTGTTTTATTTCCCGACTGGCATTTTTGTTGAGTAGGCTCCCAGAGTCACAAGATTACAGTCCTTTTTTTGTCCCTATGCACACACAAGTAACTTCTATAATTTCTTTGTACCTCGTACTATTCGTAACTGGAATACATTTTCTTCACATGTTCCCTTTCTGTATCACTATTTGAAACTAATTTTTGGACATACATGCAAAATTAGCCATTACAAGTGCTATGTTGTGTGTCCTTTGCATAAATTTCAATAGTTACAGTGCCAAGTGATAAAAAACAACACTGTTTTTAACTCCTTTTTAGTAGTTCTGTAAAACTATGAAACAGTTTACAGAATTTTGTGTCTACGATTAAAAACTGCTGTAAATTGTATTGTTCTGTGTACTTAAACTTTTCTTTGTTTCTGTTTGTATTTGTTTTGCTCTTTAATTTGTTTTTGTGGTTCCTTAACACTAGCAACCATCTATTGGGACCCTGCTGTACATGTTTTGCCTGTTTCAGCTTTAACATTAAAAAAAAATAAGCTCACCGAACCCACCACAAGCTAGGGCTTATATTGCTAGTGTGCTTTTCCTAATGACTTGCCATTCCAACTATTTTGTTAGTATTGTTTGCCTGTCAAGGGGCTATATAGGCTTTTTTTCTCTCCAATTAAGTTAAGTTGTTTTTGAAATACCACAAATAGCCATCTATCTATCACTATAAGCCTGGGGGGAATTTTTTTCAAGTCTGACAGGCTGAATTGTTCATTAGCTACAAGCCGCTACACACACTGAATAAAGTTAAGTTGTTTTTGAAATACCACAAATAGCCATCTATCTATCACTATAAGCCTGGGGGGAATTTTTTCAAGTCTGACAGGCTGTTGGCTACTGAATTGTTCATTAGCTACAAGCCGCTACACACACTGAATTCTTCCCAGGCTTACTACTGATAGATAGATGACTATTTGTGGTGTTTCTATAAAGAGAAACAACTTAAGTTGGGGAAAAAAATTAGCCTGGCTCCAATCCCTCCTGGCATGGACGGTCAAACTTCTAAACAATTTTCCCAGGCTTATAGTATTGATATAGATAGATTACTATCTGTGGTATTTCAATAAAGAGAAACAACTTCACTTGGAGGGGGGAAAAGAAGCCCGTAGCTAGATCCTGGACGGTCAATTAATTCTTCCCAGGCTTAGTACTGATAGAGAGATGACTATTCGTGGTATTTCTATAAAGAGAAACAACTTAAGTTGGAGAAAAACAACAACTAGTATCCCTCCCTCGTGGATAGTCAAACTTATAAACAATTCTTCCCAGGCCTAGTTGGAAAAAAACAAACTAGCATCCCTCCCTCCTGGATAGTCAAACTTATAAACAATTAGTCCCAGGCCTAGTTGGAGGAGAGAAGAAAAAAAAACGCCTAGTGAGCCTCCCATCCCTCCTGGAGGGTCAGACATACTTAAAACCCTGGGATCGGATCAAACCTTTTCGCCAGAGGTATGCGTGCCCCAGAAGCGTTGGATAGGCGAGACCGGTGGGCACCGCAACGTGCCCAGTCGTCCATTCAGCTTCGGGATCCCAAGAAAGAACCGGCGTTCTTGCTACTAGGTCGTAGAAAGTCGAAGATCAATATGTGTACAGGGGGCCCGATCCCCGACTTGATCACCTTGGGGAGATAACGCTCCGAACCCCAGTCTGCAAACGAGCGCACCATTTCGACAATCCGTCAAACGGGTGTCAAATTCAGTATTACTAGGCAAATGCAGGACATTGTGGGGCGAGCCTTCGCGAGTGCACAGTATACATGCATGGAGTTATTGCAACATGATTAAAAATAATTTTGGTACATGTATATGCTTGTCCTGGCATGTGAACATACCAATCATGTGCAAAATGGGTGGGCGAATGATTCTTTGAAGTCCTTAAGCATTCACTTCTTGGGGCAAAAGCACTGGATTAGCCGGTTTAGTCCAGTTGGTCTGCTGGGAGGCTAGAATTGGGTGTGGGTGTGGGAAAAATCCTCTTCATAGGGGTAGTTAGAGGTAAACTGACCAATGAGAATGTTTTTTTTTAACTAGGCAGTTAAGAGAGAGAATTTGGTTGGTCAACAGGAAAATGTAATAGCAGATGTTTCAGCCAGTTTTTTTTAGTTAGTTCCAGGCCCAGTACAGTTTTTTTGCAGTCAGTTTTTCAGCCAGTTCCAGCTACAGTTTTTTTTTGCAGTCTTCAGTTAGTTCCAGGTACAGTCAGTTTTTCAGTTAGTTCCAGGTACAGTCACTTTTTCAGTTAGCTGCAGGTACAGTTTCTGCAGTCACAGCTCTTATAGCTTACGTAACGGTGCTTACGTAATGCATAATACGCAAAAATAGAATTTTGTACACAGATTCGGTAAGACGTACGTACCGCGGTCACCACATATATATATATATATATACATATAGACGCGGGGGCAGAATTCGACTCGCTAGTGTGGGGCTAGGCTCGCTCCAGGCTCGCCCCAATAACCCCCAACCGTCTGGGAGTTGAATCTCAATAGATTACACCTGTACAGCGTTGAGCCTCAAGAGTTGAACCTCAATAGGTTCACACATCATTATCAGACTTACTTTCTTTTGTTGGTACATCGAAAGTCAGGAGTTAAAATAATATAATACATGTAGCATACAAACTACAGTACTGCCTCAATCACATCACCATTAATAATAATTACAAGCACCAATTATTAATGGGCTATTACAATACCATAGCCTTGTTCCCAGGCTCCACTTTTTTCATGCTACCTGTTTTGGCTCTCCCTCTTGAAGTTCATCCTTTAGTCCTGTATAGCTAGCTATATACGCACCTGCTACCATTCATCCCCTGCAGTACTAATAAGTTGGAGGCTAGTGCATCATACCTCATAATAATGAAACTCGCCTGCATAATGCAATAGTTAATGATATCTAGGGCATGCCACCCTTTATTTTGAGTGCCCTGAGAGGCAATATATGGTGGCATCTAAGGCACTTCACATGACAACTTGAGTCTCTCAGTATAGGCTTTCTTTTTTAGCATTGTTAATAGCTAACTACATAAATGGCAGGAATAGGCAGACAGACATAGCTAGTAGCTACCTTTGATGTGTGACTCCACGCTTGATCAGCTTTTGTTTGGGGAGGAAGCTCTGAATGGGGGTGGGGGTTCCCTTGTCTTTACCCTATACTCCTGGACACTGCTGCAGAAGAGACTTTCTGAACTTAGGTGAGCCTAGGTGACATGTGCATTCCCATTTCTAGGGGGCCTAGCTACTAAATTAATATTGTGACTCGGTCTCAGGTGTGTCTGCTATTAATATTAAACTCTACTGCTTACAGTTAGATAATACTAACGTACTGTGATCTGGCAAGCTTTCTTATTCTTGTGTATCATGCACATTCAAGTAGAAAGCACACCCTTTTGACTGGACTATGCAGTATTTCCATCTCCCCCCAGCACTCCAAAAACTTCACCCTGGCAATGGTCAGTGTACTTTTCGGCCAGTCTTCTTTCAGCTTTCATTGATGACTGAATAGTGAAATTTAGATGCTGGTTTCAGCTTTCAGGCCATAGTCCTCACGTGAAAATTTGAAGGGCTCAGAACCAGAGTGAACTAACCCCAAAGACAACGGCCAATATACATACTGAAAGTCAGAGGTGGCGTTAGAGATAACAATCAAGCATACTAGTACATTTTTGTAGAGTCAGAATGTCTAGAAAACACTGTAATGCTATACTTTGATGCGGACATTGTTGTAGAACTGCACTTATGGTATGTATATTGGCTGTTGCAAACTCCTACTCAGGCTTCATACGCATGTTCAATCTGCTTTCAATATGCATTTTGACAACCTCACACTCCTACTCAGGCTTTTAGCTACACACGTCATGCGTATTTCAGTCTCTACTCCTCTTATATTGACTATCTCAATCTTGTCTAATATGCACATATATGTACATGTAGGCTGCCTCAACCTCCGACTCAGGTTCAGTTACATAATTATATATTTGCTGGCTAGCTTTGATTAAACTTTGTACCCAAGTCTATTATACATAATCACTGCCTCCCTATACACAAGCTTAACACTGTAACCTGTAAGTGCATATTAGAAGCAACTAGTGATTAAGAATTTCAAATTTTGTCTATATATGCTCATAGGTTATGATCGTATGGGTCAGCCCACTGTTGTTCTGAGCCCTTCATTAAATCTGAAATCCCATTTAGCTTTCGAGTTAGAGCCCTCACCTAAAATCTGAAATTCCCTCACCTGAAATCTGAATAGAATTTCTTGACTGATCATCCATAATTCTTATAACCGTATGAACCTTTAAATCACGTTATAAGCGCTCCTATAAAATTCCTTACATCCCTATTTTGAGCCACAAGTGTGCCAAAGTACATAATTTTCCTTGCTAGCATACCAAAGTACATTTCTCATTTCCTATTTCCCGTTTAGAGTGTAATTATAACAATTACGCAATTCATTAAGTACATGAAACAAAGTACAAAGCCACACCTACAAAGTCACACCCACAAACTCATATACTAACAGCTACTTCCTCTTCAATCTCTTCTTAGACCTGCAGGTGGGTGTGGTCCTAAAGTTAGGCGTGGCGGGCATAAAGTCCGGGTCCTCTTCACCCGAGAGGGCTGCCTCCGTCTCAGAGCCAAGGGGCTCATGACTCTCATCGGGATCCAAGGAGGTGGTAGCGTCTGCAGTGATGGGGTAGCGTTTGCGCTTGGTACGAGTGGACTGCCTCACAACACGTGGACTATGTGTCGTGTGTGTGTGTGTGTGCGTTGTGTGAAAAAAGCTGTACATAAGTGTGTGTGCCTGTCATAATACTAAAGTATTCTACAATCACGTTAGTATCCTTAAACCTGGAAAATTAATCATTAGAATGGCATTCCTGGATGCATGCCTAAGACGTCCAGCTGACCTCTCGGGGATGGTGGTTGCCCCAGTCTCGTTCCCAGGCCACGTGGTCGTCCCCATCCTGGACGCCACCGCCCAGACACTCACAGGTAACTCATCTCCACTGTCTGAACTGTCCACAGCTAGCACCTCCCTGCAGAGAGAGAGAGAGAGAAAGAGAGAGAGAGAGGGAATACAGGCTATATGAGAGCCACTGTGCATTTATACGTGTGGTAGAAGACAAACATTCTGCTGTGTATTTCAATCACATCACTGCATTGTACCTACGAACTCCCGTTAAGGGCGGGGCTCATACGCGAAGCCTCAGTTGGTAGAGTATGCTTCAGTACTCTGAATGCAGTGAAGCGATCGAAACACGCAACGACAGAATACATTTTCTATCCGGGACTGCCACATTTACTTTTTCCAGCAGACACTAATTTGTAAACATCCGTACCTGCTGCGTTCAATGATCTCCACATCACTGCTCCCTCCGGATGTCTCTCGAGGTACCCTCTCCCGAGGTTCTCCCTCCCCCTCCCCCTCCTTCTTACATCGCCATGCCTTTCCTGTGGCTTTGGGACCAGACGAGCTCCCTCCCCCTCCCCGCCCCCCTCTCCTCCTCACCTCACCAATCAGCTTGGCAAAGTTGTCTCCATGAGCTTGCTCTGTAGAACGAAAAGCAAACCAACCAACAGACTAGTTTGCTAATACACTGCAGAGACAGTGTCCGATTCCAATACTAGAACATGTCCCATACCAGTGTACATTAAGCTACATATATTGTAGGAGCTTGCTATCCAAGTGCTAAGACGCCAAGCCAGGGTCAAATAAACCTCAAACACCAATAAAATTTCAAGCAAATCTTATTCCCAGGCAACACGCTTGCTTCTCTCTAACGATTCCAGTGTTCTCTGTACACACATACTGTACTCATCATACCATAACTTTTCCTCTGCTGTTCGATTTCTTCCTTAGTGCTATCTCTCCGAACCTGCAAGCGTAGGGGTCGTTAGAATGCATCAAGTTCTCTGTACGACTGTAATCAAGAGACTCGCAAGTCTTACCGGCTGTTGTTGGGCAACAGGCTTCTTGCCGAGTTTTGTCTGTTCGGCCTTCTCTACCTCTTGAGCAATTTGCTGGGCTGCAATTAGAACAGCAGCGGGAGTAGTCACAAGAGTATCATGTGATTATCATGTGATTGAGTTTATAAGCATTGTGTGATTATCATGTGATTGAGTTTGTAAGTATCATGTGACTACCATGTGAGTATTATGCATTCTGATACAGCCTGGTCATGAGACTGATATCTAACATTGGAGTCAGTGTCATGTGCATGTCACATGAGTATCACATGAGTGGTTAAGCCTGTACTTACGTGTCTTGGGATTAAGGGAGTCGCACTGCGCATTGTACTGGAGAGTAAACTCCTGTAATCTTGATATCATGGCCTACAGAATGAAGGAGATATTTATCTTGACATTCCAGCGGTCTGTGTACAGTAACCTCGTACCAGGTCTCCCACGCTCAGATTTATCTCACAGCCGTGAGCAAGATTGGGGCGTAGGCTCCATAGCTACAAGGTAAAATTCAGGTGCGGGAGGCCCGGGTATGAGGTTAGCGTACAGTCCCTCCCTCCATATATGGTAAAATCCTGAGTACAATGCTCTAATTAGAGCATGTGCTGACCTGCCGGCTGCCGTGAGTTGGCAGGTGGTACTCCTTCATTTTTTTCTTCAGCTGTTTCTCGTTCATGATGTTGAAGCAAAGCTTTGGGAGTCGTGGCAACGAATGACCAGAACTACAGCCAAAAAAAAAAGAACCGCAACACTTCCAGACTCTCAGACATTCTAAGAGATCGACCAATAACAAGGCAACTCAAAAGCAATAATCGCTGTGTATGTGTGTGTGTGTGTGTGTGTGTATATAACACACCTCACGTTTGGTGACTGTTTTGCTGTCCTGTTCAGGCACAGGTCCAGGTGAGAGTTGATGTGTTTCTGGTGTACCAGCAGCCCACACACAGGGCAGTCTACTGTGCGTGTGTGTGTACGTATGTGTGTGTTTGTGTGTGTGTGTGTATGTGTGTGTGTGTTTGTGCGTGTGTGTGTGCGTGTGTGCATGTGTGTGTGTAGTGTGTGTATGTGTGTGCGTACATGTGTGTGTACATGTGTGCATGTGTGTGTGTATGTGTGTGTGTGTGTGTGTGTGTGTGTGTGTGGGTGGGTGGGTGAGTGGTTCGGGATACACAGTGTCCCATGTCCTACAATCTGCTAATAAACCATACACGTAGGACAGCTAAATACAATGTAAAGCTGGGGAGTGGAGCCTGGGAACAAGGCTAAGTTGTTTGAACAGGAAAAAGCGCTTCCCGCCCTACTTTTCATACCGGAGTGTGTTGAAGTAGAAGGTGAGGGAGTAGGGGCCATCCGGCCGGCTCTCGAAGGGGTGTGGCATCCGGAGGTGGGAGTGCACACAGGGGATGTCTCACGTTTCACAGACAGTCTGCGTGCGAGAGGAAGCGTGGGGGTGGATGGGGAATAGAAAATGGTGCTAGAATTACTGGTATCGGCAGAGAAGGATAACGGTGTCCTCGGGTTGGGGTTCGGGTCCAAAGGGTTGGAAAGTGAAGAAGTCGATGATTGCTTTTTAACTGTGGTGCGTGTGCTGGTCAGTGTTGTGGTACCGGTATCAGACAAGCTTTCAGAGTGGGTGTGTGGGGACTGGAATTTGTAATGGCTCCCACTGGTGTCTCTGTCCTTAGAACTAGAAATGTTTTGATTGTCATCATTGGCGAGTCTTTTAGAGGAGTTTGAACTCGTCTGCGTCTCTTCCGCCAGGATACTCTCCTCCAGAAGCAGCAGAGAGGGCGGCTCAGGCACACAAACACTGGAGCCAAAGTTCTGCTGGCTCCCTAATTCGGTATTTGGGTGGTTTCCATGACTACACACAGAATCCTGTCTCTCTGTCACACTCTTAGCCAGTGAGATACCGTCCATTTGCATAGGCATACTTCTTATTTCGGCTTGCGATCTCCGATTGGAGCTGGTAGATTCTTGTGGTGAGGCCAGGGACGTCTGTAACAGTCCGTTCTTGCTCTTGGTGGCTGCATGAGATGACACCAAGCTCATAAACTCTTTCCTGAAGGGAGGGAGGGAAGGAGGGAGCAAGGGAGGGAGGGAGGGAGGGAGGGAGCAAGGGAGGGAGCAAGGGAGGGAGGGAGGGAGGGAGGGAGCAAGGGAGGGAGCAAGGGAGGGAGGGAGGGAGGGAGGGAGCAAGGGAGGGAGCAAGGGAGGGAGGGAGGGAGGGAGGGAAGGAGCAAGGGAGGGAGGGAGGGAGGGAAGGAGGGAGCAAGGGAGGGAGGGAGGGAGGGAGGGAAGGGAGGGAGGGAGGGAGGGAGGGAGGGAGGGAGGGAGGGAGGGAGGGAGGGAGGGAGGGAGGGAGGGAGGGAGGGAGGGAGGGAGGGAGGGAGGGAGGGAGGGAGGGAGGGAGGGAGGGAGGGAGCAAGGGAGGGAGGGAGGGAGGGAGGGAAGGGAAGGGAGGGAGGGAGGGAGGGAAGAGAGAAACACTGTCCCCAGTCAAAGGTAGAAAAAGGTAGCTGGGTTCCTGCCTATGCATAATTAAGTAGTTAAAAATCATGTGAGAAAATGTACCAGGCCTACAGGTAGCAAAGTGAAACATGCACGTTGGCCTGGGAATGAGGCTAGATATACATGCTTATGAAGTTTCTTCAATTGATGATATTTTTGATGTGAAATTCTGGTTGGAATTGAAGAAACTTCATAAGCATGAATTCTACTAGCCAACCGAGAGAATTCCTGAAGAATTAGATATACATGTACATGTACCCACAAAGGTTGTGCCAGTGTGCATATGTACATACGTATTTATAAGCAGTATGGCACTAGCATATAAGAGAAACTCACCTACTGCCGGTAAACTGCTCCACCAGTTCATCCAGTATTCTGTTGTTCCTGAGCTGGGAGTCCGTGGCAGGCTATGGCAGCGGAGCGGCATGACTGGGGTCAGAGTGCATAGGTCAAAGGTGTTGCATTCAAATTTTAATTAACTCACAGCTGCACATGTTGGACACTGAGGCCGCACCACAAGGTACCTGCGTATGCACAGGGAGCAGTCTGTGAGGGACGGGAGAGGAGCTGTAAGGTCAGAAGCAATCACCATGAGGGCCTGGGGACGAAGCTAAGGCCTAGAGGCAGAGGAGGTTGGAAGGTATCACGTGTCCGTCAAATCTTGCATGACGTCACATACAGTTAATAGCGTTCCATGGAGAAGAATACGGAAGTTATGCAAAGTTATACGGTATCTGGCCAAAAGAACGCTTTATATCTCCACAACCTTCGAGGGTGCGGTTGGGTACACCCTCTCAAAAACCTTGGCTTGCGAGTGTGGAACTGTGATGCGGAAAGATTCAGCTTGAATACTGTGGATTCTCAGTGAGCTTGAAAAGTATTTCTTGAAGCTATGCTATTGAAGGTATGGTAGCGGTTTTACAGCTCAGATTCTAACTAGTTTATTTTAGAAAACCGCTAAACTTACACAAGATCACTCGCAGAGCGGCTATATTGCTCCTCTCTGCTGGAGACTATTGCATTACATCATCTGACGGTATAGTGCACGTGATGCCTTCCAACCTCCTCTGGCCTAGAGGGAGGTGACTGTCTATATCTCACAGTTATGGGAGCAGCTCGGCATGATCATGGCTGTGTTGTAGTACTCCAGGCAAATGGAGCAGCGAAGGAGACCATCCAGCTCCTAGAGGGAGTGGGAGGGGCAAGTTAATTAATGGGGGCACCCTCATCCAGCTCCTGGAGGGAGTGGGAGGGGCATGTTAATTAATGGAGGCACCCTCATCCAGCTCCTGGAGGGAGTGGGAGGGGCATGTTAATTAATGGAGGCACCCTCATCCAGCTCCTGGAGAGAGTGGGAGGGGCATGTTAATTAATAGGGGCACCCTCATCCAAGGAAGTGGGAGGGGCATGTTAATTAATGGGGGTACCCTCATACAGCTCCTGGATGGAATGGGAGGGGCATGTAGGAATGCCCTCATCCAGCTCCTGGAGAGAGTGGGAGGGGCATGTTAAAATGTGCGTTCCGCGTGGCTCCATTCAACGTGTGCATATAGTAACTTCCGCTGTAAATAAATCTACGTCAACGTCAATGATTTCCAGTCTGCTGGCGTAACGACTGACCAAGGGAGGGCAAATGCCCCCCCGCCAAATGAAGCCCTGATTGGGTGTCTTGAGGTGACATCTCAGCCATGATGTGGTTCGCTAGTGATGTACCCAGACCCTTCCCTCTGACAGAAAACACAAACCAAATAGTCGCAACTGTGACCATGGCACAAAACTTTGACTAGTTTGACCACTGACCACAACCTTTAACCGCATGCGTAACCACACCCACATTGAATTGTTGCAGGCCGTTCCGAAGCAATTGACTGTGCTTCAGAGCATTACCCACACATGAATTATGTTTGAGGTTGTCTGGATTGGGCACTAATTAGAATACATCCTAACTTGCTGGCCATATACCTTGAGCGGCTCAAATTTCCAATCCGATGGATCTGTCGGATTTCCCAGTACTCTCTCCATCTCATGAAACAATACACATAGTCTAATGCAGCATCAGTTGCTAGACCGGCTAGTTGACAACGGTGAATAGCTTGCATCAATTTCCCGCCATAAACCGCGTTACTTTAAGGGCGAGGTAATGATTACATCATAGATCGATCATCGATCGTGAACACGTGGACGTGGTGGGCAGGGGCCGGGTTGAGCACAGAACGTTGTAGCTCGGTGAGCGATGGAGGAATTGCAAAGAGAACCGTGGTAAGTGTAAGATTATCTTCCGTTGAATCATTGTGGTATTCGATCCTGTTCCGATCTAAACCAGGGAGTGAGTTGTGGCACGAAATTAACCTATTCGCCCCAATAGAAGCACAGCCGCTGACAGTAGACTGACAAACTGTAGTAATCGGTAGATAGAGATTTTTTATGTTTAATACATTGTGTAGGGAACAGGTTCAACTTACTAATTAGGTATAACACTATGTCTGTAGATCTGGCAGGAAATGACATCATATTTATAAGCACCAGCTCCACCCCAAACTCTAACATACTGCTCACCATGGTGTCCTCATACCAGATTTTAAGCCATTGGTTGTTAGAATATAAGATCGGTAGAGTAGTTACGTAGTCATTTTCACCTACTATACTAGACCTTTCATGTTTATTGTTATGATGTAATGGGGGTAAAAGTACGTACTCAAGCGCTCAGAGCACAAGAAATTACAAGAAAACAAGCATGTTCTTATGTTTTCATGCAAGAAAACATACATCAAAGCACAAGTTCGCTTGTAGTTTCTCCATTTAGTGCCTACTTTTACCCCCCATTGGATATTGAGCAATTCCCTCTCCCTCTCCCCCTCCTTTCCCCCTCTCTGCTCCCTTCCTTACACTCCTACGCTCACATCGTCCACCAGCCCCTGGCGCATCATTGAGGACTGTGGTGCTGCCTTTGGCATGGGATGCATAGGGGGTGGGGTCTTTTCCTTCTGGAAGGGCTACCGGAACTCACCTGTGGTAGGCACTTACATGTGATTCCTGTGCCAGGATTTCATTTAGGGGGTAGGGGGTCCCCCTTGGAAATTTTGTGTCCCCCCCCCCTTTGGGGATTTCCTCCCTTCAAAATTGAATATATATGTTGCCTCTCTCTCCCCCCCCCCCCCCCCCCCAAAAAAAATTTTCTTCTGATCTGCTTTTGCCCCCTGGGAATTTTCCTAAATGAAACACTGCTGTGCATAAGCATTACACTGAAAGTATAATGTATGAATATATAATTTTACTCCGAGTGATAATATTATGTAACAATCAGGTTAGGCAGAAATGAAAATACGTCTAAATGAACAGCAAAAACCTTGTCCAAACTTTACTACACCTGGAAATGTACTTTTTTGAAAGTGCCCACTTTATTAGTGTGCAGTTCTCTTCAGCACGTGTATCCGCAACACAACTCGTTATCCGTACTTTACCTCGTTGATTTGTGCTAGATGTAATTATGATGCATCCTCTGTCTCCTCCTTGCAGGGCAGTAGGATCGGTGGGAGCCTGTCAGCTCTCAAAGTCAGAGCTCCAGTGTTGGGAGGTGCGTTGGGAAGGTCTCACTGTGTCCAATGGTGATGTTTAGAACTATCGTGTAACACATTAATTAATCACTATTTTTATGGCTGAATGATTTTCTCATAATAGTTACGTAGCAGAAATGTTTGACTTTGTGTGTTGGGCTAGCTGATGAACCAGGGCCATATTTAGTGCTTTTCAAGATTTAGCAGTAAGAAAAATTGATGATAACACTGCGAATATAGAGTCTTGTTAGATGTACATTTAGTAACTGGCTTGTAAAACTAAATATTCACTCCATTTCTTTGCCTCTGAAAGGTATACGTATAGACAATCCTCTACTACAATCCACCCATACACGTAGTTTGAAACTTCGATGATTCCAATGGCACACGTCTTTGAAATACGAACTGCTGATGGACAAAACTAAGCTCTCCAAATACACAGTACTATTAAGGATGGCATAGATGATTTTTAATAACAAGGAATTCTATACTTTCTATAGTATGATCATTACTAATGGGAAATTTTTGTAAGGATGTATATTATACCCTGAGCATTGTTTCAATGTCGTTTCACAGGTAATTTTGCCGTGTGGGGTGGTCTGTATTCCACTTTCGACTGTGCACTGATCGGCATTCGAGACAAAGAAGACCCTTGGAACTCTATCGGTAGTGGAGCCATCACTGGGGCCGTGCTGGCAGCAAGACAGGGTGTTAAGGCTTCGATAGGGGCTGCTATTGCTGGTGTGTGTGTGTGTGTGTATGTGTGTGTGTATGTGTGTGTGTGTTGGAATTATACCTTGTGCAAGAGAAACCTACGATATATCTTTCTTTCCCTCCCCCCCTCTCCCTCCTTCTCTCTCTCTCTCTCCCTCCCTCTCTCCCTTTCCCTCCCTTCCTCCCTCCCTCTCTCTCCCTCCCTTCCTCCCTCCCTTCCTCCCTCCATCCCCTCTCCAGGTGGTATCATACTGGCCATCATTGAGGGAGTGGGTATTGCAATAAACAGAGCAGTGTCAGAGCAATACAAACCAGGTGAGTGGGCAGGAAAGGGTTAACTTAATTAATTAATTAATATTCTGCTGCAGTGAAGACTTTAATTGCTGTGATTAGGGAGATTAATACTTAATGCTTAATAGCTTAATAATAAATTTGCTACAGATATTCAGGTAGGCAAGCTACACACTCAATTGTGTAATACAAGCGGAGATTGGCCCCTAGGGCCCTCAGCACGCTCAACAATGCAGCCGGCTCGGCTGCGCCGCGTGCACCTACGGTCACACCCACTGTGACATCACAAATCAACTGTACGGATGTGTTGCGATTTTCCAACAAAAGGTTACTTGTACAGTTGTACTTAACATGTAGAAATGGGCAATAATATCGCCATATCGTGATACTTGAAGGTCATGATAGTCAATATCGCAACCATTCCTAATTGTCAAAATATCGTGAAGGCAATAATATCGTTAATATCACGGTTATTGCCAACTTGTCCCTACGCGGTTTCACATACATGTACACAGGTAATTCCTGAATGTTTGCCTGAATATAGTGTAGCAATATTATTTTTATAAAATTATAAGAACTAAGATTACTTGTGTATTTACATGTGACATCATCATATACAAATTTCATTAATATTAAATTACCGCGATGATCGTGATAACAATAATCGAACAGGGTAAAGTGCAATATCACCCAACACTACTTACATGCATGCTACGATATTCATACTGCGTGAGGTATTTCTGTACTTCTAGTACTCAATTACCTCTGAGATTAATGGAGGGGCGTAGATGATTAAAGTATTTGAATTATAAAATGTGACATAACCTCCAGGATGTTCACCCCCAGGGGGATAGGGTGTTGTGTTTACGGAGTCAATGGTCTGCATATTCTAAGAACAGCTGTTGGCGTCCATAATTTCCGGATTCTGAAGCCCAGTAATCATGACTAAGTGTACTATTAGAGAATAGACACAGACGAGGTGATTGTGATACATGTGTGATAACAGGCGAACCGACTGCATACCTGTGTCTGTAGCCACCCTTAAGATAACAGTGTGCTAACAGTTTGTCTGTAGCCTCCATTAAGGCGGCAAGTATACTAACTTTGGTTGCTCCTTCTGTCTCATTATGTGGGATGGGCGACTAGCCCATCTTTTGCCATGCGGGTCATATTTTGGTTGCTATGTGTTCCTTCAAGGGGTGGGCACTCCCATGTGCACTGTAGTCACATCATTTTTGCTGCTTGACCGCTTGACCGTGCTGCAAAAAGGCTCTTGACCGTTTGACTGCAACATCCGATTACAAAACTTGACCGCTTGACCAATGCCCTTGACCTGTTGACCACTTTTTGACCTCGGTCTTAGCTGTGACTACAGTGCTCATGGGAGTGACTACCTCTTGTCCTTTGCACTAAGGTCTGCTTTTTCCAGCCGTCTGACATACACGTACTGCACACATTTTGGACCCCTACGTATGGCTTTGGGGAACTATTTTGTTTACAGGTATTTATTTCATTTCAGCCGACAGCAATGAAGAGCTATTTTTATTGGCCACTTATTATGTGCTTAGGATTTATGAAACTTTGCGTTCCAAAAGCTATGAGGTATTCTATTTTTGAAATTGCTTAATAATGGCATTATTGCAGCACTCATTGGCAATAATTCTGTTCAATAATTCTTCCTTCTCTTTCACACGCCCTCTGTCCCTCTCTCCCTCCCTCCCTCCCTCACACCCTTCCTCCCTCCACCCCCCTCCCTCCCTCCCTCCTTCCCTCTCCCTCTCTCCCTCTCTCCATTCCTCCCTCCCCTCCCTCCCTCTCCTCTCCCTCCCTCCCCTCCCTCCTGCAGTAATGCCCCAGATCCCAGACCCCTCTCAGCTGCCACCACAGCATCCTTCTCACCACAAAAGCGGCTACCAATAGTCAGCAGACTACCATAATAGTCTATTCCGTCCAACTCTACAATCTATTGCTTGGTAGGGAGGTATGGATTGCTCATACAACCTTTCTGTATTCTCCTGTCCTGTCTGGAATGTTTATGGTATCAGTATCATATTTATGTATGAGCATGTATGAGCATGTATATTCAGTGTATTCATAAATATAGTTCTAAAAAAATTAACATATGAAAGAATGTATAGGGTTCGAATACCAAAAATGAAGCCAAACAAGGTAGGAACAACACCACAATACTTTTACGGAGCATTTTCCATATATTATATATATAATATATCTTTTGACATTTTTCCAACCAGGTTTCATTCTGCAGGATATTACATTATAAAGTGTACATCCTGTGGTATTTTTTTCGAAAGTGCTTTTGTGGACAATTTTAATCGCAACGGAGTCAATTATTAGTATTGAGTCTGCAGTGCAGCTGGTCATGTGTGCTATGCTGCAATGTTTTATTGGCTGTGAATGTGGCTGGTGTGGCACAGAGGGGATTATGGTGTGCATGACAGGACTTGCTGGGATGATTGTAATAAACTGACTAACAAGCTGCTTAGAAATTTGAAGCTTCAACCTCTCAGTTTCCGCCCCCTCCCTCCCTCCCTCCCTCCTTCCCTCCATCCCTCCCTCCCTCCCTCCATCCCTCCCTCTCTCCCTCCATCCCTCCCTTCCTTCCCTCCCTCCCTCCCTCCCTCCCTCCCTCCCTCCCTCCCTCCCCCCCTCTCTTTCTCCAAAGTAAAATGCTGCTCTAAAATTTCAACACAATTCCAACCAATTTAACAATTTGGACGCCTGTACTTCCCACAGGTTCAATTATCACTTTTGCACTGGGCCCAAATCGTAAGATTCCTTTAGCCACTCCTACTGTCTGAGCACACATTATCTCTAATTTTAGCAATTATCCTGACAATAGGTATCTAAATATTTAACAAATTAGCCACCGCATACACAGGTGGTGTGATCACACACAGATTCTTTTGTCTTCTGTCTATATAGCTTCACCTTTGGTATGCAACTTGTATAAGTACCTCATGGCTGATAAGTAGACAGCTGTTTGCTTTGACTCAGAGAAACCAGAGTCCAGACTAACTAAATTTCAGCAAATTGCATCTCTTATCTCAATTCCTCCCAATTGGCTGAAATGCCATAGCAACAAATCCTTGTATGTGGATAATTAGTCTCTTAGGTGCTATATACCTGCCTGGGATGTTTAGGAAGTGATTTAAAAAAAGAATTGTACAAAGCGGAAAAATGAAGTGCCTGTTTTCATTCCTCTGCGTGCTCACATCTGACTAACTTCAGCCATCCCATTCACTGAGACAAACCCACTGCGGCAGAATCACATTCATGCTTCCCCAGCACAGGAATTTGAAGATGGGTGTTATCAGATTTGTGGGTATTGTACCAATGAGACAGTGTGTATACTGACCACCCGACTCACTGTGTCTACCCGACTATGTACCCGACAGAAGGAGTAGATTGGGAATACATGTACATTCCTGACTGTCAAAATATTTATTAATCGAGCAGTTTAATCAGTATGGCATGGTCCCCTAATCGAATACTGTATTTAGTGCTCTAATAGGAAGGTGAATAGGCCAGACAAAATGCAGCTGTGTTTCTCTCCTGCAGACCTACTGGGTAGGGTGGTGGTGGGGCGGGTGGGTGTGTACATTTTGCTTATTAATTGCAACCGCGAGAATAGACATGCTGTTTTATCGTTGGCGCCAAATGGAATGTTGGGTTTTATTAAGACATTAAGGGTCAGACTTAGACCTATGCATGTGCAAAGTAAAGATGGTAGTGTTCAATTAGAAGTAAGCAACTGACACGCAGACTTGTAACCATGGCAACAGTCCTTAAGCCTCCTGCAGCTGTTGCTCCATGTCTTTGTCATCTTGTATGATGTATCTGCAAGTACAATGTAAGTGATTTTATCAAATTTACGTGACACTAATGGTCTGCTTTCAACAAGTCGTAGGAGTGCTGTGTAAATTACTCAGAGGCTCTGCCCCAGGTGAATATGCTTTTTCACAGTCTTTGAAGGGGCACCACAAAGGATGTTTGTACTAAACTATGTCATGGAGTGGGTAGGATGAATTGCAAGTTACAAATCGGTACATTTCATATTATGGAATATACGTAACTGCCAGGCCGTGTGCTGACATTCCTGAAGGTGCACTTCAGATGTGGCATGACAACACGACCGCAAAACATCCCTTCTTTGACCGTTAGTTTATTTTTGTAAGTCCGCAATGTCACGTATCCAAGCACTTGCACGTGCAGTCCTTTTCTGTTCCTCAGCGGGTGGGCTCTTTCTAGAAAGCCCTTTATACATCATAGCTAAAGTGCTAGAGGTGCAAGAAATTACGAGCAAAAAGGGCGTGTTCTTATTCTGCACATTATTGAAATTCGGTGAACTTCCTTCAAACATTTCAGCTAACCAGCATTAGCGCAGCTGCCTTCCAGAAACAGCTGCAGGCTGTATTTCATTTAATTAGCTAGTGAATTTCGATAATTTGCGGAGTAAGTCAGCCTAACCTGGTTAACCACTGAGGCCTCTATAGTATGTTCTTATGTTTTCAGACAAGAAAACTACAGCTGCTCTTGTATTTTCTCCATTTAGTGCCTCACATAAAATGTGAATAAGTTTGTGAGGTCATATCTATTCCATTTAATGTCCAGTTTACTTCAAACTTGAAAGATGTGTGATAAGCAAGGAACTATTGTTGCCATGGCAGCAAAAATGCCCGAAGTCATCTTAATTAACCGAGTAAGACCTATTGGATAAGGTCTATTCATTGACAGGTGCCTTACTAGAATGCTAGGCCTGTGAAGATATACTCTGGCTTGGCTCACAGTAGACTGTGGGTCAGAAGACACACACTTACTTGACACACACATATACACCAAATACCAGAACGTGGTATGCGCAGATTATAGTGATGGAGTTGTTTTCTCTTTATTCTAGACTTTTTTTTTTTTTAAAGGCTAACTGGAATGAGACTGACTCAGAACAGTGTCTTGCGGAATGGAACTGGGGCAGATGTTGATGGACTGGAATGGAGATCTATACACATTCCCACGTGCTAGCGGCTGCATGCAGAGATGATTAGCTGTTACCTAAAAATCTTGGGTGGGGTTGGTACGTATATCATCACAATCATTGGCAGCTGCTGTGTGTGTAGATAGTGCTTCCCAGCAAGACTCTCCTGCATCACATGAAAGCACACGCATGCACCACATCCTTGTGTGTGTGTGTGCGCGTGTGCACACAGTGGCTAAACAAATGAAGCCATTGCATGCTGGCATTAATTAAATACATAGGGTAAATAGTCATTGAGATGATGTTAGCAATTAGGCTCGGGACGCTCCCGCCTTTCCTGACTACGGTCTGAGGCTAACCAATGGAATTAATTAAGAGCCAACTTGGCACCTGGTGGGCCCTAATTTATTACTTAATTCCTTCCCACCCAGACTTTTGTTTACTGTAAAATTAATGGCTGCAAGTGTGTACGCAAACATCTAATGAGTGAACAGCTGTACCGAGAAGCAAAATAATTACATAATCCTTTTTTCTTTTCTTTTTTGGGCTGTTTTTTGGGGTTTTATACACACCTGCTGTAATTGATTGTATTGCTTCGAGGTGTTCTGTTGATATTCATACTAATTTAAAAGTGAACAGCATTTTCAGCTGAATGAAGCAGGTGTTTCTGTCAGGAAGGAGTGGGGGAAGGAAAGAGGAAGCACGGTCAACGATGTGGCATAGATATTCTTTTCCTGTAACTTTGTGCATCCTTATGACACAATCAGTCTGTGTGGCGCCAGGGTATGTAATTAAATTTTGATCAGTTAACTGTCACCTATGCCAGTATGCTCAGATATTCACACACGTACATGTATGTTTAATAAATAATTAGAGCAGCTCTTTATGCCTAACTCTAGTGTAATAATGGTAGTATAGCAATTCGATACTTTGACCTTTCCATGTCAGCTGCTGCATGATAGTCTCTTCTTTCCAGCATCGATCGTGTGACCAACTGTGCTACGGATCATGTAGTGACTTCTCACAGTACTCTTTACCCGTGTAATAAAGGCCTCAGTTTAAGTCATATGATAAAGCACATGATTATTAGCTAGCTAAAAGAAAAAAAACGCTACAGTCACATGCATGATCACTGTAGTCTGTCATGTGACAGTGGTTGTTCCTTTAGGAAAAGAACAACAAATTGGCAGCAAAGAGCTTTGACGGGTGTCAAAGTGCAACGTAGCAGGTAGCCAGTACAGGAAGCTAGTTGTGTAGATCATGGGTGTATGTCAGGCATCACAACAGAGAACTACATGTAAACCATGGCAACCGACTACTCTCATATTATAGTGCTGAAGTCTGGGAGTTTATGCACCGAGTATAGGGCTATTCTTTGCTGTATGTAAGAGCTTTGAGCCAGGACAGTGTGCAGTTCAGTGCTATAGAGTATGAGTGTAAGTTTTCTAAATCGTGGCATTTCTTGTAAATTTGGAATGTATAGGAGTTTGGATAAAGTACGTGTGCCAAAATGAAGCCCTACTCTCCCTCAGCACAAAATTTGAATTATGTAACTTGTTTATGGCACATACAGTTACAGCTATATGGCTTCTGATGTTTACGGTAGTGTGAGGAGAAGATGGAGGAAAAGTCGATCACGAATTTGAGATATAATCTCCAGTTGTAAACACTATGAAACTCATGACAATGAAGGTTCCATCTATACGAAAAAAGCGAATCTTTAACTCAAAACTTTGCAGCTAAAACGAACCTAAAAATTTGCCTGTCGATGATGTATCCCCTGATTCCAAACTGCAAACTGGGGGGGGGGCGAAGTTGACAAACCACCTTTCCCACTTCCAGTTCACCTTTGTGACCTTAACTTGTAGCACTTCTCCTGAAATGAACCTGACAAAATTTCAAAATCAGGTGAACTGTGGAAGCCATATAATCCTATGGTGTTCACTAATTGATATCACTTTTACAACTAGTAGCAGACACGTGTAAGTATAAGTACTTTCATGCCAGGCTTGAGAGCTTAATACTGTACCATGTACGTAGGAGAGAGAGCAGTTTTTTTCTCTAAAATCTACTGTCTTTCTCTATAGCACTCTATGTAGCCAATAAGACCTATTTGGGAGATTGTGGACGCGTTTATTAAGAGGCTGTCTGCAAGGTCACTGGGTGGTGCCTGGTTGTGGATTTAAATACTGTTCATCAGTTTTCACAACACACGCAGTTGCACTGAAGACCCCTCAGTTCAAGAGCTTGCAGCGTGGTGTGAATTCAGGAGGGGGAGAAATTCTGTTTCTTTCTACTGTCAATGCAGCAGGATACCTCCTGTTATCACAAAATATGGGAGGAAATAAAGTAATCCGAGGGATTTACGGCCATTTTGATGTATTTGTAGCCAAGGCATTAAGAAATTGACTGTGCAAGTACCTGCGGACGCCTAGTCAACAGAGCTAATTAGTCAAGTCAGGAAGTTTGTACAGTGTATTGTGTTGCTGTCCAGCAATTAATTAAGTGATGGACGTTTATCTAACCCTGAGCACTCCAGCGTCAGTATGGGTGTGGACGATTAGACAGGGTGTCTACTATCTCTCACTATCGATTGTTGCAACAACTTGAAAGCTAGAGCGAAGCAGTAGTAGTAGCGGTCTCTTTGCAAAGGATCTGTTTGTGCTGGTCGCAGGTACCAGATGTGGATTGTAGTTGCAGCTGCTCGCTGTAGTAGCCTAGCAGTCCAGTGCCCACTTGATTGTGCGATTACATGCACTAGAACAGCTGTTTCTGCTGCTATCGTTTACTACAAATGGAAAGGGCAGACGCTGTAGGAGAAGCATCCAAAATGCACAAACATAAACTTCCTAATGCTCCTAACCATTAGTATGGGTGACCACATGGATTTGAGTGCGATTTGGGAATAATTGCATGAGCAATGCAAATATAATTATTCCTAAATGGCACGAGAATCCACGTGATTCCATGTTAATCACATATCATACAGTTCCTAATGTGTGTAAGTTTGTGAGGTCATATCTACACCATTTAATGTCCAATTTACTTCAAATTTGAAAGATGACATTTCTGTGTGATAAACATTGCATGCAAGGAACTATTATTGCCATGGCAGCAAAAATGCCCGAAGTCATCTTAACCGAATACGGTCTATTGCATGCTTATCTATAGGGGTAATTGTTACTAATATAGTATGTGACTATGCTACGCAACATTCTACTGAGTTTAGCGATTTAACTTGCAGTCAATTAACCATTTAGTCAGCGAAAAAAGCTAATTTTTAAATCCCAGTAGGTGGATTATTGTAAACTGGGTACCGTTGTAATTATACACCTTGCAGTCGGTTAGATCATGCCATGACCTGTGTGCGTGACTCAAGTAATTAAGACTAGCGGGTTTAAACCAGGTGGGCGGGTAACAGTGGGGGAGTGGTGCTAATGTAAGGTTCATTACACCTTTGATGAATGACTGAAGTAGGTTCCGGTACCTGAGAAATAACAGCTTTTAAATTAGGTCATTTATGCTCATGCTCCAGTAATGCCCGCATGTGGAATGCATGTAAACACAAATTCGTCCAGATAGCAAAATAAACAACATTAATTAACTCTTTGAACGCCATGGGCACAACTATGTGCCTATAGAGAAAACTATGTTCTTCATATTAACGCCTAATATAAAGAGCCTACAAGGGATGTATTAAAACTTGGCTGGGAAAGACTTAATTATTAATTAAGTGAATAAAGAAACTTTGAAAAGTAAAATCGGAGCCCAGCTGGGGATTGAACCCAGGACCTTCTGATTACTAGTCAGATCCGAACTCAGGCGCAACTCCTCAGCTTGTATTCCACAGACCCACTTTTCTACACTGTGCGATAAAAGCTGGGGAGTGGAGCCTGGGAACGAGGCTAATCCCCCCTCCACCCCTCCCCCTCCCCTCCCCCCTCCACCCTCTACCCCCATGTAGGAGCCACCTTGATAAGTTGCTGGAGTACTGTGAGACGGGAATGAAGGAGGGGGCCACTCTAGTGTACGGAGGAAAGAGGGTACCTATGAAGGGTGAGTTTAAAGTGATGAATTCATAGCCAGGTCAAAAAGTTTAAAAACGCAATGACAAAGCTTAAAAACACAATGTTTTTAAACTTTTTGACCTGGCTATGAATTCGAGTTATTTATGTTGCAGTTAACATGTGGAAAAGAGTTATTTATGTTGCAGTTAACATGTGAAAAAGATGTAGGGATGGGGCTATGTATGTTTAACTTTGTGATTATGCTATCCCTACACCTTGTTTCTTTTGTACTTGTACAAAACACCTACATTTTTCAATACAATCGGTATGGAAGGCAACTCCAGCGCAGCTTGATTCAACACCTACATCTTTTTAATGACAAAGTTTAAAAACGCGATGTCATTGCGTTTGTAAACTTTTTGACCTGGCTATGAATTCATCACTTTAAACTCACCCTTCATAGGTACCCTCTTTCCTCCGTACACCCCTCCTTCACTCCCTAATTATGAAAAAACTGTTGTGCTCACTGTAGACATATGTATGCTTTATGCTTCACCTTTCAAAACCACGCAAACACAATTTTTTAACTACGGTTTTAAAACAAGTTCTTTGGTAATACTTGCACACAAGGCGTTTTTTCATGGAGCCAATCATCTTCCGCTAACGTGTCTGGCTACTGGGGATTTAGCCTGTATGCAGTGGGGGTAAAAGAATGGTAATCTGATGAAAGATCGTGTGATTAAGGAGTGAATGTAAAGGCCGTACAGTATTGATTACATCGTAAAGGTAGCGCAGCTGCCATGCATATCTGCAATCAAAAATTTGAAATATCTACACTCTATCCTTTCTGATGTGACTTCTTAGCGTGATTTTGACACTCTCTGAAAAAGACTTCAGCCTTCCATTACTAGACATTACCATTTCCCAGACACAGTCATGGCCACACATACACTTGTAGGCACACTGTACAGCATGCAGCACCCCCCCCCCCCCAAAGACTTCAGGAAAGAATCTTGTGAGGCAGGAACCTCATTGTTGTGCAGGTGTATAAAGCTCTATCACTCCTGTGATAGCGCATTTGTCATTGTTGTAGCTGCTGGGGTGTATAGTCAAGTAGGAGTTAACATAGCAGTAGAACTGGCCATGCTTTAATTAAACTGACCAGTTTTAATAATCCTTAGGGGACAGGCCAGTTAAGTCCCAAGTGGTCAGTTTAAATAAAGCTGTATATTACATATCTGTGACAATAGTCCTTGAAGTGTTAATTAATTAATGAGGACATGTACGTGCTTGGGCACATTCTGACGCTGTCTGGAATGGGCTCCTAGTCTAGCCAGCAGTCCTCTGTCCTGGTTCAGTCATCCAGTGAAGGCATGTGAGTAACAGCTGTTAGCCTTGCTTGGCGTTTTGTTAGAATCAAGCTTTCCCACAGGAAATGCTTGCCTATGGCATTACTCACATATGCAGCTAAGCTAGTGTTCCAATCCTAAAGAGTAGATTTTTAGAAATTTAGATTTTAGTGGTTATAACCACTCTTAGACTACCATTCTGAAATACGTAAGTATAAAAACATCAGAGAAATGATTTTGAATGATAACCTCATTTAACCAATATAGAAGCCCTACAAGTACCATGCAGATTTTGGAAAAAAGAGAAAAAGATTGGTAATATCTCAGGATTAGTAAAGAGTTAAGATGTCAAATTCAGGTCAAAGATAGGTTACCACAAGTTTGACCTCTGAAGCATTTTTGTTGGAGTGCTGTACATACGTACGTGGGTTTTCCATGCTACGTGGTACTTCGATTGTTTGCTTCAACATGTGAGTATATATTTCCGTTAGCTCTGTTCCCAGTCCTGCATGCCAGCTCTCGTCGTTTAATTGCAGTACAACGGTGTGAAAAAATATGCCGAGTGGAGCCTGGGAACAAGGCTGGGTGTCCATGCATGCATAGCTGCTGTAGAGAGGTTCTATCACGGTTTGTTCGCGACCAATGTTGTGTACAAGTAGACAAATCTATTGTAGATAATTAATGAACGCTAATTGCACAATGCATTATGGGATGCATTAGTAGAGGTAGCCATGGTGATGTCGTGATTGGAGTTATGAAATATATATGGGACAGACATGTGTTGAATGTTTAAAGCTATGTACATGCACATGTTGCTAGGTGAGTAATGATGTCATGTTGCTAGGTGTCATGTTGCTAGGTGAGTAATGATGTTAAATATGAATTTCATCATTCAACATGGAAACATGGCACCAGGTTGTCGATAAAAAAAAGCCGAAAAGGTTTTCTCATGTATTGATTCCGTATTCATATGTAGATACCAGAATTGACACGCCTCGCCCATCTCTGATTGCCGATATAGTCCATGTGTATTCACTAAGAGTTGCTCATAGCTGCATGTACTAAACAGAACACATTTACATGTATGCTTCTTGACATCATGCAGTCATTTGTCGCCTGTTTGTCGCTGTTTACCATTCCATCCTCCTCCACATATCGGACCTAATGAACCATCTCTTTATAGGCATCCAAACATTAAAACGCTTATCACACAGAATTTTGCTTGTGCACCATCCGTTCATCCGACTGTGGTCCGTTGTATGCTAGCGTAGTGGGTACTGGATCATTTTCCATTCCGTGAAAAGCAATAATATAGTCTAAGAGAATTTTGTTTTAGCCCCTACAAATTTCTAATTCTTTCTGCCAAATCCGTGAATACTTACAATGCACATAGCTGTGATAAAGGTATGTGGGAATTTCTAGTAATTTTGCACATGTGGCCTGGTCTCTTAGCAACAACGAACGAATCACAATACGATCCCCGTGCCCCGGAGAAGAGGGTATTAAGAGATTAAGCCGTACAAAGAACAGAGAAAAGATCGATGCCTGCAGCAGTGGCTGCTGCACCATGACAACCACTTAGTGAATTGAACATCTGGATACATGCAGGATGACCTCTATCAGGAATTCTACTTCCTTTTGTAGGGCTACCAATCAAGGTTACAGTCCTGCATAGCTTGTGGGTGAGGCAGTTAATTGACTACCTTCACTTTTGAGTGTTCTGCAATTATTTTACAGAGTCTAGTGGTGGCTGTGGTCAGTACCCCTAACTAGTTCCCTCTGTTAATTTTTAAAAAAATTCTGTACATTCTCCCTTGGAGTGCATTAGCCACTTGAGTGTACTTCTCTTAAAGTGCAGAGTGCGAAGATATAGATGCCATGGATTTGTCTTAAAGTCCAAGGTACCAGTCCTCCAACTATAAACTGCTGAGATTTGCAGTCTTCATCGGATCGTATTACCGCATCCACTTTTGCTTCTCAAAACAGAGTTGAGGAAATTCCTGCACACACCGTAACAGTTGTATATCCTCCTTTGCCATTACAAGGGTGAAGGTACACGGTATACTTTGTACCGCGTGACATCATCATCATCAACTAGAACTAGTATCTCATTTTAAAAAATGAGGCAAAAGCAGATTGGAGTAAGATTTTTTGGTGCGTCTAATATCACCTGCAGGATTTCAAAAAGAGGGATAAGAGCCTGGGACCCCCCCCCCCCCCAGAATTTAGAAGTTGACTTTTTTTTTGATACTCAGTAGTTTATTAGTAGCTAATTTCCAGCATTTTTGGGGCCCCAGATGCCAACCTCAGAGCATGTAAATTTTCAGGGGGAGCATACTCCCCATCCTCCCCTAGGGGCATGTGGCTCCATGCACACACATCATTTTTTCCTACCCCCCAGCAAAACAATTCTATACGAAATCCTGACTTGGATAATAAATTGAAAGATCGTTCGTGTCACCTATGTAATATAGCTCTCACATCTTTGTTTTGTACTGGTGAGCTGTCTACCCAGCATTAACCTCCCACATGTGCACTTTGATATCGTATTAGCTTAGTAATTCAGCATTTTCTCGGCTCGTTGCTGCTACACTACCAGATCTCTTTATTTATTTATTTTGTTTTACCACTTCGAGACTTCTCCTTTTGAAGGCCAGATTGCAGTCTTAGACTAATATACTGGAGCAGGTTTCTTGTCCGCCATAACTACAACCATTTGATGTCTAAACTAACATTTGACCTGGTACGTATATACTTAATTTCAAATTAGACAGCCAAGCTGGCACACACGCATGTTGGAGCTGCTGACTTGCAGCAGTTATGCAAGAACGTCTGAATGTCTGAGCATTCGGTAGATGGTATACAATGTATTTCAAACGAAGCTTTGAGAATGTAGGACGCCAGAGAAATCATACTTTAGATAGCCTATGTGTACCTTTCCGGTAGAAGTTATGGTGATAACGATAACTGCCAAAGCATATTTGAAATATTTTTTAAATTCTTTGCACAGTAATCTATTTCACTGCAGTGTGTGTACGTGACTGGTAGAACACCTGTCTCTCTGCTGACACTGGAGCTTCGCCGTAAACCTGTGACATCATCCTGATGTCATTTTGCGACTGTACAACGCGGTAATTGTTACTTGCCAAATTTGGTAATCTTTGCATGAGTTCCATAAGAGTTTTCTGTGGATGTAGTTCCAAGTCTTCACGAGTCACGCCTGTCATTCTCAAGTGTTTTCGGAATCAACACAACCTGACCTTCCTAGAACCCATTGCTAAAGTGCTTTTAAAGTAGAAGTCTCCAGTAATATACTCAGTTGCAGTAAAATATAACAGAGAAAACTGCAATGTGTATGCAGGACCTGCAGATGTTTTACCAGATTATTTTGTACACATTTAGTATGGCTGGCATTTTTCTATGCTATCCTTGCACGTGGAGGCTTCTGTATTCTCCATCATAAGGAGGGGCCAGGGAGATTAATCTACGTTACTTTACTGACTTTATTTCGCCCCCTCCCCCCCAGGGGAAAAACCGTAGTTTGGCTAGTACTTGTTACTCTTTCAGTAATAGTTAAAATTCAAGGGATTTCAGACTCCAGTAGACTCCTTTTTGAAAGTGTAGGAGCCCTAAAATAGGTGTACTCAAACTTTGGACCCTGCATAGATAAGCCATATCTCAATCAAATCTCAATATTTTATAGTCTTTGATGTTAGCTGCTCAGACAGGGAGAGTCAGGTAGTGATAGGAATCTCCTCTGATATATTTGTACGTCAAAAGTGGATGTTTAATTTTACCCTTTGAATCTCTTTATGTCATCCCCCCAGAGACGTACTACGCACAGTTGTAATGAAGCACACCTGAAGCTGTTCACGCCCTTCCTGCTGTCGCGTGATGTAACCATCTGTTGTTGTGTGATGTAGCCATCTGCTGAGGCGGAATATTGGGGATATGCTATTCACAAACTCCGGCTGGAGTGCATTGTGGTTTAGGCTTCTATTTTACTTGACTTGTTTGTCTAAGGGGATCTTGCACGAATTACATTTAAGAAATGAATTAAGAATTCTGTATAATTGTGTGAAAGTGACTCTAAATTCCAACTGCAACCTTGCCATCGTATCAAATGGCATGCCATGCATATCGCTGACACACGGAGTTAAACGAGGAATGCCTTGATGTAATCAGTTGTTTGGGTCAGCCTAACTTATCCAAAGAAACTAGCATGACTCAATATACATGAGGTTGCTGTTGCGAGCTAAATATGGCCTCTGCAGAGCTTACATCCGCCAGGGAAGACGTGGGAGGCCTGGGAGTGAGGCTGGCGAATTTTTTCAGATGTTACTGTCGCTAGCAAGTATGTAATATTATCTAGGAGGAGGCTATATTCTTTTCGGGGGGTGTGTGGCCTGGGACACCCTCCTCTTAGCCTCATACCCAGGCCACCCCCTCCCCCCCCCCCCCCCCCCCCCCCCCCCCCCAAGGGGAGAGAGGGAGGCAGCCTTGTCCCCAGACTCTCCCCTTGAAAAGTTGTTAGGGAGGGCCTGGGGGCAAAAGTAAGAGGCCAGAGGGAAGATTGGCCACGTCTGCAGCAGGTGTTGGCCACATTGGAATCGATGCCAAGATAGCAAGGAACCACAGCCTTTAGATTCCAAATTACCACTACACAGAGCCATGGCAGTATACAGCACAATGCAGATGACGGCAGTTATACAAAGGAATACAGGAACACCGAACCATGGCAATGTATCAAAGGATGGGTTGTGTAATGGAATGCAAAATCATATTGTTTGCGGCATCGCGTACACAGCCTTTTGTTTCCAGCCAAATGCATTACAAAGGGAATTTGACACAGATAATTATACCTTTTTGCCCTAAAGATAGTTAAGAATTGTACAAAGCATTCAACGCTATAGTAATTAATTAAGTCAGCATTTAGACAGACAGTGTATACACACACAGACTGGCATTGTACAGTTGCTGTAGCCAACAGCCTAAGAATACTGTGGCTTTACCACTAGGACATAATGACTGGAAGAGTAGGCCCTAAATGGAGATAACGTGCATCTTTTTGTGCTTTCGTGTATACGTTACCTGAAAGCGTATGTTTTCATGTATATTCTCTATTTAGTGCCTACCTTTCCCCCCACAATTACATCATGGTGGGAAAAGGTCTAGCTATTATCCATATACTGGCATCTCTCCCGTACATCGTTTCTCTGTTTTTTTGAACATTTTATCTATGACGTTTTATGGTCTTGATTGGCCCAACAAAATGCCCGAGATATAGCCATCATGCAGCGCTGGCACAACATTAAACAGCTGGTATTTCGTCACCAATTCCCTAGACAAAAGTATTTTCAGTGCTAGTCTAGCGGTTGGTATCAAATAACGATTCCTGGTCTTCACTGACCCCAGAAGTTCAGCTCAGTACAGTATTATGTTTCGGCATGTCACATAGCTGTTTGTGCATAGCATGCCTACATGAAACCCTGTGTGTTGTTGTGTTGCTTAATACCTATCTCTATGGGAACAGACACTATCTGCATGTTTCATCTATGGAATGCGTGTAGCTAAGCATACACACTTCAGGGTGGAGCTTACAACAACTGAGACAGTCTGAAACTTGTGTGCCTATAAAAACAAACACTTCTGTCTCGCATGTTTTCAGCAGCTGAAAGAGCTATGAATAAATTATTTCGCACACTCTGTATACTATCTTGATTTTTTTTTTTCAGGGACAGAAAGTGTCCTGCTGAAGCCACCAAATAGATGGCATAATTATTGGGGCTATCAATTTCTTCCAACAGTTGGTAAGTGCTTAAAAGTAGGTAGGATAAGCTGACCATGTTTGACAACACGTTAACGTTGGGATATATTATATGTGCCCGTATATGTCCAATTTGTTTAGTCTGGTGATATTTAAGTGAAGCAGCGACTGCTAGTAAGTGCATTTACTTGTTTGGGCTGAATGCTTGCAAAACCATTTCAATGCTCAGCTTAATATAATGGAAAGTTATAGCCTTTGCCAATGCAAATTGCCCCATAACGAGTGAACATCTGTAGGTATTTTAATAGCATTAGTATTGTATTGTGACCGTTAATCAAGTATAGCCCCCTGAATAGGGATGTGGACCCAATTTAGTAACGAAATTTTTAACGTTAACGTCTTAGACAGACTTCAAAGCAGTTATGTACCTGGGTCGAGTTTCACCAAATTATTTGCACGGCTCAGACAAATTGACCGTCCCACTCATCCGTAGGACATTCTTTATACTCAATTAGTGACTTGCATGCTAAATTTTGCTCTCTGTGTAAACAGGAGCCCATAACCCAAAGGGAAGGAGCGTTAAACTTGTGCATGTATGCTGATTCCACCTGTTGTCAAATAGCACTTGCCCAACACTCCTTATATGGTAAGTGCTATGTAAGCGCTATAATTTACTTAGCACTAGTCTAGTAAACCAGACTGTAGGTATTCCATATATGGAGTTTTCTTGTAGGTGCCATTTGACAACAGCACTAGTTCAACGCTCCTTCCCTTTGGGTTATGGGCTCCTGGTGTAAAGTATCGTCAAATTTGGAACAATTGAGTGTCTCTTATTGAGTTTTTCCCCTTGGCATGCAGACAACATGAGCGTGCACGTCTGGTGTGTGTGTGTGTGTGTGTGTGAGTGTGTGTGTGTGTTGTGCATGTGTAAAGAAGGCTTCTCTAAAAGAAAGCCGTATCAAAGACGCAACAATAAGAACTTTCAACTTACGTAGCTAGTTTTGGAGTGACATGTGGTGCACATATGCAGAAAAGACCACAGAGGATCCTTATCCTTTTCATAGTTGATAACTAATCAATTGTTATGGGTCAAAAGAAAAGAAAATATATCCCTGCATTCGTACGTAGGAGGAACATGTCTGGATAAGGATAGTAATCTTGTTATCTTTGTATAGTGACAGATGCGCAGACACTGTGTCGCCAAGACATTGTGACGCTGCGCTAGCTGAGTCATCGTGCCGAGACATAGTGACGCTGCGCTGAGCCGCAGTGTGCTTCAGGTGTTGCAATTATATTATTAGGAAGTCAACAAAGCAAAGCGGTATGGGTTTGATATCAAAGAATACTTTGGCAGTCGCATTTGCTGGATCAGCCTCCAGATAGAGCAGCAACGTTTGTCCTCATCACATGAGTGTATATAGGACTGTGTAATAACTGCACTAATGAGGAGATCTTTAGGATCACAAAGGAGCAAAAGGAAAGGCAATCATAGGACAGATTACACGCAAAGGTATTTTGTTTGAAGGCAACTGCTCAATGCTGGGAAAACATGCATTGCTGGCAGACTTAATGCGACACATCTGTGTGTAGCATGTGGTGTAGTGTGTAGTTATACGTGAGTGTGTGTGTGTCTGTCTGTATGTCATCTGTGTGTGTGTGTTTGTGTAACATTAAATGTATTCATATGCTCACCTTCTTCTGCACACAAGTGTCCATGCTTGTCTTGTACAAACACTGAATGCTCCCTCCTGCTCCAGGTTGCCTCCGTCAAAAATCCTACATTCACAGAAAAGGTGAGTGATCCTTCATCACTGTTGACATGTGTTGTGTCTATATGAAACCGGAGGCCCAACAGACAACGATGCTCTCACCCATATAATTAGTGATCTGGCAAAAGTAATCTAGTTTAGAGCATCAATATTTCTCTTCTCTAGGGCATGAGGTAGAAGGTTTGTAGACATAATTGAATAAGTATGCATTGAAGCTTTCGATGCTGACCTGCCCAGACTGACTGGCGTGGTATAGGAATGCTCTGCATTCCGCCATTTGGAGATGCCCTCCCTCTGTGTGCACTGTACATATAGGGTCTCCTTTATAAAATCAGAATCCTTTCATTAGTGAGTGCATGCGGTACTATTTAAAGGAAGCAATTATCTGTATACAACTCACCCGCGGCAGTTTGGGCCGGTTGTAGGGCTTTCATCACGTCAACACATTAAGCTAGAGAAAAGAGGGGAAAGTCTTCCTTAATTGGACTGCTGGGTCATCTCTTGATGTTTGTTAGATTGTGCTGTATAAGAAATACCTCTAAAAAAACTTCGGCTATTTATAGATTGTGGTCATAGTACTTCACTGCAAAGGTTGGACCTCCTGAAAGCTGAGATAGATGATTGTGTAATTCTTAGGTAACCAGAGTTAGGATGCTTTCCCCTTCGGCATTGCTGTAAATATGGCAGCTGCAATAGAGGGTGTGCTTGCAGTGTTGCATGTAGGAAAATCTCCAAGGGTGTGAGCAAAAGTACGTCGGAAGACATTTGGAGGGGCATGCATATAGTGAGCAGAAAGAGTGGGGGCACAGAATTGCCCCCCTCCCTCCCCCTAAATGAAACCCTGGCTTGTGCAACTGCTAGTAGACCATATTTGCAGCTGTACTGTATAAGGCTGCATAAGAGGTATGCTTTATTGATACAGTTCACCTTTTAACCAGGAAATTAAGAAGATGGGCACTTGTATAAGGCGATTGATCAAGTTCCTTTCCTGTTTGAGGGTCTGAAATCTGAACCATTAATATTGAGCCACATACTCGGCATGTTCGGAATTGAGTGGGCATGCAGGAATTTTGTCACCTCAGCATGCAGAGCAAGTGCTCTTTGGCAGATCTCGAGATAAGCGTCCTAATCAGTTGGTTGTTGGTCTTGCATGCTACTGCATCAAGTCCTCCAAGTACACTTAGTCCCTTTTGGGGCGAGCTCTGTTTCAGTATCTGTGAAGTGGGATTGTATTGAAAGTGCTGTGATCTGCATTATGTCACTGCTTCTGTGCATAGATAGAAATCACCATTGCATGCATCACCAGAGGGTAGGCTTCCTCCTGTTTCCTGGTAAGTGCAGCAACCAGGTGTCCTTATTCTGTGAAAGGAAGAGACTTTGTTTGTGCATTAGTTGCCTCTGTGTTTGCATAGTGGGTTGCACTGTTCTGTGCACTACTACTGTAAGAATCCATTACTTAATGTATTCTCTGCTCTCTGCATTGTTCACTGTACTCTAGTTTGTACAGAGTGTGTATTGAATTACTTATATAGCACAGCAGGCATTGTGAAGCTTCATTGTCTGATGCTTATGGTAAAGGGCATGTGTGGTCCTAAACATCCATAGCAACCACTGTGAAGTATATTTCAATCAAAACATGCAATACAGTCAATAAATAAAGCAACTCATTAGCTAGTCAGCTAAAGCTCGCTCATGGCTAATCTACTGCTCTAGCTAAACGCTCTCAAAAAAAAGTTTGATTTTCATCAAACAGTACACTCTAATTTTGATTCCAAACTACTGTTCACTACCTTCACATGTACGTGCTACACATCATCATATACCATAAATGACAGGATTCACCATATCGGGAGCCCCCCAAAAAAGGCAGAACACACAATAATTATATATACGTATAATATAATAGCAACACACCAGACACCAAACTCAGATGAAACAGCACTCTCATGATTCAACACTTGGACGAAAATGACATGATATGTGGCGTGCTTACAGTAGTGTCATGTATTGCGGGTTAAAAAAAAGTGATTACTGATAATTTGGCAGTGGGATAAACGAAAGGACATCAATAGTTCGAGGCACTGCAGAATGTTTAACGTGCAATGCACATAAAAATCAAATATAAATAAATTTGTGAGACAAACACCGAAACATTAACCAAGATGACTAGAAACAACTACAGTGGCTAGCTTTCGGGAAGGTCTATTCTAAATACTTGCGGAAGTAAGCATCTTGATGGGTCTGCGGAATCTTGCAGTGAATCGTCTTCGCATATTCCCTCTTCTGGTACCATTTTACACTTCTTATCCTGACAGTTCAGGTATGTGTTGTTCTCTTCGTGTTGGAAAATAAGCGGTTCATGAGTTCTGAGAGTTCCTCGGTTGTCTCGTTCTCTGTGTTTGGAGTACACTTTGAAAGTGTGGTTGTCACACTCGGAGACATTACTCGCATTGTAGTAACCCTCTTCATTGTTGCTACAATCGTGTGTGATGGTACAGTACCCCCTGGTGCAGTCCAACCACAGATGCCTCTTGTCTCTCGACCGTATGACAACCGTGTCTCCGTTCTTGAGGAACAGGTTCTTGCGTATCTCGGTGAAATAGATCTGAAACTCCTGCTGTGTGCTGCAGCCAAAGAAAGAGCCACATGTCTCTCGGTGGCAGTCTCGTCCTATGGTGCACTCAATTGCCTGGCTCTTATCGTCGCAAAAGTTCAACGTAATGACTGCACCTACAATACGAGGAAGTAGAAGTATTAGTTGATACTATGACATCGTATAACTTGGACTTAGTAATGGTCTTAGGGATTATTAACTCAGTGGGTAGTTTACGCTTACATGTATTACTTCTGCGTACTTACCTGTTGAGATTCTCTCATTTGGAGTCATGGAGGCTACTTCACAAGTTACTGGCGGTTCTGTTAGTTTAGGAGTAGGAGTAGGGGTAGGGGTAGGGGTAGGGGTTGGTGGGGTAGTGGTCTCCACCTCTGGGGGTAGGGGATCGTCCGGCAAGATAGAACAATCATTCTCCAACATTTGGGCGAGTTTATCTGCAGTAAAGCAAGAAGATTCATTACTAGCAGGCATGGCTTAGAAAATTCATCTGTGGTTCATTTACTGATGCTAATAGCATTCATAAACTTTATCAGGTAGGAGTGGAAGCAGTGAATATTAAACTCGTGGACCAAAGACACACTTACCGTGGCAGCGATAGAGTTTATTAGCACGGAGTATGTCCTTATAACTCAGCTCATCTCGCTGGCCCATTTTCTTTGCACAATCTGGTATGGAGATGTGGTTGAGTATCTCAATGGTGGGATGGGTACCCCTCTTGCTGGAGAAGGCGTATGGACCGTAGTGCATGATGCTCTCGAAGTCATAACTGACATCGGGCACTTGCTCAAACTCTAGGACGGACAGAAGTCCAAAGTTAATCTGCTTGTTTTCTTTGATGTTCTCGTAATTGATTCGGACATACTCATTTCTGTCCCGTCGGCTATGTTCGTGCCACATTCCTATGGCGTGCCCAAGTTCATGCATGGCGTGTCCCAGAGCCTTTTTGTCGTTTTCCTTCAGCACTGGTCTGATAGAGACTTCTTGTTCGCCGTTATCTCTGCCCACAAAGGATGAGTATCTGCAGGTGTGCAAAGGGACCTCAAGTGCATTAGGAAGTGAAGCTGTGTATTGTAGTCAGTACACATAGTGACTGATAACACTTTTGCTGAAGTAGCACTTCTATCGGTAGTGAGTCCCACCTTAGCTACACTGCCGACTCTAGGCTAATACAAAGATACTCTAGATTAGATATATTCAGTTGTGTGGCTTCTTCACATGCACCTTTAAAAAAGCTATAGCTACCAACTTGAGGTAAAGAAGCCATGCAGGAGGTAACGTACCCGTTCTGATCTGTCAGAAGAAGATAATCGGTGTCGTTGTCAGTGGCGTGGACGAACCGTATGCAGGTCTTGTTTTCCCACTCCCTCATTGCTTGATCAAATGTAATTCTGGTGTTTCCGGGACCTATCAGAGTCAAATAATACAGGTGATTGCCATAGAATTGCGCATTACAACACCTAGCCAACCTCATTGAAGTGCTAATTTGTCATACTCACCCAGGTCCCTATGGAACTTGTACGGGATTCGCCCTCCCGGCCAAACTCGAGACGACATCATGTTACTGGTTTCTAGAGATCTTGCCGTTCTCGGTAGCAACCATCTGTAAAAGATGTTATAGGGGTCTTCTCCAGGTCTTAGTCTAATGTCACCCTCAAAATAGTCCCCCTCCTCAACTGTAATTGCAAAGAAAAAGCATACTATTAGTGACACAGTAATGGTGTGGATTACAAATAATTGCACAGTAGCTACGACCTTATTAACCTCGTACCCAGGCCATTCCGATGGTGCAGGCTGGGTAGGAGGCTACTACGCCCTTATAATCGGATACACTTGGTTGCGCAGTGTACATACTGCATGCGCATGCATAGAGCGTGAATCCCGCAAAGACAAAGTAGGCGTTAACAGCTGCTTTCATTGTACTGCTGCCATACGTTACCACTCACCTCTGTTTGCTTGCGGTTTTGGTAGGGACTCGTTCTCGATGTCGTCTTGCGGCGGAGGCGACTCGGAAAAGAGCGACTCAATTGGCACTCCAGGCAAGGCCATAGTTGGAACGGTGGGAGCTGCACGTAGCTCATTGTCGCACAGCAACACCGCAAAGATCAGTGTATAAAATTTTCGTGGGCCCATCTTGTCAAGATGAAGGATGAATTGTTCCGTTTTTGCGCGTTATAACAGTTAATTTTCTGAATACTTGCAACACCGCTTTTATATAGGGCATCTATATATCCGGAGCGCGTAGGGCTTCCAACACCACTTGAGTCTCCTTTGAAGTTCCCCTCAGCGTATGCACGAAGCCTTCCAGAACTCGAGCGATACAAACTTGATTCATCATCAATTCAGCATCGGACTACTAGCGCTAAGCACATGACGCGACGCAGCGAGATTGATTGCAGCAAATTACTCATGCTCAGTAATGACGTTGTGTTTGCATACTATATATAACAGCTGATTTCTCTGTATAAACTGATCCGCCCACTTTTTTCGTGCACACGTGGGTCTCTCTTCTCAAGACTTGCCCTAGAAGTTGGCAATCTCACTGTGGTCTCTATCTGGTGAGCTGTGCGTTGCATCATCGCATCAGAGCAGAAAAACTGATAATGATAATTTTAGGGGCAGCTAAAAGGAATTACCTGACTGTGCGGTGAAAAACATTACTAAAGTCCCCCAGTTTAATAGTTAATCTCTGATGTTACAAGAAAGTTAAGTGTGCATTTCACGATTTTAACTACATGTATTAATTATTCTAAAGTGGCACCTGGCTATTTCATTGATTCACGGGTCTGACTGACCCTATAAAGAGAGACTTGTTCCGTTTACCTTTACGAGAAGCAAGAATTGCCTGAATAATTCTGCACGTTACACAGGCTTAATTACCATAAATATTCATAGCTGTGCGTTATTAGGGGTGGAAACCAGGAATGTTATTGCAAGGCATGCAGACTTAATCTTCATAGAGGTACACCTCGCCCCCTTTTTTTTTTCCACACCCCACACACCAATTTATTGGTCTGAGACGCTGAAAGAGATATTTTCAAAATATCCATCCACCCATATCTTTTGTAGGCGCCTCTGATCTGCCCATCAGGCACAGCTATGGATGTGGGATGACCGTATGGAGTGGCTACCCCACATGCTATATGAATAAATCAGGCAAAGAGAGGTGTATTGAATTTGTGGGGGAATACTAGTATACTTCTGAAGACAGACAGTTTGGCCCCTTGGGTATTGAGTTCTTAAAAAGCAAATAGATGATTTATGGGTGGGGTGGTCGCATTGCTATTTTACTCTTGTCTGATTCAAGTGTGTGTGGAGACAGACTAGCCCCGTACCCAGGCCTCCTCTCGCAGCTTTTTTCGCAGCCGTGAAAAAAGAACGTGGCTGCGAAAAAAGCTGCAAGAGGAGGCCTGGGTACGAGGCTAGAGACAGACCCTATCCAGATGATTTTTAATAGACCCTTTCCACGAAAAATTCCATTAGGGATTTCTGTAGCTATGGCAACAATATTCCTTGTATTTCATGCCCTGCAGGCATGGATGGCTCCTTTCAAGTTTGAAGTAAATTGGATGTTTAGTGGAGTAGATATGACTTCACAAACCTATACACATTTTATATGGGCTCATATGAGGGATTTGGTCTGGAGGCGCCTCCAGTGCAAATCTCTCATATGGGCCTATATAAAATGTGTATAAGTTTGTGAAGTCATATCTACTCCATTAATTATCCAATGTGCTTCAAATTTGAAATGAAGCCTCCATACCTAGAGGACATGAAATGAAAAGAGTGTTGTTACCATAGCTACAGAAATCTCTCTTGTAGCCTAATGGAATTTTTTGTGGAAAGGATCTAATAAGCGCTGCAACCCATACTTATGCCACTAACATAGGGGTATACTATATATGGATATATGTGTGCTTTGAGGAAGCTGATGGGGAATGACCAGGATGGAGGATAGCTGGTAGAAAACATGTTACACACACTGCACTAAGACAGTGCCGTTTGGCCTTTTAATTGTGGTTTGGCTACACGTATGCAGCATAGTTTTACTGCGCTGTAGCAACCCTCTCACTAGGCACAAATTAGTCAGCAAATAGCTGTCAGGACAGTCTTTGGTCACACATGTACATGTACACAGCATAGCGGAGGTGTGGCCAAGTGGTTATTTGACTGTGGACCAAAAGTTGCAGGCTCAAATGCCACCAGTTCATAAAGAGCTTCTTTACCCCCCCCCCCCCCCTCCCCTTGTGAGACCAGCCTTTGGCTGAAAGGGCCTGGAGGTAAAGAGCGACACCTTTAGTGTGTGTATCATTTACCCAGGGCTTCTCTTTAGAAAATTACTCCTAATTAATAGGTGAAAATGAGTGGGTGTTGATTGGCAAAAGCTTCCATGTCGCCTAATTAAGCTAATGAACACTGGAGCGATCAACAAATCACATCGTCAATTTAGATGTTTACCACTGACACTCATGTCCTTGCATTGGCTATCGAATTACCTGACCTGCAGATGACAAAAGCCGGTTGTCAAAACAGTGCCTTGTGCCCCACAGTAGTCCTGGGCTAAAAGCTGGGTTTAGGAGATCGCACTGAAGCCTCATATGGATCTCCACCTTATGGGATTAATTGCAAGAGTTTTTGCTACAGCCGGCCAGGGTCGCATGTAATGCAAATGTAGGTACCATCTTTTGGTCATGTTTGCCCGTCAGGGTTGCATAGGTGAGTGGTATGTACGCTAAAGTTAGCTTCATCACGCGAGCATTAGACAAACTGTGCTTACATATCATAGACACCATTTTCACATTTTAAAGCTGTACAGAAAGGGACTGTATTTAGAGTCGTGCTTATGAAGTTTCTTCAATTCCAACCAGAATTTCACATCAAAAATATCATCAAATTGCCGACGTTTCGACTACAGTGCTGTAGTCTTCTTGATGTGCCCTGAAGAAGACTACAGCACTGTTAGTCGAAATGTTGGCAATTTGATAATATTTTTGATGTGAAATTCGGGTTGGAATTGAAGAAACTTCATAAGCATGAATTCCACTAGCCAACCGAGCGAATCCCTAAAGAATTGAGTCATGTCATGCTGCTCTATAATTATGCTTCCTATATTTAAGCTGTTAGGGGGGGCCTTGGGTGATTTTTTCCTTCAGTTCTGTTTTTGGTAGACTCCTCGTGATGTTATGACAGCCAGCTGTGTAACCTGTTATCTGACTTTGATGTTTATCGAAGGGGAAAAAACAGATCTTATGCACACATGCCTTGCTGTGACATATCTGAGACTCGGGTCCAGACCACGTGGAATGGGAATGGTAGCAGTTTGGGTTTGAGACTACCATGGAAATAACAGCTGTCAGTATATTATGTGGTCCATATTTCATTATATCATCACACAAGCTGCACTGTAATTGTACTCAGCGATCTACAGAGGTGAAGTGAATTCACAAGGTATCGTTGCACTAGACTTCAGAGATGAAATTCAATTCATGAGGCATCCATTGTGTTAGACATCAAAAAGTGGGCTAGACTTCAGAAAGTGTGTAATTTAATTCAGTGGATCAGCCCAGCTACATTCAGTGCTCACATATGCAAGTTAAGCATCTCTTTTAGGGGCCATGAATCCCTTTACTCAGCATTTCCGGGAAGTCAATTGATTATAATACAATATCTATACACTTGATCTCAATCGTCCTATTTGGGGATGTTCTGTAGCGGGTGTGTACAGGGGACTCCAGTGGCCTGTCTCAATGCTAGTCACATGTTAGCACCTCATCAATTACATCAGTCGGCACGCTTTGGAGGGGGCGGATTTGGGTCCACGGGGTTGGCAGTTAAATCTAGTGTGTTTTTGCTGTATAGAGCTTCAGCTCAGTCAAAATAGGTGTGTGCTGAATCCATATTAGGCCCCTGGCATTGGTCCATGCCTACTGCAAATTGAAAGTGAGACAGTGCATTATTGTCTAGCTCTAATCTACTCCCTGGAAATGAGCCATATGCACCAGGATGGGCTTACAGGTTCAATGGATATACTCAGGGGTGGGCTTATATTCAGGAGTGGGCTTATACTCAGGGGTGGGCTTATATTCAGGGGTGGGCTACTCAGGGGTAGGCTTATACTCAGGGTGGGCTCATACTCAGGGGTGGGCTCATACTCAGGGGTGGGCTTATACTCAGAGGTGGGCTTATATTCACGACTGTATATACATGCACTTAGGGCTGGGTTCATATTCAGCACTCTAATGTGGGAATTCTCTAATACTTGACATGTGTAATTAGGACATTATTTTTGATGCTATCAGGGCTGCATTCCAGAACATCTAAGTGTTCATTCCCATTTCTATAAGAGGCCAACACCTACGCAGCTGCACTTCTCTGCTGCTCCATTCAGTTAGTGCTATGGCGATGTTTTCTCTAGACCAATTAGCACAGATGTCAAAGGCATTCATGTGGGACTGAAGTGATTCTTTGCTGGGGTGTCTTCACATCTGGAAATATATACAGCTAAAATTTCTTGAACACAGCCAACAAGACCTGCTCCCACAGAAAACTGGCTTCTTGTGTGCTGCAACAGGACCTTCCTTTAAGTATGCATTGGCAATGTGATAGCTTTTACTAGCTGCCAGATATGCTTATATGGAGTTCGTGTTTTGAAAAGTATTAATATTTGATTGTCAGTATACTTCTTGTCCGTCTTGCAATGATTATTGCATTCTGTAAGCTGATACTGTTATGCAGTCAAGCTTAGTATGAATATTGGTATATCCTATCCTACAACTGCTCAGAACAGCACTTTTGCTTGTCTGGAAATACTCCACAGAGTAATTAATTAAGTAAGTGAAACTACTCTGAACCCTGCATGACCTAAGAGCCTGGATACTGCTTGGCAACCTCAGGTAGATTATAAGTCTGCAGTGTAAAGTCAATACTATAATGATATGATATTTATGTAGTGGGAGGGGGGGGGGGGGGGGCATGCACCCAGACCCCTCTGGAGCCTTGTGGGCTAATGCCCACCACATGGCTGGCCAACTCCAATTCATTTTTTTTTGTTGAGGTTTTTAATGTACATAGGAGTTTGAAGGACCACCTTGAAATCGTATATATAGAGCCCCCCAGACCATGCTAGGGGGGCTTTGATGAAAAGCTCCCCCCCCCCCAAACTCAAAATCCTAGATAGAACCCTGGATAGGTATCTCACATTACCACCACCGACAAGAGGTACCTTTCGTCCCTGATTTCTAATGCAGTGGGACTCATCAGTTGGCAACCGCAACTCTGCCAGGTACCAGGCTACCATAGTTGTAGGCCCTGCTAACGAGATGGTAACAGGCTACCATAGTAGGCCCTGTTAGGTGGTACATATATAGTACTCAGTGCTACTTAGCATGACCTCAAATGCTGGCAGTGCACTACAACTTCCAATCTGGTCACGATTACCCACGCTCGTTATGACTGTGCCATCAGAGCCCCACTAGGAGCCAACCGGTAAAATCTCTCCCTCCGAAGGATACCCCAACCATAATGAACCACGGTTGCTCCAGGTGTTGCTGGGCTGCAGCCACAACTGGAACTCTGCCGGCCCGGGCAAGCCCGGGAAGGAGAACATATAACTACATATTTTTTAATATTTATGTATCCTGCATGTGCTCAGAAGCTACAGGAAGTCCAGCTGAGGCAGTGGTGATAGCAAATTCCTGTTCCTGCATGGTCATTTCTGGAGATGCATGCACTCACGACAATGGCCTGCAGGAATGCGATGATTATCTCGGTTTGACCCCAAGAAATGCTTCCTTCCTTTTCGGATGCCCCAGTGGCCAAAGATGACAGGTGCAGGATGTCAGGGAGGCAGTCATGTGCTCAACCACACAGGAAACTGAGACTAAAAACAGGTGTCGATGAAGAGATTTTTTAGGTGCAGAGTGGGTGTGAATCAGCAATATCAGCAACACATCAATGATAAGATCATCCTAAAGGTAAGTAGGGGGTTACCTTCTGAAGTTGAGATCCATTCCCTGGCTTTTTCACAGCCTGTATGGGTATGAGCCGTGGAGTGGAGCCTGCATGGGAATGAGCCGTGGAGTGGAGCCTGCATGGGAATGAGCCGGGGAGTGGAACTTGCATGCATGGAAATGAGCCATGGGGTGGAGTCTGCATGGGAATGAACCATGGAGTGGAGCGTACATGGGAATGAGCCATGGAGTGGTTGTGGTCAGGAAAAAACACGATTATAATGTATAGGAAAATTCCGAAGAACAACACCGCAAGGAGCAAGTTGGCTTTAAATTACTCAAGCTGGAGTATGAGAATATTAAATTGATTTCTGACGTGCACGCATTGTAGTACATATTTCCTACTATGCTATAACACATGGAAATGGGAACACGTACTTGTGTGGCTTCAGGAAACAAATTAGTGCTGATTATGTTGGCTCCACTCCGTGGCTGATTTCCATGCAGATTCCCCTCCATGGTTGATTCCCATGCGGGTTTCCCTCCATGGTTGATTCCCATGCGGACTCCACTCCATGGCTATATGCTTCTTTAAACGAGGCGTCTTTGCATAATCAAAACACTTCTGTGCATAGTACATATGCACTAGGAATGGGACGCAAGCCTAGGAATGGGGCTCAAGCCTAGGAATGGGACTTGAGCCTAGGAATGGGGCTCGAGCCTAGGAATGGGACCCGAGCCTAGGAATGAGCCTCGAACCTAGGAACGGGACTTGAACCTAGTGGCTGTAAACAGATATGGTTACACTACAACATACACTATGGCTAGGCTGCAAGGGCTTGGAAGAATGTAAGGGAGAGCACGTTTGCTTAGGGGAGCAGAGAGGAAGACATAATTTTGAGCATTGATAAGAGCCGAGACTGTCTATTGGTCAACAAAGACACCCACCACATTACATAACAGTAACCCCCCTCTGGCACTGTGCACACTTTCTCTCATTACGTGCTTCCTGCAGCTGCTTGTAAGGCCTTTGTCCAAATATGGAATTGTGTCTGTCCCCTAATATTTCCCTACATCTAGAACACAGTGTTGTAGGTGATTATGTCTAACAGGCGGGTTTGTCTTTGTACCCTGTGGCCGTGTGCAGATAATTTAGGTAGTGTTTAGATGTTTAGATGTGTGTTATATTCCAAGGGCATTCCAGACTGGTTTAACCAAGAACCTAGCCATCATTGCGGGTCTTCCTTTACTAAACAATTATGAAACTGTTGCTAGTAAGAGCCCACCTCATGTAAGAGCCCACCTCATGTAAGAGCCCACCCCATGTAAGAGCCCACCTCATGTAAGGGCCCACCTCATGTAAGGGTCCACCTCATGTAAGAGCCCACCTCAGGTAAGGGCCCACCTCAGGTAAGGGCCCACCTCATGTAAGAGCCCACTTTATGTAAGGGCCCACCTCATGTAAGGGCCCACCTCAGGTAAGAGCCCACCTCAGGTAAGAGCCCACCTCATGTAAGGGCCCACCTCATGTAAGAGCCCACCTCATGTAAGAGCTCACCTCATGTAAGAGCCCACCTTATGTAAGGGCCCACCTCAGGAGTAAGTGCTACGGGTTTCTGATGTTCAGTTCTAGTTTTAGTACTGTGTTCAGTCCAGTTCTACAGTTTTGACCCCTGGACCAGTATCGATCAGCCTCATTTCCATGACAACTGCGTGGCCGGAATGAACCATCCATGTAATATATAATATTTCAATAAATTCTGCATGATGTAATGAAGTCAGTAACATAGATATGTGGTTGTCCAGACATACAGGAAGAAGCTTATTATTGCAATATACCTTTGCATCCAAGAGGACATGACCTTGTTTACAGATCTCATGCCATGTGAGGACCTTCTGGGTTGAAATCACTGTGGCTTAGATTGGGCAATAGGAAAGTGGGTGACATCCCCACACCACATCTGACTTGGCCTAAAAGTTTAAGGTACAATCCCCCCCTCCCCCCAGAGTATTTGGTGTCTAAAGCATTTGAGCATTGGTCAGCTAGATCTAATAAAGTTCAGGGTACAGTCATCACTGTCACATTTGATCTCCAAGTGAAATCCTTATGATCCAGGCTGTGTGGCTCTCTGGGGGGGGGGGGGGGCAGCACATGTGTTATCAAACATGAACTGTCCGTGCTACCAAACTTTATGTACACCCCCAATTATTACAATATGCTGGTGCTACATGCTAGCTTCTTATGTCTGAGGTATTTTTGTTCTATCTGATATTGTGTGCTCTTTGTTACTTGCGAGTGATGGAGGATGGCTAGTCTATGCCTGGAAGCACAGGAAGAATGATTGGTGAGTGCTGCAAGGTTGTGCTTTCAGCAGGGGCTCATCCAGGGGGGGGGGGGGGGTGGACAGCTATAGGCTAGGAGCCTCTGGTTATGAGGCTACTCTTTGAGCCAACATGATGCTACCTTACATGTATGTAATAGCATCATACGTTTAGAAGTAAGTACCAATTTGGATACACGGTAATTATGTACTGCCCTAACAAAACAATAAGGTTAAAGTTTGGCGGATGCCAGTTTAATCTGTGGATGCCTCCTCTAATTATTACTGAAACTGATACTCTCATGTGTACGTATATGTACATACTTTCCTGAAAGGCCAAAACTGATTGCTGAGAATTGTAGGGTTACAAGCTCGAGGAATGTTCTCGGGAAAGAAGCCTTACAAGAGGCTGACATACGCCTACATAGCTGCACCCGATCATTATGTAATATTGCGTAAGCTCAGAAAAGCACAAATTTGACCTCTTGACTGCACATGTATTGACTGCACATTGACTGCACATGTATTGAATGAATATAATTAAGGTGGCGGGTCAACCTTGGTCTAAACTTGTGATTTGAATAATTTATCAAAAGAACCGTTTGCTTTTCCTCTCCAAACACATTTTCTTATGGCAATATTGGTATTGTTATAAAGCTGAAAAACTGTTCTTTCTGAATATCTAGATTATAGTTCTCTAGGAAGCAGCAGTAAGTAAAAAAAATTACTGGAATGAAGCCTTAATAAAAGTGCTAAATATCTAGCTCAAAGATGCTTTATAACCACAGTTCCATATCCAATATCCCAGGGGGTGCTTTCCAACTTTGAATCCTACTATTTCCAAAATCATTCTGGAATATTCTGCCCAGGCCTAGCACAGATCGATGACGGGGGCAGACTGGAGATCAGTCCCTAGGCTCGAGAAAATTATACCAGCACAATTTCGAGCGTATTAGGCACAAGATATGGCATAAGGAATTATGCTAGCAAACGTACGTGGCAGAGTAGTGGGTATAATTTGCACGGCTATGGACTGTAACAATAAAATTTTAGCTGAGCCTGACCACCAGACATTGAGCATAATTTGAGCACAATGGGGGACTGCACAATAGGGGGCATAGCTGGGGGGTTAGGGACTAGCATAACATGCAGGGGGGAAAAAACATTATTTCCTCTGTTGTTTCCTCGAGCCTAAATCAATCCCCACTGTCAGTTTGACCTTCAGGCCCGTGTTGTTATAGTACAGTGCCATCCAGTGCAGCTGGTGGAGAAAGTGAGGGTTATCACAACCTTAAACTGATATTCACCTCTACGTTTTTCATGAATATGCTATGATTGTCACCAATATGTCCAGTAAAGTGCTGATACGTCAGCTTCTTTCTTCTCTTTGTCTACCAGATTTTTTGATTCTTTGTCTCATGATCAGTCTCTCACAGCAGCTCGGGATACGGCCAGTGCTGCTAGCGGGTTTAGTAGCTACGTATATGAAGCTTGCCTATATACTGCTCCTCAGGGGCTCCAGTAGCTCAGTGGGTAAGAGCATCTGATCAGTAATCAGAAGGTCCTGGGTTCACTCCCCAGCTAGGCTCCAATTTCTTTCTTTTGGAGTTTCTTTACTCTATTTCAATAATTAATTCTCACATTACCACCCACCGATCAGACAAACCAAGAGGTACCTTTCGTCCCTTATTTCTAATGCAGTGGGACTCATCAGTTGGCAACCGCAACTCTGCCAGGTAACAGGCTACCACAGTAGGCCTTGCTAATGAGATGGAACAATAGCTAACAGGTCATAGTAGTCCCTGTTAGGTGCCATATTATAGTAGTCAGTGCTACTTAGCATGATCTCAAATGCTGGCAGCGTGCTACAACTTTTTTACTCTCTTCGTCCATCTTGATTGTGAATTCGCATACATCCATCGTTGTAAATCCCAGAAATCTTCAGCAAATGAAGGGTCCACCTCCCCAGCTGCCAACCAGCTTTAGTTAGTGATTGGCAGCTGTTAGCCACTAGTAAACAACTACTGGCACTTATCGAATAAGCACCCATGGGCTGGGTGCCTATATACTAGTGATAATTGTAGTTGATGAGCAAAAGAGCTACATCTGATTTCATTATGCCACGGTGCTTACTGGCTCTAATAATCACTCATGGGTTCTTGTAACAGGGTCTAAGATTATGGTTTCGCCTCTGCAGGGCTCATGCTATCCTGTCTGGGACACATACATACATACATACATACATACATACATACATACATACATACATACATGCATGCATGCACGCACGCACACCTTCCCACCTGCCTGCTTGCAGACAGACAGACAGACAGACAGACAGACGATGGACACACACACACACACACACACACATACATACATATGTAGCTACTGACAAATAATTTAGGTTAGACCTGAGTGTTGTATTGTCTTGACACCCATTCATCCATTATGCAGCGATTGCAGTACTGTACATGAGACCATTGCTGCCCTGTCATTGCAATTGCTATTTGCTGTTCGCTAGCTGCAATGGCACTTTCAGTTGCAATGTTTTATATCTAAGGCTGTAGGGAGTTTTAATGGATTTGTCTGAGTGCTCCTATTCTGGCACTACTGCTGGAGAAAGAGCCCCTTGCAAGATAGTGAGCCAAGTGGTGTTCCATTAGCTTATGCACATGGTAGACACAATATCATTGCAGAACCATTTCTCTCTGATGAAGTTTACAAACATGACATCCTATTTATCATTGTGGGGGTACAATGCATTATGAAATTATGCTTTATGTTCATGATTGTCCTGTAAACAGGATACAAAAGAGATTCAGAAGTTGTGGTTCTACTCAAAGGAGTTCTTGAGGGTGCTAATTAGTCTATATGAGTTACAAAAAAATATTAAAAAAAAATGAAAGAACATATATGGATGGAATCTAATCGAACAAGGCAGGAACGACACTACAATACTTTCACGGATTATCATCACTATTATCTTTTGACATTTTTCCAACCAGGTTTCATGGCGCTTATTACATGGGATATCACAGGATGTTATGTGGAGATGTTTATGGAGGTTTTTTTCGGAATTGTTTTCGTTATAATAGCTAATGTTTTATCGCAAATGGGTTAATTATGCAGTTAGTCGAAGATAGTGTATTAAAATATACTTAGTACTCCCTGATTGATTGCTTGATGAAGTACACATCCTCAGAAGCTAATGTGACCTGGGAATAGGATTCGAAGTGATCGAAAAGCATCGAGAGTATAATTAGGGAATATTGGATGTGGAACTGTGGCTATATCATTCAACACATGTGCAGTGAAGAGGTCAAGTGTGTGCTTTTCTGACCAGATAGCCACCAGTAGCTGAGCCAGTAGTTGTAGGCCCAGTATCTCCGATACCACTAGCATGGCTATGGCATTACGTAGATCTACTGATACAGACATGCTGCCATTCACTACAGACGGTGCAGAGTCGGATACCGCAGACAGATACTAAATTATGGAAGTGATGAGAAGTTCCAGATGAATTAGAGTAACAGGTGATGAAGCAAGAATAATCTGGCCTGGCCTAATCTGTGACCATCGTGCCTTACGCAATATTACATAATATTACATAACTGATGAACAGACAAGACAATCCAGAGGTCAAACATGGGAGATGAAATAATTTAATCTTTTTGCTCCATATCTACGTAGACTTCATTCAGCGGTCACTTACAGTGTGGGGACCCAGGGGGGTGACTACATACCGCCACCCTAACCTGGATCATAGGGATTTCACTTGGAGATCAAATGTGGCAGTGGTACGTGATGACTGTATCCTGAACTTTACTTGCTCAATATAGCTAGGCCAATGGTTTAGACACCAATACTGAGGGAGGGGGGGGGATTGTACCTTAAACTTTTGGGCCAATTGGGTAATTTCACTTAGAAACCAGATGTGGTCGTCTTTGTTTGCATATGGTGTCTAAGTCTTATACGGCTCAAGAGAGTCCATGCCAATTATAGCCTTTTGATGAGACTTTTTGCCTATTAATGGGACAGGATCTTCTGGAAATCGCAAAGAGCACTCTTCTATAGAACAGAATCACGGTTGCAATGGATTTAGATGCTCATGTGATCATGTGAGTACATTAATACTAGAGTACATGAAATGAAGTTGCAATGCAGCTCCACGGAAAGTACATAAACAACTAACTACACTCATAGCACGCATGCGCGCACGCCTGCCCGCCTGCCCGCCTGCCTGCCTGCCTGCCTGCCTGCAGACAGACAGATAGACAGAGACACACACACATACATACATATGTAGCTACTGACAAAGAATTTAGGTTAGACCGTGATAGGCTGAGTGTTGTATTGTCTTGACACCCATTCATCCATTATGCAGCGATTGCAGTACTGTACATGAGACCATTGCTGCCCTGTCATTGCACTTGCTATTTGCTGTTCGCTAGCTGCAATGGCACTTTCAGTTGCAATGTTTTATATCTAAGGCTGTAGGGAGTTTTAATGGATTTGTCTGAGTGCTCCTATTCTGGCACTACTGCTGGAGAAAGAGCCCCTTGCAAGATAGTGAGCCAAGTGGTGTTCCATTTGCTGTATGGTGCTTACACCATCGACCACACACCCACAGACACAGGCAGAGCTTGTAAGACCTCCAGGCAGAACACAGGAGCAAGAGCGACCAGAGGTTGCATCATCCTGACAGAGATTGCATCATCCTGATTGTCATATCATTTATCCTTCAAACTATCATAAAACTCCTTGAAAATCTGTTCCCCCCCCTCCCTTGAGATTTGATCTTACAGCCATGGAGATAATTACGCAGACCTTAATTGCCCCAGATTTCAAAATGTCTCATGCAGCCTCTGTGATGTCACAGTGTAGCACATGCAACATTTGTGATGTCACAATGTCATGTGCAGTCTATACTACCCCATCCAGCCCCTATAGCTACAAAGCAGCATATATAGTTCCTAGAAGTAATCTAGGTAACGGTGGTCACCATCACTATCAAGTTGATGAATTCAAAGTTCCCTAGTTTTCGTGCATCTACTCTTAATTAATCAACACAGTCAGCGTAGCCTCACACCCAGCCATCCCAGCTTTTTCCCCGCTCTTTCTTACCGGAAGCGGAAAAAAAGCTGGGACAGCTGGCCACAAGGTTACAGTCAGTGCAGGTATTGCCGAGATGCACTACTGTATAACAAACAAGAAAATATATATAAAAGAGAATTTGAAACCAGCATGACATTCCTACTGACCAGCATGATGCAAATTCGTCTAGATGGAAAACAAACAAATAGGCTAAGCTCTGAGCTGAGTATCAGTAGGCAACCCACCTAGCTGGCCAATAATTACTCCCTCGATCACATGATGTCATGTGACTAAACAGTGGTCGGAGAGAACAGGCTGGAATATATGCCCTACCAATATGCACCTTCAGCAGCTGAAAACCTCAGTAATGGCAGCACCCAGTGAGTACAAATGTTTTGACTGGTTTTTAAAATTACTATTAACACCCAGGAAGCGAAACTGACCTCTGTAAATACAAGGTGTACTCTTGCTGTCTGAGGTAATATTTGAGCCTAAATACGCTGTTACATGTTTATATGTAAGCCTTGGAAGTAGAATCTACATTTCACTAAATAGAGCCTAGATAGACAGAAGTCTGTTTATGTTTAGTTTCAAAGTTTACATGTATTGATACCTTCCTGGAGCTCTCTCCCCACTTGTACATGTGGGATGGTCACACTGTTTCCAGGGGGGGGGGATGTGTAGTGATCCGTTGTATAGATTAGTATAATCTTGTGCTAGTATCACCCAAAACATCCCTTGAGCAAACAATATTCATGGTAATATTGCCCATACTGACTTTAGATTATATATGCAGATGTACTGTGATGGCACATTTTGAATTCCTGTTTGAATGAAAACAAACGCAACCTTCAAAGCATAAACACAATTTACATCTCACGAAGTGCAAATTGTATTGTACTCCTCCGGAAATAAACAGGACGTCGCTGTTAGAAAACTTAGTCAATAAGAAAAGATTCTACAATGATAATATTGTAGCTACAACTTCCTGAGATCAAAGACTATTGGCATCCACCCTACAAGGGCTCTTTACCCTAAAAAGATTAGCATACAGGTACATAAAAAAATAATCTACAACACCACCCGGGTGGCCTATAACGGGAAAAATTAGAGCCTTGTATTCGAATGGTTGCTGCAATTATAGATATAGACAGCCAAGAGGTGTTAGCTGAATATTGCTTTGTTTTTAGATACATAAAAAATGATAGGCAATGTACGTTACGTGGAGATGAATGTTAGAGTGTGGTACATGTACATTGGAAGTAGTATCCTGTGGCATTAGAAACACTTTCATGGCAGAATTAAACGATTATCGGGGGGGGGGGGGGAGGGGCTGGGCTAGCTGGATATGGCATTGTGACATCATTACGTACATTCTCACTTTATGGAGCCTGGGAACGAGGCTACCTCATGCCTAACCTCATTCCCAAGTCACGTATTGGTGTGGCCTGGAAACGTGCAATTTCCTGGCTCTGAATCGATGGGGTAAGGTTAGGGCACAGACACAGAACTTCGTGGAAGCGAGAAATGAGCGGAGGCATAATGGGCCTGGGGACACATATTTCTTCTTGATCAGAATTACCTGTCTCCATGTATCCAATAGAGCCAACATCCTGTTATCAGTTTAATTAATAATTAATGCCACAGTTGCACGACAACTACATCATTATTACATCATTATAACTAGCCTTGCACATGTATCACTAGGGGAGGATATTAGTCTCCCCATTTCTGTACACTTGCAGGAACAGGAACGACTACAAAATGCTTAATATGCAGCCTTGCCAGCACTACCCAATAGACCCTTTACCATTATGACGTAATGGGGTGTAAAAGTGAGCACTAAATGGAGGAAAACATATGTAAACAAGCATGTTTGTATGTTTTCGTACAAGAAAACTACATCAAAGCACATGTTCTTATGTATTTTCTCCATTTAGTGCTCACGTTTACCCCCCATTACATCATAATGGTAAAGGGTCTATTGAACTATTCATAAATGCTGAATACCTAATCTGAGCCTGTAGCCAAACAACCCTACATTGCACATCCTGGCCTAGTGTTCAATCACTTTTCATGTGTACTTATCTAGTCTGGTCATCTTCCCCCCTCCGCCCATTACCCTGACTTCCCATGCCAACAGACAACATCCTGTTGTCAGGTAACTTAATTGGTGTTGACACTGTACTTTTCACCTTGTTGGCATAACTATTACATCATTATTACATCATTATATACGAATCTAGCTAGGCCTGGACTTTAGTCCCTATTTCGGGAGTGATTACAGAGCTCTTATGTACGTAGCGGTACTGACACTATAACGTACAGAGATGAGGCAGCTATGCCACGTCTATATGCTTGCCAAATATGGAATGGTATTAGTTTTGAGAAACTGCCGATTTCACAATGTTGACATTTCTGAGATAAACGCTGACCCAACTCTCGGAGTTAAAAGGGCAAGTGGGAGGCGATGGCAATCCTCGAGAGCAAAAATTGAGGCTTGCTGTGTCATGTGGTTTTTGTTTGCACATTCCATTAACTTTATGGGTTCCTGAAGCTATTTTTAGTACGAAATTAGTGATAGATCAACTTACTGGCGTATTGTGCAATTATTAATTTGTGCTACGTACAATTAACTTGTTAGTCCATCTATGTGCACTGAAGCCGAAGGTTGCTAGTTAGCGGTATTATGCATTTATGGGGATTTCCCGGGGTATTTCTCTTCAGAGAGTTATTTACTGAAGTTACTCATTCGGCTGAGCTAGAAAAACTGCCACTATATAGCCTCATTCCCAAGCTCCCCACTGCACGTATGAACTGGGAATGCGACTAGAGTATCACTAACCTCATTCCCAAGCTCCCCACCACATGTATTTACTGGGAATGAGACTAGAGTATCACTAGCCTCATTCCAAAGCTCAGAAGTGTGTGTGGTTGGTAGTTGTAAGGGATTTTTCCCCCGGTGGGGGTGGGAAAAATGATGTGTGCTGAACCATGCCCAAAGCATGAACTGTGAATGAGATCATAGCCTTAATGGTTCCCAGTTTGGGAGTGAGACTGGAGATGATACTACTAGCCTATAAGTTCCCAAACTCCCCACTGCACATGAGCTGAATATGGGAATGAGACTGGTGACATACTTCCCAGCTGAACTGTGTACTGGATGAGCCTGGGACATCGTAATTGCTCTTTGACCAACAGACGGCTTATAATTACCGCAGAACTGGTTTTACTTCCCCCCATAATTTTGAAGTTGACGTTTTATTATACTCAGTAGTTTAATTTTCAGTACTTTTGAGGCCCCAGAAGCAACCTCAGAGCATGTAAATTTCAAAAAAATTTCATGCCCCCATAAATCCCCAGGGGTGGAGGGGAGCCTTGGATTAATTAAGCTTAGTAATGTCTCAATCCTAGTTCATGTGTGGAGGGGAGCCTCGGAATGAGGTCTCGTTCCCAGTTCATGTGTGGAGGGGAGCCTCGGAATGAGATTAGTGTCTCATTCACAGTTCATGCTTTGGAGGGGAGCCTCGGAATGGGGTTGGCTAATGTCTCTTTCCCAGTTCATGTGCGGAGGGGTGGTTATTAATTGCTTCTCTGAAGCCTTAGTAACAGTCTTCCTGAGCCCTTAGCAACTGTCACGGAACATACGCCCTACTTTCTGTTCCCCATGAAAAAGTCCGGGTGAGGAAACAAGCACCACTCTGCCAGATTCGTCATGTGATGTTTGTTTGCGCATTCCTCAGTAATTTCATGTTTGTGGTTGGTTTAGGTAATTTAAGAAGTTTCCTGTGCTCTTCAGTGCATATCTCTCCATATATGTATGAACAATGTCAGTGGCTAATGGATGAGGTTTTCCCCTCGCTCACTAGGCTACATATTACATGTATTCATTGTTAGCCCCGTTCCAGGCCACACAGTAAGAGAAGATAGGATCTCCCCACTCTCATACTGCGTGGTCTGGGAATGATCCTAATTCGTTGTTTGGAGCAGCCTCCTAGCTGCTGTACGGTCCAACTCCATAAAATGAACTAGAAACACGCGTGTCCACCAAACCACATATTGGCCTGTTTATTTGAAATTATTACTTCAACCACTCCTACTTATGTTTACAATTTCCGCTTAATTTAGTGCTCCGTTGCGATTGAGTGCGTGAGCCGAGGCTACCAAAAACTTTGGCACTGCGCACACTCTTGATTGAGGGTAATGAAAACCTCACAAGTTTTAATTCATTTGAGTCCAGTGGATTGTGGGAACATCTGGACATTAGCATTACGTGCATATTTGGCAGGTTAGTTGATCGATCGCTGAGACTGTAACACCTGATCTTTTAGTGGCCTCTCAGCCTCTGGCTACTCGACCTTTGGACCCTTTTCCTTCATGTGCTATTTATCAATTAAACCATTGACGCGAATCTCAGACAAAACGCGTAAGCTTGTCTGAACCTGGTCTGCCCATTTTGGCCGGCAAACGTTGGGGTTGCTACACTGCACGGACGAAGTCTGCCTAGGCCAAAACAAGTTACTTACTATGGGCTTTCATTTTCATTTTCCATGAATACAGCTTTTTGCTATGTGTGCCAGCTAGGCACAGCACACTCACGTAGGCATGAAGAGAATAACAATTGTATTGCAGCTGCTCTCTAAGGGAATGTGGCAGAATTTCATTGCTGAGCTGACCTCACCTTTACATCAGCACATCGTATAGCATTTTCAAAATACCTACCATGCATGCGTGCATTGTGCGTTGACTGGTGTTTGCAAAACATTATGCAAGACAGGAGAGAGGGCTTGAGAAGATGTTTGGGTGTTTACAAGACGGTATTCTGTGACCCGATCACTTTCTTTGATGGTCTGACACCCAACTAAAGCAATTTGCATAAATCTTGCAATTTTATCTTACTGTATGCATTTTCTGTGACAATCGATATCAGCCATATTTCTGTACCAGATGTTTGTTTTGAAGAGCAGGAGGCGTACGTCCACTCTCTGCTGCCTGAGTGTCAACTTTCTGCATATATAGAAACTGTCATTACAACAATTACATACCAACCTATTCAGGCCTGTGAAAGAAATTTTTAGAAGTTTGTCAATACCTCCACCCGTCTGCTATAGACTCTCACAACACATGCCCCCAGGGTATATTCCACTGACATAATGAATGCAACATTGAGTGACAAAAAGGATGCTGACATGTTGTTTTGCATTGCACGGTGGCTGCTGACTTTACCCTGTGGCTTTATTTTGGTTTTAGTTTGGTTTTGGGGTTGCTTTGATCCACCCTACAGAAAGAAAAAGATGTGAAATATTGTTGAAGAGGGACTTTTACTTGCCTACTCAATGGGTATATGTGTATATTTGTAGTTTTCAGGTCTGATAGTTTGGGCCTCCACCTGGATTTTTTTTTTTTGATCTGCGTGTCTCTTGTAGTGACACGCTCTGATAGTCTTGGCCCTTTGGAGTGACACGCTCTGATAGTCGGCCCTTTGGTAAGGCCGGCCCACCTCTTACAAGATCACCCTGTGTAATGTAAGAGGGTGTGGGGTGTTTGTGTAACCTCAGTCATGCTGTGCAGCCCCGCCCCTCCAGTGGGCCATTCTTAAGCCTAAGGATACAGAATTTCCCTATATTTCGGATGGAAATATAGATGGGGAGGTTTTCACAGAATGGAATGGAATGTGCTAGAAAATACAGAACAGTCCAAATATGGAACTTTATCTAGGGGAGGGGCTGAGGGGAGGGGCTGCACAAGCCACTTGCTGTAGTGTTGCACATGCACACTTGCAAGCGATGGGAAATAGCACCACAGTGTAGATCTCTTAGTACCCCTGGCTTAATCGGGACTCACTTGAGCCCCAATCAACCCCTGCAGCAATGATCCCTTACAGTACTTATCCAGTGAGGTTCTGAGCATGGGACGGCCGACGTGCTCATGGCCTTATACTGCCAGATGGTGTTAAATTTGAGGAACAACAGGCCAAAGCTATGGACTATACCCGTTGACTGTATATAGGTCCATTTAAGGCTATGCCTGGTCCCTGTCGGCATGCTACCTTTTACTTAGGTTCCACCACTGTTCCATGTTTAGACTGCAGTTCCATTCCATTCTATTCCACGAAATGCCTCCTCTCCTCCCTCCCTCCCTCCCTTCTTCCCTCCCTCCCTCTCTCCCTTCTTCCCTCCCTCCCTCCCTCCCTCCCTCCCTCCCTCCCTCCCTCCCTCCCTCCTTTCCTTCTTTCTTTCTGTAATGCGGAAGATTTACTCATTAATCGTTCGTGGAAACTAACTTGAACCAGGTAAAGCATCCGGGTTATAATTATGTCTGCAATAATTATCTTAATCTACGCGTAGCCCTAGCTTGGTATCAATTTCCTGCTGGAGTGCAGCCTCAGGGAGGGGAGTGTCCCCCCCCCCCCCTAAAACTTTGTGTGCGGAAGCAGCTGAAGACCCTGTCGTAGGAATTCGTGAAATTTCGCCTGAGGTCGAAATTCCTAACAGACAGGAGTGTCAACAAACAGAGTCCATTGATTAGCAGTTCTCAGCGCTTTTGCACGGACGGTGCTTCTGCATACAGTCGCGCCCTACCCAGTTCTCAAAAGATGTTGTCACTCTTTTTTCTAATTACAGAACTCAAAAGGTAACGAGAATAGTTTGATTGGTTGGACTCAGTGTGCCTTGAATGGGGCCTCGGGTTACCAGTGGAGAGAGATGATCTCTGATGTGGCAAACAGAACCATCCCATCCCCTGTGTCTAGCTATAGAGGAGGTATAATCCGTTGCTCTGAGCCAAGTCAGCTTCACCGCAAATTTACCATCAATGCGTCCATTGATTTAGCTCTAAATACCTCGGTGTGAACATTCTTCATTCTTCAGCACAAACAAATACTTATAATGTATGGATCTCGGGTGGCCCTGATTGCATTCGGTAATTAAGGTTCTTGCATTACGGGGGGGGGGGGGGGCAGAAGTTGCCCCCCACTACAATCTCTATGGAAAATAGTAAAATTTCAGCAGAGCATATCAATTTGAGATAATATGGTTCCAGCTCAGCAGAGATTAGGTTCAGGGAGAAAAAAACAACAACATAATTAGTGAACAAGATGTCATTCACGTGGAAAATGGTCCGTTTGCTGATTCTCAACGTGACAATTAAGTCTAGTGGGATTAGTAGCTGCTCCCACCATCCCTCAGCTCGGGAGTTCCAGTAGCTCAGTAGGTACGAGCACTTGACTAGTTGTATTCAGAAAATCCCGGGTCCAAATTTGCGGAAAAAAACTAAATATAGATGCCAACATGTTTAGCTACAGCTGTGAGCCTTATGCAAACTGAAGTTGGGAGACTAACATCTGCGGTATAATATTTCCGAACCCGGCCATCTGGGCAGAACGAGAATGCTGTTAGCAAATGAGAAGTTCACGTTATCATTAATGAGTGCAATTAATCTCCAATAATGACTTGCATAGCTGTATATGCATTAAAAAGATTGCTCAGTCATTTTCCTTATAAAGTGCACGTCGATTGTTTTACAGCCCACATAGTGGGACACAAAAATGCTTATCTATCTATCTACGGCTATATTCTTGATGAAATAATAAGCAGGTCTGGGTGTAGCCTCGTCCGGTTCCCAGGCCACTCTTCGGGGGGGAATGGCCTGGGGACGAGGCTAGTCTGAGCGATGTCTGCGTAATCAGTGAAGCTCTACTCTAGATTAATTTTCAAACAATACATGAGGTGGTAACGAAGTATTGACTCAACTTTGGCTGCAAATGCCTCACAGAGACAATGTAGTCAAATTTACCTCCTCTAAAAAGAAATTGTTTCCTGTTTGCAGTATGCAATAATTAGCACAAAAGGGATCCGCTGATTGGGAAATATTTAAGGCCGTAATACACTGCAAAGCAATCTTGGCGGATGACACTGAACCACCTAAAAATAAAAATAAAAGCAGACAGCTTCCATGATACCATTACTAACTGTTGCCTTAATTAATTGAAGGACATATATAGTGGGCTGACCCACCATGAAGTAGCTACTGGGAAATTGCACAAAAAAAATGAAGTAAAAATTATGCATACCATATTATGAGCAAATAGACCAAATTTGGAATTTTCAATGCCTCCTAAAACAAGTATTCTTAAATTGGGGGGGGGGGGGGTAATTTCGATGCTGGGGGGGGGGGGGTAATTTCGATGCTTGTGGGATGGACCTCACTGCTTCTCAGATTCAGCCCCATGCAATGCATGGAGAATGTGTTCCAGTGATTTGGTGTATGCGGGGCGATGAAACTAGATATAGCAAAATCCCTGATCATGTACACACATGTTGCATAGCAACAGATATACTGCTGCATTTGCCTACACGTAACACAGTGCAGGAGCCCATGAACCCTGCCACGCTCATGGGCTGAACCCTGCCACACTCGTGGGCTCCTGTATAGTGCTGTATCCCATAGGCTAACCAGAACATAACATAATTATTATACAAGTCATAACAACATTATGTTGGTTATCTCTAGGCCACTTAAGCTATTAAGAAGATTATGTATTTTGGTATTTAATTTGCTTGTCAATGTGCTTAGAAGTAAGCTTAGAAGTAAGGTTAATTAATTATTGGGGCGTGGCTATTGGTCCAGCAGGAAGTCAGTGCATTTGCATGCAGATGCATGTGCATCTGTGCACTAGCATGTAGCTCAAAACTGACGCAACTCAGTGAGTTCTAAACCCAATGGTTAGCCCCTAGCTCCTAGCCAAACCCTAACCCTAACCCTTCCCCTAAACCCTAACTGCAGACTGCCGGACCAATAGACACTTTAATGTCCTCTAGGCATCATGTTAATGCTGTATGGTGGACATAATTTCTGGCTCAGACCAAGTGCAGTTTTCTGAGGCATAGAGGGATGTGCACATAATTAACAAAATGCTGTCTCAGTGCAATGTGCCATGCTAACTGCACTAGCTACCGTGGAGAGTTTTGTTTTGATACTGTCTCAGACTCACCGTGCAAACTTTTGCACTGCTGTGCAATGATTGTGCCATGCGTGCAAATTTAACTGCACTGCCGTGGAGAAGTTTTTTGACCAAGGAGGCCTCGCAAAAGCCGAATCGGCGAGCGTGGCATGGGGTTTCCCCTGCTACAAAACCACGTGACAAAACGATTACCGTGTACAGTTTAACAAACGCCCCCCCCCCCCCCCCCCGCTGGCATCGGGTCTGCAGGGTTTCTGTACTCAGAGGAATGTATACAGATGCCATGCGTGGCTGCACAATAGAAGCCACTAGTGCTGAAAGAATGAGCAGAGGAAGCAAGTGCAAGCTGCATCATCGTGCGAGCATATAAACCTGTGGACCGAGAATACAATACATTGTGCGTGTAATAGTTTTGTTTTGACTGCGAGAGAATTTTCGGGTTTGGCTCGTATACGTAGCATCATGACACCCCCTGTACATACTTTGCAAACTCGGAAGAGGATGAACCAGACGTTTGTGCTGTTGCTCAGCTGCTGTTTCTGCATCAACGCTCTACCCTTACCGGTACCAGTGCCCGCAGAACTGCACAGGTCATCTGCAGGAGTAGCCCCACGAGGCGAGGAATTGCAACATTATGGTAAGTGGGGGGAGGGGATGGTTCATGTGGAGGCTGTATTTACATGGGTGGTCTGTTTTCCGAATTAGGGAAGATGTATGTGAATATATCAGTGTGTGTATAAACAGACACTGTCAGATATTTGCACGACTTTCTCTCTCTCTCTCCTGGCTGGGCTGTCCCAATGCTTGCAGTGCAAGATTGTATTACAAGATAATTTGAAGATTGGTTAATGTAGTAATGTGTTGCACTTCTGTGGATTTCGGAGTTTGCACAGGCTGATATGTGATAGTGTTATCCCCATGAGTAATCTCATTGCTGAAATAGCACTTTTGGAAGCGGGCACATGCTGCCTGCATGTAGAGTCTTGAAATGGCAATTAAAGTATAAATCAAGCAAATATTATTCAACCACAGCATTAACTATTTACTATTAAATAGTTTATATAGCACAGAGTGTTACTAGCTTCACAATAAACATAGTTTTGTTTTTACGTGTAAGAACATGATCACATCTTTCTAGCCACCAAGCGGAAGTGCTAGAATTGGTTGTCAAGGATGCGTGCTCTTTTATCATGTTAACTACATTTATCATACTGTTAAGTGGCTGTATTAAGTGGTTCAGGTATCTATGCAACCTGGAACTCAGTGTTGATTATGCATGTAGTAATACCAGCGGTAAACCGCTAGTACAAGTGATATCATTAAGAAACCCACGATAATTTAATGAGTGTGTATTCATTATTTTGCTTTAGGAGTGCAGGTGAGTGGGGGAGTAGAAAAACACGCTGTACAGTCAAAACTACAGTGAATGACAGTTAGTTTATGTATGTTTGGTACAAGCATTCTTGGTGACGTCCACGGAATTATCACAAACGGAAATCTATGCAAGTTTCCATAAACTTTGTGCTATCAACTGTAGAGGGGACCTTTGGAAAATGCAATTGAATGTCACTTTCTGGATCGATTTCTCTTGATCCTCAAATTTTTATCCCTACAGAACACAAGAGACATGCACCGGATGTAGTCCTCCGAACAGAGTCTAAAGAGGAGGTCAGCCCAGTCCTCTACGAAGGTGATATTATCATCCCTGATGTCCCCGCACTAGACACAACGTCAAGACAACTTTCTGGAAAATCAAAACGCGCTGTCACTAATGCCACCGAACTGCGATGGGAAAATGCCACTGTGCCTTACAAGTTTGACACAAATTTTCGTAAGTTGTGTTCTTTCTATGTTAATGTTACGGGTATCCATACTAAACTATGCAGTGGGCTTCCTAGAAGTATGTACAGTCGGACAACCAGGCTCTGTCTGCTCCAGTTTTAAAATTATCTATAGCTACAAAGGCTGTGAGTAAGGTCCTGACAAGAAGGTATAACAGTCTCTCTTGTCTCCCCCAAGAAAACAGGGCTGATGATTGAATGAACATTAGCTGTGATTTGCATTTTCTTTGCTCACAAAAATTACTCATGCGTTGCATGCAGTTGCAACTGTGTTTGTCCAGGTTCAATAGTAGCTCGGGTTTCCAATATTTTCAATGCCTTCAATAGTTCTCACAGTATCTCAAGGATTCGATCTCTGCACCCCCCATTGGTGCCAGCCACTAGATGAAAATGATATGTTCCTCCACCCCGCCACCATTAGAGAGAGCTCGTAATTCTAGCAGGTTTGCGCTTTCCAGTTCTCATCCAATAGGCTTTACCGCAGAGCACTCCAAAAACTCCCTCGCTAAATGGTACCTCAAATTTAGACTCTGCCATACTTAGCATAAAACCATGTGCTGCTGCACGCACTGATTAAATGCATGTACTAGTCTATAGTGTAAGTGTGATGTTATTATGCATGAGATTCATTTTTGCCACTTGAGAATTGCGGCTTATAAACTATGCAAAAAAGATTCATCATTTGCTAATTAAGAGGTTGGGCGGGGAACTGGAGAGGCTGGATCCAATTAACAGCTGCCAGAAAACCTCTCCAAAAAAGGTTTTTTTATGGTTGAAAACATTGGGATGCGATCCTGCATCCTGTTCTAAGTGAGATTTCTGGTGCTAAAGAGGCAGTTATGCATTCCCTAGGCACGACATTAGACTGAGTGAGCCAACCAACAATGCACTCCACTGCCAAACAGCGTGGGATGTAGTTCTCCATGTTTTTGAATGGAAGACTGTGTGAATGAGTAAATTTGAGAGCTTTTTTAGTAATAGCAGCGTCATAGATACTCCACCAATGCCCCCTCCCCCTTAAGATTCTACCCAGGGCGGTAAACAGAGCGCTCTCAACACGTTATGTAACCAAAAATAAACAGTTTCATGCCCAATTAAATTATGGCACAGTTATTCACGGCTTGTGTGCGGGGGGAGCGCAAGAATGGATGGGCCCAGACCCAGATCCCTTCGACTGATATGGTAGTCTAGAGAGGGTCGCAATCAGCCCCGATGAATACACTCAATTTGCACCAGAATTAGGGATTAAGTCGATTAGTACCAGAATGAGCGATGCAGGGCAAATTGACGAGCCTCACGGGCAATGAAGCTCTCCTCCGCTTGTGTGCGTGCCACAGTAACTTGACAGCGTGGGTACTGGCTTGTGTTTTTATGGCCCTGATGAACTGTGGCGGACAGGTGTGTGCCGTGATGATAGGCTGGATGCGTTTCTTCCGTCTGCAGCATGCACTATATGGTCACTGAACAAAGGAGCCATTAACAAGGAGGCCAACTGTGTTTTCTCTTGCATATAGGTCAATATGCTCGCCCAATTTCATCGTCTGCTGAATGCACCGATTTCTGAATCAGTAATCCAGTGATGGCCAATGCGTAGTACAGCACTGCAATATAATTATACCTTATGTTTTTCCTGTGTGCTATTTTTTTAATTCTCGTGGGCGCCACTATTCTTCGAGGGGTCACACCTGCCGTCTTATTTACGATTCATAGGACCACCCTGCGCACTATCTGCCAAACTTTGAATAAACTATGAATACCTGGTGCTGACGTTACTGATTTTAACTTCTCTCTATCTCTCTCGCCCTCTCATTTTCTCTCCCTCCCCCCCTCTCTCTCTCTCTCTCCCCCCCTCTCTCTCCCTCTCCCTCTCCCTCTCTCTCTCTCCAGCTACCGCTGCGAAGAAGAAAGTTTTAAGAGCCATCAACCATTGGCATAAAAAGACTTGCATCAGATTTGTACCTCGCTCAGATGAGACAGAGTACATCAAGTTCAGACTGGGCTCAGTGTAAGTGATGTCCAGACAGTATTAATGTTAGCTATCGTTCAAGGGCGATTGGCATGGCGAATGCATTGGTACAGGTTTTGCTTGACTCAGTAGACCAGTACATGTGTTGCCATGCTGACAGACAGACTACACCCACACATTACATAACGACAACCATGTTAACAGTTGCGTGAGCCTAGCCTGAAGGGCGAATGCTGTTCCGTCTGGGCCACGCTTTAGGGATATCATTCCTCATCATTCTATTTCTGTTTCAAAGTTTTGGTTGCCAAGCAACAACCAACAAACATACATACATACATGCATACATACATACATACATGTACATACATACGTACATACACATACATACCATTAATAGTTGTAAAATACCGCTAGCTGCCAGCCCCAACATGGCCATACCATTCGGATACTGCTTCAGTTGTGACTCAACAGCAGACATTTGACTTTTTTGAGTGTGTAATTATGTTATTTGACACTGATGGCTTCGGACCTTACCTATTGCCAAGGCTTGCGTGGGCTCATGAATATCATTTCGTTGTCACGTTTAGAATTTCATCAAAATCGCCTTCAGCAAGAGTACACGATTGTACCTTTTTATTCAATTTATTACGTGTGCCAGAGTGTCTGGGAGCTCCTAAGATGTGGTATTCCTGCTCTTAGCCGCCGCCCTCGCCAGGGGTACTTTGATGTTTCATTGATCGACCCACTCCAGTGTGTTGTCTTATCTTGTTTGATAGGGTAATAGGATGCTCAATGGAAGAGTGTAGTGGCCTAGCTAAATGAATTGGCCTGTGGTCTCAAGGTTTTGACTTGGTGCTACCGTTCACAGACAGGCTGTAGCTTTGAGTCAATGAGATGATTGGGTTTGCATGATTAGCTGTTTATTGTTTCATTGCTGTGTTGTTGTTTTTACGCCACGTCAAAGAGTGCACCATGATTGAGTGTACTTCTGTACTACTCTGCCATAAAGAAAGTAGCTCTAAAAATCTCTCTCCTCCCCTCCCCCACCACACACAAACACACACACACACACACACACACACACACACACACACACACACACACACACACAGATGTGCTTCCTTCGTTGGAAGAATTCCGAGTAGATACAGCCCCAATTACGACGGACAAAGTGTAGTTCTGACAGAGAAATGTGTGGAAAAGCGTGGGAACATAATACATGAACTGGGACACGCGATAGGGTTCTGGCACGAGCACACAAGACCGGACAGAGACGACTACATCGAGATTCTCTGGGACAATGTCGACGGCAATCACACGGATGACTTTAATAAAAGGCCAGAGGATCAGATCGATAGCCTCGGGGTCCCGTACGACCTCAACAGCATCATGCACTACAGCGAGTTCGCATTCTCAAAAGACAAAACAAAACCAACTATTAGGGTGCTAGACAGCACCTTCACGGGATATCTCGGACAGAGAGATCACTTGAGTGACTACGACATCAGACAAGCCAATCTTTTCTACTCCTGCAACATAGGTGAGTGTTCTCGGTTGGTGTATCAAATTGAGTCTTGATCGGTATTTATATCCCATAGTAACTATGTCTGAAAATCGGGTATGCCAATGTGAGTCATAACTATGTCAGCTGTGTATTGCAGCACAGCTCCCGAGCCAAAAAACATATTTCTTTTCGTTGTCACTTGAAGAATTTTGCGTCGGGCCAACCATTATGGGCTCTGTTTATCGTCGCTTTAATAAGTGGCTGCTGCAACATATTAGGTGTAATGCAGTATAGAGTTTCCTCTCGAACCCCCCCAGCTTTGCATTCCCTGCATGCTTTCGTCAGGGCTTACATCTTGCTAATTAATAGGGGAACACCCGGGCTGCTCCACCTTGCTCTCGCCCGCTCCGCCCCGCCCTGCTCCACCTTGCTCTCGCCCGCTCCGCCCCTTCTGATGCAGCCCCTGCTGCTCCCTTAGGGAGAGTTGTCGTCTAGCGATTCTGTAGCAGTTAGAAATTTTGCGATTCTCAGGAATTACATACCTGCAACCATACATGTTTCGTCATTCTAGGTCTCGATTTAGCTATATATAGCCACTTGCACGTTGGACTACCATCGTGATCCGTGATATGAAATCCGCTTGGCCAAGCCTCGTAAATTGAATTGTAATTGAGCCTCAAATGCGATTAGTTTGTGTTGTGGCTACTGTGTTGTCTTGGCTCATCCCAAACACACGCGCAAAGCGCCACTCTGATAATTGCACCAAACCGAGTAAGAGCCTGTTCGCCATTACTGGCATAGTTTCCCAGCTTAAGTAAATACCCCCCACCCTCCTCGGTATGTGATGGTATGCTTACGTCGACCGTATGGCACCAAGTGTTTGCATTTTGCAAATACCAAGGTGTTTTCCTCGACAGATTTGTGTACCATAACCTGGGGGCGTATGTCTGCCGAGAGCTTGTGCTCGATTTTTTGTTTGTGTATAGCTGTTGTTGAATAATTGAAAACAGCTCCCATTGAGAAACCATTATGAGCATCCATAAATTGTTATCTAATTAAGAGATGTTCATGGTGCGTAAGTGCCAAGGTATCTTTACCTGCCATCAGTCTTAACCCAGCTATTGCTGGCAACTGAACTGTGCGTTAAGTTGTTACAAGTAACCGTCATTAGCAACCGTCATTAGCACGTAATTCAATTTCTTCCGGATGGGGTATTGTAACCACAACCTTATCACATAAGCAGGTTTCAGCAAGCCCAGAATGGGTTTGTGAGAATATTGGTTGGGGTTTGGAAGGCACCGGAAGGCACCGGGTGTGTCGCACCTTCTGATGTTGTAAAAGCCTAGTCTTCTGGCAGAAGCAGCAATATAGCAGCTCTGTGAGTTATGTTGTGTAAGTCAGCAGTTTTTTTCAAAGTGAAATAAAATAGTTAGGACTTGAGAGGTAAAACTGTGCAACAATAATAGCCTTCAATAGCAAGAAAATATATTCTGCAGGCTTACTGAGACTCCGCAGCATTCAAGCCACATTTTCTGCGACACAGCTTCATACTTGCTAGCCAAGGCAAAGAGGGGGCATACCCTCAAAGGTTGTAGGTGTCCTCTGGGCCAAATACTGTAAAACCGTGCCTACCTTCGGTATTTGCTACAATGGAACGCTATTAGCTAGCTATGTGACATAACCAACACGTAATGGCTTCCAACATACTCTAGGTTTGGTTCTATGTACAGTCATCTTGCCTGTTTTTTGCGAGGCATGTGACTAGCTATCGTACTCCTCCATTGTTCTGCATAAACTAAACCATGAATGTGCATTAGAAGAAGCCCAATAAGTGCATGTACACCTGTTCGTATTGTGTTTCAGCTTTGGCCGATCAATTCCGCTCTGACCTTCCTACAACACAGAGTATCATGCAGTTTATGGCTGCACATGGCCACACATGCATTAACTACACTTATTTGGGTTGATTCTTGGAAGTGCTACAGTGTTAGCTTCGTGCGCATTGGAGGGGAGACTGGGTTAACGTGGCTACTGTAGATTTATAAATGGACAGACAGTATATCATGCATGCATGTACACTTGGTGGTGGAGTTATGTTTAGGGTGGGCTTATACTTAGGGTGGGCTTATACTTAGTGGTAGGCTAACACTTAGGGGTGGGATTATACTAAGGGTATGCTTATACTCAGGGGTGGAGGTGGGCTTATACTTAGGGGTGAGCTTATACTCAGAGTGGGCTTACACTCAGGGGCGGGCTTATACTCAGGGTGGGGTAGGGGTGGGCTTATACATAGGGTGGGCTTATGCTCAGGGTGGGCTTATACGAGGGGTGGAGGTGGGCTTTTTCCTTGGGGTGTGCTACACATTGAACATTAAAAACGATGCTCTTAGAAGCCCTAGTGAAGAAGCTCCTAATTACATACTTACTGTCTGCAGACCCTTTTGGCTATCAAAGCAGACATTTGATTGGTGGTAACATGATCAGAGAAAACCTCTCTGCAAAGCCAAAACTTGGAAAGAGCATGCCCAGTACTCTGCATCTGTTACTCTACATAATAGTGTTTATTATTTCCCGATAGCTGTCAGATAACAACATCAAAAGATTGACTCTTCCACCCCCCAGCAGGTAGTATCGCCTGCATACATGTCCATATATGGTCACTGGAATACTATGTATTTGTGTGAGTGGACCTCTCCTTCTCTTTCTATAGACGCAGTAACCAATAATGAAGAAATGGAGCTCGAGGCCCTAAACGTCATCAGAACAGGTTAGTGACTCCCATTCTGCTGAAGTTTGCGAGAAGTGCTGATTTAATTACTTTTCATTTTGACAAGAATCCGGTCCTATTCTAAGCCTTGGGTTTGGATTAATTCCAATTAAGCCAAGGCCCAATTCCCAAACCAATATTTTAAGTGGAAGCTGTATGGGATACGAGATTGCTGTAGGAACCATTGCCTTTTATCCCTTGGGGGTGTGTGTTCTGTAAGGCATTTGATCACTCTCAACGTTATTGCTTGCTGGAGTATAATTACGTAAGAGTGGGTGGGTGCTTTATATGCACAGGAAATGACCATGTCATGTGTATATCAGGTGATGGTCATGCGTACATCATGAGAACATCATGTTACATCACCTTCCCTCTATACTAGGACAAGAAATTGCTCTCAAAGCTGTCACCGAAAATACGAGACACTTGTGGATGAACTGTACTGACGATGTCTGCAGATTGGACGGTTGCCCCGGCAACAGATTCAAGCCTGAAAAACGGCAAAGCTGCACAGATCACATCTACTCTCTCCAGAAGCTGGACTGCTCCAACGGAAAACAGGCCATGGTCGGAGATGAGGTGGTTTTAAGAAAGCATTCTACAAGCTCGCAGAAGTCAGTCTACTGTGGGGTCTCGGGCAACTGTATGACCTCAACGGCGTGCGAAGTGGACGGACAGTTCGATAGGCAGGTGTGCCCAGACCAGATCTTGGTGTTAAAAGTCCCTTTGAAAGAGAACGGTGCCTTCTTACTGCATAAAGACAATCTGGTGCTAGAGTACGCTGATTTAGAAGGCAGACGAGATGGCAACCAACCGGGCAACTGGATTGGCTGTGTCGAAACATGCCAAAGAAGAAAATGTAGTAATGGACAATCAACTGTCGATGGCTATAGTCATCAGCCGAACCAGTCAGTCTGCCAACAAAACATGTTCACTGTATACAAATTGTAGCACTCAATCGATCGCTCGTTAGTAAAATACCGTTATTATCCCCCCAATTCCCTGGTCCCAGCCCCTTCTGTCGAGTGATGCAAATAATATATTAATTAACCCTCAGCTAACTACATGCTCGTCACTGATCAGCACCATCATATCATAGGTGTCATCTCTCTCTTTTTTTGTTTTGTTACTCCGTTTGTTTGGTTGTTTTTATACACACTTCTCTATTAGTTGTGAATCAATAGCACAAGGTATTGCTGGTAACTTGTGTGTTACCGCTACGTCTTTTGTCATCAGTGATCCAGGAAATCAGCTCCCATCATTTGACCTTTGCACTTTTGTACTGATAAGCCTTTCTGTTGTTGCCATCCCGAGCCACAGTGCCCTTACTCTTAACTTCCTTGAGATTGCAATAACTATGAAAACAAAACCTAGGGTGAATTTGTTGTTAAAAACAATCTGTGTTGTTATGCACGTACAGCTGCATATTGTAACTTCATTACAAGTCATTTCCACTCAGAATCATTACTCACTGTGGTTGTATTTTGCATGCTGGCATGTATTAATGATTATAGTGTTCCATGTCTCGTTATATATATTCATAATTATAAGACTGCTCTCTTCTGACATCAACCATATCCACACTCCTAATTAGGCATTAGACTTTGACTACACCTAACCTGGGCAATAAAACCATGGCCACACCCCTAACACGGGCAATGAGGCAGTGGCCACACCCCTAACATGGGCAATAAGACCATGGCCACACCCCTAACATGGGCAATAAGACCATGGCCAAACCCCTAACATGGGCAATGAGACCGTGGCCACACCCCTAATCTGGGCAATAAGCTTAAGACCTCAATGCACTAGCCACAGATGTTAATTTTGCCCCACTTGAAACACATAATTATTTTAATTTGGTGCATTAATTAGAACAAATATGATCAATTTTAAACTGACCAATAGAAGATTTATGGAGCTCGACATCATAGCAGCTTTACGGAAGAACTAAAAGCTGCATTCTGATTGGAGCTTGGGCTTTCTAAAGGGGAAAGGCATCTGTAACAAGGAATTTCATTCGGACACCAGACGTTCATTGTGGGGGGGGGCATGAATGTGTGGACATAATGCTCAAGATCACACCCATAACCTGGGAATGAGACAAACCCACATGCACCCCTAGTCTGTGCACGGGACCCTAACCTCACAACTCTACGTATCTACCGACATAACACGTATTGTACAATCTGCAGGGCATGCGGTCCACCAACGAAGCCATCACTGTAACGGGTGGAGACAAGAGCTCTATTTTTCACTGAAATCTGACAGAGGGGTTACAGTGCTGAATTTCCAACATGAAATGAACAGAATCTCTCTTCACAAGAATAGCGGTGGATGTGTCTACACCAGGGAATACGTGTGTGGACGTGACACACACACACACACACAAAAAAAAAAGGACAGAACAAATACAGACATAAGAAATAGTACCAAAATGCCTAAAAATATCAGGTCCAGTGAAAGTAGAGATATACGGCAATATATAATATTTTTATTTTGTTCTATTTTTGGAGTGGGTGTACGTGTGTGCGTATGTGAAAATGGTAGCGATGGTATCCATGGTAACAGACTGAATTTAAACAGAGCAAGGATGACAAAAGACTGAGTTTCACCATAATATAATATGATGCAAAATACGGTCTTCTTTCCATACAATAAACAAGAGCTAAACAAAATTGCATCATTTTCTGACATGAGACGGACGATGATAACCTTCATAAGGCGTCACAGAGTGAGAGAACACGAAATAAAAAAGGGACTGGATTGTGAAACTGAACAGTGGAACGTACATATATTTCAATGCAGTCACGCCAGCTGTTGTCCAATTCCTAGGAAAAATATTATATAAGAGCACATGTCACATGGGATGTCACATGACATCATGTGAGCATCATGTGACCTGTTGCGAGGGCAGGTGGGACCTTTGGGGAGTCAGGTTCTGCTTGTTCTGAAGAGGAGATTGATTCATGACGTTGGGAGGCCCATCGGGGGGTAAGTTTCTTGGGAGGCTGTCTTGAATGGTAGGGCCGGGAGGAATCTGCGATATGGGGGCTCGGACCTTGCTCGTGGAAGAAGCCCTGTGCACGTTGAGGGGGGAACTCGACGCTGCGATCTGGATCCTACTGGATATGGTGGGACTTCGTTGCAACTGCTGCGCGTTTCGTGCGTGTGCCAAGAGGGCCGAGTTGATCCCTGACGATGACATGTTGCCAAGGTTACTGTTACCACTGACTCTGACTCCTTTCGCCGCCGCAAGTAAGTGTGCCTGTCCCACCTGCCGCTGTTGCTGTGACAACAGTGCTTGTCGCCCTGGTAACCCGCTCTCGGTGAGGTGAGAGTTGGGCGTGGAGGCACCGGCAGCGCTGTTGGCCAGCCAGAGGGCATTCTGCTGCATCATGTGCATCTGAAGGCTTTGTTGGAGGTGTACTGGACTTGTGCCGGTGGGAGGTAGGGCTCGGCCGAACGTGAATGCCTGTTGTTGTTGTTGTTGCAGCTGTTGTTGTTGTTGCAGCTGTTGTTGTTGTTGTTGTTGTTGTTGCAGCTGTTGTTGTTGTTGCAGGTGTTGGTGCTGGTACTGCTGGTGATGGTGGGAGGAGGAGAGGGTGGGGCTTTGGGATACACCCATGCCTGGTGGGGAGAGAGGATGAAGAATATCTCAGAGGTATCTAAATGGCTTTGTAAAGCATCCTTACTAATTTCTGGAGGGGCGTGCCCCGGCCTCAGGCTCCACCCTCCCCCGACAGGCAGATATGCCTAATTACTGGCTATTGCTTCATTTCATACTTTACCGCTCACCTCCAAGTGGTAAGATGCTGCTCACACGAGGGGCAAGGGAGGTGACCATGTGGTGCCCGGGGGAGGACCGGTGCTGGCCCGTAGGATTGATGACAAACGTGCCCTGGGGGGATCTCAGTGAGGTGAGGGAGTGCAGGGAGGGGAGGGTGGGATGGGAGGGGGTGGAGGGGGCCACCATGCCGTTTAGCACCAGTGAGTGAGGCTGTGCAGGTGTGTGAGAGTGTCAATGAAAAATACAATATAATTTTCATTCTGAAGCATAGCAATAGCGCATAAAAAAACATGTTCCCCGAGGAAATATTTTTTATGCGCTCTTGAGCATAGCCAGTCCCAAGTTCCACTCTTTTACCAACCAGGTGCGCGCCCGGCTGGTACTAAGATTGCTTTATGTTCTTGCGTCTCTTTATCTGTTTTTTGTCCACGCTTATCATGTGTGCTAACTGACGTCATTAGCGATTATGCTACTATGCCACTATAGCCACGAGCACAGTGGAAGTTTGCAAGCTGAATAAATCAAGGGATAACAAGCTAGCATAGTGTAGTGTTGTCTAGACGGCAAAAAAAAGTGGCAGGTAGCGATGATACTTCTATTTTGGCAAGTTCTGGCAGCTAACAGAGTCATAAAAAAAACAAAAAAGGTAAAAAAACAACACAAAATCTTAAAAACCTGTAACTACCAAACTTGAAATATTGGTCTTGTAAATGCTTGTAATGAAAACGTGTAACGCCTCGAAATAAAACACGTTAAACCTACCAAACTCGGTCTTGTAAAAACTTGTACTGAAAGGTGTAAAACTGGTTTTGTTGTTAAGTGAAGTATATCATTTTATTTTACCAAAGGGGTACAAGACTGACTGGTTGATAATAACAAACACACTACAGTGGTGTGTACAGCTGCAATTAATTTGGGGCAGGATGAATAAAGGACATTCCATGTAGATAGCATTCAGCATGCCACTACAGTGGTGTGTACAGCTGCAATTAATTTGGGGCAGGATGAATAAAGGACATTCCATGTAGATATCAAGATAAGCATTCAGCATGCCATGTACATAACAAAACTACAGATTGTGCAGTGGACAGTGGTCAGATCAAAGGTCACAGCCTTGTTCCCAGGCCTTCCTACCCCAGCTTGCTCTTATCTCGGGGGCCGTGAAGAAAAAGCGCCTTTTCTCCACAGCTGCGAGATAAAAGCTGGAGCGGGAAGGAAGGCTACCTCGTCCCCAGGCTCTCCCCTTGAAAAATTTGAAAACCGGGCGGGGAGAGCCTGGTGCCTTCTCTACCCATCGCCAGTGGCACTACTGAAACGCTCGGTCTGTGGCACCAATGAGCCTTACAGATTAGCTACAAGGAGTACTGATTTGTAGTCTTTCAGTCTACACTAAGCCGTCGGTAAAAGAGGCGTGTTAGGTGAGTGCAGGAAGCCATGTACAAGTACATGGGTAAATTAATTAGCACAGAAGCGTGATTGCGTGACTGTTACATAACTCGCCCATGCTGGGGGGTATGAAAGAGCTGAAATTATTTCACTGTATTTCTGCAGCAAAGACAGATATCCGGTAGGCATTACACAGAGTTACTTAATGCAATCTCATGTGCGTGTGGTGCAAGTTTGTCGGGACACCAACAGTTGATGTTCTGCCCTGATGAAGACTGCAGCCCAGCAGTTGAAACGTCGTCATTTTGTGTGAGCCAATTTGTGGTTGGTTTAAGGAACATGTTACAACATACACAACATTCATTAACAGGCACATAACATAGTTTTTGAGATACAGCTGGGCAAGCCGTGTAGGCACTCCCAGCCTCCATACATAACTATACGTTAGAGATGGGCAATATTTTAGTAATATCGTCATATCGTGATACTTGAAAGTCATGATAATCAATATCACAAGCATCCCCAATTATCGAAATATCATGAAGGCAATAATATCGTCAATATCGCTGGTATTGCCAACTTCCACCCAGGCAGTTTTGCGAACGATGTACACAGGTAAATTGTGACATTAAAATTCTAAGTGTTTGCCTGAATGCAGTGTAGCAATATTTGTATTGGCTATAAACTACATCAATGTAACATCATCATATATACCGTTTTCAATAATGTTGAATTACCGGCATAATTGTGATAATAATAATCGAACAGGGTAAAATGCAATACCGCCCAACACTACTATACGTAGGGCATAACCAGAAGTGTTCACCTAATTATTGATGGCTCAGCGTAGACTGCTTTCCTGGTTTGATCTAACCTCGTACCCAGGCCTTCCACGCCCAGATTGTATCTCGTACAGCCGGATAAAATCTGGGCGTGGAAGGCCTGGGTACGAGCTAGATCATGCATGCAGTGCAGTGCACAGCCTCCAGCCTAATGACTAATGAGCATAGGGTGGCTTGTAATTTTCATGTTACTTCATGTTAAACGAGTTTGTTTTCATGTTTGAACCTTACATAGCACACCTATCGGCTTACAAACCACTGATGCCCTACAGGGCCTACAGGCCATACAGGGCCACGTACTTGTAGCCTAGAGGCATGGAGGCCAGCTGGTGCGTGTGATGTGTGCGCATGGCCCATAGGCCACAGACGCCAGACTACTGTGATCTGACTATTACAGACTTAGCGGACCCACTGCTAATCTTTGAGAGACTTTCCGCACCATAGACAGAGCATTAAAGTGGTACTAGTAACGACAGTGAGGTCGAGGCACAGCTATCTGGTTGCCAAGGTGATAATTATCAGTATGGGTAGGCAATTGGAAGGGAACGGGCAATAGGTAAGGTAGCAAAGCGAGTGCAATTTTTACGAGTATAACTATTCCCAAATGGCACGAGACAGTGTTCCAAAACAGAGGTGGGGGAAGATATAACTTTTCCATGAGATCAAAGCAAATTAAACATTCCAATGACCACATCAAAGGAAACCAAGTTAGGAAAGGGGGGGGAAGCACCCTGGTACCTCCCTCTGGGGGAAACACTGATGAGAATCCATGTGATTCCATGTTAATCACATATCATTACAGTTCCTATGCCTACTGCCTGTGTTGTACGGAAAAAGTGCGTGATTACAAAAATTGCGATCGGACTCTTGTCTAAATTAAGGGGTAAATGTAATTAACATGTGATTAATAATTCATGAGGAGGTTTGCAAGTTGGTTGAAGGTTGCAAGAATGCAAATACAAGGGTTTCATACGTAGTATGATGTACTGCTGTAAGCACCAAAGAGCTATTTCTTGTCTAGCTGACCTGTAATGAAATCAAGTGGTCGTGGTTCACTGCATTTGCATAAGAACATTTGCAGAGGACCTTCAACCAACCTGCAACTCTCTGGCCATTGAAACGTGCAACGAGAGCCTGGGCATGAGGGTACCAGCACTCCAGTAATTAAACCACAATTTTCTCCACACGGGACCCTCGAAGAAATTAATAGTCAGTATTTCCTCCTCCCCCCCCTCCTTTCCCCAGTGTATATTGCTTTGATGCGGTCACTACAATACTCAATTAACTTTGATCTTAAGGCACAGTTACACCCTCCCCCGCTTCGCTTCTTGACTTGAGAGGGAAATGATTTCCTCCAATAACACACACGTGTAAGTTACGCTGTAACTAGGGAGTTAGCCGCCAGACAGGCTGTGCTCCGGTATCATATACCAGTACCATTCTTTCAATGGAGCCACAAAGCTATCACAGAAATTGGGGTAACTGAAACTGCCATATTTGATCTACATACCTTAGAGGTGTTCTTTGGCAGAGGACTTTGTTGGCTTCCTACATGGTGTGGGTGTGGCCACTGCTGACCTCCACCTCCACCGCTGGCGGCGGCCCGACGCTCCAGTTCCATCTCCTCTTCGTGGTTTGAGAGTGGCTCTTGCTTCACCGTTACAAGCCCCCTGGGGGGGAATGGCTGCCCCCCGGGGGGGAATGGCCGAGTTGAGGGGCTGGTAGAATCCCCTTGTACGCCATGTCGCTGCTCAGCGGGTGGGTGGGGAGGAGTCATCTTGGCTGTCGCATCCGGAGTAGCATTTGAAGTCCTCTGACCAGTTTCAAAATTCAATGGCGCACTTGGTAAACCAGCCCTGTCGCTATTGACGACAGGGGTTAGGACGCTCTCCTCACTGCACTGGTCTTCTGCGCTAGCCTTCGCCCTGCTCTCACTCTGTCTCCTCCGCTTCTCTGCCGCCTGTTGGGCCTTGGGTCTCCTCCCGCGCTTCGATTTCGGCTTCTTACCGGTCTTTTCGGGTTTCTTTTGAGGCGGAGGAGTAGGGTTGGAATCGGTGAGGTAATCCGATACTGGTTGTGGAGTGGTATCGTTCGGTGAAGAGACTCCTTCGGCTCTGTTGCTATTGTTAGTTGAGCCATAGAACTGCAAAGTCGGGAAGAGTTGGGGCTCGAGCGGGGTGAGAGAGGGAGGGTGGTTTGGACCCAGAGTTGGAACATGAGTGGGGCTTCGGGCGAAGGTCACCGGCCCAGTTTGGGTGGGCGTTAGTGCCGTTGGTAGTAGTGCCGGTGTGAGGGTGGAGGGGTGATGCAGTGCAGGGTTGAGGAGAGACCTCGATCTTTCAGGCAAGACATCGTTCTGCTTGCCTGTGTGTGTGTGTGTGTGTGTGTGTGTGTGCATGCGTGCAGGAAAAATGTTCATAGGGCAAAAATTCGCACACATAAATCAATTTAGTGACAAATTGTATTATGAAGCTTTCAAGCATTCAATATCTAGTAAGAGGCACTTATGAGCTTGAGAAGCCCGACCCAGATCATTACTACATTCTATGCATAATCAGAATATATGTATTTACATGTGCTATTGTAAAGTCCCGTAAATTCAGCAGATAAAGTTGACAATTGGCAGCCGAGGTACAATTTTATCTTAGCCTCGTGCCCAGGTGTTAAAACTACCTGGATACCTCGTTAAACTACCTGGGTACCTCGCTAAAGCACCTGGGTACCTCGCTAAAGCACCTGGGTACCTCGCTAAAGCTCCTGGGTACCCAGGTAGTCAGAGGAGGTTGGAAGGTATCACGTGTCCGTCAAATCTTGCATGACATCACATACAGTTAATAGTGTTCCATGGAGAAGAATACGGAAGTTATGCAAAGTTATACGATATCTGGCCCAAAGAACGCTTTATATCTCCACAACCTTCGAGGGTACGGTTGGGAACACCCTTTTAAAAACCTTGGCTTGCGAGTGTGGAACTGTGATACGGAAATATTCAGCTTGAATACTGTGGAATCTCAGTGAGCTTGAAAAGTATTTCTTGAAGCTATGCTATTGAAGGTATGGTAGCGGTTTTACAGCTCAGATTCTAACTATTTCACTTTATAAAACCGCTAAACTCATACAAAATCACTCGCAGAGCGGCTATATTGCTCCTCTCTGCTGGAGACTATTGCATTACATCATCTGACGGTATAGTGCACGTGATGCCTTCCAACCTCCTCTGCCAGGTAGTTTACCCTAGTTAAGCCGAGGCTACACGTTAGCTATGATGGCCGGAGAGTCACTAATGCTAAGGGATAACTTGGCTAGCAGTACGCATGTGCAGTTTAGCCGAACAGCCGGCGCATGCAGTGCAGTTTAGCTGGTGCCACACCCCCAGCTGCACACGCTCTGTTTAATTGTGGCCAGGCATGTACATGTATTAGCAATAATATCAAATTTTCGCCTGAATGGATAAACAAGGTCAGTAATTAAGTGGGTGGCATATACGACAAAACACCACCAGATAAGCCAGTTAGTTACATGCACAAGACCACGTCATGTCAGGTTAGAGGTACATATGATAAGGCTACAGCCAGTACAGGTTATACGCAAAAAAAATACTCAGGATCATACCTGTACATCTAGCCGTACGTTACGAGCAATACACCACAGCTACATGTAGTAGATAGCTAGATACTCGACCATACCTGTAGCTGTACGTTACGTTACGAGCAATACACCACAGCTAGTAGATAGCTAGCATACGTGGTAGGCGAGTAGTCTCAGCTAGTACATGTTATAGTACGTAAATACTCTACAGCTAGTACGTGTTATAGTACGTAAATACTCTACAGCTAGTACGTGTTATAGTAAATACTTGACTATATCATGTTAGGGGTAAATACCATTGGTCTACATCTACTCTGACCATAGTGGGGTATGTACTAGTAGTATATGTGATGTTACAGACATGTATATGTGGTCCACAGCTAGTACACGTTGCACGCGGCTGTAACACACACCATGCAGTCTACAGAGACTGTAAGCACAAACATCATCCAAAATTGGAAGACTTTTGTCTAACAGTACTGATGGAAGTAAATTCAAACCTTCACTACTGGAAGGTTTGCGTCATCCAAATCTGAAAATTTAATAGGAAGATCTGCATCACCCAGATAAAACCTTCACCCATTAAGCCTGGAACTGAGGCTAGAGCTTGGAACTGAGGCTAGAGCCTGGAACTGAGGCTAGAGCCTGGAACTGAGGCTAGAGCCTGGAACTGAGGCTAGAGCCTGGAACCGAGGCTAGAGCCTGGAACCAAGGATAGAGCCTGGAACCAAGGCTAGAGCCTGGAACCAAGGCTAGAGCCTGGAGCCAAGGCTAGAGCCTGGAACCAAGGCTAGAGCCTGGAACCAAGGCTAGAGCCTGGAACCAAGGCTAGAGCCTGGAGCCAAGGCTAGAGCCTGGAACCAAGGCTAGAGCCTGGAACCAAGGCTAGAGCCTGGAGCCAAGGCTAGAGCCTGGAACCAAGGCTAGAGCCTGGAACCAAGGCTAGAGCCTGGAACCAAGACTAGAGCTTGGAACCGAGGCAGGAACCAATGACTAGGGCCATCCATACACCAGCTGTATTACAATCAGGTTGACATCTTAACGTAAACTGACATCACGCATGACATCCAAGGACTCACTGTAGTACTTTCTCTGCACTGCTTTGTGCTTTAATAACGAGTGGCGACTGTGTTTTCTGAGGATAAGGGAGGGAAAGTAGAGAGAGAGATTAAAAACAAAACCACACCCACATCACCAACTGAAAAACAGTAATTACACATGCATGTACATGATTGCAGTTTCTTCACAAAACCCAAATTCTCGTGATAATACAGGCTAGGAATTTAAGATTAAACGTGTACACTGTATGCTAAGTATCAGACCCTAAAGAACCAAGTTAAGTGACCCCCCCCCGTCCCCCAGGGATGAGACCACACCCCGTCTTCCTACCTATGCAAGGTAGTCTTGGTGTAGTCCTTGTCCCGCCCACTGAGGCTGGTGAGGGCCGATCGGAGTGAGTCTTGCCGGCGACAGAACACCAGGGAGCCACGCCCACTACTTCGGGAACCAAAAGAGCAGACCTGAGAGGAGAGGCGAGGAAGAGGAAGTAATGAACCCCCGGCTGACGGTCTGCATGCCTCAAGATTTAGCCTCCCTTCCAGGGCCTTCCTTGCAGAGTGAAGCAAGGGAACACACGCTGCGTAGAAGCCTCACGAATTGACGCATTTACACAGCACATATGAGCCCCACCCTTAATGAAACTTCAGAGATACAGCACTTTGAAAGCAGTGATGTGATGGAAATATGTGATGGAATAATGTTTGTTTTGTACCCGGGACAGCCATATATACATGTAACTCTGCATAAATTCTGCATGCAGTGAGCTGTGTATGCAACACCCATGCAATAGTGATGCCATGCAATAGAGATGCCTTTCAACCTTCGCTGGACTACACCTACATGTATGTGTACAAGCTTGGCCTGAGCTGTTGCCTAGCAACATTCATCAACCTGGTGACTCACAGCCATGGGTCTCGGAAAGGAAGCACAATCGATTTCGTCAAAGCTGTGTCTTGGAGTGGGTGGGGAGGGGGTGGGGCCAACTGGGGGCGGTGACACAGGATCAGCTGTGGGGGTCAAAAGTAATGTTCACCTCACAACCTTCCATTGTGGCTACTACGTGTACATGTACATGTACATTTACTGTATTTCCACAATCAGATGCTGCAGCTACTAATTACGGTATTTCATCATACAATTTTCTGTGGTTATTATCCGACGGCAGTGAATATTTGAAGGTGGCATTACACTGGACAGTCTGCTAGCTACAAAGCGATGCACAAAGGCACTTTCAATCCATTTCTTGGCTTTCTTCGATTTCCCTTCGTCCCTCAAAGCAACCATCACAAGGTACAACGCTAGCCACTTCTGGCAGATGTCAAAAGTATAGATTCGCAGGCAGCCTCAGTCGGGCTCTGATCCTTTCACAGACGTCGTAGAAGACAAAAGTGAGCTTGGATAACTATTAATGTTAGGTTTTCACTCTACTCTTGCCTGCAGCCTGCAGCTACAGTATTGTGCAGACCTGAGCCTTGTTCATATTGTACTTGACTACAAGTTGCGGCTACTATTTGAAGGTGGCCACTATTTAGAACAGCAGCAAAGGGAAGGGTAAGGTGTTCTAATAATTAGGGAGAAGCAATCACAGTATTCAGCAGGATGAAAAAGAGAGTCTGGTCTCCATGCAATCAGCGTACCCACCTCCTTCTGATTCTTGTGAGTAAGTGGGTAAGAGCATATCTGACTAGTATTCAGATGGTCCGGGGTTCAATCCCGACATTTTTGGGGGGGGGGGGGGGTTTCTTTACGTTCTCAAAAAGCTTTCCATCTACAATGAGTTTGCAATGCGTGTGTCGTATGGTACGTGTGTGTGTGTGCAGCACCCCAAGTAGACTCACCTATTGACGGCTGTGGTGGTACTCTTGATACGGGAGACCTGAGGGTGGAAAGGAGGGCCTTCATGTGCAGTGTATGCCAGTGGAACCCCTCTACTATGAACCCCCCCGGGGGGTTCTTACTTCAGGGGTTGAGTAATAAAGACTTATAAATAGTGGGATCACCCTTGTTAGTGGAATGTCCTTATTTCAGGGGTCCTGATAAGAGGGGGTCCTTATTTCAGGGTGTCTGATAGAGGGGGCGTCCTTGATTCAGGGGTCCTGATAGAGGGGGCGTCCTTGATTCAGGGGTCCTGATAAGAGGGGGTACCCTTATTTCAGGGGTCCTAATAAGAGGGGGTGTCCTTACATGTATTTCAGGAAGTCTTGATTAGAGGGGTGTCAAAGAGGACCAGAGGGCTAATACCCCCGGTAAGGGGTGAAGTTATTACCATAACAACAAAAAAATATAGAAAAGTTTATACATACAGTACTGCTCACGAGTAATTTGAATGCACACACAAGTGCTCGAACACGCAAAACGCGAGTGTAATTTCGATCAGAAAGGTTTAAGTGCAGACTGGGAATGAGTCTACTCAAATATCAGCCTCGATCCCAAGTCTCCACCCCAAGCAGTAGAGTGGTGGCACAACGATGCTACTCGATAGCTAGCCCCGTTTCCCCACCCCACCCACCCACCCACACACACACACACACACACACACACACACACACACACACACACACACACACACACACACACACACACACACACACACACACACACACACACACACACACACACACACACACACACACACACACACACACACAACTGATAGTTAGCCCCATTTTCCACCCCACAGAGCAGAGTGGAGACCGGGAATGAGTCTACTCAAAATTCAGCCTCGTTCCCATGTCTCCATCCCAAGCATTAGAGTGGTGGCAGAATGAGGCTACTGATAGTTAGCCCCATTTTCCACCCCACAGAGCAGAGTGGAGACCGGGAATGAGTAGACCGGGAATGAGTCTACTCAAAATTCAGCCTCGTTCCCATGTCTCCATCCCAAGCATTAGAGTGGTGGCAGAATGAGGCTACTGATAGTCAGCCCCATTTTCCACCCCACGCAGCGGATTGGAGACTGGGAATGAGTCTCCATCCCAAGCTGTGGAGTGGAGGCTATTCATACACAAAGGCACAAAATGGGATATCCTAAATTGCAAGAGCTGCTTCTTGGTCATGAACATTAAAGACAGGTGGCAGCAGCTTCATGCAGCCACAGACACACAAAGGTCTACTTACTGCAGCGGAGAGGAAGGCGTGAGGGTATCGGAGTTCAGCCTCACTCGCTCACGCTTTTTCAATTTCTTTCGCTTCTTGTGGAGTTCAAACAGCTCGTTGAACGATTTGCTGCGGCTGGGGACCTTCCGACGGAGACTCAGAGAGTGGAACTGCATGTGTGTACATGTGTGTACATGTGTGTACATGTATATCACACTCTAATAATAGCCCACCAAAAATTAACTTAAGGTGTTCATTTGCAAGTATTGGGTGCAGTTCTTATGAAGACCCACTTACATGTACATGTACAATGTATCTGTAGATGTACAATGTATCTGTACATGTACAATGTAGGTGGGTTGCTAATGTCTATGTAGCCCACCCTGGACCTACATGTACATGTACCTCCCAACATCTGACATTGAGGTACATACATGTACATGTACATGTATGTAATCAATCCATAGCTATATAGTAGAGTAGAAATTACTCTATTAGCTATGGATTGATTACAAGGCTTCATTTAGGGGAGTGGGGCATTCACCCCCCCCCCCCCCCCTTGGGAATTTCAACCCTTCAAAATTAAATACTGCTCACTGTATGCCCCCCCCCCCCTCCCGAAAATGTCTTCTGACGCGATTTTGCCCCCCCCCCTTGGAGATTTTTCTAAATGAACCCCTGACTATCTACATGTATGATTAACCTAAACTGTGATGGGATTTTCAGTAAGAGCTGACCCCCTTGAGTACACAGAGGAGCTGCTAAATGTGCATGGCTGGATTTGTGAAAACCTGGCACTTTCTGCATTGTTGAACGAGCACACTCCAAAGATGTGTATCTCCAGAACGCTACGTACTATCAAAATGAAACATAGGTGGTTTATACAGGTGCTGCTACAGGAAATGAAGCCTTTCAGCCATACTACATGTCCATGTGCTAGGCTTGATCGCACGGCAATTTTTCAAAAATGGTGGTGCTACCAAGGCATGTATCACAGAAACGGAGAGAGCTACATACTTCTAGCGTGGGATTCCTTTAGTTGGAGGTTTGCACTTGTACTGTACCAAGAATCATTCATGTCTCACTAATGGGTGTTGAGATACATGTATGGCAGCTCGAAAAAATTGATAATTTCCAAAAAAAATGTGGGAAGTTCCAGATCCGATCACAAATGCCCTCCTCCTCCCAAGCATCCCCCCAAAACACAGACTCAGGCTAAAGACAAAAACAGAGGGAGGGAAAAGAGTCTTAGAAGCAGACGACCATTAAACTGGGGGACGCTCTCAGACTCCTTAAAAGGTGGGGTGTGCTTTAGTACTGGCTACCGTGAATCTTGATTCCTCCATGCACCACCGTGTGGTCCTTCACAAACCTCTGGTTTGGTACCCACCTTGCAAGTGAGGGATCTCGTGCAATGCTTTTTCTCCTCCTCTAGCCACACCCCACAGTGACGATCAGGGTCGTACTCTGGGGAAGGGGCGGGGCATAGACAAAGGATGGAGGATAGCAGGGATATCGATTGAGGAGAAAGGGGAGGGATAGAGGAGCGGAGGGGAGGGGAGGGAGTGAAGGGATAGAGATAGGGGAGGGGAGGGGGAGGGATAGAGGAGCAGAAGGGAGGGAAGGGAGTGAAGGGATAGAGGAGGGGAGGGGAGAGATAGGGGAGGGGAGGGATAGAGGAGGGGAGGGAAGAGAAGGGAGTGAAGGGATAGAGGAGGGGAGGGATAGAGGAGGAGAGGGATAGAGGAGGGGAGGGATAGAGGAGGGGAGGGATAGAGGAGGGGAGGGATAGAGGAGGGGAGGGGAGACATAGGGGAGGGGAGGGATAGAGGAGGGGAGGGATAGAGGAGGAGAGGGATAGAGGAGGGGAGGGGAGAGATAGAGGAGGGGAGGGATAGAGGAGGGGAGGGATAGAGGAGGGGAGGGGAAGGGGAGGGATAGGGGAGCAGAAGGGAGGGAAGGGAGTGAAGGGATAGAGGAGGGAAGGGAAGAGAAGGGAGTGAAGGGATAGAGGAGGGGAGTGGGAGGGAAGGGGGAGGGGAGGGGGGAGGGGGGGAGTGAGTGAAGGGATAGAGGAGGAGAGGGATAGAGGAGGAAAGGGGGAGGGGTAGAGAATGAGGAAAGGGGTAAAGCGGATGGAAGGAGGAAAAGGAAATGGGCAGAGGAATTTGAAAAGGAAGAAGGATCACTAGTTTACTGTCTCATTAATCTTCCTACACATCAATCAGTACTGTATGCCACAAAGCCAAAAGTATTTTCCCAGTCCACAGTTCTCTCTCTACCTTTGGAGTTCTTGGATCCACTTCCAACCCCTCCGCCCCCCACTTTCTCCCGCGGCAGATTGGTAGCCACGAACCCCATAACTTCGCTGCCGCTCCCACCAGGAGAGCGGTCCCCGTGTCTTGTGAAACTCCCCGACCCCCCTAAGGGGTCGGAATCATCATTTCTGACTGCGTTTGAGGGTTGTCCGATGGTGTGAATGGGCATCGGTTGAGCCGGGCCGAGGTTGTGCGGATGGGTGTTCGCAAGGTGATGGTGGTGGTGGGGTGGGAATGGGGGCTGGGAGAGGCGTCGCGGGATGGGAATCTGGATCGATTCAGAGTGGTAGAGTTCTGGACACACACAGAGAGAGAGAGAGAGAGAGAGAGAAAACATATTATTATAGCCATAATCATCATTATTTTTTTTGAACGTCTGGTGTTCTAATCGAACTTTCTCGTCACAGACACCTTTACCATTTGGAATCTCAAAGGGTCCAATCAGATTGCAGCTTTTATAGTCCTTCCGTAAAGTTGCCATGACGTTAGTTCGATAAATCTTCAATACTATTGGTCAGTTTGATGAATTAGAATGAAAATTTGAAAAAAAACGTACATACAGTGACCAATCACATACGAGATTTATTATCAGCAAACGTGGGGTCTGTGACAAAGTTTGTTTAGAACACCAGACATTCTTTCGCCGGTGGGGGGGGAGGGGGGGGGGGGGCGGCGTGAAAATCTGGGCACGAGACTAATAAACATGTACCTGCCACATCTTTAATCAATCTGACCGTGGTGGAGACAAAAGTTTCTACCTTCAGGGTGTCATGCAGGGGGAATTCCCCTCCCCCAAACTATAACTGCAAGTAACCAGGATTGGCAATTGTAACAGCCTTTTTGGACCTCCAGAGAGACACTGCAGATTATCAAAATTTCCTGGGGTCCTAGGGGACATGACTCCATGCACGCACATCTAAACAAAATATCCTGTGTGAAACCCTGACCCTGCAGACGTGAAGATAAGAACCGGGGTGGTACGGTATGGTGTACGGTACGGTATGGTGTACAGTACGGTATGGTGTACAGTACGGTATGGTGTACAGTACGGTATGGTGTATGGTACGGTATGGTGTATGGTACAGTACGGTATGTATGGTATGGTATAGTGTACAGTACAGTATGGTGTATGGTACGGTATGGTGTACAGTACGGTATGGTGTATGGTACGGTATGGTGTACAGTACGGTACGGTGTATGGTACAGTACAAGGCTACACTTCTCATCTTTACGACCGAGGCTAATGTATCAATCTACCTTCCTCTTTGTGCAATAACTATTAGTAAGCAATTTCAAACTAATTTGAAATCAATCACATACATGTAAACCGTGACATCCTAGCAACCTGTGCCTGGGGCATACAATGCACCTCAAGCCTATGCTAATGATATATAACTGATGGTCTAGTTCACTACTAAACTTTGTTAGTAACTCTCAACAACAACATAAAAACACAGCTGTCACTCGCACTGTATGGCAGTGAAGCAAATGGCCTGGGGTGTTGATTGCACAAATATAAAGTGCTGAACTTTGATACTCTCAATATAAAAACACAGCTGTTATTTAGCTGCATGGAGGTCAAAGCAAATGGCCTGGGGCACAAATAAAGGCCTTGAACTTAGTTACTCTCAACAAAAAACACAGCTGTCTTGCACCAGGCCTCACTACATACCTTACCAGGACATCAAAGTAATAACTAGCAGGTATGGGCGCTGTAGTGCTCCCCATCAACCAACATTATGGTGTTGGAACAGTCATAGCTATGCTCGAACTCACACACCACTATGTAACAATACAGATTTAGAAGGGGGGGTGGTTTGGAAACTTTGTGCCCCCCCCCCCCCCCTCGGAATATCAACCCTTCAAAATTGAATACTGCTCACTATATGCATGCCCCCCCCTTGGGGATTTTCCTAAATAAACCCCTGACAGTGGAACCTCTTTAATGCATGCGGACACCAGTGGGACCCGCTGCGATGGCTCGTTTTGTGGCTCTGGCTCGTTAGGTTGGTCAGACTTGCTGCGGAGGCTATTAATGCCTAGCCAAAGGCTAAATGCAGTAGCACATAATGCTGAGTCATCGGATCTGGCAGTGTGGGCGAGTATTCTCGTGGAGTAGACAATGTATAATGTCCCCAAGCGTCTGCATCGACTCTGGGAGTTGAGTCAAACTATCTATTAGAAGATAAACATCACATCCGCATTATCGAGTGAATTTTGTACAGTCAAGGTACCGGTGGGACTGGAAAACCTGTCTGCTTTATGGAATAGCGAGGAGTCTGCATACAGGAAGTTTATTAGTACGCAAATTAATGGAAATTCATTCAGGATCACCCATTACATGTATGTCCGCATGTCTAGTCATGCCTTACACCTGGAGTCATGCCTAGCTCACTACAGAAGAGAAAGTTGCTTCTGGATGTAAACAGCCCATGGAATGTTCCACCTCGTTTGCAAACAGCTACCAGGATAAACACTTTGTGACAATGCCATAGAACTTCGCTGGTTGGTGCCTATTTCCGACACAAAATCAGTCCCATTTGCCTGTAAGATTTTCTAGTAATTAACCAATTAATTGATTAATTAACAGGCTCCTGTTCGATTAACCGGTTAACAGGCTCTCATGTTTGAGTCAATTGTGCAGTTTAGTGAAGGCATTTGAGAAATCCAGTAGTGTAGTAGCATGGGAGGGAGCAATACATTGCAATTACCCTTCCAATACCCAAACCATCCAATGGACCTTTATCCATTTGGGGGGGGGGGGGGTAAAAATAGGCACTAAATGGAGAAAATACAAGAAAACGTGTTTTAATGTAAATATCGTACATAAAAACATACGAACATGCTTGTAATTTTGTGTGCTTCCAACACTCTTACCCCTCATTACATCATAATGGATAAAGGTCTATTCAGTAAATTTGTCAGTGGAATGAACACAATGGGAGGGCTACAGAAGGTACATGTACATGTAGGGAAAATGTTTTTTCTTTTTGTTTTGTTTTGGGGTGGGGGGGGGGGGGGGGCAAATCTCTCCCTTCCAACCTATTTTTCAAATACCTTTATGCTTGAGGAGGGCCTGGGACTTGATCACCCTCTCACAGAGCATGCAAACCACAAGAGACAAGCTGTCCAACGCGGGCTCCTCGCCATAAATCGCCATGTCTGAGAGGAGGAATGAGGGAGGGAGGGAGGGAGGAAGGGAGAGAGATGCCGGGTATTATTAAACAAACTCAGGTCAATAATTACGTAGTGTTTTGCCAGGTGTAGCTAGACTAACAATCAGCTTTTTGATCTTGGCTAGTGTTTAGATGCCGCTTGGCTTGTTCCGGCTGCTGTGGGCGTGGCTTTGCTAGCCCACGTCACAGGAGTGAAGTCCTCATGACTCCTCAGAGGGGTCTCTGCGGAGTACATGTAGCTCAAATATGAGATCAGGACAGAGCCCAGGAAAGTTCACGTTCACTAAATGACAGGTCTTCTCACTTAAATCTGGTTTGTTGATTATACAGCATCACATCTGTGACACACACAGGGCTTCATTTAGGGGGGGGGGGGGGCATTCACCCCCCTTTGAAACTTTGTGCCCCCACCCCCCTGGGAATTTAAACCCTTCAAAATTGAATACTGATCAATATACGCACACACCCCCCAAAGTGTCTTCCGAAATGAACTAGACCCCCAATCTCTTAGAATAGCCACAGGTAATTCATGCGTAAGTGCTGCCGCAGAAATGGCCTTCTTTGCTTCGTAAAGACCAGTCTATATGTACATGTAGCTTTAGGATCTTTACTGTCAGGGCTAGTCTCGTGCCCAGACATTCACCCCCCCCATGGGATGGGGGTGGGGGGGGGGGGGGGTGAATGTCTGAGCATGAGACTATATACATCTCTTGCAATTGTAACATACATGTAGTTCTATTAGCATACATGTAGCAGGCATTTGACATAAGCTACATGCCCCGCCTTTATTTTTGATTTTGCATCCAACTCCTACAGTATCTTCTGACCATACTCTCACATGGTCTCCTTCGTGGCATACAATGAGACAACTCAGAAGAAGAAAACTTCAAAAAAAAAGCACGCTACATAACAGCTAGCTCGCCTGCTAACCCGCCTAATGCCCAGCTCAAGTCAATCAGGGTTTGAGGAGCGTAGGCCTCTCTATCAAGTGACACTTCCTTTGTGGAAGGAGAGAGGTGGGAGCTGGACAGCCTCAAACTGTACCCTGGCCCTCACCCAAACAGAACAGAGAGAAGACCTTCCTCCCCATTAGAGTAATTCCAAGGTGATATCAGCATCCTTTATCGAGGAAGTGGAACGAGGCAGAAGAAAGGGAAACTCCCACATGAAATATTAGACACAAGAAGTTGCCAGAATGAGTCTGTGATCAGATTAGGCAGGTTAGCAGGCCAGCTGTCTGTGTCTCCCGATTGTAATACCATGACAATGTAGCTTTGTCCCCAGGCTCTCCTTAAAATGGGGGAGAACCTCCTTTGTCACGCGATTTATCCTAGCATGGGCGGGGACCGGTCGAAACACGGCTGCATTGCTTTACCTTTCATCAGTGACACTGTACTAGTTTCTGCACTCAGTCTGTGGCATAAACAGCTCCTAAAGATTAGCTACAAGAACTATCAATTCCCTGCCTTTCCTCGGTGTTAAAAAAAACTACATGTACAACTAAATCCTTTCTACCACCTTTCTACCCTACATGTACATGTACATGTAAATGTCATTTATATGAGAAAAGATACCAGACTCTCCTCCATTTTAGGGAGAGCTTGGTCTTGACAACGTCCGTTGCTTACCCTTGTTCCCACCCCCGCTTTATTCGGGGGGCCCAGAAACAAGGCAAGGCAGTGTTTCCTCCAAGTCAAGAAAGAAAGGGGGGGGGGGCATACAACTTTTCCATGATATCAAAGACATTCCAATGACCACATCAAAGGAAACCAAGTTAGGAAAGGTGGGAAGGGGGGGGCACCCTGGTACCCCCCTCTGGGGAAACACTGCAAGGCTATCCGTTGCATGCATGTGAAGGTGTATGCTATGTATGAGTATACACATGTATGTATGTTATACATGTAGAGTGCACATGTGTGTAATGCGACATATACGCATGCATAAATGTGTGTGTGTCTGTCTGTCAGAGTGCCTACCTTCCCTGCACAGTCTACCAGCAGTGGGAGAGAGGGGATGCCTGCCTGCACCCAGCCAGCCACTCGGAGACTCTGAGGGAGACAGGGAGGAGCCAGCATAAGGTATGCAGAGCCATGAGTCTGAGTTTCAACCATTCCAAAATTTGGAGGCTATAGTTGTTAGTACCTCACGCCAGCTTTTATCACCCAGCCATAGAGAAGGAGAGAAGGTGGGCCTGGGTGTGAGGCTGGCGTGAGATAGTCCAACATTTCATGTCTGTGTACACACCTAAGTCCACTCCCCCCTCCCCCCCCCCCCCCCCTCCTCCCCATACACATACCACACACACACACTTTATAACTAAGAGCATACGTATAATAGGCCGCCCTCAGGCCCTTTCCTTAGGCCACAGAAAAGGACCTGGTTTTACAGCATTTGAGAAAAAATCGGACATTTTTGCATGTCAGTTTTATACAAGTGCTGTTGAGGACAGAAAGTGCACGACCCTGCCTTTGGAATGTCATGCACTCTTGGCACGAATGCTAAAGTGAGGTGAGAGCCGAGACTAAGCCAAGCAATCAGGCACCTTCTCCAACTCCAACAACTTTACAGAGGAGTACACCTGTACGTACATGTACATGTACTACAGCCACTATTCTACAACACTTCACCCAGTTGACATAATAGCATAAGCACACCATCACACTCTAGAAATAATCTGCTATCCCCTGGAGACTCCCTTAACCTGATCCCAGGTGACATGGCCTGGAATCGAGGCTGACCCCCTAGTCTGGATCCCAGGCCCCAGATTCAATCTCACAGCCAGCTTTGAGAGAGTACCTGGAGCAGAGAAAGACTGGGACCGAAGCTAGACTCCGCTAACCCTCAACCCAGGCCTATGGTCCATCTGGACAAGGGAGGGGCTGTCTTAGTCCTTTGTAAAGGCACATATACATGTACATACCCCAGGGTTTCATTTAGGGGGGGGGGCCCCATTCACTCCCACTTGAAAACTTTGTGCCCCCCCTTGGGAATTGCAACCCTTCAAAATTGAATACTGCCCACTGTACCCCCCCCCCCCCCCCCCAAAATGTCTTCTGACGTGCTTTTGCCCCCCCTTGGAGATTTTCTAAATGAATCCCTGTACCCATATAAATAAAAAGAGACAACTATGTGTGTGTGTGCTTTATACAATACCAATATGAGCTGGCCTATAAACGTTAGTGAAGAATTTACCTGAAGGGCCCCACCCAGTTAGCACGGTTTGAATTGGCACAGCATGGAGAAAGCCAGGCGGACTACACGTGTACAGAAGTACCCATCTTAGGAAGGCACCAATGGGATTTAACATACAAAGGTGGCCTTAAGCTTTTCTCAGGGGTTAGGTACGTAAAAAAAATAAATTTTGACCAGGTAAATGAGTGGTAACTCGTCATACATTTATTGTGGATAAATGTAGGTCTGTACATATGCCTTTCAGGGTTGTCCACTCTATCACTTCATCGGTATAGTATTCCCAATTGCTATGTAGATTAGTGTAGTTAAGATGCTGGGTAATGTACTAAAGCACTGATTAATTAAGGAATCATAAGGTATCTTAGCTAGCCAATTACAGCTGATTCTAATTTCACTTTATAGAAGCATGTAGTTCCTTGTTACATAGTGTATTACCACACATCATAGTCAAGTGCACATACACTTGCCTGTGTGTATAAGGTTCATGGTGTGGGATGTGTCGATCTCGAGATCTAATTAGTGCCCACTTGTATAAAAGCTTGTGTATGACAGAGTGAAGCGACAACCCGTTACAAAAGGTTGTAGCTTTTAGCAGTGTACAGTATCTAATGTCACTGGGCTAGTTAGGAAACATCAAGGCCCAGAGTTATACTCAAGATAAGGATGTGTGCTTTCAGCAAGGTTCGTAACCAGGCCGATCATCTAGATACAGTATGTGTGCACTTTTAGTTAACAATTCATACCATATTCCTTAGCATTTTCTTCGAATTGAGCCCAAGAACAGCTGGGGGCAAGCGGGTATCCGCCCCTTCCCCCTTCCATCATATTGAAGTTTGTACCCTACAACCGGTTTCACTTTCCGAGTGATTTTTGAAACTTCAGGCAGGAATATGCCTCCTTGGGATGCTTTCAAATCCTTGCTACATCGGGAGTCTCTTTCTACAGGCTATTTTCACCAAGCGGTGCGGAGCAATTGTGTTTCTCTAGCTTTCCCAACTGAATCCGGGGGAAATACCTAGAGGATCTCTACTCGGGTTCTGAGCGGCCATTTTTTTTGAACAAAAAATTTGTAATTGCGGTTTAAAATTTACGCGGGCAGTTTAATTTTTAATAACTATTAAAGTTAACTAACTAGCCAACGAAATGGACATTGACGACGAGACAGCCTTGAGTTTCCACGACAGCTTGCTGAAGCGATCCGATGTAGCTCTCCTAGAAGGCGGCCAGTGGCTGAACGATAAGATTATCGGCTTTTATTTCGAGTGAGTTGCTCAATTTAGACTTTCGGGTTCTGTCTGGTGATCGAGTGGTGGTTTATAGTTTGGTAGCCGGAGTACTGCGGTTGTTTACTTCGGATGCAAAATGGCGTCTGCTAGTTGTTGAAAAAACGGTGGCTGAGTGTACAGCCAGCATGTGCATTTTCAATGCGAATTAGATGTTTTGGTATCGACGCATATTTAATATCATCTAAATTCAACCTCTGCTCTACCCAGGTACTTGGAATACAACATTTTTCGTGATTGTGTAGATGGAGTCAGTTTTATCACCCCAGATGTGACACAGTTCATTAAACTCTATGAAGGTTTGCACACTGTATGAGCAGAGTCACTAATCAGCTCTCCCAGGGCATGTTAGTGTCACGGCCCTTGGGCTTGGGTTCGAGGAGAGTAGCTAGCTAGCTAACAGAATGAAGTTAGCATCAGGAATAATTCAAAGCATAGCTGGCAATGGGACCACTCAAGTACATTTCCTGCTTCATGTCTACTGCCTGAAAGGAGCACCATTGTTGTCCATGAGCGGCACTCCTGGGCTCCTGTCTCCAAAACTGACCATTATTGCGACATGGCAGAACCAAGTTGCCCTGTCCTGTTGTTTTTGCGTGTTGGTGTGCTACTAGTCAACAGCAGCATTTCAACAACATTTATAAATACTGCGGCAAGTCCCTATTCTGGTGGATGATCACAAAGCAACGGTAATAGGCTAAACTTGGCCAAAACAGTATAAGACAAAAGAAAGGCTCAACTGGTGTGATGTGATCTCCATGCGGATGGATAATGGTAATTGACTGCCCACCCACATGTTCGAGAAGCCCTTCCCAGGACAGTTTATATCCAAACGGGAAGTACACATAGCAACGATAATTTACAAAGGAGATAATTATTTATAGTTTTTTAACTATTAGTTTTGCTACGTGGAGCCTGCCATTGAAATTCGATACTCAAAACTGATCCTGTTCAAGGCCTAGGCCGATAAAAAGGATGCCTGAGATGGCTACAATATATAGCTGCGCGGCTGTCATATGGCGTAGGCACACGTCAAGTGCTACCAGCGTCAGTACACGTACAGACAGATTAGGTGAATTGTCTTTGCAAGAGTTTATTGAATGTTCGCTAATGTTGTATGCAAGCGATAACTTGTGTGAAATTATGTGCTGAACCATAGGTGTAGTTTCTATAGTGCTCTCTCTTCTGGCTATAAATGGAAACCTAACCTATGGGTTTCTTTACCATTACCTCTTATGAGTACTGCATTTATTGAATTAGGCTCAGAGCTTGGCATTTTCCTGGAGCCCCTGCGTCTCCATGAGAAACAGCTCGTGGTCTTGGCTGTGAACAACAATGCCTCAATGGCAACTGCAGGCGGATCTCACTGGCAAGTTTGAAATTTGATGCCAGTATATAAGCATAGAGGTATGTATTTATAGTCGAACAAGCTACAATGGAAGGAGGTGCTTTGTCTCATCCCCATATGTTGCTTGAATAATCAAGTTAATTGAATCTGTACACGTCTTTTTATAAGGAAATAGAATTATTCTGCAGGAGGTAGGTGATCTGGTTACAAGATTAATGTTTAAATTTATGTTATGTGCTAACGGTCTGAATGATGAATTAGGAAGACATAGGGATAAAAACGATGATAGCCTGGCAGTGTAAATTTTATGGGGGAGTGTGATAGATGTGTTCTGGGAATGTCCTGTATATGACAGCATTAGAAATACTTTCATGATAGAATTAGAAAATCTGTTGGTGGGGGAGTTTAGTACACTTGATAATTTTAATTTAATTGGGACAGATATGATTTTAAAACCTTAATAAAACTCTAGGTAAGAGTTTTATATTACTGATCTGGGATACCATGAAGAAGAAATTGTATGACGATTAGGATAGCGTAATCTCTGGTTGCTCTTGCTCTTGTCCTCTGACTGGAGGTCTCACAAGCTCCGCCTACGTCTGTGGGTGTGTGGTCAATGGCGTAAGCGCTACAGCAGCAATTTGTGTATGTAGTCTCTATTCCATAGAGGTAGTCGAACAAGCACTAATGTAAGGAAGTCAGTGCTTAGTCTCATTCCCATACAGGCTTACCCTCCTCTCTCTCTCTCTCTCCGAGCTCTTTGCGTGCAAAATGAAGGAGGGTGGGCCTGGCAATGAGGATAGCAGATAGGCACTATAGAAGCATTACTCAAAGCCTCCATGCTGTATTATAGATTGCAAGGTATGGTATGCACACGGCATATCTGGTGATAATAAAAAACTCTGACTCTGTTGTCTATAGGAGCACTCTTGTTTATGACAGAAAAGCAAGTGTATTCCAGCACTTGGACGCCTGTGGCACAATGAACTCTCTTCCAGCCAAACAGTGTGCCGAGAGAATAACCCCATTTCTCAAAGGTAGATAGTTACTACAGTGCCGTGAATGTACTTGGACTGAGGGTACTCCTAACTCGTGCTATTCCTTATATACAGCTGCTATAGAACCAACATTTTGTGAAGTTGTTCCTTGTCCCCGGCAAGAAAACGGTGAGTTATCGTAGTACTCCGAAGTTGGTATGGTTTTAAAATTACCCATGCATATACTTGTTAATGTAACGTAATTGTACCCAAAATAGTGTAATGGTATTGCACACAAACTAACGTGGAAGGAGCAAGGAATGCTAGGAACTGAACTGTAGGGTGCCCTGCTAGCTACATATTTTCGCCATTCAGAATATTTTTTACATTGTTAAGACATGTAAGTTAAAGAACCAAGAAAGCTACTCTGCATCGAGATCATTTAGTATGCTGAAACTTTTCAGTCCCCTTTACGATCGGCATGCATACTACATCGAGTTTCGAAGAAGTCAGTAACTGTTTCGGACGCCAGACGGAGGAGTGCTCTGGTATAGAGTACCATTCATTCACCTCTGTAAGATTCTTCAGAAGCTTACCAGGAGACTCCACGTACCCTTTCATCCACTTTCAAGAGGTATTTATATTGAGCACAGAGTGCGCTATTCTCAGAGTCTATGGGCATGTTTCTGCATGCTTAGCTATTATGGTTGTTAGTAGTCAAAAATTTGCTGCAATTGCTGCTGGCTAAAGTTACTATATATACAACTTACTGATGACCACAATGACAGTTGGCTCATTGACTTCTCTTAAAAGCATAGATGTTACATTTTAATCTCTTTATTAAATATTTCGTTCTTGCATTGTAGGCTATGACTGTGGTGTGTATGCTCTGTGCTTTGCCGAAGCAATGTGTAGGATAAAACTGCTCTCAGAGTCAGAGTCAATCCTGCGAAATATTTCTGGGAGTGATGTGGATAAATGGAGAACAGACACAAAACTGTTGATTGAAGCGTTAGCAAAAACACACAATAGCAAGAAATAAAGACAGTGTGTAATACTATACAATAGTGTTGCCAAAATGTGTAAAACTATTACTACATGCAAGAGATAATGTTATCACATCTATTATGTTCTGTGCATGGCATAACATACTGAGTTTTAGTCATACATGCATATGCAATGTGTATACTACAGCACGTACAGACACATTATGAAAAAGACAATGTGCAGGATCCGGACATGTTATATAGATGATCAGTCTGTTTCTGTATCCTTGCTAGACCCAGCTGCTCAATCTTCTGAAGTCTGACTCTCATTTAGCTCACTCAAGCTGCATGTGCTGTGGCCAGCACTTCCATATTTACCACTTCCACTGCTTTTATTGCTGGACGAATGTTGGGTTCGTAGCCCAGAGTCTTCCGAACTTTCATTTTGGCCATACAGCTTTGGGATTTCAGGAGCAGCATTGGTAGGACTCGGTCTGTATGTGTTGTGGAGCTCAGCTCTTTTTAACACAGCTTCAATATGATCATCGTCATCTTCTTGGAGTGTACTGTCGGTTCTAGTCACCGGCGGAGTGTTTGCAGCTACATCATCTAAAGGTTGATAGTAACGTCCTCTGAAACAATGAGTGATAAGCTTCCTTGCTTCTAGCCATAAACATCGGAGACAAGGTCTCATCGTGTGCCAGGTAATGTACGTGATCATGTAGGCAAGCGGCAGAAAGACGAGGATGTATTGAATCACGAAGGCGCCGTGTGGTGGCGGTAAGCCTGGGTGATTCTGAGAATAAGCGTAAAGGTACAAGCTTAAAGCGTTGATAACGGCAAGGTCGCTGAAGATGAGAATATCAACATAGTTAAAGAGCTTCTTTTCTTCACTGTATGGCTGACAGACGGCAAGGAGTACAATGAAGAGTGTGCATACTATTTGCTGGATGATATACTGCTCCAGCCAAGTAGTATAGATATAGGAGACGTTGATCACGAGTCGGAAAATCAAGTAGAGACCAGCGAAAAATCTCATGTTATTCTTGTAGCACCCTTGAAATGTATCCAGAAGAATTTGCACTTTAACCGCTGGATACAGTCTTCTGAGGCATCTTACTTTATGGACGCACGCTTCGAACCATTTCATAGGATAATCCAACAGAAGAAGCGGAGGTATAGCAACAAATGTTGCAAAGACTATGCAAGCTGGTAGATAGTACTTCAAAACGTACCCTGATTCATTGGCAACATACTGCCCATTGTAGTAAACCCTCTGTGGCGTCAGATAATGACCATTCACGTCCACCAGTGTCTGCGTAGTCACCAAGTAGGATGAAGTGAGGCTAAATTTGGTGTACGAGAGCAGAACAAACGCGGCAAAAGCATGGGTAAGACCTTCTCCTATTCTCCACTGTCGATTCAGTCCTCGCCATGTCCTTCCTCTTGGTAGACGACAGCAGTTGACTCTAAAGCAGCTTTTGAGTTTGATAAACACGATCACAAGAATTATCATCAGCATCGGGAACAGTGCTACAAAGTAGTCCAGTTGGATGATGTCCAGGGCATTTAGTTTTGTACCGAGACACAAGGGCTCGATTATACTCTCAAGAAACTCTAAATTGAATATTCCATACGAGATCTTGTAGGCCTTCACCACATGGTCTGATTCTGGGAGCAGATTCAGGGGTATCCGACCATCAGCACTCAGGTCGAAAGTGCTGGCAATGACTTGACTGTAAAGTATGAACGCATTTGCGGGGCCAGTAGTGAGTCGAATGTTGAAAACGATAATTAGCGTAAAGAGAACGAAAAGTGGGAGATAGACTGATAGGATATATTTTACGGAATTGACTGCAATGCTAGTGCTGTTGCAGAGGATACAGTCATACGTTTCGGAGTTTACAGCTGGCCCATAACCTGATTCACATTCTCCACAAAGCACACCTGTGCGATTCAAGGGCTGACAGATAGTTGAATTCAGCTGAGAGACTGAACGTGGAAGCTCATGAAAAGATGTCTTGGGGTCTGCATAGCAAAACCCAGGCGGACAGTGAGCTACTACAGGCTCTTGGTTGACAACTCCAATCCAGTATGTGTTTTGCAGAATGGCACTGATAGAGGACGTATTACACTTCAAGGCACCACCAAAAAGAAGTGTATGTGCTAAGGAGTTTAAATTTGCACATTCGCATTTGGCACTGGAATTTCCAGAAGAACTCGACGGGTGAAACCCCAGAGGGCACTCCTCTAACTGCACCGTCATATTCACATGCCACACTCTGTTTCCAGCGGTATTCAATATTAGGGTGAAGTTCTTTCCCTCCTCCCCAGTCACTCTTATCAGCTCGCCTGAAACATAGCTGAACGCGGGATCAACCATCGCTGTTTCATTGTTGGCGGACGTAGCAGTGAAAACGGTTTCATCATTTATGTTGACATCAAAATCATCTGTTATCTCGACTGGAAGTTTAAATGTTTCTCCAGGGATAGCACTGACTGTTGCTGAGCTGGATCCATGACTAAATGTGATACTGCCAGCATCTGAAGTTGTCTGATTATTACAGCCACAGCGAAGGCAGTCATCGGCGCAAACCCACCCTTTCCAGGAGAAGATCTTACTGATATTCTGATTGACCCCAGATCCTCCTGCCCACGCACACGGTAATATGGAGGTCGAATGAATAGAATTCTTTTTGTTCCCGGCTCTGTTTTTGAGAAAGTAGAACGTTGCGTTCCAGAGGTCAGGGAGGAGATAAGGGTCTTTGTGATGGATAAAACAGTTTGCATAAGTCTTCAAATTTTCTCTTTCAGTATAGGCATTGTAGATGGCTCCCCCACTGGTAATAGCAGTATTGTCAGTAAACAGCATAATTGTTGCATTGTTAATGAGAATCCAAGCACTTCCCAGCAGAGCAATACCCCCACCTCTAGAGCCAGTGTTACCATCAAATGCAGCTGTACAGTCTGTGAAATCGACTTTTGTCCCGACGACCGCCAAGGCAGAACCATAGTTGATCGAAAAATTAGTATTCTTCCGAAACTCCACAGGAACTCCACTCACATAAACTGCACCAACCCCTGCTTCGTATATGTGACCATTGTAGTAATCTACTGAATTGTTTGTCATGTTACATGCTATCAGTTGGATCCTCAGTAATTTGCCTTCGAGAATGAGTGTAAATCGAGATATATGAATGGCAGCACCCAGTTTGGCCCTGTTTTGCTCAAAATGGCTGTTATTCACCTGAATAAAAGCCAGCTGACTATCTATGGTATTTTGCGGGGTAGGTGAGATTGACAGCCCACCACCATTCAAAGCGAGGTTTTCCAGAAATCTGCAATTGTCCACCAAAACAGTGTTTCCACGCAGTCCTTTCCCCCCCTTCCCATACACGTAGTGACCGATCCTCATTCCTCCTCCGGCTGTACCCGATGTGAGAGTGAAGGAGCAAGTGTTATTGAGAAAAGTGCTCCCTTGTATAACCACTGCATTCTGTGACGTGCTATCATGAAATTCAGCAAAGAACCCCCCGCCCCACTGCGCCTGGTTTCGCTCAAACCAACATTGAGAGACTGTAATTTTGTTCCAAGTGGCATTTCCTTTGAAGAATATTGATAATCCACCACCTCTGCCAAAGGCTTCATGGTTTGTACGATTCGGAATAATATACGTGGAATTGTTGATATCGTTCAAGTTTCGAGCTTGATTGCCGGTAAAGTTACAGTGATCAAAGTGGTAAGTTGAGTTGGTATTGGCCGATACATACGAAGGTACATTATCTTGACAGTTGTCATCCCCAGGAATACAGTAAGTGAACTCGATGTAGAAGCCTCCGCCACCTGGATGTGGGCTTCCCTTTTCAATGACGTTTTCCGAAAAGGATGAAAATGCCACATTATTGGTTCCTATAGTGTCGTACATGACCACTCCAGTTGCATTGGTGTTATAGTCGACTGCAACTTCTGACATATTCACGTTCTGGCAGAGATAGAAATACAGCACGGCATAGAACTGGTACAGGACGAATCCAGGACTGTGGAAGTTCCTACTGGTGCTATTTCGTAAAGCACCACACTTGGTAAAGGTGACCCTCTGTAGGAGAATATCGGTCACTTCCACAAATGCAAGTCCGGCATTGGGTTCAGAGCATTCAATTATAGTACTTGAGGCATTACTTCCCAATCCCGTTATTGCTAAACCATCTTGGGTAAACGGAACAACTCGGGTGCCATTTGGCAATGACGTCTTTAGATAGTGCCAGCCCCCGGAGAGCACGTATTGAGTGGAGACGCTCCGATACAGAAAGGCATAGTTGAGAGTCTGACACGGCTGGCTGCTGTTGTTGGGGACAAGGCAGCTTGAGTTGTCTTTTCCTTTCACGGGATCAACGTAAATGTGATTGAGCCACTGGGCACAGCTCGGGTGGAACCACAGGAGCGCCAGAAAGGCTCCAAAGTGTACCGTGACACGCAATTTCCACGGCATCCTAAAGGTGACAGCCGAGAAGCGTCTGGTTTGACCGCTAGAGTCTGTAGGTATTATAAAAAAACAACTATATGATCCCTCACCACTAGAGATTTAGCTTTATCAGACCACTAACGCTGCATTTGGGAAAGAGGGGCGTGGCTAATTACGACGTGACGTCATTTTAATCAACCGCGTGGGAGTACAGTAGCGCGCATAAAAGTCTCGCGTGGCCTCCATCATCATGCACGGCACAATCACTGTGTAATTTATGTTTCTGTATTAGATATTGCACTGTAGCTATATCTCGTGCGTGATGGCCCAGCAGGGCTCAGACATGATAACCATCAAGACGTCGACTCTGTCTGTGAGATCTGGGTGTTTTAATGATGGTAACTTGTTTTCCCATTTCCCGTTTCTCCTTTTAGGCCAACCCCATTTCATGTAGACTAGCAATCACACGATCGCCTTAACTTGGGCCTTGGCGAGGGAGAGCTCAGCTATAGCTGGTAGAGTTTAATCCCCCCCCCCCCCCCACCAAATGTTAGGTAGGGTATACGCTTATATGTGCTGCATGCAACTGGCTTCAGCCTCACTATAGCTAGTAGAGTTTAATTCCCCACCACCAAATGTTAGACTGCTTATATGTGCTGCATCATGCTGGCTTTAGCCTCTTGTTTGCAATTTGGAGACAGAGTGGCTGATGTCATTTTTCATCAACTGTGTGGGAGTACAGCTCTAGCTAATAATCATACAAAATTGTCACAACGTGCCAGTAGTGAGAGAGTGTGATGAAAAGAAGTGGTTGGTGCAGACCAAGCAGCCCATCCACCTCAGTGGCAGGTGCTACCAGTGAGTCACAGAGGACAGTGATAGTGTCTGTATTGAATGTAGTGGGGTGGGGGATGTGTAGAGGAATTGGTGGGGAGCCTTGAGCTGTAGGCACTTGGGCGAGCATGGAGTTGAGGGGAAACATGCAAGGGATGTTTGTCCAGCAGTCGTATTGCTTGCCAAAGAGGCTTACGGAGACGGAGTCAGCTATTGTGCTAGTGATGCATTGCATGGGCTTTGACGCTGCTACAGACATCCTTTCCTGCTGCTTTGCTAGGTGTGTGATTTTTGCTAGCGACTGGATCCACCTCTGCACTGCTTCGGTCATGCATGACCTGTGTAAGTTCTCACTGTTGATCACGCTCTCCATCACTCTCCCGTAGCTATCGGGGTGGAACTCTGTGCAACAGAATAGCTGCTCTGTTGAAGAGTGGTGTATCGTCACATCCTCTATTCGGGTAAGCTGACATGAAGAAATCTTGGTTTCCCTTTTTATAACGCTGCCGATACTAGAAACCAAACTTTCTGTTACTTTCTTCATTTTCAGTGCCTTCTCAGCATCTTGCCTTTTATGACTTTCGTCATCTTGCCTAATAGTTCGAATGTCGTGAAGCTGGATATTGATGTAACAATGGGGAGAGTGGTGAGCTTGGGAGCTGAAGTTTTGAAGAAACTCGATAATATAAGAGGAGCCACTCTGGTCATAGATAGAGACTTGGTCGATGGAAGCGGCAGGAAGGTGAAGTTTCTTTAGCACAGGGCAGCAATGGAGGCTGCATTTTCTCAGACGTTTACACCCAAGGAGAGAGATGGAATGAATGCACGAGTTTGAAATAGAAAACTCTTCCAGCGCCTCACTGTGCAGTTCCAAGGTTACCGCTTTTTGTGAGCCGCGAACAAGGTCGGCCAGCTGTAGGGATTCGAGTGCGTCAACTTCCAGTCCTGTGATCACCAGTCGCTTCAGACTCAAGCATGTGTCGACAACCTCACAGATACCGTCACACTGAGCCTGCCAATTCATTCGGTTTCTCCATGGGACTGTCACTTCAATGAGCTGTGTTGGAAGCAGTAGAGACGCAAGGGAGCCATCATAACCTATAAAGGACATTGTATGGATTTTTGGAATGCGTAGAAGAAAATCGCTAAAGAGATTTAAACCAACTCGATTGCTGTCATCGCCGGTTATCTCCCAGTGGCTGTAGGCGTTCACTTTGAGGTGCTGCAGGCGGGGTAAGCGGATGCCCTTGGAAGAGAAATAGAGGTAAAAAGAGTGGAAGCACACAGTTGATGGAAGGTTTAAGAACTCCAGCGAGGCAGCACAAGACTGAATCAGCATTGCGACACTTTCGAGCGCTCGTGCATCACCAATTGTGCCGATGAACAAGGGACTGCCAATCAACTCAAGATGTTTCAGAGAGGGAAACCCACCCCTCTCGGCAACCTTTTTCACAGACTCAATCCCGAAGACATCCAATGAAATGGTCAGGCTCTCAAGTGCTTTGGATCGAGACAGAGAAAGCAGAAAAACTTCCGATGGTGGAATAAATAACTGGAGCTCGAGAACATCAGCGAGTGTGCGACCCCTCGAAGAGAATTTCCCATGGAAGGAGAAATGTTTAAGAGAAGGGAACTCGGCACCGAGCACTCCATTGCTCTGTAGGCTAACATTTTTCAGGATCATCTTCTCGACCGCTGGGAGGGAGGGGAGACTCTCCACAAAGACACTCTCAAGCTGGATGACTCGCAATCCAGTGTATGGGTACAGACGGATGGGACTTTGCATTTCAGGCAAGCCCTCACCAGCGACATTGAATTCTTTCATGGAAATGTGCTTACAGTGCTCAAACAACGTAGTGGCTAGCTTTGCTGAACTGCATACCGTGATTCTGCTAATCGTTTTATGGCTGGAAACTGCCCTTTTGATTCCATCCAATGAAAGACCACACTTTGAATTTCTAGTGCTCAAAAATATAAAAGATTCGAAACGACCACCATGAGAGAAATAAGGAATGCTTGCGATTTCATTCAGCTGAGGACAGCGTTCCAGAAGGTTCATAAAAGCGCTATCAGTGAGCTTCTCCAGAGTTGGTGCATGCAGTCGATCGAGAATACTACGAGATGGGGGCAACAGTGTCAAGTGCTTCAGTGTAGCCAGGTAGGCTGAGATGGCACCATGGAGCTGGCGACTGAGATGGTCCAACTTGAGCAGGTCCCGAATGTGGAGGTAGGTGAAGATCAGAAGGAACAATTCAAGTGGGAGGTCTGAAAGTTGCAAACTCATGGCTGTATAGACTTGTTCAATTCAGATAGAGCATCTACATCTCATGGGATGTCTGGACGCATCTTGTAGTCTGTGGAGTCCTATAGTGAAAAAACAGCATGTAGATAAAGCCCAATTATCGTGTACGACAACATGAGGTCACTTCCTCACTGGATGGGAAAGTGGCAGAGTTGTTATAAAGGCTGAGAAGTGAAAGTTCATGAATAGGCTACAATGCGGACACTAAATGGGCTATGTCTGTATGCCTAGCCTGTATGCAAGCAGTATGAAAACAAGTGCTTAGCAATGGCAGACTATAAATAATAGCTAGGTCATTTTTATCCCTTCAAAGAATGGACTAAAAAAAAGATGTTTATAGTCTCCTCCTACTCGACCCCCGCCTGCTTACTTGAGTGGGGAACACGGTACACGTAACGGAAGTAGAAACCTCAATCGGAAGTACATGCGGCTCGGCACGTGCTAGCTGAATATGGGCGTGGCTAACATCAGCGAGTCGGAGGCCACAGTAGTGCAAATTTTTGTGCACTCATCGGAAGCTTTCTGACAAAGCTTGGTCTAATGCAGTTGTGATGCTCGCCATGTAAGTACATATTAAAATTCCCGATTAGCTACCGCAGTGATATAATGTGAGTTTATATGGTTGCACTTGTATGTGTATGGGTTGCTTGGCTGAAGTGTGAAAGAAATGTGTTGCTAGATCTGTGGCAGATATGTTAGCCCAGTGTGTTTTCACTGCAGCCATTCTTGCAGTTGGTAAGTCTGACAAGTGATAGGATCACCATCTGTTCAGTGAATTATATTAACCATGGCAATATGCATAGGCAGCTAACCTAGGCCTGATGAGCATGAATACTATATAGTGTAAAAGTAGTTGGCTATCAGTCAGTTTACAATAACTGTACTTGCCAAAGTACCTATTATACTGCTAGTCTCATAATTTCCTAAGCTCCACTTCGATTCTCAATATTTTTAAACAGTGCATGCGCTGCAGCTGGAGTGGAGCCTGGGATGGAACCGCTACATTTTGAGGGTATGAGCAAACAGGTCCTGGTTAATGCTTGTTACTTCATGATAGGAGTAGCTACGTACGTTGTCACTCCTTAGCAGATGTGCCGCTAAGAGCATTTGTGGCCAATCTGCTCTTAAATCTGGAGGTTTAGCTATAATTTTAATTTATAACTTCCGGAATGTAATCCTACCACATAGCTAGCTCTAGCAGAGCTATCCTCACTCCCAGCCCCCACAGACTTCCCAGTGTGAAAGAGTTATGCCTGGGAATGAGGCTACTGATACTAGTTATCCTCTGTTACATTACTGTGTGTGTGACTAGGAAATGTTAAGCACATGTACATGGAAATATTGCAGGAACTGTAGGTGTTGTACATGTCACTCATACAATTAATTAACTGCTAGCCGCATGCTTCAAAGATAGTGATCCCAAAGCAGTCTAACACTGTCAGCGAGTGGAATTCAACTTTGTGCAATGAAAGGAACACTGAAGAGAGTTTAGCGTGTTAACTACCTCGATCTCTGCTTGAAAAACTCTAAACCATAAAGCACATACCAATTTGTTTAGAGGAATAATTAACATTTTTAAGAGCATAGAAGAATTCCTCAGACCTATGTGTGCATATGTGGCTAGAAGCCTGTAGTGTTTGAGAGCTTTACAGGTGTGGCTGCGTTGGCTTCACCAATGTCGTCAACATCACTGTAACCACATGCATGCTTCTACTTTAAATGAGACGTTTAGACACCTAGTTTGTCCATCATAGTGAAACGTATAATCTGAATAACTTTACATAGCCTTGCATGATAGTGTTGACATGCAGCTGTAGTTCAGTCTCTGTTCTTGCTACCTTGCAGCTTTCGCACCCCAGCCAACCCCTACTCCCATCTCAACACCTGTCCCCACACCGTCACCAACCACAGCACCTGAAACAGGCCCTGGCAACAACAATACAGCTCCACTGTTACTAACAGCCTTCGCGCTCTCTCCAACATCTGTGTTGCTGATCTGGGAGTTTAATGAACGACTTGCCATCGATGAGAGAAACAACATAAGATCTATTCGAATTGAGGTCTCGACTAGATACGACAGAACAGGAGAGATAACGCAACTTCAACTCTTTGAAATAATACTCCCTCTGCGACCAATTGGATATGAATTTGTATTTTTGCGATGCGGCATTAATGCAACATTTACTATCTCAGTCAATGACACTTTTACCAGTGTAGATATCAATGGAGGAAGTGAAATTACCCAGCAAAACTACACAACGAAAATTACGCTACCAGGTATTTCATTCCCAGTTTGTGACTTCCCAGCCTGTGAATTTCCAGCCTCATTCCCAGTCTGTAACCTCCCAGCCTCATTCCATGATTTCCCAGTCTCATTCCCAGGCCATGACTTCCTACCTCCAGCCTTATTCCAGGCTGTGACTTGCCACCTCATTCCCAAGCTATGACCTCTTGGACTCATTCCCAGTCTGTAACTACCCCATTTCTGTAATGCAAGAGGATTATTAATGCTGTCTCTGTTGCAGGTTGTCACAGCATTTGCAATGCTCGTACTGGCCAAGTGGATGACGCTTGTCCCAGTTACTGCATCTGTTACTCTCCAGCCTTTAGTGGACCTACATGTGAAGGTCAGCACGAGGAACGTCTTGGACTAAATACTAAAGAAGGATATACATAAATCATACAGCTTAGCTGCCCTCTTCACAGGAGCTCCAGTAGCACAATATTTAACTCTTTTCCAGCCAAGTTTTAATGCCTCCATAAGCTCAATGTGGGCTTTTCATATTAGGCGTTCCCTTGGCATTCAAAGAGTTAAGAGTGTCAGAGAAGGTCCCTGAGTCAATCCCCTGCTGTGCTCTGGCCTCATGCAGGCTTTAGCTTTTAGAGAGAACCTGGAATGTGTCTACGATGAGACTTAATATAGTAGTGTTTTGAAAACTGTTTCTTGGCAAGTTGCCACCGTGTATTATTTGGTTTATATATATCCGTTTACCCAATGATGCACTCTCTACTCTCCTGCTATACAGACCCGCAGTTCCACCCCAGAAATATCTCTGTGTGGCCCACTAGCAACCGTTCACTGCACATAGAGTGGAGTTTTGAGGATGATGTGTATGAAGACGCACTGGAAGATCTTGACATGCGACTGCAACACTTTCAGATCGAGGTGCTCCAGGTTTCTGACACCCTCTCACTACAGTCTAGGGTCACAGTGCCTATCACCTCAAGAAGGTATAACTATTTGAATAATCATTGAAGCATAATATAATGCTAGAATTGATAGCAGTAAACCGGTCCATTTAAATTTGTTCCTTATAAGGGAATTATGCTACAGGCAATTTGAGACAGGGTATACATTTGAATAGTTAATGTAAGTTCTTAAAGGGTATCTGCTGCAAAAAAAAGATGTGGTGGCCATAGAAACTCATGAAAATATACGTGCTTTGCTGTTTAGGGTAAAATTCACAGGTGTAAGCATCCATTTTGGCCTACCTATGCCCTTATTGGTGCTAACAACCTCCTTATCTGTACTAATGTGTCTACCAATACGTCTGTTTACATCTGCAGCTATGAGGTCAGGCAGATTGAGACTGGTGTGGAGCACTATGTCACAATCAGTACAGTTGCTGATGCCTTACCATTTTTCAATGACCCACCACTCACACTAGTGGCCAATGCCTCCAGCGCTCGAGTGCTCATTGACGGTGAGTATGTTGCATTATTGTAGCAACTAACCTTTGATTGGAGTTCTCTTTCTCCCTACCACAAATTGGCTTCATGAACATATCAACAAATGTTGATGTTTCAACTCCTGGGCAGCGGTCTTCTTCAGGGCAGACATCACAAGAAGACTGCATCCCAGCAGTTGAAATGTCAGCATTTGATGTGAGCCAATTTGTGGTTGACAGAAAGAGAACCCCAGTCAACATGAAACAACTGAGATCCTCTTTGAAGTGTAACCAGTTCATGCTGCAACAATTTCTTTCTGTCTGGATTATGATTGTGTTTCGGTTGGTTTGTACACACCTCGGAGGATTTAGTAATCTCGTGTATGGAGAGCATTCATTTGTGTGCATTCCTTTTATGGCATGAGTGCCACTGCACACGCACACACATACTATTATAACCTGTACACATACATGCATACATACACATATACATGTACACACACATACACACACCCCCATACAAACACACACATGCACACAGAAAACCTCTTCACTGTAGACCCACCCTCCTGCCCAACACCCTCTGACCCCACGAGCCCTGGCCCCTGCTCCTCCCCTCAAGAAGGAGACTCGCCTCCCATTGGAGCAATCGTGGGACCAGTCCTGGGCACTGCCTTGGTTGTGGGGCTTGTTAGTGTCATCGTCACAGTTGTATGCATGAGGAAGATGACCCAGGCCTCCACGTTGTCTAGAGACAAAATGATGTGAGCACCACAGTGAAACAATTCCTAGCCCCATTTCTCGTTCCCAATCTAGTCTCATTCCCACTAGCGTCGTCCCCAGTCTAGTCTCATCCCCAGTCTAGTCTCATTCCCAGTCTAGTCTCGTCCTCAGTCTAGTCTCGTCCCCAGTCTAGTCTTGTCCCCAGTCTAGTCTCGTCCCCAGTCTAGTCTTATCCCCAGTCTAGTCTCGTCCCCAGTCTAGTCTCATTTCTACCAGTGTCGTCTCCAGTCTTAAACCCTACCCTACACATACATGGGTCTGGAAACTTCTACTCCAAAATGTGCTATTAGCCCTGGCATTACACTAGGTCAATAATTTTATCATTTGGGTATTGAGACCTGTGTTACATGCTTTTAGTTGCTGTAGCTAGGTCTTACCCCATTTTCATAATGGTTTTAAGTCCATTAGACTGTACAGATAGATAGAGAACAGTGCATTAAAAGATTTGTATGGAACTCATCTCTTCATAGTGCTGCTCAGTGAATGTGTAACTGTATGAATGTCTCGGCCCACATGTGGTCTTGCTTCCTGTTTAGTTCCATCCCATTATGTCCTATCCCACTCAGAGTACGAAATCCCGTAGCCACACCCACATCCAACGCCAGTGTTCATTCCCGGGACACTACAAGAATGCAACCAAACCCAGCCTACGGCCAGCTTGATTTTGAGACTACGCTCGTCAATCTCGATGACACAAACACTGATGACACAAGTTCTGGTACTGGCACAGGGACCTTCACCTATGACTACATTAATCTGGAACTCTGACTGTTGGATAAGAGTACCCATTTTCAATTGCTCACAGCTTTCCTCTACTATATTTTGTATATACATCAGTGCACGGAATTGTACCATGTAGGCACTACTAACCCGTTGAGGTTCAGCACCAACTACAGCGTCATCATGTATACTTCATGGGGAAAACCAGTACACTTGGTATATGTATGATTCAAGGAACACAATACAGAGTCATATTGTCTTTTGCAATATAACCATTAATTGGTGGTTACAGGTAGTTATACTAACAAGAGTTGACAGAACCCATATTTTGGAACTAAATTGGCTGCAGGAGAGATCCATTGTAATTCAGTCTTGGAGTTTGTGGCAGTTATGATCCCTTTTCTCTATCTGCCATAAGGCTCTTCGCTAGTAGTCCCATACCCAACTATCCCAACTTTTTTCTGACAGATAAAAGCATTTTTTCTTCCTGTAAGCGAAAAAATCTGGGACAGCTGGGTACAAGGCTATTTCACTAGCATTCTGTTGCCATGTGTTGTCATGCAGAAACTGCTATGGTGATTGATACCTCTTAATGATGCATGCATGAAAATGTTCACACACACACACACACTGGTACTTGTATTGTATACTATAGCTACCTGTTGCAACTGTCTGAATTGAGGTGTATTGTGCACAGGATAGATAGTACCCAGACCTTCATGATCCACAACTATGCCACTGTATGCTTTGGGTACATATAGTGACGTGGCCTGGGAATGAGACTAGCGCTTGTAACTTACTGAGGTTCAGTACAGGCTGTAATCTTCCTATATATGGCAATATAGCAATCCAACGCGATCGCATGTACCAATTGGTAGTGCATAGCTAATGTAAATTATTGTTACAGCTGAGATAAGTCCCCAGGCAGACCAGAGAGTCAATAGGGCGGCTTTTGCTCCTTATTTCTAAATGTGGTGAGGACTCATCATTAATTTTGGCTACTGCACTCTGCCAGCAACTGCAGCGATAAGTTGGTGCATAGTAGTCTCAAAAAATTTCGTACAGTTACATATGCTACTGGCACTGACCACAACCAACCTTCAGGACTGCCAAATCGCTAGCTATGCTGTATAACTATAGTCATTAGTTGCAGTATGTATGGCTCTCCATGCTATGAAGCATTCATTAGTAATACCTGCATCAATATTTACAAAACCTGTGCTAGAAGTGAATTGAAAATTGTGCAAAAAAAATACAGTTGAAAAAAAAGAAAATACAATACGACACTGGGACATGAGAAGCAGTATAAGCAACACATATATAAAAATATCATTATAACTTCACAGGTTCAGAACCTCAAAGCAAGGGACCCGCATCACCTGCATTGTGCAGACACACAGACACACACACATACCACAGAAATTCCGACCACCATTAATCTCTTGGTCCTATCTTAAGCAGCACACTGAGGTATTACTGTTTTCGTGTTCGGAGACGCGGATCTGAGGTCGCACCTCAGCCTGTTGGACGATGCCTGACTCGTGTTCTTGTTGTAGCATCTGCCGCACTAGTTGGCTGAGTGTATGTGTGTGTGTGTGTGCATGTGTGTGGGTGTGTGTGTGTGCGTGTGTGTATGTGTGGGTGTGTGCAAAACAAGGGTCATATGGTCGATTCCACTAAAATCTTTTTTTACACGTATGCTTGAAACGTAATGATACAAAACCGTTCTAAGTGCATGTTAAGAAAAAGGATTTTTAATTACTGTAGGCGTACTTTTTTCACAGAACTATGTTTTAGTGAAATCCTGTCTGATGCATTTACGCAAGCAAATCTTTTGCGGAATAAAATTTGTGGTTTAGGGTCTTACGCTACATACATGTACGTACATGTAACGATGTAATTCTCGAGTATTAATAAATTTCACAGCTGAGGATTGAATCACGAAAATAGCGAAAGTATGTCTCTCCTGAAGAAAGTCTCTTTGAGATGCTTAGAACTGATGATGTACTGCACAGGGGCAGAGAGGGATCAACCACTATTGGCTATATATATCTAACTAGGGGTATCATGGGATACAAGGGGCGAGCGTGAGCTTGGATGAGTGAAAGTGAAGTGATTTGTGTCTGTAGCTTCAGCCATTTCATCAGATACCGTTAGCCTCGTACGAGGCTACAGATACCCTAAGTTGTCACAGTTTCTCGGCGACGCTCCAGCCGCCCCTCCATAGCTTCTGCCAACTCACCAGATACCCTAAGCCGTTGCAGTTCTCGGTGACGCTCCAGCCTTCTCAATATTACTTTCGGCCTCATGCATTCAGTCGCGGCGCGCGCATGCAGGTGAAATAGGAAAGTCAGCATATTTGCGGTATGGGGCAGCCCCGGTCCACCCGTTGGTCGTCCACGACAAAAATTGGCAACTGACTACACTAAAGGGCTCGCTCATGCTCGCCAATTAGGGGATGTGCAACTGGTCAGTTTACATGAAGTCTTGCCAGTTGTATGTCAGATATCTGTGACAATAGTCCTTCAAGTGTTAAAAACCACCCCTCTTTCAAAATTTTATCAAAACGCCAGTGTTATGCAACTGCTGGACTGCAATGTCACCAAGGGGATTTACTAAACAATGAAAACTGCAATCAAGCCAAGTGGTTGACCTTCATTCACTATGATGTAATGGGGGGTAAAAGTGCTCCACTCTAGCTCTCAAGGAAACATGTATCCTGTTCATATGTTTGCATGCAAGCAAAAACATCAAAGCACATGTTTTCTTGTACATATATTTTCTTCATTTAGTGCCTCCTTTACCCCCCAATGTATAAAGGTCTATTACATACATGTATACATAGAAAAGACTCTATTAGTAGATTCTCCTAGAGAAGTGACCCACTTCATGGCCTCTGGGATGTTCCTGTTCTCCTTCACCGAGATGAAGCTCCAGTAGATGAAGTTGTTGTCTCTGGCAAACTTGGCGATCTCATGTGAAGACACCACCTTGTCTGGGAGATCGTCCTGGAGGGGAGGGAGGGAGGAGGGTGGATTCAAAATCAGAATCTCCATAACCATTTAGTAAGTCTCCAGGATCCTCTCTCCGAGTTCAAAAAGGAAGGAGGGAAAAACTTTCTTGCTTTGCTGGTGGAAAAGGCTATTATGGCACAAGAGAACAGTATTTTCACACATTTTCAGTTGTTGGCTAAAATATAAGTTAGTAGAAAGTAGTGTAATGTCAGGTGATTGCTAAAGAGTGCATGCACAATTGGGATACTGTACCCGTTGGCAAATACCTCAAATACATGTACAAACACCATGATATAATTAACACTCCTAGCTGGCTGGAACAGATAGCAGTAGCTAACAGATGAGTCCCAACGTGTTCTCTGGGGTTGGAATTGGAGAACCTTCCTGCTACTAAAAACATATCATATTTTCCCCACAGCTCGATTGTGTATCAAAAGAAAATGGATGGGCACACACTTTAGGTAAAAATCCTGGCTAAGTCATATTACAATGCAGGCAGGAAGGGATTGCTTGGCAATCCTGTTCATTTATAGCTTCGTCTCCCAGGGGCTCCCCCCCCCCCCTCCTCCGGTGGGAGAAAAGCTAGGGAGTGGAGCCTGGGAACGAGGCTAGTTTATCCATTCATCCAATGATGGTCACGTAGCAAAAGGTTCTCAGCTTCCAGTGCCGAGAGCCTTGGCAGGCGTACAGCTAGGGCACATTACAACACGGCTGGAATGGCACTACAACGCAGTATCCCATAAAAGAGTAACACACACACTTTTACACATAATAGACCCTTTACCGTTATGATGTAATGGGGGGTAAAAGTGAGCACTAAATGGAGAAAATACAGGAAAACATATGTAAACAAGCATGTTCTTATGTTTTCGTACAGGAAAACTACATCAAAGCACATGTTCTCATGTATTTTCTCCATTTAGTGCTCACTTTTACCCCCCATTACATCATAATGGTAAAGGAAGGGACTGCAAGGCAGCAATACATATTGTGCATGTTCGCCACTACAAACTCTACAGTAGTAGTAGAGTTTTTCTTAGTCGCCCAGTAAAAGGAAAACTAGAGTACTAAACTGAATGTAGCTACCTTGTTGGCCAGTAGTATGCAAGGAATGGGTTCGCCGTTCGGTAGCACCACTTTCTCGTCTAAATCATCTTTCCAGTCTTTTGCGTGCTCGAAAGACGTTCTGTTAGTGACGTCGAACATCACGACACAGCCTGACGCTCCACGAAAGTATGTCCGCGTCATCGCACGGAAGTGATCCTGTCCAGCTATATCCCATAACTGTGTGTGTGTGTGTGCATGTGTGTGAGTGCATACTCAAATAGCAGGCTGTCTCTGAAACCAGGGTAACAGATGAAGCCTACCAACGTTTGTACTAGAGGCTCAAGCCTTCTTCAAGGTAACTAAAACTAGAACAGGTATAATAGGAATACTCTTAGCCTCGTCCCCAGGCCTCCCATCGCAGCTTTTTTTGTAGCCGTGGGAAAACATGTGTTTTCCATGGCCACGAAAAAAAGCTGTGAGGGTACAAGCTCCACGTGTGGGAGGGGAGCCTGGGGATGAGCCTAGAATACTCTCACAAATTTTTCAGCCGCCCTAGAACCTTTGGTCAAAATGTCAACATGGTCATGCTGGCACTGTCATGCTACACGATCACCCTGTATCAGAATACATGTAGCTGAATGTAGAGCTTGTACTACTGTAAATATTGGTGACAAGAAGCCAGTGGTACAACCTTGGATTGGGCCCACTCACACACGTAAAGGGATTATATAGTAGTTGTTTGTGCCCTCAGGAAAAAAGGAAGTTATCTGTAGGTGGCGGGCACGTGTTTGCTAAAATAGCAATCACGAATTGCTCTCAACTTACATGCAATCTAACTGTTTCTGTATTTGACCATTTTATTGACTTTACGGCATAGTCAGCTGCAGTGAGAGAAAAAGTTACAATGACATAAACAGCTAGGGGGAGGGGCAGGTACTGATGCCACGCCTCCTCTTCTCACCCACATCACTTTGTCGACATACAAGCAATTGCCTTGACAAAGAACCGAACAGTGGAATACGATGTACGCAGCATTATTCTATAGTGTATCTGCAATGTAACGCACTGTCCTACAAACCATATCTACAAGTGTATGTACAAAGCTCACCTCCAACGGTTGCTTTTAGAGTGGGAATCCACTTGCTGTAGCAGTACCGCGCCACCATGGAGGTCTTACCGACCTTCGAGTCGCCTATTATTAGCAGCTTAAAGACTGACTCGCACATCCCTAGCCCTGCCGGAATTGCAAACTACCTCTGGCACAGCAAAACGCTTGCGCCTCCTTTAGGTATACCTCAATAGTTAATTTTTGAAGAGATATCCAAAAGTATGCGGATATATGCAAGACAAAACGTGTAGTATGCGTAGATTTTCGCCGTATTCTCTTGCGGAAGTCATATGACCGTATAAACTACGAAAAGTGCGCAAAGTGCATGAGAATGCTAAAGCCGCTCACTGGAATCTCATTCTGTCACCGATTCCGTAGATGACTGAGAATACTAAGAAAGTGGTCGTGATAGGCGATGGATATGTCGGCAAGACGTGCTTTGTGTCCAAAATAACGGAGGGAAAGTTCATTAATAACTACCATGTGACCATCGGAGGTTGGCAGCTCAGAGCTATTAATCCAGTTACGGGAGGGTGTGGAACTGGAGTCAAAATATCCGCCTTAGGAGATACACTCACCTCCCACTCGGTACTGCATGATGCATGTTTTATGCATGTGACATGCTATGCGTGTCACCCAAGCCCCGCCTCCTCAGACATGTCCCTTAGAAGGAAAGAAGTTTGTGGCTGCAATCATTGATCAAAGTGTGCAACTGTGCTCTAAACAGGGCCATGTGCTGGTCGTAATTCAGCCCGAGTTTATCTGAATAGTAGTTTCTTGTCCTCCAAACTCAGTTAGGGGGTGGGAGGGTGTTACCATTAAGTATTGCCGAAGCGGTAGTAACTGGATTTTTTTTGTTAATTGTATGGCAAGAACATATACTGTAATACAGCAAACAGTGAAGCATACAGAACTTGCCTAAAGCCTCTAGCTAGCTGTCTGTATGCAATGGTGCCTCCCCTGGAACACATACTGTTGCCAAGCAAAGGGCCACAGTTTAGCATTTTGAGGACTATTTCTGGAAGACCCTGCTGAGTGGTACTCCAGCTTAGCATTTCTTGCACCCGTGTAGTGACAGCTTACAGGCAAGTCTTCTTTGTCTAGTCTACATGTACGTGTATGTGTTGGGGGTGGAGACTGATGCAGATTCCTGGTGATAAATTTCTCCACAAATAGTTTGTGCTGGAGAGGGGAAGACTGTTGTTGAGATATTTACCATAGTAACGGTGTTAAGGTTCTCCCTCCCTAACAGCGTGGCTCTGCACCACGCTGAAGGCTTCTTCTTAAGTTTATGAGTACGTTTATTCATCACGCAGTCCTATACAGGAAGTCTATAGGAAGCCCTTTTAGGAAGCCCTTTTGGGAAGCCCTTGAAGGGACCATTTTTGTAGGTAGTCTAGACCTGAGGTAACATACGCACGGTGCAATATACAGCCATACAAGGACCTACCACCAAGTGCCTCTTCAGTTGTGACAACCAACCACTACATGTACAGGTGACAGGTGTTCTATTTTTGGCAGCTCAACAAGTTTTGCCTGTACATACTACATAGGCCTGGTATGGAAGTTACACTCAGGGTTTCTCCCTAGAAAATTTGTCAGAGTGGTAGTGGTGCGGGACTCCTGCACAAAGTGTGGGAGCTCTGAGATGCTAGCCTCGTTCCCAGGCTCCCCCCCCCCCCGCAGAAGAAAGAAAGCAACAAACGACAAAAAGCTGGGGTGAAGGCCTGGGAACGAAGCTACTGAGATGCCTGTTGTTTTGCCGCCTTCTAGAGGCTGTGTCAATCTGGTAGTACACTTCAAGGATTCTGCCAGGTCTGAAGTTCACAAGTTACACCATCTTGTTCCCTTGGGGGGCGGGGAACGTTTTTTTATGTACTCTTGGTGTGCGTCATAAGTTTGATGGCGGCTGCCATGTTGATAGGTAAGCATGGGACTGTCCACGCTGTGTCGTGCTTCTACTCCATTGGAGGCTCGTTTCTTTGCTTGTAGCTATATCGGCAAAGTTAGTTAGTCCACTTTAGCATCATTCTCAACCATAGTGTCTCTTTACTGATATACTGTAACCATGGCAATGATACCAAAGGAAAGTTTAGAGGGTTTTCTGTCAGTAATGCTGTTGCTTTTGCTATTGCAGTTGAGTATGGAGTGAAGGTATTCAAGAGAAATGGCAATGAAGTTCGATTGTGTGTGAGTTGATGGAGTTCTTACCTTGTTTTGTTACAATCATAACAGTTTCACTTCAGCTCAGTGTTTGTGTATGGCAGATATGCATACAGAGTGTAGGATGTAGTGAGCTGATAAAGTGATGCTTGGTGGTATGGGTCTGGGGCATTGGGCTAGTGTGTGCCCAAGTCCCATTCCCAGCCTGAAGGTTAAGGTGCAAAGTTCTTGCAAATGGTGGTCTAAGGTCACGCAATAACAAAGTATGCATGGATAATGGATTACACTGAACTGACGAACCTTCTCTTCCCTCCCCACCCTCTCCTGCCCCTCCCCTCCTCTCCCCCCTCTCCTGCCCCTCCTCCCCCACTCCCAACCCGGCCTTCTCCTCCCCACCCTCTCCTGCCCCTCCCCTTCCCTCCTCTCCCCCCTCTCCTGCCTCCTCGTTTCCCCCACTCCCAAATCGGCCTCCCCATCCCCATCCCCTCCCTCTCCTGCACCTCGCCTCCCCCACTCCCAACCCGGCCTCCTCCCCCTATTGCTGTCTGCAGCTCTGGGACATTGCTGGTAAGATTAGTTTTGAGCAGTGTGTGGTGGTAGAATTCACATGACATTGTTGAAAACACTCATGTAAAGAACACCCCAATCTCTTCATACATGTACATCCGCAGCAAAGCAAGGTTCACTAGCGTGTACTATTTGCCTCGTTCCGGGCTTTCACTCCCGCTTGTATCCCTTGCAGTACCAGCAAAAGCTGGGGTAGAGGCCTGGGAACAAGGCTAGTACTACAAACGATCCATGAGCTTTTCAAGTCCATCACCTTCAATCTATAAATGTCTGTTACCTGAGATCATACATGATTGTACATAATATGAAGTGGGCAGAACCTTGTGCAGCGATGGCCCAGCCTCATCAATACTGTGATCTGCACACATCCACTATATAGTAGCTTTTGTTCCTTGGTACAGAAAAGGCATTGATGATGGTGATCACATGATTATATACACCATATGCACCATATGTATGACTGCATTTGTACAGACATGTCAATTGCTGTAATTTGCAACTGGTAAAAAACACACATACACTTAGCCAATGTCTATTAATAACTTTTACACACACATACATGCACACACAACACACACACCTCCCTACCATAGGACAAGACCCATTCCGATCCCTCATGCCCCAGTTCGGTCGCGGCTCCACGGCAGCCATCGTAATGTGTGATGTAACGAGACGGGAGACCCTCGAAGGAGCCAAGACCTGGAAGCAGTCGGTGGACAGTACAGTGTTCCTCCCCAACGGACAACCCATCCCCTGCATCCTGATGGCTAATAAGGTACACGCACTGTTCATGGCCAACCTCGCATTAGTCTCGTGCCCAGATGTTCACACCCCCCGGCAAAAGAACATCTGGTATCCTTGATAAAAAAAATTATCACAGACTCTGTACTTGCTGACAATTAGTGTGATTGGTCACTGCATATAATGGTAAATTTGCATGTCTGGCCACACCCCCACCTGTACTGGCCTTCTCCCTCAAGACGTAGCTACTTGACTCCCGTCAGAAGGTCTGATAACGTTTGTGTGGGATCCTTGATTTCAATAATGTGTATACTGCATGCAATTTTCACTCTGTGGGGTACACTCCAGATATAATTCTTCAGGGATTCTCTCTGTTGGCTAGTAGAATTCATGTATATGAAGTTTCTGCAATTCCAACCAGAATTTTACATCGAAAATATCATCGGATTGATTGGAAATTTGATGATATTTTTGATGTGAAATTCGTGTTGGAATTGAAGAAACTTCATAAGCATGCACCCCAGAATTTCACATCAAAACAAGTACTCTTCTTCCAATATGCACCCAAACACACACATACACTCACACACACACACACACACACACACACACGCTCACAGTACGACCTTCCCAAGACCCAGAGACAGTTGACTTCGGAGGAGATGCTGAAATTCTCTCGAGATAACGGTTTCATCAGATTCTTTGAGACGTCAGTAAAAGACGGCACTAACATCAATGAAGCGTTAGAGTAAGTTAATATCCACACAGAGTTTTCCAGCCTGGTACAACTGAGAAATGGGACAAAAGCTGCTAGTATATATAGCCTGACAAAACTTTTTTTTTCAAAATGAAACCTAGGTTTTTAGTAGAGTTACCCGGACAGTCTACTCCGTACACTGTCGCGGCAGTACTAGTGAATTGAGGCAGCTGCATAAATACAGCTAAAATGGTGAAATGGGCAGTCAGGCTGTGGACCAATAAATTTCCTTTCAAAACAATCTCAGAGCTAGTACATGTATATCTCTTGCACCTGTGTGTCCATAAACTTTAGCGCAGCTGTGGGCCTGGTACTTTTTCTCACGTGCGAATCTACACTTCTTGTAGCTACTCTTCGGAGCCCGTTTGTACCACAGACTGAGCACTGAAACACTGTCACCAGCAGAAGGTAGAGAAGCGCAACAGTCTTTCGAGCGGTCCTGCCCACGATCTTTTGAGCGGCCCTGCCCACACGCAATTATGTAATTTAAATCACAGGAGAAAACGTACCAGACTCTCCAGTGTGAAATACGCAGAGAGCCTGGGGACGAGGTTAGGTATATACAGTATTTCTAATTACCAATAACCAGGGCGCCACCTTAAACTAGGATACAAGTATTACTGATTTCCTGACCCAAAGTTCTTGTTACACTTCCTCAGATTTCTGGTGGATAAAATCATCTCATACGAGGAGGATGGACATTTAGCAAGCATGAACTACGATGATGATGCCATTGCCTTGAGTAGAACTTACAGCCAGGGCAAGAAACAGCACTCTGCCTGCTGTAGTGGGGATTGATTGAGGGTGGTTTGTTAGTGTCAGATGTTTTGTTGTGGTTCATTGTGCTGTCATTGTACTTGTCCCAGCTTAGCAGTGGATTGCAAACTCTCAGAGTATTGTAAATGCTCTTTTAATTGGCATACAGTATTCATATAATGTACTGACAGTTTATTTTCGTAAAACCTTACCATAAGACACTATTTAACACAAGTGCCTGGAACATGGACTCTTCTGTTCGTTTAGGCAACGAAAACAAAATTGGCATTTTTGTTCGATTGTTGTAGTGTATGAAGGTACTGTTAATCCAACCCATCAACCATATATTCACAGCAATAGGACCCGGCACATGCGTATACCAGTTTCCCTATTAAATCTAATTAAGGCAGTAAGCTCTAAGGATCATAATAATGCGATGACATTCGAGAAGAGACCAAAGCAAGGCCATCTTGTTTAAAAGAGAGACCAAACGACCATTAGCTATAGATTGAGGAGTCCTGGCAGGAGCAGTCTCCAAAGAAATCGATCAACTGAAGCGCGGCTCTTAATCGAGGCTTGTACATGCAGTGTGTGTTATGCTCAACTAGTGTGTTGAGGCTTACACGAACGTGTACACACACATACACACAGACAAACACGTGCACAGACTAAAAACATACACCATAATATTATAGCAGCTCGTGCATACAACTACATTTATGCATTGTGACCACTCACCAAGATCATAATTATATTGCTACTGCAATTTAACACCATTATACATAATAATAACAATATCACACAGCTTGATGAGTACTCATCTTGCACTGGTCAGTCACGTCATGAGATTCTGATGCTCATGCGTCGCGATTATTGGCTTCGCTGCGGTGTTTCGCACAGGGTTGGATTGGGATCCCGAGACATCAGAATGGAAATAATGCAGGCTACGGTTTCTGGTGCCCAGACTGGCTGGCAATTTTCTGGCGGGCTTACATTCACTTTTCATTGGTCAGGACCGTAGATTTGAACAGCGTTTTACGCGCGAATTTCGGCGCGTGCAAAAACAAGAGACGAGCTGCATTTTACTTCAGTACTGAGTTTCTTGGCTGTGCGGAATGTGAGTGTTTTGCTGGTGCAGTTTCGCACTGTAACTTTGCATTGTGTGTGGCAACCAAGTTAACATGGGTTGGAGCATGTATCCCGCCTGGTCTGCAGAACACTAGCCTAGCCGATCGACTGCGTGGCCTGGGAACGAGGAGGCTATGTAGAAACTAGGCCTGCAGCTAATAATGCTGTATCTTGTGTTACTAATTTTTATATATGTGCCTGCTTCTCTCACCCCCATCCAGTCATTGCAAGACTTCAAGAGTTTCCATAGCCGCCGCCCTACCGAGCACAGCTTATCCCATCCACAAGCACAGCTCATCCCTCATCCCAGCCACAACCACAACCACCATCCTACCAAGCACAGCTCAACACAACAGGAAAATGTGAGACGCTATACTAGAATGTGTATGACTCAGCTTTAAAGCATGTGTGTGTACAGTATTACATGGGCACCATTTGTGGCACGTGAGCAACCAACCCGCACTGCACTGCATGCATGCATGCACTGGTCAGCGAACGCAAAAGCATGTGCTGGGATACTAAATGCATGGTATTGCGCATATGCATGATGTGATAATGTGCATGAGCAATGCGCAGACGAACGGCTCAATGCCTGTGGATGGGTATACCACACTGTAAGAAAAGGTACTAACTGCATGTGTACATGCATACGCACGCACGGCATAATGCAGCTGTGTTATGATGTCAGGAAAAGGTCTGCAGGCATCCCATGATACGGCTTAGAGATCTACTTTTGAAGACCTTTTTTTCCCTTCTACAGTCGTCCTTAGGTGGCAACTACCTGTCTATGCATGCCTCTGGTAGCCACGCGAGATTACGCTTGCATATTCCTAGTTATAGCTAGGAACTACAGAATGAGGACCTAAAAATGATAGCCTCATTTCCAGGCCTCCACCCTAGTTTTGCCACCAAAGGACAGAAGCTGGGGCAAAGGGGTAGGAATTAGCCTGGGAACAGAAACAAGGCATTTTAGATAAAATTTCATTTTCAGAGGTGAATAATAGTGTGCACTAGTCAAGTCCAAATCACTCAAGACGAGGCCTGATATGTCTTGGGCTGTCTGCCTAGAGAGTTTATCTTATATATAATGACAGTAGAAGTACATAGTTACTGTGAGAACACATTGCTCATAATGGTAGTGGGAAGCTCTAATGTCAAGTCTTGATTCTATGGATGATAGCTTCTAGCCTCTCCTTGGAGTAGACCTCAAACTTGCTCCCAACTCTCACACAGGACATCTATAAACAGGAGGACAAGAGACAGTCATTATAGCTACTCACTATTAGGTGTGAATTTTTTGGTTCTTTAGGAAATTGCCAGTAAAGATATGAGCACTGGAGATAGACAGCATAATTATTGAACAATGCGAACGTAGTTTCAAGCAGCATAGCCTGTTTCTACAGTGTCTGCTCTCCGTAGCAGCGATGGTTGATTTTTGGAAATGCGTTGCTCATAACGACATCTTCCCTCAATGACTAAAAGCCAGTTGCTGCTGCAATACAACCAACCCCCATTTCATTTAACCAGCCACCTAGCCAGCACTTACTGCAATAGAATCTCATGTTCAGTGGATTTTACAACAATCACATAACCTATTGTAGTGAGCTCCAACTATAGTATCATAGCATCTTCATATACCGTAAACTCTGATAAATAACCGGGGGCGGTTATAATTAGAATTAGTAACCTCAATGGGCGGTTACTTTTACATGGGCGGTTATAATCACAGATCGGTTATTTTTGCAACACAACAGTTAATAGCGTGGCAAATTTACAGTACATAATACTCAACAACTAGTTAATAGTTTTGCTCCACGCGCCTCTTCTTCAAAGACGGTTCCTTGTGCTGGACGCGGAGGATCCGTAACTTAGTTGTACCCTGTGGACTTCACCCGACAACATTAGTGGTTGTAGCAGGCTTTTCTAAACCATCCGGCACATGTCTGATGACCACGTCATCATTTGTGCTCTAGCAAACACTCATAAATATCCCGAGATCAGCCAGGTAGATATGGTGTCCCTTGATGCAGGAAGCCTTTAGGCAGGCAAGTTGAACGAACTCCATAGGTAGCTAGGGCTTTCTCGCTACACAAATTTTGACTAATGCTGACTTCTTGGTTCTTTTCCTCTACACAGGTCTGATTGTCGTCACTATTAATACTCGTCTCTAGCCGCTCTGTTTAGACTTTCACACGTGCAAACGCTAATTAGCGTACGTCATTAATTATGGGCGGTTATGTTTACATAGTAGGTATTACACGCGAGTGAAATGTTGTTACAGCAAATTGATCGGTTATACTAGAGGGGCGGTTACCATTAAGGGGGCGGTTATTTAGGGTATAACAATAATAACATGCGAGCCCTTTACCCGCTACACGCTCATGTGATGCTGCACTGCACTGCCACGTACATGTACGTACCTCTACGTTGGTTGAGGTGAGTTTCTCCTCCATGACCTGCTTGAGGATGGTCAGTAGCTTCTCCTCTGCCTCCATCAGAGTCATACTCTGTCAGCGACACAAGAACACATGAACATTCTTATTCAGCAACATGACATTCCATTCATTTGGCTCTCAGATTGAATGACATGAGCACACACCTGTAGTATTATGTACTGACTACACTTTCGATCAAAACAGAGGCTCAATAGCAGCTGCTAATACTGAGAGCACCATAACAAGTACAGATTACTAATCACTATACCAATTAGGAGATATGTTTTATGCAGCTCTGCAAATAATTAAATGTTCATTTTGGGAGGAGGGGGGGGGCTGTAGACTTTTGTCGGGGGTATATCCCACCCCCCATCCCACCCCCTAGTTCCACCACCTACGTAAATATGGTGGCATGATCTGACAATATCTTTGGTTGAAAGATTCCACCGTGAAAAGATATAGGCTTATAACTTGTCAGGGAAAAGCACACGACATTCAGATTTTAATACGTAGAAAGTGACCTTATGATAGACCTCCTGCAGTGAGGTCTGTGCCCCCTCTGAACCTGACCCAATGGCCTTAGCATCGTACAGAGTGAAGGTACCCGAGGGGTCGAGGTGGAACCTATGTGTGTGTGTGTGTGGGGGGGGGGGGGGGGGGGCAAGGGGGAGAGTAATTTACACAACATGGGAAATCCAGAGTTTTAGCCAATGAAATAAATTGTCTGTTTTGTGGACGCCGTTTTTGAAGCTGTAGTGCGCGAAGAGTCATCGATATGGACAAGTCTACCACATCATTTCTCGAAGAGAGGCTTACTGCAGCTCCCAGGTTAGTACAGTTTGTGTAGCCTATGTACAAGTAGAGATATGAGTGCTGCAGTCGGGCGGCACGAGTCGAGCAATAGCTACTAACGTGTCCACTCTCCCATACTACTAGCTACTTGGTCACAGGTCGTTTCTCCGCTCTCCGGTAGTAGCTATGACTGATCGATCCTTGGTTATAGGCCGGCTGGCTAGCTCTCCGGTAGTAGCTATGACTGATCGATCCTCGGTTACAGGCCTTTCGCCCTGCCCAGGATCCGCCCTGACATTCTCGCTACCGCGAGGCTCCTTGCATTTCAAATGTACACCTAGTTATACCATGATGAAATAATCTGAAAATGTTTCTGTGGTGAGGCATAGTCTCATTGCCAGGTTTTCCCTCCCAGCTTGTAGTGCAGAAAACAACTGTGAAGGAGGGGATACCTGGGAATGAGGCCAAGGGGGTGGGAGCCTGGGATTGAGGTCCAGGGAGTAATTAGTGTATACTTTGTAGTGTTGGCTTACAGCTGGGGGCCATTTTCATCTATTCCTCCAATCAGAAGAGCTGTGCCAAACGGACGACTCTGCAAAATTCAGAAAAAGGTTAAATTTCCTAATACCAGTGTACTACAACAGCACACGCACTTGTTTTAGACACTCTTTGGCGGTAGTCTATAGTCAGCTACAGAGGCTCTATAACTGCTATCTGTAGTATGAGGCGACTAAAAACTTCACACAGACACTTACCATGGGTTTTTCATCATCGTCTTCTCCAAACATCATCGCCAGGTTGCTGACGGCCTGCGTGACGCTCTCCACCGACATGGGCTCGTTGTAGACAAACCAGTGGTTCTGGGCCTCCACCCGGGCCTTGTCCACCATGGTGCGGGAGTCGGCGATCAGACCGCTCATCGCACAACCTGAGAGCCAGAGAGGGCGATGCCTCTACTCATGTATACCAACTATTTAAGCAAAAGTAGAGGTTAACCTACTAGTGTACTTAATGTACCTGTACCTGTCCATTATGGATACCTGCTTCGAGACTGGTGTTCCAATTAATAGAATGTTTTCATTTCTGGACCTAATGTTTTACTGTCCGGGTATTAGCTTCGGCCCCGGGCTCTCATGTGCAGTTTGTTTTGCTACTGGAGAGCCTGGTACATTTTCTCATATGATTTAATTTACTTAATTACATGTGGGCAGGGTCCGATCTAAAGACGGTTGCACTTCTCTACCTTTTGCTGGTGACATTGTTTCAGCGCTCGGTCTGTGGTACAAACGGGCTCCGAAGAGTAGCTACAGAAGTGTAGATTTGCTGCCTTCCTTCGTTGTCTGAGAACTGCAGCTGTCCTCGCCCACACGAAAATTCACCTTTCTACCCTATGCATCATGCATGTAAGAAAATATACCAGCCCCACAGCCAGCTAAGGTGAAACATGCACGTTGGCCTGGGACGAAGTCAGTTGGATATAGCATGGGAATGAAACTCCATACACGTGCAGCAGTTAGATACCCTTAATTAGAAAAGTGTCCCTTGTTTTAGGGAATCCTGATTAGAGGGACTCCACTGTGTATATACAGCTTTACTAGTTGGGCCCATAGCCATTGCACTGCCATCATGCATAGTGTGCATACAGGGTACTAGCACTGTTTATAGTGTACCGATGTAGCTGTCGATCTCTAAGATCTTCTCGATGCTGTTGGGCTCCATTAGTGTCGATGTAATCCTCTTCTCAACGGCTAGAACGACCCCCTCGGAGGTACAGATGCCAACTGCAGTGGAGCCAAGCTAGGGAGAGGGAAGATGAATGGGTACATAGTACGCACAATGTTTAGCAAGTATTTCCAAATGCAGCCTTGTTCCCAGTACTAGTCAACGAAACAGTGACCTGTATCTGAATCACGCATTTGTTCAGTATTGTCACGTCTTTTTCTACGGTATAGACCTGTACTTTGCTAAAAAGCCATTTATGTACATGTAAGAATATAAACATTGTTGGGGCAAGGAATTACATGATATATGGGTCATTAGGATTTCATACAGACGGGGGTGGGGGGGGAGGCTGGGATTCCCCCATCAGAATTTTGAAGTTGATATTTTTTGATACAAACTAGTTTATTTGTAGCTAATTTTCAGCATTTTTGGGGGCCCAGAAGCAACCTCTAAATTTCAAAAAATTTCCTGGGGGAGCATGCCCCCCTACTCCCCTAGGGTTGCGTGTTTCCACTCACATCATTTTTTCCCACCCCCACCGAAAAATGCTGTATGAAACCCTGACAACTATCCTGGACATATGGTCATGCCTAATCGGACGTATGGAATAAACTGTTGTTATATCCAGTTCGGAAAAATTGGGTATGAGACTACCACAGCAGCTGGTGGGAATCAAACAGAGGTCCACGCTCGACTCTGTTACCATAGCTCCTACTTCAATTAATGTACAAAAAATTACTTAATGGGAATATCAGGGGCTGCATATATAACGAGAAAACCCACAGGCTGTCGACCACTGGAGCACTTTAATTGGAATGCACCCCATAGCGACAATTTTGATAGTTAATACATCACAATTGCAGAAATTGTGCACATTGCAAACCTTGATGGCTTCGATGGCATACTCCACCTGGAAGAGCCGTCCCTCCGGGGAGAAGGTATTCACTCCCCTGAAGGGTTGAGCAGACAGCTGCAGTGAGAGCACAAACCCAGGGGTCTGGTGGAGGGAGGATGGCTCACCTGTCGTACTCTGACCGTGTCAGAAACATGATTCTCTTGCTCAGCTACTAACTCAGTTTTGCAGCATTACCGTCACGTGTATGCCCCAATTTGTAATTCAAGTTCTCATTCCAATACCAGCCAAACCTCGTTCCCAGACTACGTGGACATTGGAATGAGGTAACAATCTAACTGCACAAACAGAGAGTCTAGCTCTACGGCAGCCTGATGGTACTCTAATGGACGGACCTTCGTATAACTGCTCAACGTACTTGAGCGTCGCTGCATGAAGCTCTGGAGCTGGAACGAGACGAAGTAAATGGTCTCGGGTCCATGCACAGTCACGTGACAACCCGTGACTACCAGCTGCTTCCCACCAAATACCACATGATAGTCTAGTGACTACATGTGCAGGAACTGAAAATGACGTCCATTGCTCGAGTTGGTCGTCTCTTTCTGGCAAATTCCGCCAAGGTACGAGCTTTACATGAGTGTGTGCGGAGCGAGATAAGTATTGCTCGTGCAGTGAAGGTTGCATAAGTCCTTCTGTGTTAGAAAGTGGCTATAATGACTTATGAAGGTAGTGATTCTAATTATTGCACATTCCCGACTGGTCACTGGGATCACTGTTATAGACTGTATAGTCACAGCTGCAACTGCAGTCAGTCAGCAATTGACAGTCAAAAAGGGTACAGTCGACGGTCAAAACGTGCTCAGAAGCACAGTCGTAACTCCCGCCCCAGGCCTTCCTTGCTTCCTTGCTTGTAGCATAGATAGTAGAGTAGAAGGTCCTTCTACTCTACTATCTATGCTTGTAGTATGAAAAACGCATCAAATAATAGTATGGCTCCATACCATAGTTTTCTGTGTGTGCCCAATTAGCATGATGTCATCGCCGTGCGTATTAGCATGATGTCATCACCGTGTGTATTAAATTCTATCTGTACAATTTCTTGGTAGTTTTTCATGCACTTAACCAAAGAAAGCATGCGCACCCTCCATCGGCATGCCATGCAAATACTAGTAGACCATATCCAAGTAAGCCACTTGACTGGGGTGCAACATTCCATGTACAGGTAGCATTGACAGATGGCACATGAATCGTGGGTGGGGCTTTCTGTTTATTGATGGTTAGTGATTCCTAGGATCACTTACAGCTGTATTTTCTCTCTTCACAGAGAGTGCCTCTTGTTCGCCATGCCTCACCAGCTGCAAACCTTTCGATGGGCTACCAGCAGGTACATGTACATGTAGAGCACCTCCATTGAAAGACCATCCCAATAAGGGACACCTCTCTTATAAGGGACACTTCATACTGTCCCAATTACATATAGTTTACCTCCAAATTAAAGACACTTCTTTATATACCAAAGTGTCTGATAAATAGAGATTCCACCGTATGGCATTTGTGATGGCAACTATGCAGCACTTTCACATGTGTGTGATACTCTTGTAGCCCAATGGCATCTGTGGAAAGGGACTTTTACTTACATGTTGTACATACGTGTGTCCCTACTACTTTCTTCCCTGGCTCCCCATGCAGTCACTGCTGAACGTTCCTGAGACGAAAGTCACCACTCTCCCCAACGGACTGCGGGTGGCTTCTGAGGACTCCGGGGGAAGCACGTGTACGGTAAGGCTCTCCTACGTCGTGCATGGTGGCTCATTCAAAAGCTTGCGTGTATCTTACATGCATTTCTGAATTCCTGTGTACAGTGTAGGTACATATACATTGTACCAGGGCTTTATAACGTAGTCTCATTCCCAAGCTCCATTCTTTTTTTTTGCACTAAGGTTGGTATTTCATTTCTATAAATCCGCTGGGTATTTCTGACTTAAATTGGAACTCTGTGCTCAGTAATATGCAGGTCAGTCCGCCTCCTAAGGTAAATGCAGCTGTAGAACTACCAGAACTTGGTTGGATGGTCTCATCTTGCAGAGCTTCCAGCGAAAGTGCAGACCCAGCAATTTCATACTGCACTTCTAGTTGCATGTAACTACCAGAACTTGAATTATCGACACTACCTACCACTTTTTTTACTGTAAAAAAACTAAGATGGCTTGACGTGCCTTTGACCTGTTTGGGCCTATAAACTTTCACTGTGCTTGTGGCTATAGTGGCATAGTAAAGCAATGATGTAACTTAGATAAGTGTAGATGAACCCACACTTGTGGGAACCAGTCGAGCGCACGCTTTACGTGTGCCTGGCTGCTAAAAATTAGTCAGTTTAACTTACTATCATATCAATGCCCTGTGATACATGCAGGTGACTGCCAAGATGCTAAGCACTAATGTATGCTAACATTTGTGACGATCCTGCCCCCCCCCCATCTCTCATACACAGGTGGGTCTATGGATCGATGCTGGTAGCCGCTACGAAGATGAGCAGACGAACGGCGTAGCCCACTTCCTGGAGCACATGGTCTTCAAGGGCACCAAGCGACGGAGCCAGACCCAACTGGAGCTGGAGGTGGAGAACATGGGGGCCCACCTCAATGCCTACACCTCCCGAGAACAGACCGTCTACTACGCCAAGAGTTTCAGCAGGGACCTGGGCAAATGTGAGTCCGAGAGGTGGGAGGGCTTTATTTAGAAAGAATACCATGCATTATTCCTTAGTACATTACTGTGTGTTTCTGCTCAAGTGCCACCATCTACATGTGCTGTGCATCCACAACGCATACCCCTTCCCACGCACACACATATACACACACGTATATACAGCGGTGGACATTCTGTCTGACATCATTCAGAACTCGACGCTGGGACAGCGTGAGATTGAGAGGGAAAGGGGAGTGATTCTAAGAGAAATGCAGGTACACACACACACACACACACACACACGCCGTCACATATATATATGCACAAATGCATGCACAAACAACACACGTGTATATACTGTACACACATGCAAACACACACACTCACACGTTTATCCCCCCATTCCAGGAGGTAGAGCAGCAGGTGGAGGAGGTGATCTTCGACCACGTCCATGCCAACGCCTACCAGGGCACGCCCCTCGGGTGGACCATCCTGGGGCCCACCCAAAATATTAATAAAATCAGCCGGGAAGACATCGTTAATTATATCTCCACCCACTACACTACTCACAGGATTGTGTTGGCTGCGGCTGGAGGTGTGTGTGTGTGTGTGTGTGTGTGTGTGTGTGTGCGCGTGTGTGGTGTGTGTGTGTGTGTGTTGTTTTAGTTAATCAAAAGTATTAGTTAAAACAAATTTAGTAGAGGCCAAAATAGATTTAATTAGCATACTAAAACTGAAAGTTTCCCCTGAGGACTGAACAATAACCAAACTAAAAATTTTTGTCCCCAAAATGTACCATTTTAGTTAGTTAACTGAAACTAAAAGGTAATAGCTTAGACATTTTAGTTAACTAACTATAACTAAACTTAATTTTGCACTATAAATAGAGTTTTAAGAACTAAATTATATGAAGCCATACTAAAACAACACTAGTGTGTGTGTGTGTGGCATGTGTGTGTGTGTGTGTGTGTGTGGCGTGTGTGTGTGTGTGTGTGCGTGTGTGGCATGTGTGTGTAGCGACAGAACTGGTTGGGTCCGAGCACCATGGGTAGAATGCTAGGCCTGTACATGTATTATGTGGCTCTACAGACTCTTTGAAATGATCAGCACCCATTTCTTCCCCCACAGGAGTTGATCACGGTGAATTGGTGAGTCTGGCGGAGAAGCACTTTTCGTCCTTCCCCTCCTCCCCCTCCTCCCTCCCCACCCTCACACCGTGCCGCTACACGGGCTGCGAGATGAGAGTCAGAGATGACGACATGCCCTTTGCACACATCGTCATGGCCGTAGAGGTGAGGTGTTTAGCAAAAGAGAAATGATTCAGTATATGCATAAATAATATTAATGATGTAGGGAAAGTGATGTTCTTCGCTTGATCCCTCCCCTCAGGGCGTGGGCTGGGCTAACCCGGACTACTTCCCTTTGATGGTTGCTAGCACGGTGAGTCACTGCCAGGACCACTGCTGAAAAGAGGGTAGTCCACGGAACTGCCGGCTCTTCTGTAGCGTCACAGGAGCCGAGTAGTCTGGCAGCTGGCCCTTCCATTTCATTCCTGTCGTGTTCTTGGGGAAGTGTATCACCACTTACAGTGGGGAGGCTGAGGGCATACTTCTGACCTCAACTTCGACCTACAGCCTGACAGACGCCTCTGAGGGTTGTGAACGAAGCAGTAGCTGAAGCGAGTGAAGCGAGCACAGCTACTAGCTTTGAAATTATTATTACAACCTCAAATCTCAATTACTGCTTATGTGTACTTTGGCACGTTACGTGTAAGGTACATGTATACATGTAACAACATGTACATATAGTCTCTTGGGTGGTGGGAGAGTGCAATCCCCTCCTTACTCTACGCATCCACGCACACACACACATACACACGTACACACACACACAGATTGTAGGGAACTATGATCGTTCCATGGGAGGAGGTCACAACATGGCCAGCAAGCTAGCTCAGGTAAGTTTAACTTGCAGTAACTCTAGCAACTAGTCTCCCAGACATCGACAAGAACTGGGAGGCAAGGCCGAAAAATGAGACCGATACCCACTAATGGCATGTGACTCCTTCTAAGAATCACACAGTATGATAAACACTTTATGTGCGGTACATGTAAGTCTTATAATTATGTACATAATAGACCTTTATCCGTTATGATGTAATGGGGGGTAAAAGTGCTGGAAGCACAAGAAATTACAAGGAAACAAGCATGTTCTTATGTTTTCATGTAAGACAATACACCAAAGCACATGTTTTCTTGTATTTTCTCCATTTAGTGCCTACTTTTACCCCCCCAGTGGATAAAGGCCTATTATAGTAGTGCCAATCCTGAAGTATGTGTGCAGCTTGACTGGAGGGCTAGTAATCCCTTCACATTGGCAGGTGGTAGTGGAGTTGCATGTATACGTTTCTGGAGCTATTTTAATCAAATGTGAACCTACACGGAGTAATAGTAGATTACTACAGGTATCTAAATAAAACAGCTTAAATAACTATCTTAACGTTAACCACCAATTAAGTTAAACTAACGAGAAAATTGCCTTTAGTTTGGGGAAGACTTGGTAAAAGACTAAATTGTAAAAGCTGCGTTCCTGCCAGTACTAGAGCTATTTTTAATGGGGTTGAAACTTAGACTGTATACATAAAGTATTAATGCAGGTGCTGCAGTGGGCAGGGGAGGGTCGGAGGGGAGGGCCGGGACCCAGTGCTATGTCCAGGGGTGGGGCCAATGCTCTGATTACTTCCTAGGGCACAGAATTCCTGTCTTGAACTGACAGGTGGTAGTGGAGTTACATGTATATGTTTCTAGAGCAAAGTTAATCAAGTGTGAACCTACACAGAGTAATAGTACATTACTACAGGTATCTAAATAAAACAGCTTAAATAACTATCTTAACGTTAACTGCCAATTATGTTAAACTAACGAGAAAATAGCCAATAGGTTGGGGAACGCTAGGTAAAAGACTAAATTGTAAAAGCTACATTCCTGCCTGTACTAGAGCTATTTTTAATGGGGTTGAAACTTAGACTGTATACATAAGGTATTAATGCAGGTGCCGCAGTGGGCAGGCCCCATTCCCATGGGTCGGAGGGGCGGGCCGGGACCCAGAGCTATGTCCGGGGGGGGGGGCCAATGCCCTGATTACTTCCTAGGGCCCGGAATTCCTGTCTTGAAATGGGAGGTGGCAGTGGAGTTACATGTATATGTTTCTAGAGTCAAGTGTGAACCTACACAGAGTAATAGTACATAAAATTTCTACAGGTATCTAAATAAAACAGCTTAAATAACTATCTTAACGTTAACTGCCAATTAAGTTAAACTAACGAGAAAATAGCCAATAGGGTGGGGAACGCTAGGTAAAAGACTAAATTGTAAAAGCTGCGTTCCTGCCTGTACTAGAGCTATTTTTAATGGGGTTGAAACTTACATAAGGTATTAATGCAGGTGCTGCGCCCCATTCCCATGGGTCGGAGGGGAGGGCCAGGACCCAGAGCTATATCCGGGGGGTGGGACCAATGCCCTGATTACTTCCTAGGGCCCGGAATTCCTGTCTTGAACTGGCAGGTGATAGTGGAGTTACATGTATATGTTTCTAAAGCAAAGTTAATCAAGTATGAACCTACACAGAGTAATAGTACATTACTACAGGTATCTAAATAAAACAGCTTAAATAACTATCTTAAAATTAACCGCCAATTATGTTAAACTAATGACAAAATAGCCAATAGGTTGGGGAACGCTTGGTAAAAGACTAAATTGTAAAAGCTGCGTTCCTGCCTGTACTAGAGCTATCTTAATGGGGTTGAAACTTAGACTGTATACATAGGGTATTAATGCAGGTGCTGCGCCCCATTCCCATGGGTCGGAGGGGAGGGCCAGGACCCAGAGCTATATCCGGGGGGTGGGACCAATGCCCTGATTACTGCCTAGGGCCCGGAATTCCTGTCTTGAATTGGCAGGTGGTAGTGGACTTACATGCATATGTTTCTAGAGCAAAGTTAATCAAGTGTGAACCTACACAGAGTAATAGTAGATTACTACAGGTATCTAAATAAAACAGCTTAAATAACTATCTTAAAGTTAACCGCCAATTAAGTTAAACTAATGAGAAAATAGCCAATAGGTTGGGGAACGCTTGGTAAAAGACTAAATTGTAAAAGCACGTTCCTACCTGTACTAGAGCTATTTTAATCAAGTGTGAACCTACACAGAGTAATATTACATTACTACAGGTATCTAAAGAGCAGCTTAAGTAACTAAGGTACGCTCTTTGTTTTCTTTCCTCCTCAGAACGTAGCGGGGGACAATTTGGCTCACAGTTTCATGTCATTCAACACCTGCTACACCGATACTGGACTTTGGTGAGCATATGTTTTATATCAAGTACAGGGGTTCATACAGGATTTGGTTTAGGGGGGGGAACTCCAAAGTTTGGCGTCGACGTGGAGGGCGTGCTTTAGCACACCCCCACTAGGGGTATCTGAGGGCATGTCCCCCTCCCCCCCCCAGAAAAAGTTTGAAAAATAGATGCTCTGAGATTGATTCTGAGGCATTCTGGAGGTACTTATAGCCATTCTAAAGTAATTAGCACGTGCACAGAACATTCTAGAGCAATGTTGAAATTTGGTTGTGAAAATTCTTGGGAGGGGAAAAATAGCTTTGGGGGGGGGGGGGGGATATCGCAGGTCTTCCCCCCCCCCCCTGTATGAACCCCTGAAGTAGGACCAGTGGCTCTGTCTAGTAGTAATGAGACATCTAAGTACAGGTGAGGTCACAGTATCCTTATGAGAACTGTATCCACAGAATGTTAGCTTCGTTCCCAGGCTCCACTCCCCAGCTTTTCTCGCCACTTTTCTACACTGTGCGAGAAAAGCTGGGGAGTGGACGAGGCTACAGTGTGTAGCATTATTAATTTTTCCACAGGGGTATCTACATGGTGGCTGACAAGCTGACCATCGAAGACCTTTTCTTCAACGTACAAAATGAATGGTATGTGCCTTTGACCTCTAATTTTACTGTAACAGAAATTTTGTGCTTGCCATTTCACTGTATTTCTAGTTAGTGCCTTCCATTGCCGCCTGAGTTTATTGTAACAAGGAGTGGGCACTCCCATATGCACTGTAGTCACAGCTTGACCGCTTGACCACACTGCAAAAAGGCTCTTGACCGTTTGACCATAGCAAAATTTACATCTACAAAAATGCTCTTGACCACTGGACTGCAATATCAGGTTACTAAAATTGTCCTTGACCGCTTGACCAATGCCAAAAATACCCCTTGACCTGTTGACCACTTTTTGACTCCGGTCTTAGCTGTGACTACAGTCCCTATGAGTGTGACCACCCCTTGTTGTAATTCACATAGTAATGTCTCACTTGACAGTAGTCCAATTCTTATACTGTTTGCTGTCCTCTCTTCTCTTGTAGGATGCGGTTGTGTTTCAGTGTGACAGAGGCTGAGGTGGAGAGGGCCAAAAATGTCTTCAAGACCTCTCTCTTCATGCACTTGGACGGTCAGTTGAGCAGGACGACCAGTAGTACAACCTCGTCCTCTGGCAGGGGCCCGTACCCCACCCCCATGCGTGTTTCACTTGAAATAGCTACTTGTGTGCCTGATGCATTTTCTCACTGTGTGATGCGTGGGATAGAAAGTGGTAGAAATGTTTCGTAGGCAAGGACAGTTGCAGTTCTTAGGCAGCAGAGGAAGGTAGCAATGTACTGTACACGTACTGTTTGTACCACAGACCGAGCTCTGAAATGTGTGTCACAGCAAAGGTGCATGAGTGGAGCCATCTTGTGATCGCATGTGTCATGTGAGAAAATGTACCAGGCTCATTAGCGAAACATCCATGTGGGTCTTGGGGACGAGGCTAGGCCTATAAAGTTACCTCCTAAAAATTGCAGGAATGCGTGGATGCTTTAGCTACTAGATGACAGGTTAATTCCAAGTAAGGATTGCATAAGTTAGTTACATATACCATATAAGGCTTTTACGTGTTATGCTATTCTGTTGTCACAGGCTCTACTCCAATCTGTGAAGACATTGGAAGGTTAGTCACTATGTCAGCATGCTTCTTTGCTTGTGGGAAGAGCAGGAGGAAGGGGGGAGGACGGAGGGGAGAAGGGAGGGGGGAGGAGGGGAGGGAGGAGGAAGGGAGGGGAGGGGGAAGGGAGGGGCAAGGAGGGGGGGGAGAGAAGGAAGAATTAGCCACTCAACCAAGCAGTCCATAAAACATTCCTTGCTCCAACTCCATCTTGACGTGCTCTGTCTCCCCTACAGACAAATGCTGACCTATGGAAGACGTATTCCTCTTCCAGAGCTAGACTACAGAATCCAGGTATGGGACACTTAGCCAGTCTCATTCCAAGACTGCTGCTATAGCCTGATTCCAGACTGCTTGACAAAACTACTAACTACCTATGGCCTCATTCCCATACATACACGCAAAAGGCAATAACAATTGTGTTGAGGGTGGGTTCAAAAGTTCAAGAGTGGGCTGTATAGGGATTCTAGTCAAATTGTATGCTATCACTGGTCTACTACTATACCTACTCTCTTCTGGTGCGTACGTACATGTACAGCAAGTGGATGCTAAGACAGTGAGGGAGGTATGCAGCCGCTATCTCTACGACAAGTGCCCAGTGCTGGTTGGAATAGGTGAGGATTCCAATAGTAGCACACCATTACTTCATTACTCATCATGTGTGACATCACATACTGTAGCAGTACTACAAATAATTGCTATCATATATACATGCTTAAGTATTAATAGAAACCACAGAGCAAAACAGTGGGAAGTATGTGCCTTACCAAGTTAATATTAGGATAATCACCACTAGTAACCAAGTTTAAAGCTTAAGGCAATGGTCATTCTCTCCTGTAGGTCCCATTGAGCAGCTGCCAGACTACAACCGGGTTAGGGGCAGCATGTATTGGGCCAGGTCATAGGAGCCCTCTCCACAGCAACAAACACCTCTCGTGTCCGTGCGCCAGCAACTGGTGCTCACTCCATCAGCTGTATAGTTGAACTCTAGACCACATATTAAAGTGCATTATTTATATTATGTTATTATGTACAGTCGTGTACTATATTTGTCAACAGTGTTGTCTTGGCTGGATAAGATCTTTACCTAGTTAAAAACCATGGGCCAGGGGAATGAATGTTTGCCGTAGTCGTCCGAAGTATAGCGCCAGAAGAAAAAAAATTATAACTGCCAGTCCTTGGAGGTCACAATAAGAGCTGCAATAGTAGTAAATAAAACTTCTTCACCAAGCTTTAAAGATTGTCGAAGTAGCAGGCTTGAATTAAACCTAGTAAGTTCTGAGGATCATCCCCCTAACAATACAATAATATTCGAGAACAGACCAAAGCAAGGTCACCTTGTTACAAAACCTAAAAGCGAGACCAAACAAATACATTTGCAAAAACTCACCATTAGCTAGCTATAGATTGAGGAGTCCTGGCAGGAGCAGTCTCCAAAGAAATAGATCGTAATCGAGGCTTGCACATGCAATGTGTATTATGCTCAGCTAGTGAGTGTTGAGGCTTGCACAAACATGTACACACACATACACACGAACATGTGCACAGACAATAGAAACACAACTAAAAACATATACCATAATTATGTTATGCAGCTCGTGCGCACGACACAATATGCATTGTTAACACTCACCAAGATCATATTATATACATGTACACTGTATATTACTACTGCAATCTTAATACCATTATACATAATAATAATACCACCGATTTTGATGAATACTCATCTTAGCTTATCACTGGTCAGTCACATCACGTCCCGCGCGTCGCGTTCTTATGTGCGCATCGCTCATGCACATTGTCAAACATAATGACACAACAATATTTCATGTATATGCATGTACACATGCAGTTAGTAACTTTTCTAGCGCTCATGCACGTTGTCAAACATTTACAATACTGTAAATTATGCCATGCACATACATTTAGTATACCCAGCACAATGCATTTTAACACCCTGACCATGTACCAGTGCGTACGTACATGCGCTATGCGTGTTGGTTGCTCACGTGCCACACATGGCTACGTACGTACTTACGTACACACACAATGCCATGCCATACACATGTAGCGTCTCACATTTTCCTGTTGTGTTGAGCTGTGCTTGGTAGGATGGTGGCTGTGGTTGTGGCTGAGATGAGGGATGAGCTGTGCTTGTGGGTGGGATAAGCTGTGCTCGGTAGGGCGGTGGCTGTGGAAACTCTTGCAATGACTGGATGGGGGTGAGAGAAGCAGGCACATGAATAAAAATTAGTAATACAAGATACAGCATTATTAGCTACAGGTCTAGTTTCTGCATAGTCATAGCCTCCTCGTTCCCAGGCCACGCAATCGGCTAGGCTAGTGTTCTGCAGACCAGGCGGGATACATGCTCCAACCCATGTTAGCTTGGTTGCCACACACAATGCAAAGTTACAATGCGAAACTGCACCAGCAAAACACTCACATTCTGCGCAGCCAAGAAACTCAGCACTGAAGTAAAATGCAGCTCGTCTCTGGTTTTTGTGCGCGCCGAAATTCGCGCGTAAAACGCTGTTCAAGTCTGCAACTCTGACCAATGAAAAGTGAATGTAAGCCCGCCAGAAAATTGCCAGCCACCAGAACCGCAGCCTGCATTATTTCCATTCTGATGTCTCGGGATCCCAATCCAACCCTGTGCGTTTATATAAACACCGTTCTGGTGCTATAGCTAGTAACTACAGAATGAGGACCTAAAAATGATAGCTTCATTCCCAGGCCTCCACCCACCAGAGGACAGAAGCTGGGGCAAAGGGCAAGGAACAAGGCTACCAAATCATCCTGTTATCTCCCGGGCTTCACTACCCACCTTAGACAACAAGGCATTTTTGATAAAATTTCATTTTCAGAGGTGAATAATAGTGTGCACTAGTCAAGTCCAAATCACTCAAGACGAGGCCTGATCTGTCGTGGGCTGTCTGTGCTTTCGGGACTTTGCTTGAGATCCTTCCTGGAATCCATTCCGGAACCACCTCTGGACCTTTCTTAGGTGCTTTATGTGTCCCGTCCCAGTAGAGCAACATGGGGTGTGGCCTGGGAACGTACAATTCTTGCAACTGAATGGATGGGATGGAATTAGGGCAAGGTTAAGACCAGGGCACGGGATTGTTTCTGGAAACAAACACGTGCTGAGGCATCCAGTTGCCAGTACACTCTTTCTTTGCTTAGTAAAAAGATTGCGTTTGAGAGGTCATTGTGTTTGTAATAATTGCGATTGGACAGACCATGTTTGCACAGCAACAGGATGCGTATGCACGATGTGTGTTTTTAAACTTTGCAACCTGGCTCTGAATTCGCAATTCACAACTATTAGAACCTCGCGATTGTAACCTATTCTTTTTTTATTATAATGATTCACAGTAGCCTCCGCTCCAATTTTTACGTCGATTGCAGTATAAAAAAAAGTTCAGAACGACCCTTGAAGATATAATCTGTGACCACCTTGTATGCCGAGTTGCTAGCAGCAGTATACATTAAAAGTTGAAAGAGATAAAAGGAACCTAAATGAGTTAAGTTACTAGCAGCAATCTGATTACTACTGAACAGTGTTCAAACTTCAAAGTGATGTGAAAGTCACTGTATCCAATGCCATTTTGTTATGCGGATTGAGCTATGATGCAGGAGTAGATATACAATTTGTACTTATTTGTACAACTGTTACCACACAAAATCATCGCCTTTTCTGGTCATCAAGTAATAGCTATGTTATCATTGTGCTTGAGTTATGCTTAGGCATCTAATAGAGTGCATCTGACATCATCAAATGCATATATAGGTTAACTATGCCTGTGTCCAGTTGCTAAAAATAGAACAGTGCTCGGTTGCTATGCACATTAATGTATGATACAGCATACATAGCAACCAATAGACTCCAGCAGGTGATCAGGATGTATAAAGCAGCTTCAGCTAATGTTACTAATAATAGATTGCTACACTCTCATGATATTGGTACATGGTTGGTAACATACAAAAGTGCTAATGAACATGTTACTAAAAATAGGACGTCACACATTCAGCATAGGAAATACTAGTATTATATCACGGCTAATCATTCAATACTGGTGTTAAATTTGTACTAGCACATTATGTATTAAAGGAGCCAGATAGCAATAATGCGTTACTAAAAATAGATAATGCTAATGAGCTGGCAGCTCCAATTACCAGTAGATGGAAAGTTTTTCTCTTTTGAATAAAGCTAGGACGCGCCTAGTGCTGAAATTAAATTACTCAGTTACAGTAGCAGGTATGTTTTATAGCACTGCATGATCTCTGACCACACTTTGTCTGCCTCATTCAAATTAAAGGTCATAGTTGGGTAATTAGGCCGTGGAAACTAACAGCAATAGGCATTATTTATGCTAACCTTGTTCCGGTTCAGTATATTTGGTTTGCATATAGGGAGCAGTATCATGTTGTTGTGCATGCGGATCCTAAGTATGTACCTTTATCCATTGGTGGGTACACCATGAGGCACTGAATGGAGACAGTACAAGAGAACATGTAGTTCTTTTGTACAAAAATAGACGAGCGTGCTTGTTTGCTTGTAGTTCTTGTCAGCACTCTTACCTCCCATTACATCATAATTCTACTATACTCGAGTGCATTAACCATTAATAGAGCATAGAGCCATCCATAACAGACCATTTATCAGCACATGCTATTTTGTCAACATGGCCAACATTCACCCAATATGTTTTAAGGTGGTGGGATACCAAAACATAGATGGCATAGATGATGAGATATTCACATTGCTTGCGGTCACAAAACAATGGAAAATAGGTAAATTTTAGTGACATGTACATACTTCCGGATCCGAGATGAAATAAGTTACTGCATTCAAATTTGAGATATGGTTTGAGATACATGGGGAAAATCTGGCAAATCGGACAAACCAGTGAGCAGTGATGTCATTGTGATGACATCACATGGAAAATGGTCCATAGCCTGACTTTCAAGGAAAAGAGCCAATGACACTTAATCAACCCTTCACGTGGAACTCCCCACTGTGTGCCCACGTTTGGCCTACCCCGCTCCAGGTACTGCATACACTACTAGACACAGATGTGTTATAGATGCGGTCATTGCTAGCTGAGTTGCTACTGGTGATGTCATGCTGATGTAATGCTCCTTGCAGTTACCTTATGAAAACTTGCTCATTGTCCAATCTATTCAGACGCAAGTCTGCTGTCACTATCGTTGCGCACCATGAAACTCACTGAGGATATGCATATAGAGACACAGGAAATATTGATACTACAGCACTAATATTATTGTAACCAAACAATGTAGGAACGATACCACAATACTTTCACAGATTACCATCCCTGATATTTTCCCAACCAATTCTTTGTGACGTGGTATGTACTAAATAGGATGACAGGATAGATTGCCTGCTATGTGTACAAAATAATTTATGGATTAGTTAATGCTGACATCTGACTACGCAGGTGCATTACTAATTACTAGCCACTGCCAGCTTATTTGGCTTGAAGAACAAGTGAACATGGCCTGGGAGCTTAGCTTGATAGTATGTTTTTTCTCCTAATTTGCATAGCTACAGCTTAATTAGCTAATTATCCAGTTGAGGTAATGGTCATGCCAATCCCTATTTCGAACTGGACTAGAAAATATGGTGATCATGAGCTGCACGTGACATACCAGTGCCTTCATACGCAGCATTTCCAACACACTGGAGTGTTATACAAAGGACATGCAGGCAGTACTTTGGACCTAGTCCTCCGCTCATGCATGCTTTTGTCGCCTGCATACAAAAAGCGATTCTTCAGGGGGGAGACCCTGGGAACGAGATTAGTACCCAATTAACGTTGGCTTCCAAGTGTTTGTTAAGGACCTAATGCTCAAAACGCGTATGGGTTTGTCTTGAGGCTCATAACAGAACTTTAATTCTGTGACGCTCATAACAGGAGACCCGCTAGGCCTAGGCAGATTATTCTCGTTTCACCACCTGTCAAAAATTCTTCTTGTCTGTATCTGTACATAATGCCATATATAGGCATGCTATAGTGGCATCAGAGACACGGCAGTAACTGGACCTACTACTGGTGGCCATCAGCCAAGAAAAGGCCTCATCATGACACGTGTTGAATGAATATAATTATAGCCACGATTCCACACCTATTGATCCCAAATAATTCACAGTGCTTCTATCGCCCTGGCCTAAGACTCACATTCAAGGAACAGAGTAATTGGCTTTGATGCTTAATATCGTCATAGCACACCCACCCACTGCTCATCTGAAACAGTGCCAACGTTTTGCAATTATTGCCTGAATGGTGAGATTAGCTAGGGTACACAAAACTGGTCTTTTGGAACATTCCTGACATCATGGAAGTCATAACCCCTCACACTAGTCTTGCAAAACTGCACGAGGCTATCATTACTCATGCCTGAGATCCGTTACTATACCAGTAACACTGGAAGATGGCCTCCACACCATATATAGCTACAAATAAGTATATTCACTGTCTTGCATACACAAAATCAAAATACACAAACAAAGTACATACACGTATAAAATAAGTGCTCTGCCGGTGAACAAAAACTGTACAACCTGAATACATAAAAACAATTACATGGCTGCAGAAAGGCCACGTTTCAGAGAAATATTATCAACTACATTTTTTGAATACTAGACATGAATACATAAGTGTACTTCCATTCTTGCGTGTCCAGTAATGCCCTGCAGCCGTCTTGCAAGTAACAAAGCATGAAACGAAATAATAAGGATAGGCGACTGCATTGCCAGTTTTGCAATAATAAAAAAAAAGCAACAAAAAAACAAAAAACGTTCTATAGCAAATTGCACATGCCACCTCTTCTCTTGTTTTTCTTTTGAAGGGCCGCTCGGGTTGCCGTGAGAAAAACTTCTCTAACGCCTTCGCGGGATTTCGCAGAACTCTCCAGGTAGGCATATGCGTTGACTTTATCCGCCATGGCCTTGCCCTGTTCGGGCCGGATCACCTCAAGCTTGTCCCTGGCCAGGGAGGCCTTTGTCGCTGGGTCGTTTCTCAGGTCTTTCTTGGTAGCAATTAGGAGAAAGGGGACGTTGGGGCAGAAGTGCCGGACCTCGGGAACCCACTTTGCGTGGATGTTTTCTAAACTGTCGTGACTGTCGATCGAGAAACACATCAATATAACGTCAGTGTCGGGGTATGAAAGGGGCCGCAATCGGTCATAGTCCTCCTGTCCTGCGGTGTCCCACAGCGCTAACTCGACCAGTTTCCCATCGACTTCAATGTCTGATACATAGTTTTCGAAAACGGTGGGAATGTACTTATCAGGGAATTCGTCTTTTGTGAAGGCAAACAGAAGGCAAGTCTTGCCGCACGCTCCGTCTCCAACGATAACTAGCTTTCTACGAATCGCTGCCATTTTTTCTGAAGGAAGGAACAAGGGATGTTGGAAGAATAACGAAATGTCCTTATCACAACAATTAGTGTGTTGAATCAGCTTGTAAAGAAATATGCTTTAGCCCTATGAAAACCACTAAAGGTAACACCAGCAGATGAGCAAATATGCTACAGACTCAATATGACCCTCAGTGGACTCAATATGGTGCTAATGAACCCACTACAACAATACCCACAGCAATAAAAAGCTCACGCTAACAATACTTACAGTTGTACAGATCAGGTCACCTGAACCTCACTAAGATGCTAATTTGAGGCAAGCAAGGCCTTACTACCCCCCAGGGGGTCATTTAGTGGGTACACACCCCTTTCAGGTTTTGTGGAGCTATTAAAAAAATGGAGTCTCTCTTTTCTGCACTGTATTCGCCTATCCCACTTACATCTAAGTAATTTAGTAGTCTGATAGCTATCTATAGGACCGTGCACCTCAGCACAGCTAGTAGTGACTACACGACCCACGGCAATATGGCGACACGTGCCGAACCCATTCACTTTCCAAATATTTGTAGTATAACAGCATTGGGAGACTCACATTCTGTCGCTCTCTTCAGCAGATCAGTCTTACTTCACCTCTGGATATATGATACAACTCTCGGGGGGCCTGGAAGAAGCTATATAGGAACGCAACTCTCCTTCCTGAAAATTACCAAAACAGACGGTCAGGAATATCCGGACTCGAAAGGGCGCTGCTATTTTTAGCACAATTTTTATCTAAAAATAGTAACAAGTTCACCACGCATGCGTGCCAGCTTTTTGGAGGCGAGAATACTGAGCCGTTCACGGAAATTGAATCGAGTAACGGGTTGGTTTTGTTGGCATCTGATTTCAGCGTAGGACTTATATTCTTCCACGCAGTGGCACTGGGCCAGAGTTTTGGAGTAAAGATAACGCAAGAACGGTCCAAGGAAGCAAGGTGAGGTTTGTAGTGATCGGGAGACCCGATGTTAGAGGGTTTGCCTGGGGATAAGTTACCCAATTTGTTACTACTGGATATAGTGTGTGGGTAGGAGGAGGGAACGAGTATAAGGAATTGTGGTCGTGTAGTGTGATTTCTGAGTTATTGATGAAGTGGGGAATAACCCAAAGGGTGTTACTTGCACCATCAGCCACTATTTAGCTGCTGGGCTCACATGATCCATCTGGTGATGATCCATCTGGTGATGGTTTTGAGTTTAGTAAACTGACCTTGTAGTTCATAGAAGGGTTGTTGTATTGGATACCGTACGTGTGTAGTAGCACGTCTTTCTTTTAGGCCATGCCTATTTGATTGTTGTTTCATAGGCACTTTCACTAATCCTTTCTGGTCGGATAAATTTTGCAGTGCTGCCGTGAACGTTTTGTGCACTGCAGTGGTGTAGTAGCGCATTATAGCACAGAGATTTGGCAATTCTGGTGGTAAAATAGCGTGACTAGTTTTATGATGATCCACCAGTACTACTGGGTGTCGATTGGACTACCGTGTGGCATATTTTTTTGAAAGCAAACAGCATAATTTTGCATTGGATCATACTTTTTTCTGAATCCTGCAAGAAATAATTGGTCGATTAGGCCCAGATCAACTAAGTTCTGGCTTTAGTCCTCTTTTCGAAATGGATGATGTGGAAATGCTGTCTGTGGACCATGGCCTAATTTATCGGTACCTGCTGGGATATCTGGAATGTTTTAGAAGTGATAGACCCAAGTACTTGATTTTACTGTCTTTACTCCATTGAAGTCTAAAGGTTACGTAGCAGTAGGAGTCGCTAGTAAGCTCATAGCAATTTGTCGATACAGGCGTTTGTACACTCAACCTTTCCGTGGCTGGCATCCGCCTTAGAGAACACTTGATGGGAAGGAACTGTGTGTGGAGGTAGTTACATAGGAAGTTAACGCGGCATGTGTCAGCTTGTGCATATTTCATGGGATGTTGTTTGCACAGTTGTTGTTAGAGCTATAGCACCTGTGGGGGTTGTGGGGTTGGTGTGATTTGTTGTTTCCAAGTGGTAGGTGTGTTTTTATTGTTGTTTGAGACTTTGCCGTGTGCATCTTCAGCATTGAGAACCACACAGAGTTAATGGTCGCATTGCATACAGCAAGGATTGGCTTGTGTGTGCGTGACGCTGTGTGTGTGTGTATGTATGTGGTACTATGTGTCAGTGTGTGTACGTGCATGTGTGTATGTTGTACTATGTGTGTGTGTGTGTGATTGAGAAGGTGTGTTTCCCAGATTGGGTATCTGAGTTATTGGGATTTGATATTGCTCCTCACATCAGCTTGGTCTATATATGCGCATGCCCCGAGTGGAAGCAAAGGGGTAAGAATGTGTCTTCCTCATTATTAATTAACATTCCCATAGATGGGTAGGCGTTGATTAGCGGGGCGACTATTCGGGTTGTATGTGAGTATTGCTACAGGAATGTAATTATTGCAAGCATATTTCCTGTGGGTGTGGTGTTGCTTGCATGTGCAGTGCAGCGAAAGGTAAGCATGCGCTACGACGAACTTGCCTGCAGAGAGGCGGTGGCGATTAGGGAGGCTACGTGCGCCGCAACACAGAAGCTGTGATAGCGAGGAGAGGAAGGGAACGTTGGCGGGAAGTTCATTGACAGCAAATAAGTGGTAGCTGGAAAATGATGACCGCCGTTCTCAAAACCTCAGACTGACTGAACGGTCAGCTGTAATGCAACTCGATCTCCGCGACACCCTCTGCATGGAATACCATGTATGCACACTCCCAGTTAAGGACACACATTTGCTATAATGAGCACAAAACTGAAACAGCTACTGGCAAGGTACATAACCGGGAAGGGGGGGGGGGAGGGGGAGGCAAAAACAGATTGTTAAAACAATAAAAACACTCTGTGAAGTGAGGGGCAACCCCCCTCCCTGTGCCCTGATAATTAGGTGATATATCATGATCTCTGAAACGTGCATAGCTATTAGAGTGGGTGCGGACAGATTGTGAGCTCTTATTACGAGGGTGGGCTCTTACTCAAGACTAGGAGGGTGGGCTCTTACTCAAGGCTAGGAGGGTGGGCTCTTACTCAAGACTAGGAGGGTGGGCTCTTACTCAAGGCTAGGAGGGTGGGCTCTTACTCAAGACTAGGAGGGTGGGCTCTTACTAGGGACTGAGAGGGCGGGCTCTTACACTCAAGACTGGGAGGGTGGGCTCTTATTAGAGACAGACTAAGAACGCTACTAAGAGGGTGGGCTCTTGTTTGAGTACACAGGACCACACTGGTCCTCTTTGTCCTTGGTTCCTCTAGCTTAGTTTGTGGACTTGGTTTCTCCAGTTTCCAGAAAGTGGAACACATTTGATCCCTTAAAACCCTCAGAGTTGACCCACACAGTGAATGTGTTGGTTGGCCCTCTTTGTCTGCTGCTTTCAGTTGCAAGTTGATTAGCACAGCCCTTCCTTTGTGTTGTTTCTTGAACCGAACTGAAGTGGACAACTTCACAGAGTCGCACTTTTCAGTATCTCTTTTACATTCAGTACGAAAGTAGCTATGAGCAAAGCTGGGGAATTCGCCATGGCTGTTTGTTTTCGAATAACAACGACAACGCTGGGAGCTGTTTCTAAAAATCGTTCTCCAAGAGACTTAATTTATGCTTACGATTCAGCCCCGACTACTAACTTTACTTGGCAATAGTGTTTCGTACGTATGTTTACTTGTAGCTACCCGTGTGTACCGAATGTTGCCTTGACAGTGACAGTGGTACACATCACAGTGTCAATGTGGAAACCATTAGATAGCTGCAGAGAGGGTCACTGTGACTAGTGACCGTCTATTCATGCTGGTTTTGCGAATACTTCCCACATGATTTGACAGTTTTTATCTTATTGTGCACCTTATGTCATACAAGTGTGGTGTGTGCTGCAGTTGCTACCACTAAAATGCCTGATGGCGTTATATCCAGTCCTTTGTGTTATACATGTACATGTACCCATGTGAATCTAATGATTGTTCGATAAGGAATTACGGTTTCGTTGTTTTCTGGTAGCATCTCGTGTATTTCCAGCCTTTTTGAAGGAAGGTACTGAGAGGATGCTGTATGCCTGGATGGAAGTCGTTGACAATGGATGATTGCGTTTCCTTGTGTCTGTTAGGCCCCTCCTGTTTCTACAGCCTTATAGCTATTAGCTTTCTTAGAGAGAGTGCTAAAGTAATTTGGTACCCTCTCTAGCAGTGTGGTGCTGTCTGTGTGTAGGGTGTATAACATTCCCTGATGCGCAGTGAATGTAACTGCTACTGCTGTAGTGACATATGTATTCCGTTGCAGCTGTTTGCTCGAGCTAGGCTCTAACGTGTCGATGGTGTCAGAATGCAGTAGTAAGCTGATGCTCTGGCCCTTTATGGTTAGGACAAATGTCATTACCCGTCCAAGTCAAAGTTGTTGATTGCTTTCTTTCCCCCCTGTTTGTTATTCTTATGAAGTAGCCCCTGTTGTTGTCTATACTGTTTCACACCCACTCATTGGCTGTAAGCCTGCCGTACACTCCGGTTGCTAGGAGACATTTCCTACTTTTACAAACATCTAGAGCATGTGTTTTTTTGCTGGTGCTTATCACCACTGAGACTCAACCACAGGCCGATAATCAACATTCCAGCTTCTGACCACCAAGAAGTACATCCCTTATAGAGTACTGTTTCTTGGTATGAGAAGGTTCTGGAATGTATTAGTTTGTTATTCATATTATGTAATCCCGTCAGGTTCATGTAGAGTTTGTATGGAGGTAGTGATGTAATGCTGTCTCTTTGGGGCCACTTCCTGTTCCGTAATTTGTTTACAGTTTCGTAATCCCCCATGGTACAAGGCTAGGCTAGAAATTACATCTGTTCTTCCACTTTGCCACCTGTCTGGTGATGTCTATGGGTTCTGTTGTTGCAGGAAAGAGTAGGTCATGCAGTGCTGTGCATGGTGTAGAGGAGGGCATCAGTTCCAATGCTATTCAAAATAGTAACTGTCAAGAGGTGTAGTCATAAAGGAAAGAAATTGGTATTTAATGATGGGGTTATGGTTGCCTTGGAAACATGGATAGAGCGACCACCTGTCTTATATACACTAATGCCACCCTCTGTGTATCCCACCCCACGCTCCCCTTCCACTCTAGGTCCATTAAAACCACCCTTACACACACGCACACGTACCATCAAAATCCCGGAACATCTTTACTGCTTCGGCAGCAGCAATGGCAAGCATCCGCAAGAAGTTGGTGATCGTGGGCGACGGGGCTTGTGGGAAGACCTGTCTCCTGATTGTGTTCTCCAAGGATCAGTTCCCAGAGGTGTATGTACCCACCGTGTTCGAGAACTACGTGGCAGACATTGAAGTGGACGGCAAGTGTGTGGAGCTTGCCCTCTGGGACACTGCAGGTGAGCTGTGGCTACGTATAACTATGTAGGACCTTGTGTATTTTGTAGGTATATGTGTGAGCGTGTAGGTCAAGTTTTCCTGACTTACACATCGATTCTCTGTATATGTATGCGAGTTGTTAAAGACTATTGAAGTTACATATGGTTGTTAAATATTAACCACAAATTCATTTTAACCCAGTCTACAGGGGGGGGGGGGGGCGGGGGCAAAATCAGATTGGAAGACATTTTGGGGAGTGGGGTGTGCGTTTAGTGAGCAGTATTCAATTTTGAAGAGTTAAAATCCCCCAAGGGGGGGGGGGGGGTGAATAACTCCCCCTAAATGAAACACTGTGACTAGCAGACTGCATGGGATCTTGGAATGTGCTACACAGAGGACGCCACACCTGAGTGTAGGAAGGTGGGCTCTCAGCTTGTAGGGGATGTAACTGATACTGCCAGGGAGTTTTGAAGGGGCTGTCGTAGGTACATGTGTATGTTGGTTTTTGGTCAATGGACAAGCCTCCCACCTCTGTCCTTGTCAATCAATCTACTTGTTCGTGTGTAGTTTTGCTGTACAACAATTTGTGGGAGGGGGTCTTGCTCGTGATTTGATCCTTACTGGGTCATGTGTTTGCTGAGTGCAGCGAGGCCATTAATCTGTATAATGGCCAAGCTGCCACTAATCTGTATAATTATAGATCTGTGTATATATGTCTATATCCGAGTCTATTGGTCACACTCTGGAGGCAAGACACGCGTTCAAATGGTAGTTACATGGATGCCGTCTTTGAATGTGTGGTACACTTAGAGTCAGAAATCGGGACAAGTCTATTGCATAGTTTTGCTAAGGAAGTTGGCTGAGTTTTGTGTAGCTTCTGTTTAGTAGAGATATAAGCGCTGGATATATGTGGCATGATCGAACATTGCGAGCGCGAGTTTCAAGCAGCACAGCTCATCTCCCCACTCTAGCTCACTTTCCTGCTGCCGAATTAGCCTTCCCCGCTGTTGATGGACCTCCCGATAATGTTCCCTTCTCTCCTTGCTACCACTCCTCCTCCCTGATCGCCACTACCTCTCTAAATGCGAGTACATGCTCCTGCTCTACTGCATGTACATGGAAGCAATGCCACGGCCACAGGAAATATGTTAAGAATAACTACATTCCTGTAGTGTTACTTACATAAATACATACGTGGAGTCTCCATGTAACACAATGAGTTGCCTCATTTCCCCCTTAAATCTTTGCGCTGCAGTGTATAATGAACCAACTGCTGTCATCATTATTTCTGCTCTACTCTCCTCAGGCCAAGAAGACTACGACCGACTGAGGCCCCTCTCCTACCCGGACACGGACGTTATTCTCATGTGCTTCTCCATCGACAGTCCAGACAGCTTGGAGAACATCCCCGAGAAGTGGACACCGGAGGTGCGACATTTCTGCCCAACTGTACCCATCGTGCTCGTCGGAAATAAGAAAGATTTGAGGTTTGACGAAGCTACTCGGCGGGAGCTCGCAAAGGCAAAGCAAGAGCCTGTAAAAACAGAAGACGGGAGGGCCATGGCGGAGAAAATCGGAGCTTACGCTTATTTGGAGTGCTCGGCGAAGCTAAATGAAGGTGTTAGAGAAGTATTCGAAACAGCAACGCGGGCCGCCCTTCAAACAAAAAAGAAGGGGCGAAGAATCTGTAATCTACTCTGAGAGAAATGTTTCGAGTTTGGTATGCAGTATATAATTATTGAGAGACACACCTACCTCTTGGTCCTGTAATTATTGTAGAGTGACTGTAGTTTGTGTAATAACTACTAATAACTGTTCCTGAGAAATAGACTGTCTAGATGTTTCCTGCTAGTCATCTTTCAATGCACAGATTTGCAAAAATTCGTTTCTACACCGTATATTTAGTTGCTGTTAATGGTTACATCTAACCACATGGTTGTATGTATATTTAATACGCACATGTACTGCTCATCATGAATTTTTATAACCTGTCCTGCCATTGGTACCTAATCTCGCGTAGCCAGACCCTCGCTTGTTTTTCGAGCAGGGGTCTGGCCATGCGAGCTATCACTACTGATCTTGTATGACCACCACATTGCATGGAACTAGAGCATGAGCTCCAGATTATAGAGAATCCTCTTTTTTGGCATAAGCGTGGCAGATTCCAATTAATACCCACCCTTTGGCTGTGCTTTATTTGGAAGTACCGATTTAATTAATCGGGAGATCCTCTCGTGTTCTTTGATCGTGAGTTAGCATGCACAGTGCATCGCCACTGTAACTACTCCCTGCACGGCCAGTTCTAGTGTCCACCCAGCTAGATGGCGAGTGACGGCGGTTCGAGGTCGGAGGGGGGACAGCTGTTGAAGCAGCTGGTCCAGAATCTGCGCAGTGACCTCAATCTCCTCTCGAATGAAGCCAGGAAGAAGTACCCAGCCGTGAGAGAGGTACGTAGGACCGTCAGACACATCACTGGTTTAGCTGGTGATCGGGATCCAAGGGGTACCAGGCACTAGACAGAAGGCATGGTCCTCAGATGAAGGTTCAGGCCCACAAGCCAGCCAGCTTGCAGAAAGTTTACAGATCTTTCCATAAAAGAGGGCTGGATTGTGAGTTTGGTGTGTATGCTCTGCTAGTGCCCTGTTCTATAGTTTACGTGCTATTCCCAAAGTAGATCATGGGGTAGCTATCATCACAGGAGCCCCCACCTCAAGCCCATAAAACTAGTGCCATAATAGTCTCGTAAACCACCTTGCTCCGAGTTGGCTAGTACCGTATACCCTCTAGAAATTACCTTTTGGGGCTAGCCACTGGAAGGTCATACAGGAATCGTGAGGCTCTTGTAAGAGGGTACTATTTATTGTGCAGTGATGAAGTAGGATTTCATCGCCTGGGCTAGCCTCGTTCCCAGGCCACACCACCTTTGCTCGCTCTGCAGGGAGACCTGGGAACAAGGCTAGAATTGCAGGCTATGAATGTGCACTCTTCCTGTTGCTGGCTTTGCTCGAGCTCAGGAAGGAGGCCTGGGGGTAAGGCTACTGTTGCTCTAGGAAGTCTCCTGTCCTTCAGATCCCTGGGGTGGAGTCCCATTCAGTCAGCTCTTGTTCTCATACCGAGACACTCTTCCCATACCGAGAGTGGTCTTGGAATGGGACTGAACACTGTAGAGGATATCTGTATAGTCTTCGTACCCAGACCCTCCCCCTCCCCCCTCCCCTGTCTCGCACGCCCAGACCCTCTCCCCTCCCCCTGCCCATCACTATCCACGAGACAACTGCATGTGGCATGTGCCTGTTCTTATATGCCACCTGATGTGCCTAGGGACTGATGGTTGCTATGGAATCTAAATCGAGCTATTTGTATGGGTGCTTAATATTACCAAGTAATACAAGCACTTCAGCAGCAAGCTTTGATGTGGTGTGGCATACCTCAGTCTTTGAGTTCATGTGCAGGCATGACCAAAGTGCCCTCCAGGAGGCTACTTCTCAAATAGGGGCCTATCCCTGCTGTTTGTGGCGTCTAGCCATGGTGGTATATAGTGTAGTAAAATGAGGGCATGAGGCAAGGATTATACATGTATCTCCCTTAATTTACTACACGGCAAAGTTTGGGATTGTCTTAGGTCCATTCATGCTAGTACCGACCGACAATTTGCTATATTAATGGACAAAAATTATAGCCTCGTCCACAGGCTCTACTCCCCAACTTTTATCACACTGTGCAGTCAAGGGTTCCACTGTGCTCTGTAAGAGGCATTCTGCTTATATGCCCCTCCTCCCCTTTACATGTGCACGCGCACACACACACACACACACACACACACACACGCATCTATACACATACATACATACACACGCATGCACCATTGCACACATGCGCTTGCACCCACAGGCTGCTGAGAGGGGAGCCATGAAGTTGAAGAGCCTCTCGGAATCGAAAGGCTTCTCGCTGCAAGGTAAGCAAAACAAAAGGCTAAATCACTCCTATTACAGACGTTGGTCCAGTGTCCTGATTGCTGGGGTGTGCAACACCAGCAATGGCCGTTGTGAACAATACACACAGCCATTGTCACCTGGGCTAGAGTCAGCAGACTAAAGTCGTTTGGTAGTGTGCACACAAAGACTGGCAACTGTGCCCAATTGCGTACATGTACGTGTACACATTAAATCTTGTAGCGTAATAGCTGTAATCTTATTCGCAGATCTGTGCATAGTCTCATGCCCAAACCATTAGCAGCTCCAGGATCAAATTAATTTAAATCCTGCAGTAATATAGCAGTTGGGGCACATGGGAGGGGCAATCGGTTGCTATTTGGTGCTGAACCTCAATAAGTTGTAAGTGGTGCTGCCAAGTATAGTTTTCTGATCTAGGATTTCAAACTTTAATTCACCCTCAATTAGATAGCTATATTGGGCATGAAACTGATTTTTAATAGCACACCTTTACATGACTTTCCCTGTAGGTATAGCTTAGGCTGTGTATGTGTGGTGTGTGGTCCCTTGGGCCAGCTGGTGAGCAATGGCAGGCTGCCTAGATACGTTTACTTGGGTACTAACTTTCTGACCAACTACAGTACATGCCCATGAAAAAGTGACCCTCATATTATGTCAAATCATACTTGTGCACAGCTAGCTAGCACTGACTGCTATGTACCACCTAACAGGGCCTACAGTGGTAGCCTGTTAGCTAATTGTTTCATCTCATTAGCAGGGACTACTGTGGTATAGGGACAGGCACATTATTCTTTTTAATTTTCCCATTATTCTATTCCTCAATTCCTTTATTTTACCCTATTATTCTTTCCCATTATTCTCATTTCCTCCCTATTATTCCTTCCATTATCACTGAGCCATATGTAACGGGCTGATTTTAGGATGTGTTTCCCACACCAATCACCTTTTATTTACTATCACAGTATAAAGTCATAGTGCATTCCTCTACTTCACCACTGGGCTTTGGATTATTGATGAAATTCACAGCCACCTATACACTAACACCACTTTACTGCAGACTAATTAGTGAGTCCTCTGACCCAGGGGAGGTCCTACAGACATGCTTATCAAAACAATTACCTATTATTCTCACTCAAAAAAAACTACCTATTATTCCCAAAGAAATTCCCGAATAATGTGCGTGTCCCTACTGTGGTAGCCTGTTGGGTAGTACTACTGTGGTAGCCTCTTAGGGACTACTGTGGTAGCCTGTTAGCTAATTGTGCCATCTCGTTAGCAGGGCCTACTGTGGTAGCCTATTACCTGGCAGAGTTGCGGTTGCCAACTGATGAGTCCCACTGCATTAGAAATAAGGGACAAAAGGTACCTCTTGGTTTGTCTGGTCAGTGGGTTGTAATGTGAGAATCTTTTCTTGAACGTACATGTACTAGTGCATTTTTGAACATCTTATCTTCCTCTCTGTTCACTTTCCTTGCAGTTCTGGCAGCCACAGACGATGTTGTCCACCCGCTGCTGTTTGCCTGTGAGACCAAGAACCTTCGCATCGTCCAGATCTCCCTCGTGGCTCTGCAGAGACTCATACAATTCAAAGCAGTGCCCCAGGTGTGTGCATACCTATAGAAACCATCAAAAACATTGAGACAGTAGAAAAAAATCAGATTGTGGTTATGTTTGGATATTGAATAGCGGAGCTTTCTGCAAGCTACTTACACTTCCCTCCTCTCCCCCTTCCCAACCCCTCTCCCCTTTCCCTCTCTCCCCTTCCCCTCCTCACCCCTCCCCCTCCCCCTCCTCCTCCCCCTCCCCCTTTGCAGAAAAGTGTTGAGTCCATTGCGTCGACCCTACGTGTCCTGATGGACTCGTGTGTGGAGGAACTGAAGATCCTGCAGACCATTCTACTGCTGGTCACCGCCTCAGACATAGTGCAGGGGAAGTCACTGGGAAAGGTGAGGCCACTGTGGAACCAGCTGGAGGTCCTGTGTGATGCCAAACCAGGGTCACCTCCAAAACCATATAGTACTGTTATGTATGTATGTATGTATGTACGTATGTATGTATGTAAGTGTATTTATGTATGTGTGTATGTATGTATATGTGTATGTATGTATGTATGTTTGTAGGTAGGTAGGTATGTCTATGTCTGTCTGTCTGTCTGTGTGTATGTATGAATGTATGATTTTATAGCAAGTGCACTGTGCTTTTTTCTGTTTGAGAAGACTGCTAATATTGAGAAGGAAGGGATATATAAGTTCTAGCTGGTGTCTGTGTATATGACGTACGCTTCTCTGTCCATACATACACACGCACACACACACACACACACAAATTCATCTCATATACTTGTACACACACATGCGCGCACACACACACATACACACGCACATACAGATCCTTGTACTATGCTTCAAGATGTACCGCTCCTCCGACGTCAGTGTGCACAACACGGCCGGAGTCGCCATCCGACAGATCGTCTCAACCATGTTCGACCGTTTGAACGTGCTAATGAACGGGGGCGGGGACGGTGAGGGGGTGTCAGCGGAGGGTGGGCCGACGAAGAAGGAGGACCAGCAGCTGCCAACGCAAGCCAAGGACGCGTACCTCCTGTTTCAGGTGAGAGTATAAAGTATGACATGGCTGACTTCATCCTCATACCCCCGTACCCAGGCTTTCCGCGCCCAGATTTTATCTTGCAGCTGTGGAGAGAAAAAAAATTTCACGGCTGCGAGGGTGTGGAAGGCATGGGTCCGGGGCTACATCCCCAGGCTCCCCTTTGCTACAAGAGAGCCTGGTACATGTTCATTTGGTCACTTGATTTATTTCTCGTGGGGAGGGACTGATTTAAAGTCGGATACACTCCCTCTGTGTTTGCTGGAGATATTGTTTAGCACTCAGTCTGTGGTACGTAGGGTATCTCTAGGATACTGCCTTTACTGTACAATGGTCAGGTCAGCATACCTGCTCATTTGACCACCCACATGGAAGACAGGCCAACATTGAACCCACCCGGCCATTGTACAGTAAAGGCAGTACTTGAATAGAAACATGTTGAAGTAGACAGTGTTTTTCTGGCATGTCTGTTTCTTGGCTGCCCTCTTGTTGTTCAGTTGAATGCCTCTATCCCTCTCTAGGATATTTGTCTCCTAACGAACGGGGACCCTCCCGCCTGGCTGCCTAGCTCTCTGGAGATAGAGCTAGCGCTGGGACTGGAGCTGCTGGAGACGGTGCTCAAGGGATACCCCTCCATCTTCCTCCAGGTCACCCCACATACACTCACACACACATACGTATGCATTCACAGATGTGCATGCATGCATACACACACACACACACACACACACACACACACACACACACTCACACACACACACACACACACACACACACACTCACACACACACACACACACACACACACACAGTGCACTCGTATGCAGAATGAATCATATACCTGCTTTTATGTTTTCCTGCACATGGGAGGGGAGCCTGGGAATGAGACTATGCAGATACATTCACCAAGTTTCTACACATTATCACACTAGCACACACACACACACACTCTTCATGATGTTACAAGCACTTACACATAACTTTAACGCTGGATGAGAGAGTTAGAAAAAGAAAACATCGCATAGCTAAGATCTATAAAACCTATGCCATGGTACTGGCATAGACAGTGTCTTAATCTGCCCACGTAAATCACCATACAATAATCTATCTAACATTCAGTGCCCTCCCTTGACAAAATGGTTAACCCCTGAAAGTTTACCTCAAAAGTAGACAGCAGCTGGCTCAGAGGTGTGGGCTAGGTCGGTAGACTGACCCTCCCCTCCATTACCTCCCTCTTCGCAGGAGACTCTCTTCAAACTCCTAGTAACGGAGAGGGTCTGCCCCCTGGTCATCAAGCTGTTCTCGCCCACCAGCAAGTACCGTCACTCCTCACACTCACCCCACACCGGCCCCCTCGTACCCACGGACAAGCCGACCTTTGCCCTCTCCATTCGCTTGCTCCGGATCCTCAGTGTCCTGATACGAGAGTTCTACGTCTGTCTGGTCAGTGGCTACTAGTTTATGAAATTGGGTCTCATTCCCAGTCTTAAATCTTTAAGCCGTGGAATGAGAACTGGGAGTGAAATTTATATACGTGATTAACCTTCCTAGAAGTGTGATTCTGTTTGGGGCAATTCTCTAGAGGAATGGAATAGTGACACCTGTATTTTAGTATAGTAGGGTATTGTCTAAAAAATAGAAGTACTCTCCATTGCATCACTAAATGCTGACAGTATCATTTACTCGTACATACATGGTATATACATGTGGATATATAGTGTGTGTTCTACATTTTCTCTTACTATCACGTTACAGTTTTCAATCTTCTCTTGAACACTCCCTACTTGTAATTATAACTTGATACAAATTCAAGTCGTGCTAGCAAGGCTAACTCTAAAGTGAGTCTCTAGACTCCAAAAGAAGTCCCTTTTCAGCACAAGTGACCCTAGGTAGAAGTAACAGTTTCTAACACTTAATAAACAGCTACTTCACACTCAAAAATTTCTGACCACTGCCCTGCTCACCAGCAGCTGTACACTTGCTGTTCCTCTCCAGATCACTCAGTGTGAGATCTTCCTCTCCATGTTGGTCAAGTTCCTGGACAGCGATAAGCCACTCTGGCAGCGCACGCTGGCCGCCGAAGTCCTCCACTCCTTCTGCAACCAGCCCTTGCTTCTCAGGTCAGGGGGCGGGGGTCCCATTCCAGTACCAGTCCTGTCACATGCCGGTTTCAGTTATATTCAGTATTGATTGGTAATGCCTATTCTGATGTTAATAAGTAGTGTCAGCAAGTCCCATTCCAGTGTCATAATATCCATTCCAGTGTCTTGATTCTATAATATCCGCTTGTGGATGATGTAACATCAGATCAAGTACATAGTATTTTGCTGCTAGTATAGCATGAAAACACAAAATTGATAAGTACATGCGCATTTGAAATCATTACTAGAACCACTCCTACTATCCCTTACTATACAAGTTACTGCTGGATGCCTGACCTTGAGAATCAGGAATGGTGGGTTACAAAGCTTTTTGATGGCATGCCAACTCTCCCCATCCATCCAGCATTTATACCAGTTTAGCCAACCTCCTTTTATTGTCAAAAGAAGGTTGTAGGAGTCCTTTTATCATCCACCTGGCTGTTCTTGAGCTCCAGACCTTCAAAAACATATTCAAATTCGAAAACAAAACAAGAAGCTTGTTGCTATGCCTCTAGGATGTTATTGGTAACAAGAAAATTTATCTTGTAATTGTAATTACTCTCATGTACGATGCTTTCCACATGGCATACCATCGAGAAAGAGCGGTAGGCAAGCTTTTACATAGCTAAAGTAATACTTTAGTCTCGTCCCCAGGCTCCCCTTCCACGCGCGTGAGAGGGGAGCCCGGGGACGAGACTAGTAGTACTTGGCAGTAGGATCTAGCCAACTCCAATTGCGCTTACTCTCATGTATAATACTTTTCCACAGATCATTTTGTGAGAGCTATGATATGCAGGAGCACTCCTCCAAGATATTCGGTGACATCATCGATGCCCTGGGGGGATTCATCCAGTCGAATTTCACGCTCACCAGCCCCGTTGTACAGCTGCCATTCAATATCTCGTCTTCTGGTGTTGCCGGTAGCAACAGCGTGGTTCACGTGGCCCCCAGTGGCCCCGGCAACAGCCGCCGTATACACCTGTTCACTGTGCGGAACACTACCGTGCAAGTTGAGTCCCTGCCGTCCAACGCCTTTTCCAAGCCAACCTTGTGAGCTAAACAAATGAGTTGATGTGGCTCTTACAAGTTTATGTCGTTACTTAACAAATACGTACCTTAAGGTGACATAATTTTGGGTACAAATTTTTACCAATAGGGAAAAATTGTGAATGTAATAGTATTATGTATGTGTGATCATGCAGAAGTGTGCTATTGCAAATTCATGCATGCACACAGCCAATAGAAGAATGTACATGTTTACTTGTGTCAGCGCCTGCGTATTTACAGGTTTATGTGAGCAAAAGCTCATATCCCTCCCTCAAAGAGGTTCACGGCACTCGTGAGCTCCTTATGTGAGCTATTGCAACAAAATTTTGAAAACAGCGTTTTTCAGATGGCAAAAATTAATACCTGCCAAATTTGATAAATTGTACCTGCAAGTAGACCCTCGAAACCGGGATAAGTACTTGCTATGTGGCATGTAATCATTCATCTGACATGGTGGCTCACATGTTTAATATGTGCACGCATGCACGCAACATACCTAAACATGTATACACACTGTCACACACACACACAGCCTGGATATGCTAGACAAAACAGAGGTGCCGACGATCCCCGAGGGCTATTCGCTGGTGGTCGCAATGAATGCACTGCTGGATGCCATTAGGAGCGTGTCCCTGGTCATTAACGATGAAGTCGCCAACACTGCCACACCCACCTACTCCCCTGATGTAGTTCCAAAACCTGCAGCTAAAGGTGCGTATGTGTGCAGTTTCTCGAGATCTCTTGTGCAGAGATGTGTCTGCTGGAAGAAACTTCATAATTCATGTGATGTGCTGATATACTGATAGTTTGACTTGCAATTATTGCTTGATCCCTTCTAGTCTTTCTCTCACACACAGCTGAAGGGTCACTGTAGCCTAATCTAGTCCAGGTACCTATATTACGCCTTTTCTCAGGGCTAGTCTGGCTCTGGTGTGCACACTCACTTTGCTACTGGACCTGGTACACTTTCTCATGTAATTTATGCATAGGTAGGGACCGATCGGCACTTCTCTAACTTTTGCTGGAGGCCTTCTTTGAGTGCTCAGTCTGTGGTACAATATGGGCTCCATTGAGTATCTCTAAGAAGGAGCAAAATTTTACCGTTCTACTGTATGTGTCGCAAATGTTCCAGTCTCACAAGCAGCTAAAGTGACACACACGTGGACTGAGATGAGGCTGCCTCAGGTCTTCGTTTGTTGTAGCTAGAGAGAGCTGGTCTTGTACCAGATGGCCGTGTCCACCTCGCATAGAGTGGCATGTGACCACGTAGAAGGTAGTGGAGGGTGTGGGAGTGCCCTAGCCAGTTCCTCCTCCTCCCTCTTCCCTTTCCTCCAGGTACCCCTGCTGGAGTGAAGGAGGTGATGTTGAAGTCATCGTGGTCTGGAGTGCTGGCTGCTCTGGCGCTGCTGTTGGATGGCTGGTAGGTGGGGGATAATCCCCCTTGCATTTGTCATATTGCAAATTTTTAAAGAGAGTTGCAACAATTGGGAGATGGTAATTGAAATACTACTTATAACTACTTATAACTGTTAAGGAGACGGTAAGCAATGAAACGCGTGCGCACTCACGTGACCATACCCACTACAATCGATCTTGCTGCAAAACTTTTCAGGACATCTCACTTGCCTACCACTTTAATGACTACGGTATGATCCCACTAATGGGCACCCCCCAAAGGTCCGACCATCATTGCTATGATGATCCGATCATGTCAGTACTATCAGAAGCCCTGAGTAACGACATCTTGCTGTAATGGACTAAAAGGTAGGGGTTATTTGTGTACACAAAAGAGGGGTTCCACTGTTCACGGTATTTGTCTGTACATATTGTACAAACATCATCACTTTATCACAGCTTTTGTGGCTTGATGTTGATGAGAGGCACAAAAATCTATTCCATTATTCATGCAGTGCTACATGAATAATCATCTTAATTATGTTACTACTGACGTATGAGGAAGTGGGAGGAAGCTTTATATTGACACCACTACTAAACTACTAACCATCAAGCAACCAATATTTGCATTTACTTGACTGTTGCGGACTTTGCGGTGCTTTTTGTGAGTGCAGTTAATGAACGCTAAATGAACATTTGTGTCGAGTTAGCTGGAATGAACTATAGGGGGATTTTGGATAGAATTTGGCTGCAGCACTATTCTAAAAATCAAGTTTTGTCTTACAGCGAGGAAGATATGGGGCGGAGTTTGCGATATTTGCGATCATGATCACGCATAACAATAGCGAACTTACTGACGCTCACATTTTTTGAACGTAAGGAGCTGCAGTCTTCTAGCCTATTTTGACATTAGTGAAGGTTAGCAGTAATTTACACTATACCAAGAATTAATCCAACCATTACTTGTGTAGGTATGGTAGTTGAAAATCGAGAGGCTAACTGTTTCCGCTCCCGAAACACGAAGCCGCAATTGCAAACACAGAGTGCTGAAATTAGCCTAAGAATGGTAAATAGAGCGCAAAAGTTTCTCACACGATTACAGTATCATAGATCTACTAGTCGGATGTATGGAGAGGTCTTGTCCAAGCCACACGTGAATTGCTGTAAATGTATAATGTAAAATTCAATAGTAATTACCTTTGTGACAGTTGCTATTGAAAGAATGTGCATAAGTGGGAGTTTACTAGGGAAGCCATGCATGGATCCCACAGATTACACAATAGCAAGAAATGGTCACCTTTGACTCTGATCTCATTGACGGGCTATTGCCAAAGCACGTGATATCGCCGTGTTTTCCAGGATTTGACAGGCTTAGAAGTGAAGCCTAGTGGTATTGTATGTTGCTGCTCCAAGTACTGTTGTCATAGTACAAGTAAAGATGGCTGTAGCAGAGCAGGGCAGTGCTGATTATGAGTGGGAGTTTATTGAGCCTCCAGCTCCTGAGTTTGATTGTAAAATATGTCACAATGTCCTTCGAGAGCCCATTTTAACAAGCTGTTGTGGAAACCATTTCTGCCAAGCCTGTCTTGACCCGGCTGTTAAAGATGGTAAGCCATGTCCTTCGTGCAACGAGGGAAAGTTTGTTACAGTCTTGGACAAGAAAACAAGGCGTAAGATACTCAGTTTTGATGTTCGGTGTCCCATGTGGCGAAGGGGGTGCAAGTGGGTGGGGGAACTGGGAGAAAGGTGTGGGCATCTCGATGAGAAGAGTGGTGAATGTCAGTTTGTAGATGTCAATTGTTCGAATGAATGTGGTGGGTGTGTTCAGCGTAGAGAATTGGCAGCCCATCTTGAGCAAGCCTGTCCCAAGCGACCCTATGTATGTGGCTACTGCCCCTTTGAAGCGACATTTGATGTCGTGACTTCCCAACACTGGTTGGTGTGTGGGTACTTCCCCCTTCCATGCCCAAACGGGTGCAATGCTGGCACAGTAGAGCGACAGAATCTTGAGCAGCACGTGAAAGAGTGCTCTTTGCAAGAGGTTGAGTGCGATTTCAGTTACTCCGGCTGCCTAGCAAAGCTGCAGCGCAAAGATTTTGCTCACCACATGGCAGAGAACGTGCAGAATCACATGAGAATGACTCAAAGAAAACTCGAGGAGCAAGCAGTGGGAATTCGGGAGAGATTTGAAAGAGACCTCCAAGGAAAGGAGAGCGAGATTATTGAACTTCAGCAGGCAAATGCAAACCTGCAGGAGAAGCTCAGAAAGGGTTTCCAAGAAAAGGAAGATGTTGCTATTGAACTTGGACGGGTGAATATTGATCTGCAAGAAAGGGGCTCACGAGAAATAAAAGAACTTAAAGAAGAGAATGCTGGATTTCGACAGGCAATTACTGATTTGCAGGAAGCGTTTGGAAAGCGCTTCCAAGAAAAAGATACTGAAATTGCCCAACTTCAGCAAGCAGTTACTGATCTACAAGAGAAATTCAAAAAAGATTTCCAAGAAAAAGAGGAAGAGATTGTTGAACTGCGACAGAGGAATTCCAATCTGCATGAAAAAGAAATCGCCCAACTTCAACAAGCAAATGTTGATCTGCAAGAGAAGATGAAGGGAGTTCTAGATCAGAAGGATCGTCAGATAGCTGAAGTCCAAGAAGCGCTGAAGCAGAAAGATGAACAGATGGCTGCACAGTTGCGTAAGAAAGATGGCCGAATCAGTCAGCTTGAGGCCTCATTAAGGAAAACTACAAAGCATGAAGACTGGGTATTCACGATGCCCTGCTACAACCCATCAGCACATTGTAAATGGGAGAGTGCACCTTGTTTCTATACACATTTTGAAGGTTACAAGCTTCAACTACAGGCTTCATCTGACCCAAAGGCGAGGCAGATGTCAGTGCAGCTTCATGTATGGCACGGAGACTTTGACAGCAAGCTTAAGTGGCCACTGAAAGCCACTGTAGCTCTACAACTCATTGATCGAACTGGAAGTCATCTGCCATATGAGATGAGTGTACAGGGAGCAGGAGGGCCAGCTTTTTACCAACATATATCAGTACAATTGTGCTGGAAGCCCTTCATTACGCACACTGCACTTGAGAAGTATGCTTACAGTGACTCACTTTGTTTTCGCGTTGTTAGTGTAAACTGGGATTAAGTTGTTTATGTTAATACATGTATTGTCATGAACTTACTCTTTAATAATTAGCAAATATTATTCAGGCTCTTGAGATGCATGTGTTAGCCACATGCAGTGCTAAAAATATTTATTTGTGACAGGTTGTATCACCAGTAATATATAACTAAGCCAGTTAGGATTCACTCTGGATCCCCTCCCCCCTCACAAGTTTGTGATTTGATGATGTGTGATATGATGATAATTGTATTATGAGATTTGTTTCAATAATTATAACCATCAGTATTTAACCGGTGGAGGCTAGGTTTGCTATTAATGAGCAAGCCAACTAACCATGTACTGCTTCATAATAACAGTTACGAAATATGCTGACAACGTACATGTACTTCCACACGAGCCCATAAAATTGTGAGATCATGTCTACTCCATTAAACATCCAATTTGCTTCAAACTTCGCTCTATAATCCATGCTTGAACTTACAGTACTATTGCCATCTGGCAAGTCTCCCTCTTACAGTTTGTACACTGAGGATAAGTAATGGAGTATTGCTATAATAAGATGTAACACTACTTCTGTGTTGTATCTTGTGAACAGTAATATGAAATAAGCTACATGTACATATTGGGTAGTTGTAAAATAGGGCATCAGACCCATAATATGTTATCTCTGTGACTATTGTCATTAATGAAATTCATCAAGGGAGTGTCCTGAGCTTGTGTAGTAGTGTAATCTGTGGGTGGGCCACTGAAGTGCAGGCTACGCAGTTTCGCCCGCTTTTTGATCTCTACATATATAGTTTGAACCACTGCAGGAAGGAGCAGTAGCTAGCAGGTTGAGAGTGAAAGTGGACACAAGTTTCCTAAATGGCTACATCAGAGCAGGGTAGTACTGGCTATGAGTGGGAGTTCATTGAGCCTCCAGCTCCAGAGTTTGACTGTGAGATATGCCACAATGTCCTTCGAGAGCCCTTTCTGACAACCTGTTGTGGAAGCCACTTTTGTCAAGCCTGCATTGATCCAGTTATCAAAGATGGCAAGCCATGCCCTTCATGTGATGCGGGAGAGTTCACTGTGTTCTTGGACAAAAAGACCAGACGCAAGATACTCAGTTTTGATGTTCGGTGTCCCATGTGGCGAAGGGGGTGCAAGTGGGTCGGGGAACTGGGAGAAAGGAGTGGACACCTCGATGAGAAAGATGGTGAATGTCAGTTTGTAGATATCGATTGTTCCAATGCATGCAGTGGGCGTGTCCAGCGCAGGGAATTGCCGACGCATCTGGAGCAAGCATGCCCCAAGCGACTGTATGTGTGCAACTACTGTCCCTTTGAGGCGACATTTGATGTCGTGACCACCCAACACTGGCTTGTGTGTGGGTACTTCCCCCTACCATGCCCCAACAAATGTGATGTGGGCAGAGTGGAGCGGCAAAACCTTGAGCAGCATTTGAAGGAGTGCTCCTTGCAAGAGGCGGAGTGTGATTTCTGCTATGCTGGCTGCCAGGCAAAGCTGCAACGCAAAGAGTTTGCTCACCACATGGAAGAGAACGTGCAGAATCACATGCAAATTATTCAAGAAAGTAGCAGCTGAAATTGAAAAGAAATTCATCAGCAACCTCCAGGGAAAAGAGAACCAGATTGCCCAACTTCAACAAGTGAATGGTGATCTGCAAGAGAAGATGAAGGAAATTCAAGATGAGAAGAACCGTCAGATAGCTGATGTCCAAGAAGCCTTACAACGGAAGGATCAACAGCTGGTGGACATTGCTGCGCAGATGCAGGAGAAGGATGAACAGATTACTCAGCTGATAGCTGCACTAAAGCAGAAAGTTGAAGAACTCGAGAGTAGAATTGTTGAACAGCGCACTTTACCATTTAAATTCACTATGCCCAACTTGAGCCACTATATAAAGGACCGAACAAAGTGGTGGAAGGATGCACCTTCCTTCTACACACACTATGGTGGTTACAGGCTACATCTTCAAACTGTAGCTAACAGCAATATTGGGAATGGAGTATTGTCAGTGTATGCTTATGTGATAAAAGGAGACTTTAATGACCAACTCCAGTGGCCACTGAAAGCCACCTTGACTCTCCAACTCATTGATCCAAGTGGTAGACATCAGCCATATGAGAGAAGCGAGCAGGGAGAAGGGAAAAGAAGGAGTGCAACTAAATTCTTGCAGTGGTGTCCCTTCATCACCCACGCTGAACTTGAGAAGTATATTCACAATGACTCACTATGTTTTCAAGTTGTTAGTGTGATTTGAGATTGGGGTTAATGTATCGTAATGGACAGTTGATTGTGTAGCAGCCATTTTGTTTTTGTTGTTAGTAGATTGTTTTTACTTTCTGCTCTGAAAATGATATGTTATATGGTATGTTGGATATATAATTATTAGCTTTGTCAATCAAGTTGTAAAAACACATAGCAGTGCAACAGATAATTAGAAAGCATGCTGATTAGCTTATATAGCATACTAGCATCTGCACCTCGGCCTGCTGCTGGCTGCTCTGGCCCTGCTGTTGGATGGCTGGTAGGTGGGGGATAATCCCCCTTGCATTTGTCATATTGCAAATTTTTAAAGAGAGTTGCAGCAATTGGGAGATGGTAATTGAAAAACTACTTATAACTGGGCGTTAAGGAGACGATAAGCAATGAAACGCGTGCGCACTCACGTGACCACGCCCACTATAATCGATCTTGGTGCAAAACTTTTCAGGACATCTCACTTGCCTACCACTTTAAATGACTACGGTAGAATCCCACTAATGGGCACCCCCCAAAGGTCCGACCATCATTGCTATGATGATCCGATCACGTCAGTACTGCTCTGAGTAACGACATCTTGCTGTAATGGACTAAAAGGTAGAGGTTATTTGTGTCCACAAAAGAGGGGTTCCACTGTTCATGGTATTTGTCTGTACATATTGTACAAACACTGTCACTTTATTACAGCTTTTTGTGGCTTGGTGTTTGTGAGAGGCACAAAAAGTTATCCCCAATATTCATGCAGTGCTACGCGAATATCATCTTAATTATATTCATGTGTACTCCTGAAATTGTGCTATAGTTTCCATAGTTACAGTAAACACCTAGTAGGTATACAGTTAAATGAGAGAGAAAGAGCACAATATACCTGTGCTGTTGTCTCAGTAGAAGTAAAGCGACTCTAAAAATGGCTGTTTCAGAGCAGGGCAGTGCTGACTATGAGTGGGAGTTTATTGAGCCTCCAGCTCCAGAGTTTGATTGTAAAATATGTCACAATATCCTTCGAGAGCCCATTTTAACAAGCTGTTGTGGAAACCATTTCTGCCAAGCCTGTCTCGACCCGGCTGTTAAAGATGGTAAGCCATGTCCTTCGTGCAACGAGGGAAAGTTTGTTACAGTCTTGGACAAAAAGACAAGGCGCAAGATACTCAGTTTTGATGTTCGGTGTCCCATGTGGCGAAGGGGGTGCAAGTGGGTCGGGGAACTGGGAGAAAGGAGTGGTCACCTCGCTGAGAAAGATGGTGAATGTCAGTTTGTCGATGTCGATTGTTCGAATAAATGTGGTGGGTGTGTTCAGCGTAGAGAATTGGCAGCCGATCTTGAGCAAGCGTGCATGCCCCAAGCGACCCTATGTATGTGGCTACTGCCCCTTTGAGGCGACATTTGATGTCGTGACTTCCCAACATTGGTTGGTGTGTGGGTACTTCCCCCTTCCATGCCCAAACGGGTGCAATGCTGGCACAGTAGAGCGACAGAATCTTGAGCAGCACGTGAAAGAGTGCTCTTTTCAAGAGGTTGAGTGCGATTTCAGTTACTCCGGCTGCCAGGCAAAGCTGCAGCGCAAAGATTTTGCTCACCACATGGCAGAGAACATGCAGAATCACATGAGAATGACTCAAAGAAAACTCGAGGAGCAAGCAGCGGAAATTCGAGAGAGATTTGAAAGAGACCTCCAAGGAAAGGAGAGCGAGATTATTGAACTTCAGCAGGCAAATGCAAACCTGCAGGAGAAGCAGGAAACGTTTGGAAAGCGCTTCCAAGAAAAAGATACTGAAGTTGCCCAACTGCAGCAAGCAGTTACTGATCTACAAGAGAAATTCAAAAAAGATTTTCAAGAAAAAGAGGAAGAGATTGTTGAACTGCAACGGAGGAATGCCAATCTGCATGAAAAAGAAACTGCCCAACTTCAACAAGCAAATGTTGATCTGCAAGAGAAGATGAAGGGAGTTCTAGATCAGAAGGATTGTCAGATAGCTGAAGCCCAAGAAGCACTGAAGCAGAAAGATCAGCAGTTGGCAGATATTGCTGTACAATTGCATGAGAAAGATGAACGAATCATTCAGCTTGAGGCCTCATTAAGGAAAGCCAAGGACAAAGATGTTACAAAGCATGGAGACTGGTTGTTCACAATGCCCTGCTACAACCCGTCATATTGGCAATGGACGGCTACAACTTGTTTCTACACACATTTTGAAGGTTACAAGCTTCAACTTCAGGCTTCAGCTGACTCAAACGTGATGTCAGTGGAGCTTCATTTAAGGCCCGGAGACTTTGACTACAAGCTTAAGTGGCCACTGAAAGCCACTGTAGCTCTACAACTCATTGATCCAGCTGGTAGACATCCGCCATATGAGATGAGTGCACAGGGAGAATTAGTGCAACCTTCGAGATTGTGTCAATGGAAACCCTTCATTACGCATACTGGACTTGAGAAGTATGTTTACAGTGACTCACTTCGTTTTTGTGTTGTTAGTGTAAAATTGGATTAGGTTGATCATGTTAATACATACTTGTCATGATTATCTTTTTAGGGTGATTAGCAACTGATACTTCTGAGATTCATGCATTAGCCACATATAGCTTAGAGCATAGAGCTGTACATGCTCTAGGCCATTTAGTATATGTATATACACATTTCCTGTATTTCTAGAGCTTCCTATGCTCTATGGGATTCTTACCATGCTCTATATATGACTATACCATGTTACTATAGTAACATATACTAAATGCAGCATTAAAAGTATGGTAGGTTTATATAACTCAGCCAGGGATTCACTCTGGATCCCTCCCCCATACAATTTTGTTGATGTATTATGATGATATAATTACCAATACTTTTAGTATTAATCTTAGGGGGTAGGTTTGCTAGTAACGAGCTGGAGTGTACGTTGCATTTGCAATACAGTGCATATGGTGAGGTACTGTACTGTGATATACACTCAGCTTAATTTTGGTACATGTCCATAACCAAAAATGTGATGTATTATGACTACATATAGTCTTAAGACTCTTAATTACGAGTGGCACGACCATTACCAGATAACCAACAGTGTATTGGCATAATCACTGCCAGTCATGCATGATTAAAATAGTAGTGGCAATGTGAAAGCGTAATGGTTTGTGATGTTTTATATCAGTGCTCACATACATACAATATTTAGCTAGAAATATATCATGGAGAACTGATGGTGGTTGTTCTATAGATGTCGCTCTTTCTAAGTACACTGATTTGCACTGTACTGATTATACATTCTCTGTGAAGTTGGGTGAATGTAGCCTCTTGTGACTATAGAGAAATTCTTCAATTCAGTTTTCTTCATGGACATATTTTGGCAGTAATACTTGAATGTGTGTCAGTATGTAAATAAATATTGGGAGAGAGCCTGAGGCAAGGCAGCTTTTCTTGCACATTCCTTTTCTGGGCCAAGATCTGCAACCCAGCTCGCAACCATGAAGAAAATTTCCTTCATGCATACCTCATATTTTTAAAGCTGTAATACTAGTAGGCAAGCACTCTCTTTAGTGAATGAGTTCCAACTGGCCTTGAGCACTAAAGCTTCAAGTACAAGTCTACCTCCTTCTTTCAGACACAACTCTTACATTTTGTAAATGTTTTTAGCCTCATTCTAAGGTCTGCACCCCAGCTGTTGTCATTGGGGGAGCCTGGGGACAATCATGGATGGAGGCCAGTGTACACGCAAGAATAACTAAGGGAGTATTGCAATAATGGAGGTATACGTCCGAAGAAGATCCAATATTGTTATAACGATGATCATGTAGTATTTATCTGAGCCATACTAACATTGATATCAACTATAGCATCCATGGCTATGGTAAACTACCTATAGTTTGAGAAGTATAGTTGACATTTTCTGATATACGTTATGTTAGTCTCTACATCTCACTTCCGCTTTAGGGTCCATGTCTATGAATATTGATTTAGTGGCATGTGCTTGAATAAACTAGGGGGAGTCCTCATGCATGAACAGCGTATAGGTCATATGATCGTGTTGCAAGCTTACAAAATGGCTACATCAGAGCAGGGAAATGCTGGCTATGAGTGGGAATTTGTTGAGCCTCCAGCTCCAGAGTTTGACTGTGAGATATGCCACAATGTCCTTCGAGAGCCCTTTCTGACAACCTGTTGTGGAAGCCACTTTTGTCAAGCCTGTGTTGATCCAGTTATCAAAGATGGCAGGCCATGTCCTTCGTGTGATGCGGGAGAGTTCACTGTGTTCTTGGACAAAAAGACCAGACGTAAGATACTCAGTTTTGATGTTCGGTGTCCCATGTGGCGAAGGGGGTGCAAGTGGGTTGGGGAACTGGGAGAAAGGAGTGGGCACCTCGATGAGAAGAGTGGTGAATGTCAGTTTGTAGATGTTGATTGTTCCAATGCATGCAGTGGGCGTGTCCAGCGCAGGGAATTACCGACACATCTGGAGCAATCCTGCCCCAAGCGATCATATATGTGCGACTACTGTCCCTTTGAGGCGACATTTGATGTTGTCACCACCCAACACTGGCTGGTGTGTGGGTACTTCCCCCTACCCTGCCCCAACAAATGTGATGTGGGCAGAGTGGAGCGGCAAAACCTCGAGCAGCATTTGAAGGAGTGCTCCTTGCAAGAGGTGGAGTGTGATTTCTGCTATGCTGGCTGCCAGGCAAAGCTGCAACGCAAAGATTTTGCTCGCCACATGGAGGAGAACGTGCAGAAGCACATGAAAATTACTCAAGGAAAGCTCAAGGAAGTAGCAGCTGAAATTGAAGAGAATTTCATCAGCGACCTCCAGGGAAAAGCGAACCAGATTGCTCAGCTTCAACAGGAAAATGCATCTCTGCGAGAGGAATTCAAGAAAGAAGTCGACCAACTTCAAGAAGTGAATGATGATCTGCGAGAGAAGATGAAAGAAGATGCTCGCCACATGGAAGAGAACGTGCAGAATCACACGAGAATGACTCAAGCAAAGCTCAAAGAAGTTGCAGCTGAAATTGAGGAGAAATTCAGAAGAGAACTCCAAGAAAAAGATAATCAGATTGCCAAACTTCAACAGGCATATGCAAATCAAGAGGAAAAATTTGAGAAAAAAATTGTCCAACTTCAGCAAACTGTACAAGACAAGGTAAAGGAAGTTCAAGATCAGAAGGATCGTCAGATAGCTGAAGTCCAAGAGACACTGAAGCAGAAAGATAAACTGCTGGAGGACTTTGCTGTGCAAATGCAGAAGACCAGTCAGCGTGAGGCTACACTAAAGCAGAAGGTGGAAGAACTTGAGTGGAGAATTGGAGGGAATCATACGCTGCCATTTACTTTCATTTTCCCTAACTTTAGTAGAGAAGAAAAATCAAGCCATTGGCACGGTGTACCTTGTTTCTACACATGCTATAGAGGATACCGACTGCACATTCAGCCTGTAGCTAACAGCAGTGCTGGGAATGGAATGATGTCAGTGTATGTTTATGTAAAGAAAGGAGACTTTGATGACCAGCTTAAATGGCCACTGAAAGCCACCATAACTCTCCAACTCATTGATCCGAATGGTGGATATCAGCCGTATGAGAGAATCCTGCAGGGAGAGGGGAGGAGATCGAGAGAAGCGACACGATGTTTCTGCCAGTGGTATCCATTCATCACCCATGCTGAACTTGAGAAGTATATCCACAATGATTCGCTTCATTTTCGAGTTGTCAAATTCGAGTTATGTTAATAGGCTAAATTCTAGCTATTTCGCATCACATGTGCTCTAAAATTACAATTTACATGCAATTTAGTGTGTTGTGTATAAAGATGATTATATGACTACAGTTACATAAGTACATGTACAAAAGTACGGTATAAATGGTTTCAAATTCCCGAATAGCGGTAAAGCGTTGTGCCTCCAAACTCTGTTAGTAGTGCTCCTTGGAAGATACAAACACTCATAATGGGGGTAGGTTGAACACCTTAACCATTGCTTCTACTCTCCATATCTGATCGAACTAGCTGTGGTGTCCATGTATCAACTAATTCAAAATTAGGTTGCTAGGGGCAACAGATCTAAAAGCGTATTCTAATTATATATAGTGCAAATCAGCCATTGCTTTAGCCATTGACACCCACAATTGTGTGTAAGGTGCATGCTACTGGTACTGCCAGTCCATAGTTGGTGTTAGTAATTTGACTGCCATATTACTGGCTTAGTGCACTCCAGGACTTGTTAGTGTTCATTAATACCAGTGCACATATGTACTTGCACATTGATGCAAGTGAAGACTTCAGTTTCAAGAACTTTTTCTGGAGGTGCGGTTATGATTAGTTTGGTGAAGACTCTTCTTTGCGTATTTCGGGTGTGTTTATGAATTTATGACAGGTGTGTGATAATATGATGCATTTCAATTAGAGTGAACAGAGGGTTGCTATTATTGAGCAACCGGTATGCTGAATTGATTGTATATTTTACAAGAATTTGTTGATCCTTATGATTTTTAAAACCAAAGTTCCTGATACAGAAAAGGTCGAGTAAATGGAGTAATAATAGCCGGCTTGCGATCTTACATTTTTTCCCTGATATCTTGTACCGACTCAAGAAAAACAAGCCTGAAGAGGTGCTTACTGCTACTGGGGATAGCTACTCTAGTTACTTTAGTCACAGTACCTGTGACGACAGGACATCAGGAACTTACAAACCCTCCATGACAGTATCTCTGGTAGTAGTTTCACCCATTTTTGGGCTTCTTGGTTTAATTTACTCAATTAGCCATGTCTGACAGCCAGCACTGCCAGCAAACTCAGCTGCTATCTATCGTGTCAACGGATGTTTTCATATAATTACATCACAAAATATATTAGGCTCTTCCCATTCCGTTCTGCATCATCAAGTCAGGAGAGCCTGGGAATGAGACTAGTCTACTGCTTCAGCTGTTCACTTCGAAGTGGACTTTTGATGTACATGCATGTACATTACTCAAAAGCGACTGGTGTGCTATGCAGTACATCCACCCTACTAGACCTTCTGAAGGTGTATGCCTGAAGAAGATCAAGTATTGTTACAATAATGGTCAGTTGTACCTGACATTGACATTGAATAAATATCTGTAGCATCAGTGACTATTGAAAGAAAGCCTTGGTTGCTACAGATTAGCCTTTCACTTTGAGTGTTGACATTAGTTCCATGCCCCACAAGATCTGGGCATGAGATAATTGACATGGCTGGAGAGTCCAGTGACATTGAATAGCTACAGTATCGTTTAATCAGTGTGCTTGAATAAACTAGGGGGAGCCCTTGCAGTATGAATACGTATAGTGTCATATGACCTGTATTGCAACTCAAAAATGGCTGCATTAGAGCAGGGTAATGGTGACTTTGGGGATCCTGGCTATGAGTGGGAATTTATTGAGCCTCCAGCTCCAGACTTTGACTGTGAGATATGCCACAATGTCCTTCGAGAGCCCTTTCTGACAACCTGTTGTGGAAGCCACTTTTGTCAAGCCTGTGTTGATCCAGTTATCAAAGGTGGCAAGCCATGCCCTTCATGTAATGAGGGAGAGTTCACTGCAGTCTTGGACAAAAAAACCAGACGCAAGATACTCAGTTTTGATGTTCGGTGTCCCATGTGGCGAAGGGGGTGCAAGTGGGTGGGGGAACTGGGAGAAAGGAGTGGGCACCTCGATGAGAAGAGTGGTGAATGTCAGTTTGTAGATGTCGATTGTTCCAATGCATGCTGTGGGTGTGTACAGCGCAGGGAATTACCAGCCCATCTGGAGCAAGCCTGCCCCAAGCGACTGTATGTGTGCAACTACTGCCCCTTTGAGGCGACATTTGATGTCGTGACCACCCAACACTGGCTGGTGTGTGGGTACTTCCCCCTACCATGTCCCAACAAATGTGATGTTGGCAGAGTGGAGCGGCAAAACCTCGAGCAGCATTTGAAGGAGTGCTCCTTGCAAGAGGTGGAGTGTGATTTCTGCTATGCTGGCTGCCAGGCAAAGCTGCAACGCAAAGAGTTTGCTCGCCACATGGAAGAGTACATGCAGAATCATACACAAATGATGCAAGGAAAGCTCAAGGAAGTAGCAGCTGAAATTGAGAAGAATTTTAAAACCAATTTTCAGAAAAGGACAATCAGATTGCTCAGCTTCAACAGGAAAATGCATGATCTGCGAGAGGAAAGAAAGAAGTTGACCAAGAACTGAAGAGATGAAGATTCAAGATGAGAAGATCGTCAGATAGCTGAAGTCCAAGAAGCCTTACAACGGAAGGATCAACAGCTGGTGGACATTGCTGCGCAGATGCAGGAACAAGATGGGAGGATCAGTCGGCTTGAAGCTACACTTAAGCAGAAAGTTGAAGAACTAATAAAAATCATGTTGGCTGGGGGCTCTTTGAATTCACTATGCCCGGCTATAGGAAGGTCAAATCAAAGTGGTGGAAGGATGCACCTTGTTTCTACACACACTCTGGTGGCTACAGGCTCCAAGTCGTGACTCTAGCTGACAGCGTCTATGGGGGAATGTCGGTGCATGTTTGTGTGAAGACGGGAGACTTTGATGCAAAGCTGAAGTGGCCGCTGAAAGCCACCGTAACTCTCCAACTCATTGATCCGAGTGGTGGACATCAGCCGTATGAGAGAAGCGTGCGGGGAGAAGGGAAGAAAGGAGATGGGAAACCTGATATCTATGCAAGTGGCATGCCATTCATCACCCATGCTGAACTTGAGAAGTATATTTGCACAATGACTCACTTTATTTTCGAGTTGTTAGTGTCAATCTAGATTAGGGTGAATATATCATACACATAATGGACAGTTGATTGTGTAGCAGCCATTTTTGTTTTTTCTGTTCGTAGATTGTTTGTGTTTTCTGCTCTGAAAACATAAATTATATGGTGTATATTAGCTTTGCTAATTCAGTTATACAAGGCAGCAATACAACAGATACTAGATATTGTTTACTGTATTTGTCCCAATTATAGCGCCACAAAAAAAATAATTCACAGTCGGCCCTTGTGCCACAGATAATGAAAATACATGTACTGCTTCGTAGTTTGGTAGTATTTTTGGGTGAGTGTGAGCGAGCCCCACATTAGTGTGGATTGCTTTGTGCTCCACTAACATCTTCATACAATGAGTACTCGCTCATGCTTGCCCCACAATGCCCTGCATTCACCTAGTTATTAGGGTAGTGCTTCTAGTTGGAACATGCACGGCAATGCAGTATGAGACATTCTAATTACAAAGCAAATTCCACATGCATTTGGCACTCTCATTAGAGCATAAAAAATAGACTATATTTGCTGATGGTGCTATACTTACAAGGTGCTATTATTGGGACAAATATGGTACAGCACAATAATGGGTTGTATACGTATACCAGCATCTGCACCTCGCCCTCCTCTGCAGTGCTGATGAGCACACGACAGGGATGATCCTGGCAGGACACCAGACCTTCATCCAGCTGTGTGGCAAGCTCAGCCTCACTACCCCGCGGGACGCCTTCCTCACCTCCCTCTGCAAGGCTTCTCTGCCACCAAGGTATGCTTTAATTAGAGTTGTATTTACGTTAGTAATTGTACTAGTGATGCACTTTCAAGTATATCTCTGGCAGTCACGGCCATGAAATAGACCTATGCTCAAACATTTTTAACATGCACATGCCCACATACACACACACACATACACACACACACACTAACATACACACACACACACACATACACATGCACACACACACACACACGTGCATACACACACACACACAACACACACATGCACAACACACACATGCACAACACACACATGCACAACACACATGCACAACACACATGCACAACACACACATGCACAACACACACAAACACACATGCACACACATACATACACACATACACACACACACACACACACACAGGTATGCCATGGGTCTCATCACACAACGAGGTAGCAAACCCAGTAGCCTGCAACGTGCTGACAGCTCTGAGAAGGGCCTCCTTGACACTGACACATCAACCCATGGGAGACATGGAGGGCAGGTAGGGTCAGACGGAGGGCACTATTTCAAAACCTCTTCAATTATTCCTCCACAAGTAAATTACTTGCTTGTTTGACCTCATCACTGGTTTATTGAGCTTGAGCAGCCCTCCTACGGTCAGCATCCCTCTGGCTATAGTTGTCCCTCTGGTGCATCGACATTTTTGCATGATGGCGTCTCTGGCAATCACGAGCACTGGGTTCAGGCGTAACCCCTCCCCCCCATGTAATAAGCGTCAGGTTTGAGGCCTTTATATACCCTCGGAGGCATAGGGTGTGTAGATTGAAGTCTGAGCTCAGAAGTCATGGTCGAGGTGATTAGATGATTTATGCAAATGTGCATGATTAGACAATGTCACATCCATTGATGACTCGACGCACGTGAATAGATGATGTCATACCCGTGACAGACGCACTGACAGAAAGAGCATTTAATTATTGATACCGTACATATATGAGAGGAGGTGGCTTGTAATGAGTGCCTAATGTGTGTGAGAGTACCCCAGTACACTCACCTCGTGTTAAAAATCCCACTATCCTGGCAGGCCCCACTCTCCGACTCCCAGAGGAAAACTGCCGAGCTCAGCAGTGCCAGGAAGAAGCTGAATTTCAACGAAGGCAGTGCTGGTGGAAGTGGCGGGGGTGGAGGAGGAGGGGAGGGGGGAGGGGGAAAGGTGGGGACCCCCACTCTTCACCGTAGTGGAGGATTGGGAGGATCAGGGACGCAACCCAGGGAGCAGCAGTCCAGCTTGGTAAGTGTTTCTCAGTGGACGACTGGTCTGATAAGACCTGTGGGTTAGTCTCGCTCTAGGCCAGGAAATGGCCTGTAATTCTAAATTGAAACTTACGTTTAAGATTCGGAATTTGGTTTGGTTCCCAGTCTCCACTCCATAGTTGTTTTCAAATATCATTGCAAACGTTTTTACAAAAGAAGCTGTGGATTAGAGACTCCATGGGAATGGGGCTAGGTATTTGGTATATGGTGGGATGGCCACAGACAGGTATATGGCAGCTTGAATTGGCCTCCTGTCTGACAGTTAATGAAGTCCTTCTCTTTAAGCCCTTGGCTCTCAGACTCATTAGTGGTGTGGCATACATGATGAAACACAAGACTGTTACTTTGTTTGAATAATTATAAGCTAATATTATCTGGGAAGCCATTCTCCCAAACTCGCAATGCATTCCTGGAGTTAACCTGTATGTGAGTTTTTGGGCTAAGTAATAATTGATGTGTCACCTTGTTTATTTGCATGTGCCTTCTTACTCCAGCTCACAGCCAAGAACCTCCAGTGTATCTCCACTCTTCTGAAAATCATTGATCGCCATGGCGACATCCTGGACACCGCTTGGGTGCTGGTGGTTACAGCTATACAAGTGAGTGCAGTGACTGTACAGCCGTTTAAAGCGAGTGAGGCATGTGTGCATTACGGTGCTGTTACGTTGATCCTTTAGCATATTGTTGATGTGTTTGGTCTGAAGCCAGTAGGCATGGGCTCCTTCCAGCCAATCAGAATCACCGAAAACTCTGCAATGGTTAGTACTGTAAACTCACTTTCGCTTTCACTTTCACTTTGGGCTCTACAGTGTTAATTAATTAACAGCTTTCACTAATTTCCAGGCCCTGGTGTGTATAGTCAAGAAGGCTGAGATTTCAGAGATAACTGACAAGTTGACGAACTTATTCAAGTCTACACAGTAAGTCACATGACTGTCAGATTATAATCATGTGATTGTCAATGATGTCATGATCAATACATTTGGTACAATGCTGAACAACAAGAGGTCAAGGTTTAGTAGCTTTGTTGTTCCCAGTCTCTTCCTCCTAATAATTATTTTATTGCTTGCAGTAACAGACGAGCAGCATACAGCTGCTCATTTCCGTACCGCAAGTGCTTGAGTGTGAGACTGAAGCTAGAGGTTTAGCAAGATGTTATGATGCACCTTGCCCAAGGCATCACTTCAGCTCTTTCTCCGTTTACTAGGCACCTCTCAGACAACGGTCTTCTTCATCTGATCAGCGGCCTGTGCCAGCTCTCCACCGATGCGATGCAGGGCCCCTCGGCCAGGGTGAGACAAGATGACACTAGCGGAGGGAGGGTCCTTCAGACCGCTTCACAAAATAATATAAGATAGGAAAATTGGCTTGTAAGACTTGGGCTTGAGATAGTGGTTATGCTGACCTATATGTATGCTTAGTATAAGTAGGTAAATTATTTCTTAATAGCGATAAAATCTGATTCATTCTCCTGTAAATTAATCCCTACTATATGTATATGGCATGATGTTAGGGCATTGTTTCAGAAATTTGTGCCGGGATTATTCTGAACATCTGACGTACTGCTTCATCACTAGGCCAAGAGACACGCCTTACCTCTTTTTCTCCTCACCTCTCCTCCTCCCTCATCCTCCCCTCTGCCCACTAGGAGTCCACTCTGTTCCCCATGGCCTCCCTCCTGGATACAGGCAGCACTAACCTAGCCAGGGTGAAGCTGGTCTGGGGCCCGGTCACCTCTCACTTTATACAGGTAGTGAAACTGCATGTGGTACCATGTGAAATTGTCATTAGTGTGAATGTGATGTGTATAAAGTCCGTCCCTCGATCACATCTTTACAAGCTAGCAGAAATAATCAATGAAACTGGGGCGAGCCTGAGCAAGCCCCACACTAGCGTGTACGGTGGGACAATTTCTCTGTACGTATGTACATCTGTATGGACGCACATATGCGCTTACGCTCGAAATATCCGCACGCTGTGCTCACGTACGCAGTCAAGTTTCACGTGCTAGTTTTACAAGTGAAAGGCAGAAAAGGAGAGCGCAGTAGAAGATACTGTCGCAGCTAGGCGACAACGTACGGGGTAAGGCGTCAACAGGAGAGGGACAACCATCGACAGAGAAGGCTAGCAGGTACCAATTGTTTTTTGGGTAACTTACTTTGGGGGGGGGGGGAGGTGGGACAAAGTAGCCAGCTAAAAAAAGCTGGGAGTGGAGACTGGAAGTAAGGCTACTGTAATGGTCACCTTAGTAATGGAAGGGGGGATTAAATTTTGGGGCTAAAACTCCTGAACTAAACAGGTGCCCCAGAGGAGAGGGAGGCTAGGCAACAACAGGAGAGGGAGAGCCAACCAGGCAGAAGAACAGCAGAAAACCCAGTGCAAAGGCTCCAGCAAGATTGGGAGCATCACAGGCAACCGGCATCATTGCAGCTAAGGGTAGCAGGTACCCCGAAGGAGGGAGATCTCACCATCACCAACTGGCTATACCACTTTATGTCCTGAATATGTGTCATTCACTCTGGTCAATCCTGATACACAAGTATATCTCCTAACACCGCCTCCATGCCTATATCATTATTTTACTCCTGAATATCTATCTATCAATCGTTTGAGTAGATGCACGACACTTGATCAGGCTCGCCCGTTGCTGTTTCCTAGCATTTACTGTTCCTCCCAAAGAAAAAAAATTGCATTAGCAGGAGACCGAGGAGAAGGTGAAAGTGTGGTGGGCTGGCTCTGACGGCAGGGCAGATGGAATGACTCACCTGTCTGTGTCTGTCTCGTGCCCAGCTCTTTCATAATGAATGGCCTGAGTTTGAGGCTTTATTTCTTGGCTGAGAAGTTAGGATACAGGACATACAGCTTGTCCCGTTGTATTATTCATACAAACTGTATCTCCATTCAGTCACTGCATGTGTATGTAATGATAAACGTATCATGAGCTCATCAAACCCACTACAAGGGCTTATACTGCAAGTGTGCATTTCCTAATTAATGACTTGGCTGTTGGTAGCTACTGAATATTTCAGTAGCCATCAGCCTGTCAGACTTGAAAAAATTCTTCCCAGGCTTAGTAGTGATAGATAGATGGCTATTTGTGGTACTTCTATTCAGAGAAACAACTTAACTTAGAGAAGAAAAAAAGAAGCCTGTAGCTCCTGGTTAGTCAAACAATTCTTCCCAGGCTTAGTACTGATAGATAGATGACTATTTGTGGTATTTCTATAAAGAGAAACAAATTACAATGTAAATTGGAAGGGAAAAAGCCTAGCAGCCAATAGCATATCTATTAAATGTTATAAAATTCAAATTAAATTATTTTTGTGGCATTTCTATAAAGAGAACAACTTAACTTGGAGGGAAAAAGGAGAAAAAAAAGAAACTTGGAGGGAAAAAAAAGAAACTTGAGAAGTAAAAAAAGAAGCAAAAGCCTAGGGAGCCTCCCATCCCTCCTGGAGTGTTAGACACCCGGAGCGCTGGATAGGCGATGGCTGGGAATCACAGGAGCCGCTGCTGTGACGTACCCAGTCATCCTTTTAGCTTCGGAGTTCTTCCGGAGAAGAAAGTTACCGGCATATTGGCTATAGGCTTAGAAAGTCAAGAATCAGATATGTACGCGGGCGGCATTCGAACCCGCGACCCGATTAATGGGGAGGCCACGTTCCGACCCCAGTCTGAAACGAACGCGCCACCTTGACTTCCCGTCAGATGTTGGCAAAATTTAGGCTTATAGGCCTGTAACGGTGATGTGCGTTAGATGGAATTGTTCCTAGAATGAAGGTGCAACTGCACATCAGGATGGCTAGAGCGTCCCGCTATAGTACAAGCACTGGGGATAAAGGTTAGGTAGCTACAGATAGCACTGTAAACCTAGCCACCGGGCTAGCCCCACCCCTCGCAGGGGTGGGGCTAGCTCGGTAAACATAAGCGGCCTTGCCGATGATTGTTCTATGCATGTAGATCTCTGTGAACTGTTGACAATAGCGGTACAAGCTGGGCTGGTGGAAAGTGGATTTATCATCTAGTCACCCACAGTACTGAAAGCCCATGGGACTGCAGTGGTGTTTCAATCCTGCTCATCATCCAGCACTCTGCTCATTTTCATTCGAGCTTGCACATGAGTCGTACGCCTGTAAAATATCAGAGATACTATAAACCGTATGCTTTATAGTATCTATGGTCTAGCTATAACTGTGTACATGTATGAATCAGGGATCACTGTCAGAACCAGAGCGGTCTCCCTATGCTAGTAAGATGCTGGTAATCATCGAGGGGCGAGCCTGATCGAGCGTGGTGCGTCACTCAAATGAAGATACACATTCAGGACTAAAACTTTACCCATGCAAGTGATGTTGGGGGATGTACATGGTTGTAGGCATGAGGAGATTATGCCAGGATAATTTTGAGCATAATAGGTACAAGATTGCTTAAGGGGTTGGAACAATAGTGGACTAATCCAAAATCAAGTACTAGAAATTGTATGAATTGCACAAAAATGGAGTACAAAACATGCACAGTATCCCTATGAACAAATGAACAAATTTCTGAATTTTTAGCAGCTCAGAAAGCACATTCTAAAAGTATCTCGAGTTTAAAATAGGGGGGCCAGGGGGAGCAAATTTTGATTGCTGCAGACATACCACTGCCAAAGACAGTGCAGGAGGCGGTGTGTGCCTCCCGAGAGGGTGAAGCAGCTGATTATCTCTGCTAAATGCGCAAATAAAAATAATTCACGTGATTTTTTCAACTACTGGAAGTGTATAAAAACCGCAGTTTCTAGAACATGAAGGAGGATGGCTGGGTGAGGCCAGTCCTAAAGAGAGCTCACAAGTAGTACAGCTCATCATGCTCCCCAATCAACAGCAATGTAACCACACGATAGACAACACTAAAATTGCCGATCCACTCTGTTGTGTGGACGGAGCTGATGACGTAGCTAACTTCTAAAATATTGTTCCGGCCATGGCCTTCGTGGCCGGAGCGCTGCCCTCGTCTCCAGGCCACATCCCCCTGTGGCCTGGGGGTGAGGCTACCGGAGCGCTTCCCTTGGCCCCAGGCCACACACCCCTGTGGCTTGGGGGCGAGGCTACCGAAGCACTTCCCTCGGCCCCTGAATATGAACTATTTTTTATGGATTGTGTATGACGATTCTTCTAGCTTTAGCCATGTGACCAGGCCTCGGTCACTCTATTTTCATCGAAGTAAGCTTTCTGACTATTTTTTCCCTCAGGTATGTTTCCATAGCGACCAAGGTGTGAGAGCATTTGGAGCAGACGCTCTCACGTCCCTGATCCGAACGGCATTGGAACAGCAATATGAAGAGGTTTGTGAACCAGAGACCATACCGAAAAAGCAGTCACAGTCTCATTCTTGTTTCTTCTCTTGCAGGACCTGCAGCCCCTGTTGCTCTCGCCGCTGGAGGCTCTGACTGCCGTGCAGCACACTGACGTCAGGCAGAAACAGCTGGAGTGTGTCAGCCATGTGAGTTAGGTCGCCATTCCATTCTGATTCCAGTTTCTTTCCTAGTCTCCATTCCAATTCAGTAGCAGCACGCTAGTGGAAGTTTGTCACACATTTGGCACAGTACAGCTTAGTATCGTGCCCAGACGTTCACGTCCCCCCTCCGGCGAAAGAACGTCTGGTGTTCTAAACGAACTTTCTTGTCACAGACTCCACATTTGCTGATAATAAATCTCATATGTGATTGGTCACTGTATATGCGGTATATTTCAAATTTTCATTCTAATTCATCAAACTGACCAATAGATTTATCGAACTAACGTCATGGCAACTTTACGGAAGGTCTAAAAGCTGCAATCTGATTGGACCCTTTGGAATTCCAAAGGGGAAAGGCGTCTGTGATGAGAAAGTTCGATTAGAAGACCAGACGTTCTCTCGCCGGGGGGGCGTGAACGTCTGGGCACGAGACTAAGTACAGCTAGCTCTGTATTGTGCCAAAAGGGTTAAATTTATTCAGTAAGAAATCACATGACGTCTGGGTCACGCCTACTCGGACATATGTGACAAACTGATTTATAGCAACTGTAGTTCATATTGTAGTGTGAGTATACCGTTCTGGTCCCATTCCAGGTCCTCCATTCCGGTGGCCAGACGCTGCAGTCCAGTTGGTCTGTTCTCATGGATGTCATTAGCTCTGCTTCTTGCACACAGAGGTGAGCATCTCCTTTGCCTCTGTTCGGAGCTCCCCCTGCACTGCTGATGGCAGCTTTAGAACATAGAAGCATGTGCCACTCCCTCCCTCACACACACATGCACACACACACACACACACACATGCACACACACACACGCACACACACACAGTGAAACGCTGGTACGTGCGGGCTTCCAAAGCCTGCAGCTGGTGATCACGGACTTCCTCCCTGCCGTACCTCCTATCTGCCTACCGGTGTGTGTGGAGGTGGCCGGGCAGTTCGGTGTGCAGGCTGTCGACATCAACATCTCCCTCACCTCCATTGGGCTACTGGTGAGTACTGAGCATTGTGTCATCATTACATCATTCCAGATCAACATCATTACATCATGCATCATTATGTAACCATTACATCGTACCTTGTTAAGTAACCATTACATCATAACGCGGTCAGTATCTGCATTTTAATTTTCCCTTCTCTCCCCTGCAGTGGAATATTGCTGACTACCTCTACCAGAATAGGGCCACTCTCCCGGAAGGCCTTGAGGCCCTCAGAAATGACAAAACAGGTCAAACGGGTCACGCAGGATCATTGTCTCCAACCAGCCCAACCCGACCGATGGTGTCTGCTTTCACAAAGACAGTCCAGAGCTCTTCCCTGCCAGTGTTCAACTCCGTCTGGATGCTGCTGTTCAGGTGTGTTTGCAGCTGTACGCACCCAGCATGATGTAGCCGTAATATCCTTATTAGTCTAAGCAGGTAGACTTCAGTTTCAGCAGAATTAATTAATGCTCTTAAGTAGGGAGAAAGGTTACCGTATCCGTTCCCCCGCAACACTTTAAATGATGCACCAATGACACGTTTTTAGCATCCCAATGGATACACCACCTACATTTGAATATCCAAACTTTTTTGTGGCATTTTATAATTTGAATGATCATGCGCATGCGGTTGACATTCTAATTGTAAAACACCACTCTAATAATACACCAGCCACGCAAAACGGTAAGTTTGTTCACTCTTAAACTTGCGCCTCTTGAAACGCATAATTATTTTAACTTGGCACGTTAATTAGAACACATACCATAGGTAGGAAACATGATTCTCATGGCCATGATTTAGATGTTTCGGTGAACTGAATTCTAATTAGAGCCTGCATACTTGAAACATGGTCTCTCCCCCAGGCACTTGTCAGACCTTTGTGTAGACGACCGTGCTGCAGTCCGCAAGAGTGCCGCCCAGACCCTCTTCTCCACTATCTCTGCCCATGGCGCCCTCCTGCAAAAGGAGGCGTGGCAGGCTGTGCTTTGGCAGGTGGGTGGAGCTAAACAGATTGCGATTTTTTTTTCCACATGTGACCCTCATACAATGTACAGTATACATTGTCATGCTGTTGTCATAACATCACATGACTATCATGTAACCATTATGAATCGTCACATGATTATCAAGTGCCATCTTGCCACTCCCCTAGGTCCTCTTCCCCCTCCTGGAGCGGGTGAGCCAGGCGACGGGTTCCGCCAGCACCAGCAGCTTCCAGACCTCCCTCCTCATCCACCACAGCCGAGACACCGCCCAGAAACAGTGGGCGGAGACACAGGTAAGTGCTTCCAACTTCACTGGCTTGATGTGCTCCTAAGGCACATGGGTTCTTTTGGTGAGGTGGGTACAATTCCCAACTGGGCCAACTCGGATTTTTACCGGCTGGTCCTAAGATTGCTTTCATGTTTTCTGTCTGTGTGTGTGTGTGTGTTCGTCTGCACATATCATGTGCGCTAAATTACGTCAGTACGTTACTATGCCACTGTAGCCACGAGCGCAGTGGAAGCTACTGAAAGTTTGCAGGCTCAATAGGCCAAAGGTACGTCAAGCTAGGTTAGTGTTGTGTTGCCTAGACGGCGAAAGAGTGGTAGGTAGCGATGATAGTTCTGTCTTGCTAACTGGAAGCGCACTACGAAATTGCTGTGTCAGTACTTTCGCTGGAAGCTCTACATGATGAGACTGTCTGATCCATTCTACAGCTGCATTAAGCTAAGACTAACCTGTTGCTGAGCACAACCTTCAGTTGAATCATTTGTGTAAAAGAACACCCGGTTAGATATGAAATATCAGTCTTGTTTTTTGGAGTTTCTTTATTCTCCTAAAGTCTAATACCCGCTTCTTCTGTTCATCTCTCTGCTAATTAACCTGTTTCTCTGCTCACTCTACTGGTTTTTCTACTCACCCGAAAACTTTTCACTTGGGAGTGCGGTTATCCTCGATTGTTTTTTTTCCATCTGGATGAAAGCACTTCTGTAATGCTCTGTGGCCTCTAAACTATGAACTTCAATAATTATTTTGGTATGTATTACTACCGCCTTAAGCTACATGTAGCTCTACACACACACACATACACACACACACCCTCCCCAGGTTCTAACCCTTAACGGGACAGCTCGGTTGTTCCAGGCTCGTTGGTCACTCCTGGTCAGCCTCCAGGGATTCGAGAGAGCCTGGACCACCCTCCTGGAGGCCATCAAGTCCTGTGCCTGCAGTCACAGCAGCGAGGTAGAGAGTGATTGAGATAGCTAGAATTGCAGAGGGGCTGGGATGACACGTTCTTTCAACAGCTTGTCCCTTAGTTTCATGCCCAGACCTTCCACCTGCTTTTTTTTTTTGCGGGGGTGAGTGGAGGGTCTGGGCACGAGACTGTTTGTCTCCAAATTCCTCTTCAATTGTAAGGGATGTATGAAATTGCTAGCTCTCCACACCAGTTTTTAACACAGTGCAGGTTCAAGGTCGGGTGTGTGTTTACGGTTTCACTTCAGTCTTCTTTGTCCAAGAGTTTAAAATTTTGTCCAAAGTGCTGGTGTGTAAATTAAGCATGTATTCTGAGGTGGTGTTCAGTGATCTAACTGTAGTAGCTTTCATCCACTTGCTATGGGGTTGTACTTTTTCTTTTCAGGTTTCCATAGCAGCCATGAAGAGTTTCCATAGCATCGTTGACCCCCAGGGGGCGGCTAAAACCTCCCCACGTTCCAGCACTGTCAACGTGGATGCCGCTCCGACAGAGAGGTCACATGACAGGTCACCTGAGCCTGCTGCCACTCTGGAGCCCCCCGGGGGTATTTCTCAGGAGCAAAACACCGTGATATGGACCAAGGCGTGGCAGACCTGGCACAGCATAGGAATCGAGTGTGTTTGCAGTCGTTTGCCGAAAGCAGAGCAACTGAAATCCGTTCTAAAGCAGAAACAGGAGGTAGTAGACGCCTTCTTTGACTCCCTCCCCTCTCAGACCCTACTACTCCACCTCTTGAAGATCTTCCCCCTGGTCTTCGGCCGACTGAAACCAAGCTTTTCTCAGAAAGACTTCCAGAGCATGGCGAGGGTGTTCGAGGCGTCCCTCCTGATGCCAGTGGTGAAGGACGTCTCCCCGTTTCTGGTCCCCTCCTCTAACGAAAACCTGATGACCGTGGTGCAGAAGCTAGTCTTGAAGTGCTTTGGAGCCATCTTCACCGAAGAGAGCCTCTTTCCAAACGAGAGACATGATCGCCATGGGGAGACCTCGCTCATCCTGGATAAGAAATCCGAAGACATCGATATGAAGCGGGAGATCCGGGTTACTGCCGATAAGGAGTTGGTTGCGCTCTACGTACATATCCTGGAGGAGTTGCTCAAGTATGTTTCTTACGTTTCAACCCCCCCGGGGGTGATGAAATCGGTGCCCTCGGGAGGCGGTCACTCTCAGCTGAGGATTCCCACGATGACTGTGAACTACGTTCCGTTCGGACTGGTATCACTGGCGGTGGCTATGCAACTGTACCGGGCTTGCGTGGCCGCCGGGGTGGACCTGCCTCACACTGTGCCCGAGAGATTTTTGAAGGTGAATGATAGCACCCCGTATATATTTATATTGACCTTATGGAAGTGGGAATACACCTGTGAAAGCATTCGGTATACGATGTATCTGCAGCAGCTTAAGCCTTATTCCCAGTTGCATTCCATTTAAAGGTTGTGACATGGAACCAGGACAAGGCTACATGTATTGTACACATACAGTATAATTATCGCCACAGACACACACTATCATTCTCTTTCTCTCACTCCTCCCTCCCGCGGCCCGGCCCTTCCACTTCGTACCCTCAGGCTCTCCACCTCTCCCTCAAGCAGAAGTACCGCTGTCCCCACCCCTTGGTGTGGACCCTGAGCCTGGATGCCATGCTGCTGGTGCTGGAGACTGCCCTGCCCAGCATGCTCCAGCAAGGTAAACAGCTGGCCTGGCTAGGTGACCCTCTTTAGAAGCTTAAGGCTGTAGTTAGGGTTAGGGGAAGAGGTTACCCTCATACCCAGGCCTCTCCTCACAACTTTTTTTTTTGCAGCTGTGGAAAAATCCACGTTTTTCCACTGCTGCGGAAAAAAACTGTGAGGGGAGGCCTGGGTATGGGGCTAGGAAGAGATAGGGCTAGCTAGTTTAGGGTTGGAGTTACTGTTTTGAAAAACATCTATGACATCAAACTAATCAAAGAAGCTATTTTGTCTAGCAACAATACAGTTACAGAGACCAGGGGCTCTTAATTAATTAAGCAGTGTGCCAATTGTTCTTATTCCCAAGTTCCATTGTTGTTGTTGTTTTTCAAAAAACAACAACAACAACCCGGAATTAGGAGCCTGGGGATGAAGTTGTCATATATCTGAAACATCTTGCACGGTTTTGCTACTTTTTGAGGGAGACCTGGTCAGGGAGCTGATTTACTCACCCTTGCAATGCAAACGGCCAACAGCTGCTGCAACCACAAGACAAAAGTAGCTGACTAGTGATCATATCTGACTAAAGGTACGTGTATTAGAGAGCTTTGTGGTTACAGTTCTGTTGGCCATTTGTGCTACAAGGGAGATGAAAACAACCACATACATGTGTGCATGTGTACATGTAACAGGTGCGTGTTTCAGGTTTTGTTAAGTATGTAGTATATCCTGTCTTAATTGTGTGCCTTTATCACTGGTGTCTTGTAATGATGTAGCAGACTAGACATGGGGACTTGTGGGAGAGAGGTAGAGTGAGATATGAAAACTATAGCTACATTTCAAATGTAGGGAGTAGCCTGGTGTCTGTCTCTGCATCTGTGGACAGCTGGGAGGCTTGGGTTCCAACCTACACACAGAGGCCTCTCACTATGTACATGTAGTATATTCTTGAAAGGCATGGCTTGTGCTGGAATGAGACTATGTTGTTTGTGCTTCTTTGAACAGCTGTCCCTGAGATATGTACATGTACCTGCAAGCAGCTGCCAGGCTCACTGGGTTGGGTGGGCTAGTAGCAAAGTGGTTAAGCGGCCTGATTTGTTGGGTTCAGGCTCAAAGCGATGAGAGCAATAGACCTAAAGACGAGGACATGTTTCACTTATAAACTAATGTGGCTACCATCACTGTGACTTTGTCTCATGCATCCTAAAGGATATTTAACACCTGTCGGCCAATGAGCGGTAAAAAATGAATTTCGGAATTTGTGGATTGGAATGTAAGGACAGTATGGGTCACAGAACAAATACATTATTGGGTATTTTCCTGAGCCACAGGCAAGGGAAGGGCGGCACACGAGTGCAACGTCTTTCCATACTGCCCACTAAAGAGAGGTTTCTTATGTAGAGACTGACTGAGTTCTGACATGCTTGATCTAAACCACGCCTACTAATATGAGCAACAAAAGGCAAAGCGAAGGCTGTGGTAGGTTTGCTTAGTTTGGAGAGCCGCCAGAAAATCTGAGAATTGCACACATATGTTGGCTTAGAAGTCCCCCCCCCCCCCCCCCCAAAACATCATCAGCACTACCCTCCCCCCAAAAACATCAGAGCTTCCCCCCAAACATCAGCCCCCCCACAGATGCAAATCAAACATAATTAAAGAGCCCAAAAAGTAGTAGTTCTTCAGATGGAAGAATGGCTACCCTGTCTAACCTTGTATAAGTGCCTGGAAGCAATGCTAGCTAGATGTTAGGGCCTAGAACTGAGCTCATTGTGGCTGTAGATGTCTTATCATTGAGAACCTCTTTCCTGTGATTTCAGACGAGTCCAGTGTGCCATTTTGGAGTGAATTTGCAGGTGTCTTGGAGGACTGTCTCTTCAATCAACTGTAAGCCATTGCATTCCATTCCATTCCATTCCATTCCATTGCTAGTCTCATTCCCATCCTATTTGCGGCACTACGTAATTGTATGCCAACATTTTGATGCCTATACTTGCCACATATTACCATATAAGGTAACTCATTGGTGCGCTTTCTCCCTCAGGCCAGAAGGACTGGAGCTGTCGGTGGAGAAGATGAGAGAGCACGAAGCCATGGACATCAAGGTTGCTCATCTCTATAGTGGTGATCTTATTTCTGAGTAAAAGCCACCATTTGCATGCATATTCTACAGTACGTGTGTTATGTTCCGGTTGCTATGGTAATGTCTTTCTCTCGCCCCCAGGTGATTGAGGTAATTAAGAGGGACATCCTCCCTGTCTCCACCTCAGCCCCCAGGCCATTCCTGGAGCGTCTCACAGCAATCCTCAACCAGGGTTCCATTCACTCTGCCACCGACCAGTTCGATGGTGGGTGTGGCTGGATTTTTTTTTACGTAATGCATAGCTGTTTGTGTCTTAATACATGCCGTAAGATTTACTCAGACTTATAATGGATATTTACACCCGACAGGTAGTTATGCTTGCTTCCCTCACTTCAGCTACTTGCTTCATTTGCTTCGGTTATTGCATAATGCTTAATAGTCCTAAACACACTTACACGTAGTTACCATAAATTTTCATTTGCACTGTCGTCATGAGATCCTAGCTCCACTCCTAGCGTTCTAATGATAGTGAGTTGCAGAGCACAGCCTAGGGAACACGCTCTCAGTTTGCTTCATAGAGCCATTCTGAGTGCAGACAGGCACTGGCGCTGAAGGGAGGCGCTAAATAGGGGTAGAGTGTCAGACATGCTGACTACAAGGTGTGGCTACGAGCGTTTGACAAGAACTTCACTGCACTCCAAATAAGGAGAGGAGCCTTGGCGACACAGTGCAGCTGTGTGTTGTCAAGGGACATTAGTGCAGCGAACATGATTGGTCAATATGATGTAAGCCGGATACACCATGCTCATTTCAGTTACGTAAATATATGTAAAAATGGGCGTGGTCATGGTGACGTCTCTTATTATACGAAAGTACAATGAATGGCCAATCAAATGTGCTTTTCTTTACTTTCTGACAAACATACGTCTGTTCGTCAAGAAGTAACTAATTAATGTAACTGATTTGGAGTATAAACGCAATATACTCCGCTAGACAGTATACCCTCGGCTACCATCTAGTGGAACTTTGCTCCTACTCCTCGTAGACGTTGTATATCCCATACCAGACAAAAACAACAGCTGTAGCCTCGAACCCAAGCCCTCCTCGCCCAGATTTTATCTCACATCCGTGTAGAAAAATTGTGGATTCCTCACCCATATTTTATCTCGCAGCTGTGGAGAAAAAAACTCCACAATTTTTCTCCACGGCTGCGAGATAAAATCTGGGTGAGGAAGGCCTGGGTTCGAGGCTACAACAGCTGTGTGTGTGTGTCTACATTAAAATGTTTCTTTGTCATAATACTGCACAATCCTGATCACTTTGTCGCCAAGCAACCCTCCCGGCTGGAATGCATCAGCTCTATGAACGGCCATTGGTCGTTACTGTGGTAGCTAGGTCATTAGGTATTGGCAGCTGCAAACAGTGGGTAGTTTTGTTGGTAGATTGACATTTGGAGCCGGTTTCTTTGAATTATAATAATTATTATGTGAACGTCTTGTAACACTACATGCAATACTAAAAGCTTGTAAAGGAGTGCCAAAGTCAAACAGTTGTGTATGCAAATTTTACTGGACTACGACAGCTGTACACATGTGCCATGCCATCTGTACAGTGACACGCTTGAGTTTACAAACTGACAAACTGATATATAACTGTGTGTGTGTGTGTGTATGTGTGTGTGTGTGTATGTGTATGTGTGTGTGTGTATGTGTGTGTGTGTGTGTGTGTGTGTGTGCATCTGATGTGTGCATGTCACTGTGTGTGTACTCTTTCCACTTGTGTCCCTGTGCAGGTAATGGCCGCTCCCCTAAGGCGCCCTTCAGGGAGAACTTTGCCCGGGCGTGTTTCGAGGCTCTGTTGCAGCTATCTTTCATCCACAGCAAGGAGGCCAGCATTGGTGAGTATGACTTACTCTAAGACTCGCTTTCGAATATACCCAGGCCTATGAGATGAAGGTGGAGCCATTTTGTTTTCTACTCCACTTGTCATTCTTCTATTCGTTCCCCAATATTCATTTCCCGTTCTCTCATTCCTCATGTTTCCGTTCCCAGACGCCACCTCCCAGCTAGCACTGAACGCCCTGCTGGACAGGAGTCAGGAGGTGCTGGTCAAGTTTGTGGAGGACGAGAGACTCAGTGGAAGCTGTCCCCTGCCCAGGTCGGTCCCCATTCCATTCCTCTGTCTCATTCCCATTCATATTTGCGCGATTGTTGAAGCAGTATTTCATACCAACTATGGTCTGAGTAAAGCTCAGCTTCACCAAAATGTTTAAATCAAGAATATGTACGTTATGTGAGGGTCATGCTTTTACCTAGCCTCTCCCAAGAACATTTTGGTGAAACTTTCCTCCAATTAACACACCATTCAGCAATTTTGTGATGGAAATGTGAAATATGACAGTCCCGGGTAGAAAACAAACGTTATTCCATTGTGTATTTCAATTGCATCACTGCGTTCAAAGCGCTGTACCTCACGCATGCACAGCCCCACCCTTGACAGAAGTTTAAAGATGCAATGTTTTGAATGCAGTGACGCGATCAAAATACGCAACAGAATGATGTTGGTTTTCTGCCCGGACTGCCACAAATGTATTCTTCCGCTCTGAAATAGCACCCATTAAAGTTATGGTGTGTTAATTAGAGCATAACCAGTCAATGACTCATGTAATCTGTGGTTGGACAGGGTCACCCAATGGCCATTCAGGAGCCTCATGGTGCAACAGGTCAAGGTGTTGTGGTAATACAAGTGGCTGGAGCATGGTAGTCAGTAAACGCCTTGGGCACATCCTGCCTGGTGCCACAGCACATACAGCTGTTTGGTGGTCTTGCATCACCTGAAAATATAATGTTGTAGTCTCGTTCCCAGTCTCCATTCCCAGCTTTTGTTTGCATGTTGTAAACATGCGGGGGAATAATACAACATGCGGGGGGGGGGAAGCTGGGAGTGGAGACTGGGAACGAGGCTATAATGTTGCTGCCTGAGGGTGGCATGTTATGTATTGCTAGTCACCCCGATGCTGTCTCATCGCTGCCATTCAAGACACCTCATAGTGCAACAGATCACTGTGGTAATACCAGAATGACCTGAGGGGGTTAGCAGTACATACACACTATTGACTGCACTATGCCACAGTAAACAGTATGTCTGCTAGCTTCTAAATTCTATACAGTGATCAGGTAACTAGCTATACATACCCCCTCGGGCAGCAACATACTTCCAAGACTCTTGCATCAAAACAACTGGACTGCATGTACCGGTGGTATAAATCATCCCTCCAAATTTTATTTTGTAACCATGGTTGTGAGAGATGAAATCAGTGACTGTTTGGGGGCTGTAATCATACTTAACTTCTCTATTGATTATTGAACTAGACGCCTGAGGCTATATTTCCAGTTGGCCAGATTTCAAGTGTGCCAGATTTTAAGGTGGATAGCAAACTAGGCGTTTGAAGCCCTCATAAGGGGTGAATAAAGACTGAAGCTTTCCATTAGGGGGCACATATTGGCATGAAGACAAGTCACCAGCTTACCTACTTTTGTCTGGTGTTTCTTTTGAGCTAAGCCACTAGTAATGATCCAATTGCCTTTCTTGTGGCCCTTTCAACTCTGCCCCCACTCCACTTATCTCTCCGGAGTGGCAGCAGCAGCATACCTTTTGTCCCATTGAATAGACAGCCAGTCAATAGATGGTGTGGTGATGGCCCTCCACCTCTGTTTACTACACATTGTGACCATGATCAAACCAATTTGGAGGACTTTGTTAGTACAGTTTACCTTCTCTCCTCTGCCTCTTCCAGGCTTCCCCTTTAGGGCCTGAGGACAAAGGATTACTAATTAGAACCACTATAGGTATACCCCTTAACATACGCGCACAAACACATACACACATACACACATGCACACACACGTGCAGAGCTCGAATGAATGAAGTTGCCCTGGTGCTCAAGTCAGTGACGGTCCTCATCTCAACCCTGAAAGAGGCTCAGAAGAACACCACAGCGCAAGGTGAGGGCAGCTCTGTCAGAGGTTGAGGCACCCTCCCCCGTCTGTCCACCTATGTCATGGATAAATGATGTTCAAGTGATGCAGTTTACCAGGCTCCCATTTCCTTCTTCCGCACGAGGGAAGGGGGAAGGGGGGGAAGGGGGGAGGGGGGAGGGGGGGAGGGGGGAGGGGGAAGGGGGAGAGCCTGGGAATGAGGCAATAAAAAATCTCGTTCGAACAAAGAAGGAGGAAGGGTGTGATGGCTGGGCATGAGAAATATGTCTACAGCATTTGTGCATATAAACAAGAATGGCATCTAGTGTTGGCACCAGAAAATTTTAACACTGGGAAATTTTTGCTGTAATGGGTCAGTTTCCAGGGTTTCCTACAGAAAGTTTTTGGTGGGGGTGGGAAAAAGGATGTGCGTAGAGCCACGCCCCCTAGGGAGACATGGCCCCCCAGAAAATTTTGAAATTTACGTGGTCTCAAGTTGCTTCTGGTGCTCCGAAAAGGCTGGAAATTAGCTACTAGTAAACTACTGAGTATAAAAAACTGAAATTCTGGGGGGGGATTCCTCTGTGTGAAACCCTGGGTTCTTATGACATCATCTTATGTATTCCTGATTGGGCTTCACTACAACCTGATTTCCTGTACTCTACAAAGAGTTAACCTGGCCTGAGACTACATGGTGCCACCTTCGACCTCAAATGTCTGGAGTCAAGACTGACTGGCTCTAGATGTAGCAAGCTGGCAGTCCTGAATCATTGCCTTCAAGTTGCCAGACAATTCTGTAGAATTGAAAAAGTAAAGAAACAAGAAACAAACCAAAAACAAACATGTTGTATGAGAAGTGGGAAAGTAAATTTTGTGAGGCTACATGTCTCCAGACATCTGAGATGCTGCCAGGCATTTAGGACTGATGTAATTGAAAAAGTGAACTTATTGAGAGTGGCCACAAGTCTACTAGACGATTATCTGAAACATGGCAGCTGTACACCTAGTCCCTGGCTGTCCCCCTCCCCCTCCCCTGTCTCCCTTCTTGTTCAGACTGCATGTAGCCACTTGCATACACATCTGTATCCTTCAGTTGCCATTAGCAACATGTGATTGGTTTACACTGTACCGGTATCCTACTGCTGTAGAATTGTGACAGCTATAGTGACTGACATCCTGTACATGGACCACCTGTAGAGGCATGTCTCATCATCTAGTTGCATGTCCAGACTGTTACTTGCCTGGGAATGGGACCGCCCCTCACCCACATAAGCCCCCCTCCCCCCCCCCCTCCCCCCCCCCCCCCTCCCATTCCATTCTATTTAACAAGAGTGTACAGAAAACCTAATTAACCAACACAGGCATGTTGTATAGTGGGATTGTTTTGAGAGGTAGGAATTTCGTAATTCAGTTGCTACGCACAAATATTATTATTCATAAATTAGTTTGCATTACATGGCGTATCATCAGTGCTGTACCACAAAAGTTTTTCCACAAACATTTTCATTTCAGCATACGGGTACGAAACAAAGACCAAAATGAAACTTTGTGCCATAAAATTAATTGTAAACTAAGTGACTGATTTACTCCAGACTGTCACTAGCAGAGTACTATGTTAGTATAGATTTAATCGTAATTGTAACTACAATGAACTATCAGGGGTTCATTTAGGAAAATCCCCAAGGGGGGGGGGTGCAAAAGTACGGCGGAAGACATTTTGAGGGTGTGTGTGTATAGTGAGCAGTATTTGGGTTGAAATCCCCAAGGGTGGGCGAATGCCCTCCCCCCCCCCCCCTAAATGGAGCCCTGACTACTATGGTTGGAAAAAGTGTTTGGGTGAGTATAGATTCTTTTTCGTTGGAGTTAAGAGCTGAAACACAATGAGTTTGTACATTCCATAGGGTAGTTACTTGCTGCCAAGCAATTCAACCTGCAAGTTGAGACACAAAGGTTTGAGAACCAAAAGTATTTGGGTGGGTATTTACAAACTTGAACAGTGTGTGGACTATGCCCTGATAAGGCTACGGTGCACATTTCAACTCCTGAGTTCCTTTCTAGTCTGAAAATATAGACATTTTTCCGTATCAAAATCCCCAAAACTGGCTGAACACTTGTATGGCTTCTGTATAGCCATATATGGTGAAGAATGACTTTCTTTAGGAAATTTGGTCTCTTTGTTTGGCACACTGCAGGTGAGTAGCAACCCCCTTCGAAATCGTCCCCACATGTGCAGTAGCTCTTTTTTTTTTGCTTTATGCTCATATCTGGCCTCATTCCCAGTCTCCACTCCCAGTTGTTGTTTAAAAAAGTGAGAGCAAAAGAAAACAAACAGGAGTGGAGACTAGGAACAAGGCTACTCTTGTCTACTGAGATCTTGAAATTCTCCACCTTGTACCTTACAAAAGTGCGAAGCCTAACATTATGTAAGCCTACTACACTTGGTTTCCATGGACACAGTGTTTCCATGGACACGACTGAAAGAGACAGCTGGTGCGTCTTTGTTGCCGGTGGGAAAGGGTAGGTGGTAATGAGGTTTGCTGGTACAGCCTGACATACTAGATGCCCACCCACTTGAGCCAAGGAAGGTGTTTCTGTCTGCAATCTCTGTTCCACTGTAGTTACCTCATTCCTGTTCCACTGTTGTTTTTTGGCATATGCATGTAGTAAAAGAAATGAAATAATCAAATATGACGTGTTAACTCTCCTCTGTGGTATTCCTGTGTAGGTGCCCATAATTAGGTCTCTTTAGCAAGAGTGATAAATATTGGCACCTCAGAAGTGAGAAATGATGAGAAAGATTAGCGCAATTCCACAGCAATAAACTCGAGCTGTGAAAATGTAAGTACAAGGCTAGATCTGCAGCTTGCCTGTGAACTGCCGCAGTTTCAGAGGGTCTTGAATTCAATTGGGCCCTGGCCTAGCCTTCATTTAAACTCTAGTCGATGTACATTATTTTATGATGTCATATAGGCTCATTGCTATGTAGCGATATTCAGGAAACAATTTTGATGGAGCATAAACATATCAGAGTAGTTCATAAACAGAAAGTTTCGGCTCGAGAGCCTTCTTCAGCTGTTTACCTCCCACGAAAACGCCGTTTTCTGTGATCATGATTGTGCCAGCTAAACAGCTGAAGAAGGCTCTCGAGCCGAAACGTTCTATTTATGAACTATATTCTCTGCTATGTTTATGCTCCATCAAATTTGTTTCCTGAATACATTATTTTATTTAGTTTTGTGCGCTACTGATAATTATTGCGGTCCCTCGTTTTCTCTTCCGCTCTCCAGTCGACCGCAGCATCTGGCACCACGTCTCTCGACTCCACCCAGCACTGGTGCAGTGCATCACCTGCTCTTCGACAGAAGTGAGAACTGCACTGAAGGAGGCTCTAGCGCAATTTTCAGATCTCATCAATCCATAGGTGTGTCTGTTGCGATGTACTCTGTATACGTACGTTCCTCGTTTGTTTGTGAAGTATTTTACAATTTTTTCGCCCAAGATAACTGGGTTTATGTTTATGTACGGAAACTGTTGTACTTTCAATTTGTACTATTTGTGCTAATATCATCCACTGTGAGTGTGCTCATAGGGAAAGCTAGCTAGAGCTCGTAGGGCCAGGGGAAACTAGTGATCAATTGGCAGTTCAACAGCTCAAGACGTTTTTTTTTGGTTTGTAGCCATTCCATTCCACTTTAGGTATCATCAGAAGTACACTACTTCTTCCCAGACTCTCCTAGGCCTCCTCCCCTCCCCCCCCCCCCCCCATGGAGGTGTAGAAGCAGGTATACCTAGTATATATTGTATACTATAGAGAATTATCAATAATTAAGGAAGTTTGTCTGTTTCAGTTCAGGAAAAGTTGCAATGCAAGAGAAACACGGTATACAAGACAGGCACAATGCATGTAGAATCTGAAAAGAGGACGTGTAGAAGCAAAGTAAGAATATAAAAAAGAGATGAGTAGGTAGGAAATTGGTGATACATTTCAAGAGAGAAAAAGGTAAATTGTCTTGCCCTAAGGCAATAAAAAAGCACACAGTACATATTATAAAAAAAGTTAAAACGGATTCGTACTCCTATAAAATGACGCATGGGTCAGGTCTTGGCTGAGTCTTTCTCTTCCTGCGCGACTTCTGCAGAGCAACCTTTGCCGCCGTCTCGAACACCTCTCTCGTGCCATCTCTGTACATGGCAGAACACTCGATGAATCTCTGGGCTCCAATCGATCTCGCAAGTTCTGACCCCTGGGTTGTGGTCACCACTGACTGTAGCAGGTCTTCCCTTCTGTTGCACTCGCCTTCTCTTCTAATCAGTTCCAACTGGTGAATGTAGTCGTCCTTTATGTCTTTCTTTGTTCCGACAAGTATGTAGGGTACCTTTGGCGCATGTTTCTGCAGTTCCGGTATCCAGGTTTGTGTTATTCTCTCTAAGCTGGTCACACTAGCCGCAGAGTAGCAAAGAATTACTGCATCCATTTTGTGGTAGGCACACTGCCGCAGCCTAGCGTAGTCGTCTCTACCTGCGACCTCAACTACTACTAGCTCGACGGTCTCGCCAAATACTTTCGCATCCGTGAGACAGCTGCAAAGGAGCGTCGGTACGTAGGTCTCTGAAAACTGGTCTTTGCAGTAGGCTGAAATGAGTCCCGACTTCCCACTGCACATGTCACCAACGACGACAATCTTTCTAGGTCTTCTCCACTGCCTGTGGTGGAACTTTTTTGCTGGACGTTTTTTCCTGTGTAGGTTCCTAAGAGTCAATCTACAGGTCGCCTTCTTGTTCTGATGGTGGCTTTTGGCCAGTTTTTGGGCAGCTTTACTGTGTGGTTTTGCTTCCGCGTCAACATTCCTATCTTCTCCTGCATCCGGTTCTTTCTGCAGTGCGCTAGCAAATGTATCAATCTCTGTGCCCGCATCATTTATCTTTACCGCAGCTGCGAATTTTGCAATCGGACTGTCGGGCCCCCTGACCGGTTTTCTGCACCGCGATGTGCGGCGAAAATGCTGAAAGCTGGATTGCCTGCGTTGAAGAGTGCCCAATCTTTTACCTTTTCTACCCATTTTCAGTACAAGGCTGCGGGGTCTTAACTTCTGCAGCCGAAGGGAGAGCGAGCTGATTGCACTGCCGCGCCTTGCGTCTGCAGCCAATGACCCATTTATAGTCTCCGTATCCCATGTCATGGCTGTATGTGCACAAATTTTTCTCCTAACTCACCAGGCCTGAAAGTATGCGCCGAAGATTTTTTTTTTGCAGGCTTCGAATTCGAAGGTACTTCAGCAATGTGTGCCTGTGATAAACTGCACTGACGAATGCCGATCGCGTATACCGGAGTCTACCGTATATCCACCGTAGTGATGTCATTTATCCGAATATTTAGATCACATGCGGTGCAAGTGACTAAGAAGGAAAATGGACGCTTTAAAGTTACTGCGGGAAGAGGCGGCTAGAAAACGCAAGGCTATCGCAGACAGTGGCGTTACAAAGGTAAGGAAGCATCTACTACGTTAGGTAAATAGCAAGAAAGACCACTGTAGGATATGGTGCGCTTCATTTAGAAATCATACTCAATTTTGCATCTCCACAGGGTAAAAAATATTTTAAACGGTCTGAATTAATGTCAGTGGAAGCACAGAGAGTACAAGATGAAGCACAGCTGGATTCAGAATCTCCAGGTAGCAGTAAAGATCGCAAAAAGGAAGGAAGCCCTGGAGTGGTCCTGCAGAGTCCAACCTCGGTCACTCCAGTGGAAGGTGCAGCCATTTTTTCAATGCCAAGAACTGAGGTGGGTATGCCTTCTGGTTCTCTAATTTTTCCCTTGTCCCACCTCCTCCTCCCACTGAAGGAGAGTATGGGATTGAAGCTAGCTAGGATACAGTTTGAGTAGTATTTTCGTTTCTGGAGGCATCATTTCCCATGTGCACTATAGATTGTTTCCGTATTTGACTCCTACATATTTACCTCTGAAAATGTGGTGGTATTTATATAGCATGCCCTATAACAGTCTAATTACATCACTATGACATCATTACTAAGTCATTCTGCTATAAATTCTCCCTCACCTCACCTAAGTCTATAACACGATCTCAGGAGCGTCATTATACGCTCCTATGAAAGTACAGTAGGCACCTGTGGTATGGGGGGTCACAATAGGGCTCTACAGTGCGAGAACTCTGTTCAGATACCTGTTTGTATGCCATAACATTTGTCATGTGTATGCAGGGGTTCGTTTAGAAAAAAAACCAAGGGGGGGGGGGCAAAAGTATGTCAGAAGACATTTTGGGGGGACAGTGAGCAGTATTCAATATTGAAGGATTGAAATTCCCAAGGGGGGCACAAAGTTTTCAGGGGGGGGGGGTGAATGCCCCCCCCCCCTAAATGGAGCCCTGGTATGCATAGTCATAGCTGGATCTACATATCAAAAGAATTGCAATAACTGGCTGTTCCCTGATTTCTTGTTCTTCATAATATTGCAGGTGATCCGCAGACTTCGTGAAAGAGAAGAGCCGATTCGACTGTTCGGAGAGACGGACAGAGATGCCTGTCTGAGACTGAGGTAACTATGAGGGCTCGGGCTAGCCTCGTGCCCAGCTGTGCAATAAAACTTGGCCATGGAAGGCCTGGGGGCGAGGCTAGGCTCAGGCTCACTAAGTGTATGATGAATACACACTTGGGCACGAAGCTAGGCTCAGGCTCACTAAGTGTATGATGAATACACACTTTGTGTTTTACATGTACTGTAGGCATACTTTTTTGTGAGAAACAAATTTTTGCTACATGTATATTTGTGATTGAATCCCTGACGAAATTTAATACTCACAAAATACGGCGTTACGCATATGCACGATGTAGCACAAGACCCTAAACTGCGAATTAAAAAGTCCATGAAAAGTTTTGCTGCGTGTATCAGACAGGATTTTGTGAAAATTTGGTTCCGTGAAAAAAGTATGTCTATGGTATTGTGTGCATGTATCGCACGTTGTGATAATAACAACACCACGTTATGACCATTGTCATTGATGAACTCCTTTTCAATATGCATAATGTGGTGCTCTTACAGACTCCCTGTAAATACATTTGCTTATTCATTCCATTGCGTGGTTGCCATGAGATTTCACATGCCCAATTCTGTGTGTCAGTACCTGAATTGGCTATACGCGTACCACTTGTTCCCAGAGTGCTACCCGTGTGTAGAGTCCATAGCCATCACTACATGTAGCTCAAACACTCTTAAGGCTGTGGTGGTCGTGGTCTGCTATGCACTGAAATCTGGGGGATTTGTGAGACTAAAGTTTACGCAGTGTGAGACAAGTGTGTTATTATGCATGTACATAGCTATCTGCTAGAGTAGAGGCCTGTATGCCTATATAGTACTGAATACATATGTGGCAGTCCCGGGTAGAAAACGAACATTATTCCGTCGCATATTCTAATCATGTCTTTGAATTCATAGCGCTGTATCTCTGAATTTCCGTTAAGGGTGGGGCTCGTAGGCGCTACATAGAAGTCTCAATATGTGAGGCTTGTACACAGCACGTATGTATGAGCCCCGCCTTTAATAGAAGTTCAGAGATACAGCGCTATGATCACAGAGACATGATCAAAATACGCGATGGAATAATGTTCGTTTTCTACCCGGGACTGCCACATGTACATGTAGTGGTGTATGTGTGTGTTGGGAAGGGTTGGCCAGTGGGTGGGCGTGTCAAGCAATGCAGCCAGTTGGATTCATCTCTCTGCCTCTTTCCCTCCCACCCCTACCTACCCACAGGCAGATAGAGATACTTGCTCCTGAAGTAAACAAGGTGAGCACGTGTTTATGTGTTAATGTTTGTGTGTTAGTGTGTTAATGGATCGTAGGCGTGAGTGTACTTTATGATGTACTGCATTATGGCCTAATGATTGTCATTTTGTGTGGGTCAGTACACAGTTGAATAATGTTTATGTGGGTTTGTTTGGGCTTGCCATGGCGGTTGGAGGTACAAAGGCCTTTGAATGCCTGGGTGAGAAGGACGGTTGTCTGTACCTTGATTGTTTGCACACACCCACTATACCCACACACATGCACACACATACCACTACATCCCCACACACACACACACACATGCACACATACCACTACACCCCCTCCCACACACACCACTACACCCCCCACACACCACTACACCCCCCCACACACACACCACTACACCCATACACACTACTACACCCACACACATACACCCACATGAATACATACATACTGCACTGCTACACACACACATACACGCACACACACACACACACACACACACACACACACGCACAAACATACATACTTAGGGTCTGAGAAACGATTTCATGGATGCTTTTGACAAGGTGGACCAGGAGTATCTAGACCAACTTGCTAAGCAAGAGGTAATTTGCCAGTGACAGTAATGAACAAATTTGTGCAAATATCTCAAACATAGCATTTCCATTCCTGCAAAAGTATATGTCCATATGGTCCACTCACTTGGCCCATAATTATGAGAGATTTGCACTGGAGACACCGAATCTCCCTTATCATACGTGTATACTGTGTATGAGTTAATTGGTGAGGTTATATCTGCTCCATCAAACATCCAGCTCATTTCAAACTTGAAAGGAACTGTCCATGCCTGTTGGGCATGAAATGCAAGGAGTATCGTTGCCATAGCTACTGAAATCCCTAATGACATTTCTCTCACAAAATAGGGTGTATTTATCTGTTCACATTACATGGCTGAGGTGCAGGTGATCGCACTGGACAGGAATCTGCTTACTCATAAAAGCCTCACAGCTTTGTGTCAGTCTATCATGCCAATTGGTCTACTAACCTCTGGGATACCAAACATGTACCTATAAACCTTATTAACCCCAAAGAAAAACTCTATGCCAAAACATGCCCGACTTGCCTGGATACAGCTGCACGTCTATTGACCCTTGTCCTGTCACCTGTATGTATTCTGTTTCTGAACTGTGCCTGTGTAGAGTGCGGCGAAACACTGCCCTATTGTCTAATCAGCTTTCAAGCTCTCGTACCCAGGTCTGCCTGGCCCAGCCCTGTCTCACAGCCAGATCTCTCCACAGCTGAGAGATGCAGGTGCAGAGCCTGGCCCAGCCCTGTCTCACAGCCAGATCTCTCCACAGCTGAGAGATGCAGGTGCAGAGCCTGGCCCGGCCCTGTCTCACAGCCAGATCTCTCCACAGCTGAGAGATGCAGGTGCAGAGCCTGGGCACCAGACCAAAGGTTGAATCAGTGTTAATGAAATCAACACTGCTAGTTTGTGATGACTTTGGGTTGATAAACCGAGCAAATTACAGCCTTACAAGACAGATAGGAGTCTATCCCTGGCCCCAGATGGCACTGCCGAACAGCAGCAAGAGACTAGTTTTACGGAACTAAACTGTAAAGTGTGCAATACATCGCTTCCTGAACCTCGATATTGCACTCGTGGGCAGCATTTACACTCACCTACAGCTTATGAAAATACATCTGCCCACTCATCCGCTTTCACCCCATGCAATAATAATACACAGTGTATGCATACGCTGCCATGGTGAGGGATGGACACTTTGTCTCAAGGAGGGGGTACATTATATGCACAGACAAAGGCACCGTGTTGGGTAATAAGGTAAACCTCCAGATGCTTCATTTCGGAACATAAAATCAACACGTTTTGTTCATCTACTAATACATACATGTGTATAGCAACCATGTTGGGATACTATACATACATGTACGTAGTAACCATGTTAGGATACTATACATACATGTACACACACGGGCCTCTGGTTCCTGTACACCCCCTTTGCCATGTGCAGCACATCCTACACACAGCATGTGTGCACATACATACGTGGCAGTCCCGGGTAGAAAACGAACATTATTCCGTCGCGTATTTCGATCGCATACGCGTGTTCAAAGCGCCATATCTCTGAACTTCCGTTAAGGGCGGGGCTCATACGCGCTACGTAGTAGCGTCAATATGTGAGGCTTCTACGCAGCACGTATGAGCCCCGCCCTTAACGGAAGTTCTGAGATATAGTGTAGTGAACGCGCGGGCGCGATCGAAATACGCGACGGAATAATGTTCGTTTTCTACCCGGGACTGCCACATATGGGAACAATACCGTGTTTGGTCATGAGTTGTAGTCCTTGAATAAAAAGGACATGGCGGGGGGGGGTTGTCTCTCAAATAGGAGCGGTATGCTTACATATGAGGTACATGTATGCAGTATCTCAATTGTGCTACATGCATATCATAACCTTATATCTAGTTTCTACTCCGGATTTTTTTGCGTGCTGTAAAAAAATAGTACATGTATATGAACTGGAACCAGCTTTTAAAAACAGTTTTCATGAAAAATTGAGGAGCATTTTTTTTGCGTGCATGGAGACTTTACATCCTGCCCCTCCCCCCTCCCCCTCCCCGCCATAGGGTGACATGGGTGTGGAGAGTGCTGACCTGAAGGTGAAGGACGATGGGACCACCATGGAGGATCTCATGGTGAGTTTGACTAACCCTCTCACCCCAGAACAGGTGGGATGACAAACAGTGTGTGTCGCCTTCCTCTCATGTGCCTCCCTCCCTTGTACACAGGCTTTGGTGGATGAGTTGGAACAAGGAAACGACGAAAAACAGCAAGAGATTTGCCTCAAGACTTTTAGAGTGAGCGGCTGGTATACCAGCAAGAGATTTGCCTCAAGACTTTTAGAGTGAGCGGCTGGTATACCAGCAAGAGATTTGCCTCAAGACTTTTAGAGTGAGCGGCTGGTATACCAGCAAGAGATTTGCCTCAAGACTTTTAGAGTGAGCGGCTGGTATACCAGCAAGAGATTTGCCTCAAGACTTTTAGAGTGAGCGGCTGGTATACCAGCAAGAGATTTGCCTCAAGACTTTTAGAGTGAGCGGCTGGTATACCAGCAAGAGATTTGCCTCAAGACTTTTAGAGTGAGCGGCTGGTATACCGTAGGCACGCACATGCAAGGAAATGTGCCTTTTTAAGATATGTACACATATTTAGACGGTGTGCTTATTAATCTGAGGCCACCATGTATGAATTTCACCGCCTACATACATGTATTAAACAGGGGTTCATTTAGGAAAATCTCCAAGGGCGGGGGGAGGGGGGGGGGGGGGGCAAAAACACGTCATAAGACATTTTGGGGGAGCATTCGTATAGTGAGCAAATTCTCTTTTGAAGGGTTGAAATCCCAAGGGGAGGCACAAAGTCCCCCCCCCCTCCCAAATGAAGCCCTGTTAAAATACATAGATACATGCTCTCCCTCACTGCTCTGGTGGGTATAGCTGCACTCCTGTCTACAATATGGATTTTATCTATAGACAGTGTAGTGCAGAATGCTTTATTGTTCACCTCCTGGAGGATGGCGACTACTTGCTGGCAGATGGGTACGGGTGGTGCATGACGGCTGACCACCATGGTGTTTTCTTCTCTGACACAGTTTCTGTTGAGGGAGTGGGCAAAGGAGCTCAATGAGAGACCGCTGGCGGTGAAGAGAAGCCATCAGGTACGTGTTGCACACACACCCCGTACATGTTATCTTCCTCCATGTGGTATTGCTTAATTAGGCTACATGTACCTGTACATGTATACTACAGCCATACGATGTACATACATGTATATGTACTAGGAGGCGGGCATTATTTCAGAATGTCGCATACAGGTCCAGATTTCATTGTTAACAACCATCGCATACTGCCTTGGCCTCATTCCCGGGCCAAGTGTCTTGGTACCTGACCTGGGAATGAATCTGACACTGTCACACCCACTCTCAACATATTCTGTACTTACTGTAATGTCGGCTGTAACCTCAAACCTCAGGTGACCATTCTCTTTAAACGTGACAATTCTACAGCACTGAACTATTGTGCATTGCTCTTCCATTCCTCAATCCCCACCCCTCCCCTCCCCCCCCAGGGTAAGCTGGCCAGTGCGACCTTCAAGCAGACAGAGAGCTACCTCGCACCGCTATTTAGACAACTCAGGAAGAAGGTGGGACTATATACTGCATACGAGATAGTGGCCATACAGACTGTATGCGTTAAGTTGGTACCAGGGTGTAATGTGCTTTAGACCATATATGAATAATTTATGAGGTAAATCCTTTGAAGTATGCCGGTTAGTAGAGGGTGTTTAAGTAGGTTAATGCCCTCAGTAGTTGCTAAGCAGTATCCAGCACTTTGATGTCTTCGCACCTCTAGATTGTTTATATAGTGTAAGTAGGATAGACACCTGGCTCTCAGGATTTAACCTACTTAAACACCCTTGGGAACCTTGGAAGTGTTTAAGTAGGTTAAATCCCTCTAGCCAGGTATCTATCCTATACTTAGAACTGATGTGTATGCATAGGCAACCAGCCGTAAAGTGAATTAGCTCTGAGAACTGACTGATACATGTACTTGGTATGGCAGATATACTAATTTTAATTTTAATAGACGTAAATAAAGCGATGGAGAAACCGTATGGGCCTCGATAAATTTGAGCAATTTGCTGCAAACTCCACTCATATCCTCATGGTGGGGTTGGGGCATCTAACACAGCCAAGCTTGTGCGCTGGCTGAGCAGTGATGTTTCGCAACAGGCTATGATGCTAGCTGACATGATTCCACCCACACTGTGGGTCACTGCACTGAGCTCAGTCATCACACACAATAGAAATTACATGTACGTGTAGTAAGCATACAGTATTACATATACTTGTAGACTGATTGCAAATGCATTTATACACACATACACTCACACACACACACACACACACGGCCACAGACCACCCTCCCTGACATCCAGGTCTTCCTTGCCCACATCTGTGCCAACGTCCTGAGAAGAGAGTACGTTCAGGTAAGGAAATAGTGTGTGATTAGTAATAATCTTAGGATTCTGAAAGTTTTGAGTGCATGCCACACTCTCTTCAGTCAGGATCCTAAGTCTTAGGCATGCGTGTACATGTAGGTGAAGTAATGTGTGTAAATTCAAATGGTACAGTACCAAGAATCATTCATGTCTTGGTATTGGTTATTGAGATGATGATTAGCAAAAAATATGGGATGTGGTCCCTTTTCGCAAATTTGGTGTATACGGTGTGTTGCAAAGGTACATGAACCTACTGGAGAGTCCCTTAATTAGATGCCCATTTTCTCTTTCATTCGTTCCTCTCTTCTGTCCAGTGAGGCCACACCTTTTTTGTTTTATCTTCCCGACCACCTTAGGCCAATGACATCTATCTCCGGATGGCGATCGGCAATGCCCCCTGGCCGATTGGCGTCACCATGGTGGGTATCCATGCCCGAACCGGCCGGGAGAAGATCTTTTCCCAGCAGATTGCACACGTGCTCAATGACGAGACACAGAGAAAGTACATACAGGTGAGCAAGGAGGTGACCTAGTGGAGTTCCGACGTGCACACGACCAGGAGCCCATAACCCAAAATGGGCTCCTGACACAACATATTGCACTGTCGTGAATGGAATTAGAAAGCAGCTTTGAAGTTTATTACATGACTGTATTTTTATTCGCTGGGCAATAACTGTGGTGAGTCATTGCTTGGTTGAGTAGGGGTTATTGTCGAAGTAATGTAGCTACTAATGCAAAAACAGGAATAGCAACATATTGAGCTATGAAGAGATTATAGTTATGGAGTACTTCTTTTGTGGGCAAGATAATTGTGATCTACCCTTTTTGAGATAATTATACTACAGTCATGTATATACGTGTAGATGGTTCCTAGCATGTGCATGTATTGGATTATTGGTTGCTTTCAGCAGCCGTTCTGGTAGACCATAAAGTTGGATTAATGTTCTCCCTCCCCTCATCTCCCTCCTCCCTCCCCTCATCTCCCTCCTCCCTCCACTCCCCCTCCCCTCCCCTCCCTCCCCTCCCCTCCCCTCCCTCCTCCCTCCCCTCATCTCCCTCCTCCCTCCCCTCATCTCCCTCCTCTTCCAGGCAGTGAAGCGTCTGATGACATTCTGCCAGCGGAAGTGGGAGACGGATCCTTCTAAGTGTGTGGAGTACCATGGGATAAAGACAGGACAAAGATGATGAAGCTAAAACAATCATTCACATTCTCTCATCCTCTATAAGACTTAACTTTGTGCTCGTTGCTACATACATGACTGTTTGTTCTCTATGGATATGTACTCACTGGGGGTCCTGCACTTTATTAACCCTTGCGCATGCACAGCGAGGGTTATTGTAGCCGGTCTGTCATTCTGTCATCATTGTCTTTATGTAAGATTTCTTGCAAACAACTGCTGATGACACCAAACTTGATTTGAAGGATGCAAAAGTCTTGCAGCTAAGCAGCAGGCAATGCATAACCACAATTGAATAATTGGCTATAGCAAGACATGATATTGTACTAATGTCATATTCATACAGGAAATATTCAATTGTGGTTTGTGTAGCAGGCTCAGCTCCCATGTTATAAATCTGCTGTAGGTTTTCATGCAATGTTATGACTTCATCAGATCAATCACTCTTCCTGCCACCTGATGTTAATATATTTTTATGAACAATGTTCACCACAATACCTGATTATTGAAATAGCAATATGGCTACAACATATACACAGTATAGGCTGTCAGTTAATTGTGCATTATTATTTTACAGTAGATATTATAGTAAGCAAGCGAGCTAAACTGCAACTTTGATTTAGATAACTGACTTAGGGTAATGGGCGGCTTGATAAGCAAAGTTGGGGCTTGTTCTCGAGTTGGAGGTAGACCTCAAGCTGTTCTTGTGTATACACAGGAACGCACTTTCCAGAATCACTCTGTCGGTACTCTATCATGCACTGCTCCTCTGGGATGTCAATGTCCTCTTGCAGTTTACTCAGAAGAACTTTGAGCGTGACGGGTTTTGGGCAAGTCACTCTCACGGATGTGGAGTCCTCTGGTCCTGAGAGCCTAATCTCAAAACTAGCAGTCTCATGAGGTATACTGTGAACTGGAGACTGTGCATGCATCTGCTCCATACTGGGTAGATCATCTGGAACGGTGGGGGAGCCGCCTTCGGGATTCTCTTGGTCTCGCCGCTGGGTGAACATGATTGTGTCATGACGCAGGCTGTCATGTACGAGTGATCGTGGTTCTTGCAACTGTGTGTGCAGGGTGGATGTTTCTGAAGTCTGAGTTAGGGTGCCAATGCCACTGTCATAGGTAGCTACAGATCTTGGTTCCTCCAAGCAGTATGTCTCTTGAAATAAATCTACCTCCCTTGTGTCTTGGCGGTGGAAGAGGTTGGTACCGTCATCAAACTCACCTCTTTGAATTATTGTTTTCATTGAGTGATGACTCTTGAAGAAGTCAGGAGCACTGTCTTCCACAAGCTTGATCTGCCTGGTAGCTTTGGCATCATAGGCTTCCCAGAGAACCATAATTCCAGGATTGTCGACATTAGCAGGGTCGCTGTCTTCAGGATTGTTTATAGTGGGGATAGGAGAGGTGAATTTCTTGCCTCCACTGACTACCATACAAGATTCTGTTGTAGTGGGGCCACTGCCGGGAATACAGGAGAGGAAACATATATAATCATTGTAAGGGTGGTACCATGTTAGTAGCTCCTCATCATGGAAAACTAGGATGTGTCCGGTTGCTATTCCAACCCAAACTGTATCCAGAGCGGGTGTTATTGTTGTGATGAACGTATCATGGTGTGGACTGGTTGGAGAGATAATCTCCAGATATCTTTTAACATCCACATCAAACTTACCCACTTTTCTGTGGGCATCCCAAGCGGTGACAATGGTGCTTCCAAAATGAGCACTCCAAACTGTGTCACCATCTGCTGAAAGGGAGAGTTTTCCTACTAGGGCTCCCTTTGGATGGTGAAGTCCCTCCCTATTGACTTTCATGGTGCCAGTGTCAAGGAAGTGGATATTATGAGTGTGAGAAGCCCAAATGGTTTCATCTATGGCGAGGATGCCATCAATTGCATGTTCTGAAACATACTTATATTTTGGTCTGATGCTATTTCGTATTTGCCTGATATTTCTTGAGAAGGAGAGACAGTAGCCCTCTGTAGTGCCTAAGTAGACATCGGTGTCTGTACATGTGATGCAGGAGACAGCAACCTCATTCATTTGAATACTGTGTACTATGTCTCGTGAGTGAATGCTGAAAATTTCAAGTGAACCTGGTCCGATACCAGCCCTGGTTCCCATCCAAACGTGGTCGCCACAAAGACCGATGCATTGTACCTGATATTCCTTCGTAAGGCGTTTGTGGATCTTTGTCATTGTGTTGGTATTGAAAATGTTTAGCTCAGTCCCCTCCAGCCCATCGCAGCACACCCAGAGCTCACTGCTGTTGATATGAGGTGCACGTACACGAGTGAAGGCCTCCACAGTAATGGTGCATGCATGACGAATGGCAAAAGGACTCTTCAATGGAACAACTGACATAATGGATTGTACAGATGAAAGACAGAGGCTTTTGATAATCTCTTCTGTGGAAGGCCTTTTGTTACTGTTGTCTTCCCAGCAGTACTTCATTAGTCGGGTGAGAAAATGGAAGGAAGTTTCAGCCAGTGAGACATCTTGTAATTTTGGCCTCTCTCCGGACTCCACAGCATTGTCAATTTGATGTGGTCTCATATCATGAAAGGGATGTCTTCGGGCGATCATTTGGTAGAGGAACATACTGAAGGAGTAGATATCAGCCTTGTGATCATAGATGCATCGCTGCTTTCTCTTGCCAATGTAGAGGACTTCTGGTGCAATAAAGCCCTTTGTTCCCTGGAGACCTTTAGCTCCTACTGGGGCTAGGTGTGTGGCAATCCCAAAATCAGTGAGTTTGCAGTGGCAAAGCGAGTCTGGGCTGAGAGACCAGAGCAAGACGTTGGCAGCTTTGAGATCACGGAATATAATACCTGTGCTGTGGAGGAAATGCAGGGCTGCGGCCACCTGCGCTGCCATTCTGTGAATCACCAACCTGTGGATGGGAATTTTATCCTTGATGAGATATTTGTGCAGAGATCCCATTGGAGCTTCTTCCAAGACTAGGGCCATCATTGGATGAACGCAGACGCCAACCAGACACACCAAGCTGGGATGGTGTGATTTCTGGAGCAACTTTGCTTCTCTGCGAAGCTCAGTGAGGCCTGTTTTGGTGGTATATTTTTTGATTGCAACTGCCACTTCTTGATACTTACCTCGGTACACCTTCCCAAAGGAACCTTCCCCAAGCAAAGAAGCTAGCTCTTCACTGAAGGTTAAATCTTCCATTTTCAAGAGGAATGGTTGGTCAATGTCTTGAAGAAGGAGATCCGGGAAAATGTCAGCTAGAGAAGCCAAGTGGTTTCCAGCTGGGGTTTCATGATCATAGCCACATTTAATTGTTAGGGTTTGGTTATTCTCTATTAGTTTTATACAATCCTTTATTCGAAATTCAAATGGATCTGTTCTCCCCAGTTTTAGGCATTCATAGCAAGGCACCTTCTGTTCAAGGCCTGTTGATGGACCTACGCCTTCTTGGATACCCGGGTACCATTCATTGATGAGTGAGAGAACAAGATCCACCAGCTGGCCCATGATCTTCTTGCCTAAACTGGTGGGTGAAGTGATGATAAGAACCCCATCCTTACTATCATCATGACATTGTCCAGACCTCGAAAGACACTCAATTCGGAACATGATTTCTGGATCAGAGTAAAACAGCCCTGTACGCCAAGATATGAGTTGAATTTGTGAACTATCAAACATGTGAGCAATTCCGAGGGCTGGGAGGGGATCGGGGAAGTTGCGCAGTAGCTGAGTAGTTTGTATTGTGGGCTGAGGAAGGTTGCTCAGTGATGTTGGTTGACTGATTTCTATCTGTGGATCCTCAAATGAAGTTCCAGATTTGACACTGTTGTCTACTGGGCTGGGTGAGTCCAGACTGGGTTCCAATGGATCGTCAGGATTCTGTGGGGTGGTTTTGTCAAGTGCGAAGCAGACCTGTGGCACAGAGTGCATGAGTCTTGACAGAAGCCGACTCCAGAATCCTGGTGGTGTGTCAGCAGAGTTGAAAATAATTTGGCGAGAATAAGGAGGATTTTCTTGCCTTTGTGACTCCTCTATGTCCACACCGCTTGGCCTTTCTTTGGGAAGCATTGAGGGAATTAAGATTCGCTTGTTGTCGAGGGAAAGGGCAATCTCAAAACGATCGAGCAAGGTGAGGTATTGCTCGAAGAATTGCCAGGGAAATGTATCGTCTTTGAATAGCTGCGGGATGGCCTTGCAAGGGAGAATACCGTCCTTGACAAATGGGTTTTTCTCTGGGATGGTGATTACTTTGGACATCATGTCACAGAGCCAGCGGGGATCAATGAAGTAGAGCTCATGGAGGTTGTGGCCCTTGTCGTCGTAGTGCAGCAGGGTTCCAACATCGGTGAGGAATAGGGTGGCCGTCTTAACCTCCTCCTCGTTGCAGATGTCTGTTAGTTCCATTTGTTGAACCAATGTTTTGAACTCTTCTGCATGCATGATTGGCTCACGGTGGCCATTTCTCACCTCCTGCTGTATGACATTAATGTGTCTTTCAAGTGCGTGGTAGCTGGCTGGAATCTTCTGCCCCATGATTATTTGACCCTCTTTTGACTTGTAGTTTGCTACATGCTCATAAATGGTCTCCTTCAGTTGCCCGATATTCTCAAGGCGACGCATGAGGCCAACTGTGACCACTGCTTTTATCTGCAGCTTGTTTCTGAAGCCCTGGCTAAGCTGGTCAACCTTATGTACTAAGACATCCACTTCTCCTCTCTCCTTATCTGAGAACTCATCTAGGTGTGTACCAACGATGATGACCAGAGAGTGTGGAGCACGAAGGGCTATGTTGTTGAGCCAAGGTTTCAGCTCTTGGACACCTTTTTCTCCATCTTTGAGGTTGAAAAGGAGAAGGTAAAGGGATCGCTGGGACAGAAAACATTGGTGAGTCGAGTAGTACTCTTCCTGGCCTCCAAAATCCCAGATGCTAAAGTAGAAGGTCTTTCTCAACTGATGCCGGTAGAGCCATTCACTCACATCAACACCATTTGTAGCTGTATTTGCCCCCACGTCCTTACCTTGCAGCCTGCAGACAAGGGTTGTTTTGCCTTTGTTGGCAAGACCTACTACCATCATCTTGATGCGAAAGAAACCTTTGGCACTACGAAGCTTGCTGTTGAGGTAGCGAATGCAGTCTGCACATTCCTTTTGAACATTCTTTGGTGGATCGTTCAGGTCTTTTAGGCCCCTGAGGTCAAGTCGTGTCAGTGCGTTCAGCTTTCCCATCTCAGCAGGGAGGGTCAGGATGTCTGGATTTTCACTGAGATCGAGAGTATAGAGGGTAACAAGGGAGCAGATACTGGTAGGCACTTGACGAAATCGATTATGCCCGATGTTCAAGGACCGAATCGCAGGAGCAGTCACGCTTCGAGGTAAGCTAGAGAGGAGGTTGTAGGAGAGGTCGAGTACAGTAAGATTTGGGGACCACTCTGGGACTTCTGGTATCTCCGTCAGCTTGTTGTGGGAGAGGTTGAGATCTTGAAGAGCAGGTAGTTCGAGGATGCAGCGAGGGATTGCAATCAGCTCATTGTGCTGGAGGTCCAGTTTTATTACCTGATAGGGAAAACGAATAATGTTCTAAATCTGCAATATTATAGCAGGATGCATATATGTGGTTGCAAATGAACACTAGTCTACTCCGTCGCATTTTGCAATCACGTTACTACATTCAAAGTGCATGGAAGCCTCACACGAACATTATTCTATAACGTATTTTTGATTGTGTTTCTGTGTCTAAAGCTCCAGTAGCTCAGTGGGTAAGAGCATCTGACTAGTAATCAGAAGGTCCTGGGTTCAATCCCCAGCTGGGCTCCGATTTTTATCTGAGTTTCTTTACGCCCTCTCTTCCATCTCTGCAAACTTACATGATTAGTAAGGTGGATCAGAGAAGTGACGCAGTTAAGCATGCAAGACGCTAATGATACAGCTGGTGTTTGATACTGAGTGCTGTAGCACACCTTCCATGGCTAATACAAAGAAATCTCAGCCTCCAAAAAGCCAGCCTTTTCACCAAGCTTGTATAGATACTTCAGTTGCAGGTTGGTGGATAGACTAATTCACAAGTGCATTGTTGCTATACACTGCATGTGGTCAGCATAAAAGAAACCCATTATATTTAGAAATGTAATTAAAATGTCCACACATGGGTACTACACAGTGGACGACAACCAAGGTTGATCTCTATTTATTAAGGTATCATGGCAACATAAATTAATTTACTGCGTGTAGGCTTTTAACTAGCAGGTTACTGATGAAAGTTGCTTGTATTAGTTATTTCATACCGCTAGCTATCTCTACTACTGTTTTGCAGTCTAAGGCAGCTACTGACTCTGAGACCGTTCATATCTCCATCCTGCCCCGGAGATAAGTTGTTCATTCAGGCATGGCTGTCCTTCTCTTAGAAAGATCTAGAAGCCAAGTTCTTCAAGAATCAGTACTGCTACAGAGAAATCTTCATTTATCTCTAGCTAAGGCCCTCTACTTGTCATGTGACTAGCCAGTCATTGGTCGACCTTCCGACCTCCTCTGGGTATTATACTTGCATGCTACTTCCACTTTATCAATGGCTGGCATAGCCATCATTATTTTGTTATCACCCCAAATTAAAGGGGGTGAGGAGAAGATTGTTTGGCAGGCTCGTCAACTCCCCATTCACAGCCACTCTTTATAAGGAATCTCTGTAAATGCAGCCCTAGTTGCCGAGCGCCTTAGCGCGAGGCAACTAATCGTGCAGTGTGGGCTGAAATCTCAGCTAGCGTATATATACATGTATATATATATATATATGTGTGCGCAACTTTCCGTCACGCTTAGGAATGCAATTAAATCTCCGGTTACGTTCCTTATACGTGTTATTACTATGTCTGTACGTTCCGTATACGTGTTGTTACTACAGCTGTAACGAAACGCTTCCGGCCCCGGGGGCACCCCGGGGGGCAAGCGCGTGTTCAAGATGGCGTCCTGACGAGTTACATGGATGCCGCCTTTGTACTTCTGACGCCCGAAGGATTAGAGATCTGGACAAATCGATCACTTCTTTTTACCCCGGTAGGCTTACTACAGCTCCAACGCGATTAGAGTTTGTGTAGCCTATGTTTCAGCAGAGGTCTGACCGCTGGAGACAGACGGTACGCGGATCGATCGCCAGCGATACAAACGTGAGTTTCAAGCAACTCTGCTCTCGTGTAGCAGCCATAACTGGTCCTTGGAACTGTGTTGCATACAGAGACATTCGTCTCCTGAAGGCTCATTCGTGTAGAGTAGCTTCTCCGGCAATTGCGTGGGCGATGCAGCTTCTAGTGGGTGTGGTTTTGTGCTAACTAACTTACGTCATACCTCTGCGCGAGGCTATCTGCGCAATGCGTATGCCTAGTATACTAATATGGAGAGTCCTAACAGCCAGTCTCTAACCATGCAGGCACTACTAGAAAGCTGAGGTGGCTGTAATGTAGACTCTCCCTTACTTACTACTGCACAGGGGGAGGCCAAAGCATAAGGAAGATTACCTATCAAGCTGAAATGGAAAGTACATCCTGCAACTAAATGCAGGGTAGTGTAAACAGCTAAGATGCTTGACCAAATGAAACACATCAGTTATGGTAACTCAGGTTAAAAAAACTCGATTAGGGAAACCACAAATTTGGAAATCAGTAACCTTGCTCCCAGGCCTTCACCCCAGCTTTTGTCGCTTGCAGTACGAAAGGTGCGGGGCGGTGGGGGGGGGGGGGGGGGGGAACAAGGCTAGGAAGTCAGTGGAGATGGACACTACATACCTGTTTGAGATACATTCCCATGTCTTGTGGTAGGACTTTCAACCCATTCCTGGCCAGACGCAGTCTCTCCACCCAGTGGATCTTTTGTAGCCAGGAGATATCCAACTTCAGTAGCCTCAGCCCGTGCCAGTACACTGAGCCATCTTCCTTATTTACGTCAGTCTTGAGTAGCAGCTCCTCTCGGACAGTAAAATGATGATTTCGCCGAGCAATTTCGATAGGAACCACCGTGGAGACCTTTCCTGAACGAACAAGTTCTTGTGCCGCTTGAAAGCCCTCATCTTGGAATTCACTGTCATGCTGAGAGGGAACGTCTCCAAAGAGTTGCAAGACCAGGTTTCGATCTCCTCTTGTTGCTGCCTTTACTAGAAGAAGCATAGCTCTTGCATGAGGTTTACCTTGTTCTATCGACAGGGTTAGAGCCTCGTCAATGTTCGTTGCTCCCTTTACAATCAACTTGCCAATATTGAAGTGATTATCATTTCTGACGGCAGCCAGTAGAGCTCTAGTGAGGCAATCGGGTTCGAGCTGATCAGAACTCACTCTCAGGAGATCAGTGAACCCTTCTCCATTCATTTCAACCACCTTTATGATCTCTGGAGTGGGAAACAACATGGGGGAAAGGACCAGGAATCACCTATGTAATGTTTACGCATTCTTTTGACATGATACCACCCTGAAGGCCTGTACTACTCTAGTCTCGTGCCCAGACGTTCATGCCCCCCCGGCGAAAGAACGTCTGGTGTTCTAATCAAACTTTCTCGTCACAGACACCTTTCCCCTTTGGAATTCCAAAGGGTCCAATCAGATTGCAGCTTTTAGTCCTTCCATAAAGTTGCCATGACGTTAGTTCAATAAATCTTCATACTATTGGTCAGTTTGGTGAATTAGAATGAAAATTTGAAATATACTGTATATACAGTGACCAATCACATACGAGATTTATTATCAGCAAACATGGGGTCTGTGACAAGAAAGTTCGTTTAGAACATCAGATGTTCTTTCGCCGGGGGGGGGGCGTGAATGTCTAGGCATGAGACTAGTACCACTCAGGGTTCTAAATGCTAATATTAATATGTCATGATAGTCGAACTTTTCTTTCTAATTGGCTTTACAATTTTTTCTTATCAAAGATGCCTGACGTTTTGATTACTGGGCTACATCCCCTTCAGAGTACACATCAATGGAGATGTACAGGCAGTATATGGGACTAGTCCTGTAGAGTCTACAGGAGGTAAAACACAATAAAATGTCCCCTGTGCATACCCCAAAAAAGTGACTGCAGCCCAGGAGTTCAAACATCAACATTTCGATGAAGATTTTTCGTGAATCCAACGTTGTAGATAGCAGAAAGGGAAGTCAGACTAGCATGGATTTACAGAACCAACTGAGATCCTCTTGAAGTATCACTGGTATATTTTAGACCAGGGTCAGCAGCTTAGGAGTTCACTGTAACTTACTTGGCCAGTATTTGCAGGAGCATGGTATGGCTTCTACATGCCAAATTTGTAACATATTTATGTTCATACATACATACCTTCACTCCGCAGTAGCTTCACTATGCTGTTCTTGGAGCTGAGCTCGGCTGTCTGCTTTGGCGTCTTTCCATACTCGTCTGTCGCCATGATGTCAGCATTGTGCTTCAGTAGGACTTTCACGCACCCCATGTGTCCACTGCTGGCTGCTAGGTGGAGTGGCGTGTAGCCACTATTGGCTCGACAGTTTACATCTCTAGCTCTGCCCAGAAGGAAATTCAGCATTTCGGAATGCCCTCTGGCAACTGGTTCATGGAGAGGAGTGTAGCCAAATACTCCCTTGCGATTCACCAACTTATCCTCGATGCTCTTCTGGTCCAAGTCAGCCACAAACTCTCTAATCTTCCTCAGCTTGCCTTCTTGACAAAGCTTATGCAACCGATCATCATCCGTCATGGTTCTGGTCTTTGCCTGATGGTGGCAGAATCATTGCATGCAATTGGTATATGCAAATATACACCCCTTCACACAGACGGACATAGGTATACACACATCATATAGCTACCTTAATGGATCCTAACATACTCCAGACAAAAGAGAATTTTGAGGCTACAACCATTATACCCAAGTATATCACTTTTATTCAGACTTTGTATTTCCATCGAGGGTAATCACACTGCCAAGTGTAAAGTATAGCGGGAGAAGCGGATGTAATTCAATCACGGCTTGGCATGTCACATAAACACACAACGCATACACACTTACCGGCTTTATAGCTTTAATGTCCTTTGAAATTCCCTTCTCTATATAGTAACATATTATACTAATTGGACATAGAAACTGTGGATGCCTAATTAATATTCTCCCACCCGCTGCATACCGATAACATGTTTCTCATATTCAAATAGGCACCCATGCAACCTATCGGTGTGTTACTTTTTGGACATATTTTCTAGAAAGTGAAAGTGCAAATTCTCACAGGTTTTACCCATGCAATGATCATTCTCTGTGATTCCAACTTTTAATGTGTACGGCTGGCAGTGCACGCACATAAACACACAGCACATACTCACTCACCCACTGTATAGCTTTAATGTCCCTTGAAATTCCCTTCTCTAGCTCAGAGCTATCACTAGTTTCTTCTTGAATAGAGTGTGCAGTGCTAGGAAGCTGCTGCTTGGAGTCAGGCTATAGTATAGAAGAGGGTGGTTGCATGAGGATATAAAAGTAAAAAAACTGCGATACAAAAGTGGCTGTAGTATAAGCATGCTTTAGTTAGACAGAAATTATGGAGGCCTAATTAATATTCTCCCCACCCACTGCACACCAATATATATATATATTTAAACAAACAATCAACCTACTATAGATAAACTACACAATGCGTCATATTATATTCAAGTAAACCCACATATATGGTTATATACAGGTCTCTTGAAACTTTATTCATGTATGTATTGGTATATATTCATCATCCTTTAATTCTTACTTCTAGTAAGATTTGATAATCTCCACATGTAAGCGCCTTCACACCTTCCTCTTTAACTGCTACTTTTTGGTTTTCTGAGAGAGGGAATATTCTTTTTTCCACAAACTGTGGTATCTGAAATGTGAGTTCCATGCAACCTTCCCTGACTGTCACCAAGTGTAGGGTGTGACGAGTGATGTGAAGAATGTTAGCAAGTCTAGAACGGAAGAGTTGCAATTCTTTCAGTGTAATTTTTTCTTTGTCTTCCTTCTTTACAACCACAAAACAGTCACCTGATTCGTTGCAAGGACCATATACGGGAGGGGATTCAAAAACTCTTCGTTGGCAGTATTCACCGAGATCATCCTCGTAACGTTTTAGCTCCTCTTTATCGCTCTCAGATCCTGTTTCCCTGATGATACATTCGATGATGTCATAGTTGAAAAATGAAAAATAATCACGAATTGCAAACAAAACACGTCCAACTGTGTGAGATTCAAGCATCTTTTCCAACAGTTCATGAAAGCTTAGCACTTGTGGAGTATCTTTTAGCACGGGGTCTAGTGCCGTCAGTGTCATGAGACATGTAACCACCTTCTCTGGAGCAATGCCTCTCTCTTCTAGGGAGTGTATTGTACGAGACACTAAACGCTGAAATCGAAACATCATTTTACGTGATTCATCAATAAGTTTTCCAATAAGAAAATCCCTCTGGTCATTATTCAGCCCAGTCGTGTCCAAGTATGGCAAACCACTTTTCGTGCTCACTGGTTTTGGGCAGTTTCGATCTTGAATAAAACTCTGAAAGCTACACCCTCCACAGCCACAACCAAACACTGGCTTGCCGTGCCTAATCACTGCAACAACATCAGAAGATTCAGAGTTTGTAGTTGGACTGACCACTGAGGGAACAGAAAAAGTATATATGTAAATGCAAGCTTTTATACTCAGTGCTTAAATTTAGCAAGGGAGTATTGAACCAAATGTACAAACAATGTTTGAGATGCTACAGCTACATACCCTAAGATGACTAGTATTTCTGGTGACAAAATTTAGTGGATTGGGCATATAGCAGATTTGGCGGGTATTAATTTTAATTTTTGCCAGCATCGTTTTTTCCTTAGTTGATGTCAATTGTAACGTGTTGCATGCATGTACTTATACACTCACACGAGGCATGCGTTTATGGTGCTTGCACAAGCGGCACAGCCTGTCTCTCCACTCTCCCATAGCAGCCATGTTGCAGATAGAGACAACAATCTCCCAATGACCAGTTGCTTTTTTGGAGCTTCTCCAGGAGCATTCCTATGCACGATTCCGGATTAATTAGTTGTTATTCTCGTGACTGGCTGTCTTATGAAGTACCCTCGTCTTGCCACATCCAGGTCATGATTCATTATGTATGCATCTCTACTCGCCCGCCATACTTTACACTTGGCAGTGCAGTTACCCTCCCTAATAATATGTAATAATTTAATTTATTGCAGTGTACATGGTAACTTGAAGTATAATAGTAACCTTTGCCCTGCTCTAACTTTCTCTTCAGGCCATGGGCGAGCCTTTCTTCTCCAACATTACTCATTCTGAGGGCAGAGGCAAGGTCACTTCCCGTAGGGAACTTGTGATCTGGAGGTGCCCAGTTGAGCCATCGTCCAAGTAGCTCTCTGAAGAATCCATTGGAACCTTCAGCCACCAGCAACGGCTTGTTCTGGATCTCGTCCAACTCACTTTTCAAAAACCCCACATTCAGCCCAATTGCTTGCCAGCGGTGGGAAGCCTTGCCTACAGTTGCCATGAGAAACTGAAGGTCCTCCTCTCGTAAAGTTAGGCAATCATCACCTGCATAAGTGCAATGTTCAAAGTTTCAACAGTACAGACTAGGGGTGAATCCATGGGAAGGTCAGGGGATCAACTGACCCTCCCCCCCTTTTAGTCTGTCAGTAACGCCAATTAATATGACATATTATGTATTAACCTCATCCCCGTGAAGCAGACAAACTCAGAAGTAGAGCAGTTAGGTATCACTGGAACAGTCTCTTTGTCTCATGCGGCACTTTATACCACTATGTGTGGGTTAGCCTTGTAGTCAGGCCTTCCTACCAATTCGTCTCTCACGGTACAAGGTAAAAACTGGGGTAGGGGGTCTTGAGTACAAGGCTATTGTTAGGAATAGTCTACTGGGGATATTAATAATTCTTTTGTGTATTTCCTACGTAATCAACTAATAGATAAGCAACTGCTTCATATGTGGGCTGACTTTGGAATGTCTCGCATTACAAAAACGTTGTGACAAGGAATCAACCACTTGATGAAGCGTAAACCTCGCAGCCCTAAAAGCATGAAAGTAGTTTGTGGCTAAGTAAAGAGTGACCTCAAGCAACCCGTTCTAATTTTATTCCTCGTTTGAATTACCCCATCCTGCTTTATATTACTGGACATTGCTAAGATGGTTGCTATATTGAATAAATAGGCTATAAGCCACCTGTCTGTGCTAACACAGCAATAACTGGATAGGGTAAGATGTAGCCTAGTTATATATGTGCACGTGAATGCATACAACAGTGACTAGCTGTTGTGCCTGCAACTGCTTTGCTAAGAGCTACTTCATGACTGTGTTAATAATGGTTTGGTTACTGAAGTTACATCTTAGTAAGTAGAGGCTCTCTATGGCATATGGTTTTTTGTAGCTTGATATGATATTTCCAGATTGCTGTCATGTAGTAAGTTTTCATAACTATTAGCAAATAAGGTAGATGATCTGATTATCAAATAGAGTGGTAGTTTCCCTGCAAGCCTGAGTAAGTTACACTTTATGCTTAGCTATATCAAATTACACTAGCTGGCCTATACATCATTAAACTAGGTGAATGCAGGACATTGTGGTGGCAGGACATGTGGGCGAGCCAGCCAGACTAACCTGCATCACATTTGTGGGTCTCTGACTCAAACTTTGATGCAGTTTGATCATTGTCACATGAGCAGTGCTTGTTTTTCAGCTCTTCTGCAAGTTTACATTCACCAACTGTTCTACTGTTGAGAGCAGTGACCACATCTCTCCACGTAGGACGTGGGTCAACCCGCTTTAACCAATTCTTCATCACTTCACGTAAGCATTCTCCATTATTATATGTATTTTCCACCTTAATAGAATCAAGTGTGTCCACTGGTATCTGCAGCTGGACTCCAATATTATACCAGTGTTTACGAGCAGCATGAAGATCCTCCTGAATAGTCCCAAGGTCACGATTTAACTCAAGGTGCTCCATGTTGCTGAGGCCTAAAATGAACAATATAGTTTCACCAAACAACACTTAGAGGTCTATACCTGTCAGGAAGTTATTTTACCAGATGTTGCACATGAATTATAACATCCCAAGTTTACTTTACACTTCCACATCTGTTTGCACGTCCACATTTTATCACATGTAGCTAATATATATATGAGCACAACAGAAGCTGGAAGTTTGCCGACCAAACTAGTTTAGTTTTGTGTTGCCTATACAAAGAAGTGGTAGGTAGCATTGAGTAATCCCTATGGATAGCGCTGCTAACTGGAGGCATACAAAACTGCCGAGTAAGTACTCTCGCCGTAAGTTCAGCTTAGTTATGCAAGTTGAGGTGGGGAGCAGGCAGCTCTGCAGCCTTGGAATGACGCTGCATGCTGTTCTGAAGTTACTTCAGTTGCATTTTGTTTCCAAATGAATAAATGGCACCATATTCCCGAGAGATACCAATGACTATAATGATGACGACGACTGTCTGCTCACAATTATAGCTGACGAGTATAAATTATTTTAATGGTGTTTGGGCTATGGTTAGGCTATAGCATTTTAGGAATGAAAATAGTATCTGTTGACAAGTATACATTTGGGAATACATACATGTCATGCAATTAATCCCTCAAGAATTACTGGTGTTTTGAAATCATACACCAGTCTAAGTCCCAGTGGTATTTAGTCATTGGAGCTAAGACCATTGTAATTTCAAAATAATGTTATCTCTTGGGAGTATGTAGGACTAAAGTACCATTTGAAACATATAGGGACTTCACTTTTCCATCACACATCTACATGTAAGGTAATAGCTATAGCTAGGTGAATGATCAATTTAACGTACTACCACATGTACAGTCATGTACTTGTACATTCAGGTTCAGCCCGCTAATGCACCACAGCCATAATTGAGCATTTGGTTGTTATTTACTGCATGCAAAATGCACATAACACAACCTCACAGCCAGTGTGTACAGGTTAGTAAACGCTGCTAAAATAAGATGCACCAAGACACTACATTCCCGATAGTCTCACTCCCAGGCCTGTGCTTCTACCTCCAGCTTTTTTTGGGAGGGGGGGGGGGGGGGGGGGGGAGGGTCCTGCAGAAAGAGCTTTTATATTCCACAATTTATGTGAATAATTGGTTGCTTCACAGTCTCTGCACATACCTCTGGTACTGCCTTGGTAGTGTAGCTATATGTCAGTGCCCATAGGCATTTATAGTTATACTGCTGCTGTGAGTCTGACCCCACCCTCATAAAATTCTGCTCTTCGGCAGAATAGTATTACTCAACAGGCCTGGCACTTGAAATGGTATGGCCTGGAGGTGAAGCCTGGAAAATATCTCGGCATAGTTTTTAACTATCAGGAAGTACTCTTGTACCATCTTGTTTCATTGCTAATCAGGCATTTTTTCTATTTCGGATGGCGTGCTGGCTGGCCTTTTGCGCAGGTGTAAGTTGTCCCCCAGCCCCCACAAAATGTCCCCCGGACATTATTCTCCGGTGAGTTTTGTCCCCTCAGACATAGAGCGTACGTAAACATCATTCACGTTTCCAATATTAAACATGTCCATGCCCAGATCTTACCTCGGACTTCCATGTAGGTCGGTTATCTTGCGAGCCCGCCGGTCGGTTTCGCCTGTGACTTTGCTTATACTCGATCGGCTTCTGCGATGTCGGGTGTATTGAAATAACATAGCCACCAGGGAGTTTTACGTACTGTGCTACAAGGCAGTATTCCCCAACACGGTTCTCCCCCCATTAAAATGCCTACGTAATCCATCTGCGGTCCCGAGAATGACTTCGCTTGAGGTTCAGCACCCTAATTTGCGTTCACCTCTGGCTTAATCTGAGCTGTATGAAACCCATTTCTTACGTATCACATGTACCACCAAGTGAGCACTTAGCATCTTAAAATAACACAGGGATACAAAAATGCAATACCAATATGCCACTGTCACTAGTGCATCTCCGTTGTCTCGAGTGCACACATCTTAGACTCCCACATATCTAGGAACCCACTGTGACAATGCAAACTACTGATTAATACACTAAGCTGCATACTATACCACCAAGGTACAGCAAATCAATTAGCAGCCACACTGTGGCAGGAAGACAGAGATTCTCCATAGCCACGGTCATTCATACATGTACACCCTCACATTTGACATTGTGTGATTTGTGAGTGTGTGAATATGTGCGTGTGTGTGTGTGTGTGTGTGTGTGTGCATGGTGTATGTGCGTGTGTATTGTATGCTCAGTCAGTGAGAAATTTTACAGGAGGACCATACTATGAACATGCCTGCTTTGAGCCTACTTGGTTTTTGCTACGAGTTGCACAAAATGCTGGCTAAGATTTTTCACTGATAATGCAACACAGACATGGCTCATTACGTAAAATTCGTGTTATGTGCATGAGATTAATTTTTTATCAATCTTTGTAAGTATTTTAATAATTCTACTGATTTTAGCATAATATCTTCTACCACATGCACACACAGAGAGAGAGAGAGAGAGAGAGAGAGAGAGAGAGAGAGAGAGAGAGAGAGAGAGAGAGAGAGAGAGAGAGAGAGAGAGAGAGAGAGAGAGAGAGAGAGAGAGAGAGAGAGAGAGAGAGAGAGAGAGAGAGAGAGAGAGAGAGAGAGAGAGAGAGAGAGAGAGAGAGAGAGAGAGAGAGAGAGCACCTGAAAGAACAGCAGGGTGCCCTCTCACATCAGAAATGTCAGGATTGTATGGCTTTGACTTGTATGTCATTGTGGGTCAGGCAAGGAATACTGGTATCTTTTCTAAGCAGCCAGAACATGCTATGTTAATAATATATATAGTCTTGAGTACTGAATTTCACCTTCTAAGTCGATCAGCGCACGGTTCTCAGTTAACATAAGTGGCCAGACCTATGTACGCACCCTGGAAAGCAGGAGTCTGAATATGGTATATAGCATGCAGCATGTCACCTCAGGATAGATACCATGCACTCCCTTTGAGCAAATTAAGCAACCAAGGAATGTGGGTCCACTGTAGGCCAGTTCCTGGGTAGCTATGGTGATGGGAGACAGAAGACTCTGACAAATAGCGTAGAGTCTTTGAAAGCATTCGGCCATGGCAAGCTACTTCTCAGTGCCATATGAAGGATCATCCAACTCTGAGAACATTGATTGGCAAGGGCTGGTATTAATTGCTATTTAAGGTGTGATTCAGATTTTTTTAGCCATTACGTATGATTGATGTAGCTAAGTAATGTTTTAAATAATGTAACAGAAAAATTTCTGCAGTTACACTTGCTGATCAGGAGCTGAGGAATGGAAACGGTTCTATTGAGCTAAAATGCAAGGTCAGATGAAAGAGAGATATAATGCCAGTTTCTCCATGATTGCTATACATACAACTGTAAACAAACACAAAAAAATACACAGATGTAGCAACCTGTAATATGCACATTGGGGGTCAGTCTGAACTGTCACCACTGTAGTTGAAGGAGGGCGAACGCCCTTCTCGGGGTAGCCGGTACCTAGAGTGCTACAAGACTATCCCGTGGTTGTTCACTCCAGTCATGATCAACCTGTCACGTCTGTAGAGAGAAATTAGTCAGCAGTGCCGTGGAGGATGCACTGTGGATGTACTTTGTGGAGTAATCAGAACGAGAGTGTGCAGTAGTTGTAGTTAGTTCCCTAACATTCAGGCCATGTGTTGGCTGAGTAATCTACAGGAGAGGGAGCTGAGGAAGGCAGATATAAGCTTTGAATGGAGGATTGATTGGAGGTCAACACAGCTTGGGGCCTGGAGAACACAAACTGGCTTTCTCCTGTGCTCCAAGGTGCTGAATGCGAATGGGAGACAGTTGGAGTGGATGTAGCCGTGGGGCGATGGAGGACAAACGGGGACTGTTTGCAGTTGATGAGCTGCGGTGGGGTACCTGTCAATTCAGGTGTCTTCAGCACACTGCTGTTGGGTGAGAGGTTAGTGGGAGCAAAGGTGGCATCGGTGGACGCAGGCATTGACATGTAGGCAATATGCGGAACTCCCAGGTGCATAGGTGCCATTCCCTTCTGCTGCATGAGCTCTGTCGTAGCCAACTGGTTGGCCTTCTGCATCCTTCTCCACTTGGCCCTGCGGTTCTGAAACCACACCTGCAAAGTGAATATAATCAGCAACATTATATAAATCTTTCAGAAAATTAACAGTGCATGCAACACTTCAATACTCTCCTTTTCATTAATTTACACTACAGACTACTACAACACATTATAGCCTAAAGTCTGGTGTTTATTTACAAAGCAGCAGTTGGCCACAGTATAATATTATATATCTGCACTGCAGATATTTCTGCATTCAATGTGAGGCTGCAAGCACACTGCAGTGCAACTTCCAGCAGTCTGCAAAGTGGCAGTGAGCATGCATGTAGGTATTTTGCAGTGTTAAAGTAATATGTGTGCTTTCCTTACCTGAACTCTGGCCTCTGTGAGGTTGATTCTCATTGCTAGGTCCTCCCTCATGAATACATCGGGATAGTGGGTTTTGGTGAATGCAGACTCCAGTTCCTACAGCTGGTAGCTGGTAAAAGTCGTCCGGAAATGCCTCTGCTGCCGCCTGTTGCTGCGCTTTTGGTCACCGTCACTGGTTGGACTGCCCTCTCCCTCTGCTTCTGGCTTCTTCTTGTCCAGGGATTCGGGGGGCTCCACACTAGCGCTCTTCTCTTTCAGAGAATTGCTATTTAGGCCGATGGCTTCTTTGGGCATTTCAGTAAGAGAATGCTGCATAGCTACGGGCATGGTAACCTGGCTGCTGCCTGCTTCAGAGTATTCTAACTCACGGTGATGGGCTGGAGTAGTAGAATCATATATTTTCTAGTAATTACTGCTAATCTCAGTACATCAAAACCGATAATCAGGAGTCTAAATGAGACAGTGTGGTAATTGGACCTATATATGTGCACTGTACTAAACTCCATTCTATTGGCATGCACTTTCTGTAGTCAGCCACAGGTCAGGAGAATAAGTTCAGTAGCACACACACACACACACACACACAAGAAAAGCTTGAGCGCTTCCTTGTAGGTGCTCAGGTTTTTCCTATCTTCCTCCGTACCAAAAATATCAATATATATGGTAGTTGAAGAAAGAGCAGCAGTTGCTTAAAAGCCTGAACACTCCATAAATGTCTTCTGCATTGTAAATATCATCCATATGGTGAGAAAGAACAGGCTTATTTGGATAGACTGCTCCATATGTCCCAAGGTCACTTTTCTCATGGCTCTTAGCAGGTTTCTTGAACAGAGCGTACAGAGTTAGGAGACTGCTGTACGGAATTGGGTTGTTGTGTTGGAACCACTTCCAGAGCAGTCTAAGACGAAGGACAATAAAAATAAGTTAATGCATGTTAAGAGACTATATCTACTATTAAAATAATTCCTTTAGCTTGGAGAGCACCTGTTTGCGTAGCGCTGAGAGGAAATATTTTTCCATCAGCCATTATAAACTTAGGAATTTGAAAGATGAGCTGCACACATCTTTTAGAGATATTACACAATAGTAGTGCTGCTATATTCAGTCCAAGAATTTCAGAAACAATTGCTCGATAGCTTGATATTTCAGCCATGGAAACTGAATCAGTTTCAGAGTTGCTTTTGCCAATCTTCACAACAAGGTCAGTTCTGTGATCTCCACCCAGTGGTTTACAGATGTTCTCCGGACATTCAAAGACCCTTCTTTTCAAGAAAAGCTTGAGCGCTTCCTTGTAGGTGCTCAGGTTTTTCCTATCTTCCTCCGTACCAAAAATATCAATATTATGGTAGTTGAAGAAAGAGCGGCAGTTGCTTAAAAGCCTGAACACTTCATAAATGTCTTCTGCATTGTAAATATCATCCATATGGTGAGAAAGAACAGGCTTATTTGGATAGACTGCTCCATATGTCCCAAGGTCACTTTTCTCATGGCTCTTAGCAGGTTTTTGGACAACCACGGTAGATTTTGCCTTTGAGGTAAAGTTCCCGCAAGTAAGGACAATAAAAATAAGTTAATGCATGTTAAGAGACTATATCTACTATTAACACATCCATAATTGCTTCGTACTGATAAAAAATTGTTTTTCAATAACCTCAATGCTGCCAACAATAAGCAGTTTTGGAAGACCATGAAATACCTACGTAAGGAACAAAGCTCAATCCCTGTTTTGTCTCATGCTGGTTGTACTGCAAACAATGATAAGGACAAGGCAAGCATGCTCAATAATTTCTTTTCACACTGATGCTTCAACAAAGAACTTCCCCCGCTGACTAGCCATGATTGTCTTGGTTTTACAACACCTGATGAATGCCCTGAGAGTGTTCTGTGTAGTGAGGAAGAAGTTGCACAACTCCTGCAGTCTATTGATGTCTCGAAATCAAATGGCCCAGATAAAAGCTCTGGTAGAATGCTAAAGGCTACGGCACTTAGTATTGCACCCTCCATTACCAAGCTGTTTAATTTGTCTATAAAACTGGGTTGTGTTCCCCAAACTTGGAAACTGTCTAACGTAGTTCCAATACCAAAGTCAGGTGATCGCACAAGCCCAACCAATTACAGGCCCATTTCTCTACTATCTGTCCTGAGTAAGGTATTGGAGCGGCACATATACAACCAAATCGCTGCTCACCTCGAAACCCACCATCCCCTATCAAACTTCCAGTGGAGTTTTCGGCCAGGCAGATCTACAGTTACTGCATTACTGGAAACTACACACAGTTGGCTTCAGTGTTTGGAAGCTGGAAGGGAAGTAACAGCCGTGTTCTTTGACCTCAAAAAGGTGTTTGATTCTGTCCCCCATCGTGCTTTGCTAGATGAGTTGAAAAGCCTGCAATTGAATGACCATATCCTAAAATGGGTTTGTGACTATCTAAAGGACAGAAAACAAAGGGTGGTGGTGAATGGTGAAATATCCGAAACCTTGCCTGTAATATCAGGTGTGCCCCAAGGTTCAGTAATTGGCCCCCTCTTGTTCCTTATCTACATTGATGATGTATTGAGAGTTCCGCTTTCTGAAGGCAGCCGCCTAACTGTGTATGCTGATGACATGCTATTGTACAAACCCATATCCTGTCAGGAAGATTTCGCAGCACTGCAGAACGATATTGACAAACTTGAGTTTTGGACTACAACTAACCAGCTGCAGTTTAACACATCCAAGTGTAAATATATGGTTGTCTCACGGAAAAGAGCTAGAATTCTACCTCCACCTCTAACTCTCCAGGGCCAACTACTCCAACAGGTTGACCATTTCAAGTATCTAGGGCTCTTACTATCATCCGACCTGTCTTGGTCTTCACATGTCGAGAACATATGCAACAAAGCAAGGAAACTGTTAGGGCTGCTGTATAGACAGTACTACCAACTAGCTGAGCCACACACCTTGCTCCAATTGTATCTGTCCCTCATTCGCCCACACCTTGAATATGCCAGCCCCGTAATTGGAACCCTTATACTTGCGAAAAAACATAGCCACTCTGGAGAATGTCCAAAAATTTGCCCTCAAGATGTGTTCCAAACAGTGGGATCAGGGATATGCCCAGCTGTTAGAGATGTTTGCGGTTCCTGCACTCTCAGACCGCAGACTCTATTTAGACCTGTGCACAGTGTTCAAAATTGTACATGGTTACTTTTATTTTCCTCCTGCATGATGTATTCTGTGAACATACAGGCAGATCTCACCATCCAGACAGGCCTTAGCTACTTGTTTCACCGTCCATTTGCTCACACAAACTATTTTTACAATTCTTTTGCTTTGCGTACAATTCCTACCTGGAATATCTTACCCACCATATTAGTCACTAATCCTTCTATATCACAGTATAAGTCAGGTCTACGGATGCATATTCTATATTAGCAATTGCTATGTATGTGTCCATTGCATATGGCATAAACATTTCATAGAAGAAAAAAAAGAAAAAATGTTTGAACCGTTTCTAGTTCTCAAATGTGAGTCATATCACACTGGGGCCACATAGTTTGACAAAGGAGAGATATAACTGTTTTAGGGATTGTGAGCACAATATAGAATCTTCTAAAAATCATACCTGTCTGCTTCATTGCTTCCTTGGTGATCTGTTCAATGTGATTTGACCAACTGAGGTCCTCTGACAGCAAAACTCCCAAATACTTAGCTTGCATATCTGCAAGGCTCGGCCTTCACTGATCGAGTGAGGAAAGGTCATCCTGTGGCGTAACCAAACTCTCGAGCACTAGGAATCTATTTCTTGTGGGCACATTCAGAATCTGTAGGAGTTTCTGTGAGGTAGCTGGTCTTAGATAGCCAATTCTGGACTTATCGTGATTTGACTTTTATGAGGCTGAATTGTAGTTACAAGGTTTTTTTTACTTACTCTTCCCCCTACTCTTCAACAGCAAATTAAAGTAGTGAGAATTAATTAAGAATATATTATAATAGGGTTGGACATGAACTGTTACTACATATTCGTACACTCAGGCTGTAACACATTGGTTCCAGTACAAACTAAACAGACATACATGCAAGTGGCATAATAATATATATATGTCACAGAAAGATGGGGAGGTGTTTGATAAAGACGGTAAAAAAAAACGAGTCACAAGCGTAAAAACTTTCAGAAATTCTTCAAAAAAAAAGAAAAAGAGAAAAGATGTGTTATGTCTCATGTGAGAAGGTGGTGAAGTCTGGATTGCTAATGGGACGACCATCTTCTGTCTTCCTAGGAACTGGCGGTGACTGGGACTTGGCTCTGTTGTTAACTTCAAAGTTCTCTCTTTGAGGAGGGCTTTGCGAGACTGTCCGCTTCACTCTTGCATCAGCCCCCGCCTTTCGACTTTCAGATCTCTTTCTGAATGGAGAGGGAATGGAGGGGAATTTCCCCCTTCGTTTTCCTGGTTTTTTCTCCTCTTGCTCACTTGTGCGAAGATTTCGAACGTCGGCGTCTGCAGCACTGCCCCGTCTCGGGCGAACCCCTGTACCATCCGTATCATCTTTGTCTACGCTATGGGCACGTGGTGGGAGGGCTAGGAGGCCGGCGCTGCTAGGAGTGATTGTGAGGCTACGGAGGTGGTCGCTGCTTCGCGATCGGGGAGGCGTGGCAACGGAAGAAACCGTGAGGGGTGTATTGAGAACAGTCGGGGAAGTGGGTGGAGGAGGGGTGGGGGTCTGTGGCTGCGTCAGAGCAATCTTGGGCGACTTCAGGACGGCCGCTTGGGCTTGAGACTTTCCTGTGGGGGAGGGGCTTGCAACGGGAGTAGTCTGCTGGGAGTCAAACCCAGAATCACCGGAGGAACGGTTTCGGGACTGAAGGAGAGAAGGCGTAAAATGAAGTGATCGCCAGCTTAGTAATTACATCATGATGATGCAACCACTCACTTTAGCGGTGCCCTTAAGCAAGCCTTGTGATAGACTGGTGCTCACAGCAATGTCACCTACACCACGAACTGAAGGAAGAGAGGAACACAAAACAACATCCCAACTGTGAGATTTCGAATCGAATCCAACTTTGAGTACAAATGAAGAGGGGGCTTCTCTGTTGGCTATTGCATAAGAAAGAAAGGCTCTCTGAATACAAATTTTAACTAGGAAAGAAATGTTACCGACGTTTCAACTAGATGCTCTAGTCTTCTTCAGGGCGAAAATGAAGTTAACGTGAGAACACCTGCTATTTAATAGTCTTGCACATCACGATGCATCACGTCACGCCACGTCATGGGAGGTCAGGGGGTCAACCCGAGCCAGCTCCACCCCGTAGTCACCTCAGAGTCGCTGTCCAGCAATCAGGAAGCTCCAGTCCTCCGTCGCGGTTGAAACGTCGGCAAAGTTTCTTTCCGAATTAAAGTTGGTATTCAGAGAGCCTTTCTTTCTTAGAAGTACAAATGGAGAAACATATCTTCAGCCAAACAGAAAATTGTCACATGGTAATAACCTTAAGAGTCTTTATAGTGGTAGTCTTTATCATAACAGCTCTGTACATCTAAACGGCAGCTACATCTCACACACACACCAACTCACACTCACACTCACCGAAATCCTTCCCATCCTTCTCCTTGCTCCTGACATTGTAGGAGCCAGACAGGTTGGTAGTGGAGAGGAGGTCTCCAGCCCTACTCATGTGTCGGTGCCGAGCACCGGTGCTCTCCTTGGTCTTCTTGCCGAAAGAGTTACCCAGCTCAGCGATTCTGTCCGTCTCCATCTCACACAGCTATGCAGAGAGGAAGGGGAGGGTGTAGTTACAGAGTTGCAAGAGTAACTACCAACACTTCCATAATTTTTTAACGTGTGTACTCCAAAGACGTGTATCTTTGGAAGGCCAGGCACTATCTAAATCAAACATGAATGGTTTCTACATTAGGCGTTGCTGCAACAATGACCCGGAAATGAAGCCTTTCGGCCATAACACAGGGCTGAGTTTTTGGAACTTCGTTTGTGTGGCAATTTTAAGCACTTATCTCAGGAACAGAGAGATCTGCAGACTTCTAGTGTGGGTTTGTATCAGTTGAAAGGTATTATTTGTACTGTCCTGGTTGGTGAGATACGACAGTTTGAAAATTATCAAAAAAATTGAAAAATGCAGGATGTTCTTTCGCTCAATGGGTATCACATAAGCTACATTGTACATGCAGGGGAGCTGTGCGTGGGAATGTGTAGCCACATGCTGTTTCTCCAAGCCTATAATCCTTCATGTAGCCCTACTGCCTTCCTTACGTGTGGCTAGAGAAGGTCTGGTAGGTGTGGCTACGTGTAGAATAGGCGGGGCTACACGTGAAACACGTAGGGCTGCATACAAAATAGCCAGGGCTACGTATGCAATAAGGCGGGGCTAGCTACCTCAGCGATGGTCTCGTCAAACTTGGCCAGGAACTCTGTTCTGTCTGTGGCTGAGTCACAGTTGCAGTAGAAGATTGCCTGCAGTGAGGAGAGGGTGGAAAGCGAAGGACTCGTGAAGTTTTGGAGCTATGGAGTTGAGATCCAGGCGAGTAACAAATAGTGAATCAAGGACAAACCTTCTTGTCCAGTGAAGAGTAAATCTGTATGCCATGCTTGTAGTCTGTAGAATGACAAGGTGAATTTAAAGTGAAAGACACTGTAATATATAATGACACAAGAAACCATAAGCAAGCAAGATTATATCATAACAAAAAAGGCCTCATACCCAGGCCCCCCATTGCAGCTTTTTTTTGCAGCTGAAGACCAAATTACCACATTTCCTCCAGTTTTTTTTTTTCACAGCTGCAAAAAAAGAGCTGTAATGAGAGGCCTGGCTATAAGAAGGGCCCATTTTCTCTTGTAGTTCTGGCCATTATTCGAGGCATTTACAGCAACCTACAATTTGAAGATGCATAGATCTATCCTACAAACAGGCATACAAGTAGTTTAGTACAGCATACAACCCACATGTACATGTAGCCTCGTCCCCAGCCTGGGTATGAGGCTAACCTACATGTACGTTAAGGCTAGTACTATAAGCGAGGAAAACTTACACTCTGTGTCGAAAGTGAGCCCCAGGGCATTGAGTAGTGAGAAGGACTCTCTGAAGATGTACTGGTCACTGCTCTTGCGCTTGCACACGACGACAAGATCACTGAACAGAAACAGCACACGCCGGTGTCTGGCCCGGTTACCTTGGCGGACGTTCACATCTAATACTTCAGTCACAGATACCTTGTAGATGAAGTGACGTTGTGGAATGGCTAGTTTCTGAGGGGGAGGGGAGGGGAGGGGAGGGGAAAGAAATGGAAGTGAAGAAGGGAGGTGGGGAGGGGAGGGGAGGGGAGGGGAAGGGAGGGGAAAGAAATGGAAGTGAAGAAGGGAGGTGGGGAGGGGAGGGGTGGGGAGGGGAGGGGAGGGGAGGGGAGGGGAAGGGAGGGGAAAGAAATGGAAGTGAAGAAGGGAGATGGGGAGGGGAGGGGAGGGGAGGGGAAGGGAGGGGAAAGAAATGGAAATGAAGGAGGGAGATGGGGAGGGTGTAGTTGCTACGTAGTTGGAACCACGAGAAAAAACAACTCACGGCTAGAGTGGAGCCGACAATCTGTCTCTCAATCTGAGCCACCACATGGGTGTGGTCAAGGCCTGTGGCAAACTCCGTCTATTAGTGTGTGTGTGTGTATGTGTGTGTGCATGTGTGTGTGTGATTGTGTGTGTGTGTGCATGTGTGTGTGTTTGTGTGTGTGTGTGTGTGCATCAAGGCTGTAGATAAGAACTTCATACACGGACTAATGTTTCAATCCGAAGACCAATTACACTGAAGAAATCTGATCTACAGATTGACAAAATACTATCCCATAACTTACCAGTTAGAGCCTTACTACGCAAGCAACCATTGCCATCTATACTTACGATTGGTTTGGTGTGTAACGAAACCGAAGACTTTGACCGTGTGTGACGAAACCGAAAACTTTGACCGTGTGTGACGAAACCGAAGACGGAAGCGCTCCCGGATGTACTTTGACCTGTGACCCCCGAACGTAAAAACTGTGTTCGAGAACTTTCCAGCGATGACTGGCAGTGATCTGTAGTGTGCATAATTGTCGATGACAGGCGCTGATAGTCTGTTTTCTAAATTCTATTTGCGCTCGAGAGTATGGAATGGACCAACTGCATGCTTTTGGGGACAGGCGCATGACGCGACGAGGAGCATGACGCTGCAGCGAAGAATGGCTCAAAGACGTCCGAGCGAAGCTACCAACCGGCCCTCCCCGGCTCCCACCACCGCCGAGCGACGGAGGCGGCATCAAGACCAAGTGAGAGCCGTCAGGGCCAGTCGGACGTCCACGGAGACCGCTTAGTGCTGTGCGGGCGCAGAATTGAGACCAAATGAGAGCTGCCAGAGCAGCACGCAGGCAAGAACAGGTACAAAATAATAGATTCACCCCAGGATTGTGCCAATAAATTATTATTTGCTCCATGACTCTGCAGGTAGACACTGAGCGCTTCAGGAACACAGACCGGAGAAGAGAGAGCAGAGTATAGTATCCCTTCTGCTGTCCTGGTTGGCACTGCGATCTGCTGACTCTGAATCCAGATCATTCAGCACGCAAAGTCAGAAGGAGCCCAGTATGGGGTGCCAATATGGCGATGAGGGGCAAAGCCAGCAGCCCCTCTTCTGACAGGAGAACTCATGTCACTGCTGCTACTTCAATCTTGACATTCTATTCTGTCCCATTATTCTGTATTATTCTGAACCTTTATTCCCTATCCTATATTATATGCACTTATTCATGATTTTAAATAATGGTTAAATTTAATACGCAACATTACAACTAGATGTAGCTCTATATGCACATTTATGCAGTGATAAGCCGTATATTGAAATAGTTGACGGTATATACTGCACTGAGGCCTACCATTGGCAGGCCTCAGTGCACGCAGCGAAGCAAGTGCGGCCGAAGGCCGCACTTGCTTGTATTATTTAAGGAGAATGTACATACTCATAACCTACAACTAAGTGTTGTTAAGTCATGACAATACTTAGAAACAGTCCGGTGTTACAGTGGCAACCCATAAGTCACTCTCTCACCTTCTTTATTCTAGCATAGATATCCAGGAGGAATTGTTCAGGAAAGTTTTCACCATCATTACATCCTGTGGGTGTGACAACAGGAAGTCATGTGATACTAATGACTGCCATAACAAAGACACACACAATCTCACACACAGACGTCTTATAATGGAGGATTTAACTTTCGCAAAACAGATTGAAAATGTTTATTTTATCGTCACTAAGAGAATATGGGAATGAGATACAAGTCTAGATCCAAACCTGCACGGGAATGAGACCCGAGCCTACTCACCTCTGTTCATGGAGACCCACTGCTGGGTAGTGGTTCTGTGTCTGACAGAGGGGTTGTGGAGGGAGGTGTGGAGCATCATGATGGCAAACGAGAGCATGTAGGCTCCGTCCTCCGACTTTATTGCTCCTTCTGGGTTATTGCGGTAGTACTCTAAAGCAAACGCCTGTGTGTGTGTGTGTGTGTGTGTGTTTGTGTGTGTGTGTGTGTGCATGCAGGCGTAAGTGGCATAGTTGTAAAGATGACATGAGAATCTGTTTACTAAGAACGATTTGGTTAAGACAGTATGCGGCTATTAAACATAAACCGACAAACAGTAATACGAAGTCTCCCTTACCTGCATAATCTTGTCGATTTTTTGAGCTTCCCCCTGAATGGGTTTGTGTGTGCATGTCCGGAAACAACAATTTGCAGTGAAAACAAGACATTCTCAATTAGGTAAAGGAATCATCAGAGGTGGCATATGTTACAGAATTTATTAGCTTCTATTGTCACAATCAACGTCAGAGCCATTTTTGCATCAACACATCATGACATCACCTTTCCGATCCCACCTTTGTTTGAAATGCTATCAATTACAGCTGTGTACAAACAATAGGAACTTTCAGGAAGACCAGAAATATCAGGCTACATCACATGATCCAGACAAAGACATACCACGGTGTGTCACATGACCTACCATGGTGTGTCACATGACTTGCCATGGTGTGTCACATGACCTACCATGGTGTGTCACATGACCTGCCATGGTGTGTCACATGACCTGCCATGGTGTGTCACATGACCTGCCATGGAGTGTCAGTCTAGTCTCTGGTAGTCTACTCACAGGCATTCGAAAGATCTCTTGAAATTGCCTCAGGGCATCGTCAATGGGCTTCTCCTTTAGGTCTACCATTTCTACCAGACACCTGTGGTGTGTGTGTGTGTGTGTGTGTGTGTGTGTGTGTGTGAGTGAGTGTGTGTGTACGCAAGCATACATGTACATGGATATGCAACTGAAAGACTTATTGTATCCATACACAGTTACGTATCGCAACTGCTCAAATTTCAACCTAGTAGCTGACAAAAACCAGCCCAGGTATATACTAGCTTGTTCCCAGGCCACAAGCGCCTGGGAATGAGACTGCATTAAACCTGTAGCAGTGCTACCCATCAAGATTGAAGCTCTTCTTTTCCTAGCTAGTCCCTCCCTAGACTCACTCCAACACGGCCATGTTGAACTCCTTGTTGATCTCCCCGAGGAACTCGCCGATCTTCTCCTTGCTGAGGCCGTATTGATTTAGGAGGAACTCAGCCACCGAGCGAGGGTCGTCCTCTACAACGCTCTCCAGGACTAGATACTGGATGCCCCTTGTTGGTTTTCTGGGAGGGGAGGGGAGGGGAGGGGAGGGGAGGGGAGGGGAGGGGAGGGGGGAGGGAAGTGTAAAATTTTACCAGTCGCCAGCAATATCAGCTGAAGTTGTACATGCAACTGAATTCAAAGAGTCTGCCATACCGGATAGCAATTTACATGCACATACATGTACACTAACATGAACTACATGTACCAGTAGTACTGTACATGTAGTAGAATTGTTTACCCTTCCCTTCAGCGATACGAGTTTCACTACAAGTTTAATGATTGTTATGACTACAAGTCATATCTGCTGCACTTTGCCATAACAATCATTAAACTCCGCTCTGGTAAGACCCCAAAGGCCTCTACCCACTCCATATCTGGTTTCAGTACACGTCCCACAAAGGCCAAGAGCTGAACCAGGCCAGGAAATTCCTGACAATTTCACATGAGGGATTACTTTTGTGCGTGACATGGCTTCTTTGTCAAAAGCAGGATATCACCTCTACTGAATCACTGACGTAGCCTTTGAATAAACAATTTGCATCTCTAAATAAGGGTGGGAATTGCATTTAAAAACATGTTTTTTTTGTGTGATGTGTGTACTTAAGTAAAATTAAACTCTTATCCTTTCTGAGAGAGGGAATGTCCACTAACAGCTGTCCTTTGCTAGTTAGGCCATATTTGTACCAACCACATGTGTGTTGAAATTGAAGTCTGTAAAGTAGACAAAACCAAAGCAGCTTATGGTAAATTATCAGTGGGAGGTCTGAGGATCGAGGGTGGATGTTTTTGCTGGGTGCGACTCCCTAGAGAAGATTGAGTTAGGCGGTTGGATAACGTCAGAGCTAGTGTTAGGCATGGAGCAAGTAATGTATGAAGAGGAGAACGGCATTGTTTGTGTATGCATGCGTGTGCATGTGTGTGTGTGTGTGTGTGTGTGTGTGTGTGTGCATGTGCATGTGTGTGTGTGTGTGTGTGTGTGTGTGTGTGTGTGCATGTGTGTGTGTGTGCATGTGTGTGTGTGTATGCCTATCGAAAAGATGGACTACTTATCACCATTGTTTCTGTATTTCAAGAGAAGCACTTAGTATAATACCTATAAGTAGCCATAGCAACTGAGCTGCTACGAATACTTTCCCAAGAGCAGCACTGTAGCATTGAGACTTTCTGTAGTCAGATGTATCTAGCCTTGTGCCGTGGGACTGAGATTAGCTTTATGTGTGTTTAAATAGTAAGTTGACGTAAGGAAGATAGCAAAAAGGGGACGATTGATGAATAGAGCAGATATGCATTTCATTATAATATACACGGAACTAAATTTTCACGAATCCTATCAAATGCACCCAGCCAAAATTCCCGATTCAAGGTATCTTCGAAATTTCGAGGCTGTACATTCAATTGCGAATATTATAGCGAAACTTTGTCTCTCATGAAAGTAAGTACGCATGCGATTTCTTAATGCTAAGATGTAGCTAACCTGTTGAAGTGGTTGATCCCCATGCTGGTCTTCTGTTTGATAGTGGCCTGGCTGTATTTCCTCCGCTTCACACCTCTCTCCCTCTCCACCTGTTGCCGCAACTCCTCCAGATTGTCAGATGACACACTCGTGGAGAAAATGCTAGGCCGGTGGTGCCGATAGAGCTTGTCGCTCGAGAAGGCAGACGGCTTGCCCGCTTCTTTCGACGGGTCTGTGCTAGTCTCGCCCAGGGTTGCACCGCTGAGCTGGAACTTGAGCTTCGAATGCTTCTCTTCGGAGTCAGAGTCATACCCAATGGGAACCTCACAGACGGCCGTCTCCATGTCACCAGTGATCTCAACAGCCGATTCGACGAGGGGGAACTCCGCCAGACTTTGTCTTGCCAACTGCTTTCGGACAGAGTTGTAACCACCGTGCCGGTTGGCGAGCTTTTTTGAGGCTTCCCGAGCAAGGAGGAGTGGATCCTTCCCGTTTAGCTCTCTTCTCTTTCGAACGATACTCGGCCTCCGTTTCGGATCTACTCTCAAGCTCTCTGCTCGTTTTCTCATTTGGGATGCCTCCCTGCGAATCTCTTCAAACCGTTTCTTCAGCTTGTAGTCCCTATAAGCTCTCTGGATGCTAATAGCAGCTTGCGTCGACTGCCCGCCGTACTTCACTTCGATAGCTCTACAGACCTTTGCACGGATCCTAGCTTCGACGTCGGGAGAAAACAGCTCCAGGCCTTGTATCTGGATCGTCCGATCATGTCGGTAATCTGAGAAGGAGCTTTGTCTCCGCAACTTTCTGTTGGGTCCTTTTTTGGTACGCTTGTATTTCTGTCTCCCCAGTTCCTTGTGCTCTCCAAAGGCTCCTACTGTCTGCGTGCGAGAACGAAACTTGGACAGCCTGTCTCCGTCTTCGTCAATGTCTCCTTCCTCTTCTTCATGATTCTGCAAGCTCTTCCATTTTTCGTCCACGGTTGGATTGAACATGACCACTCTCTCGTTCTTTTTCGCTTGAGAGGGGCCGGAGGAGCCGTCAGTACTGCCGGTAATTTCCGGTGGGGGGCTGGTCTGCTTCACAGCGCCACTCTCTGGCGAGAGGAGAGGGCTGCAGACTTCTGTGCTGGAATCCAGTTCGAAATTGAAGCTCGTGCTAACGCTGGCTGCTTCTGGGCCCGAGAGTTCTTTAATGGCGGATAGAACATCACTCTCTTTTTGATTGAGCTTCGGATCGTTTTCATTCCAAGTGAGTACGATGTCAGAAATGGATTCTCTTTGAGCAGCAGCAGCGCTCTTTTTCCATCCAGCTTTCTGACCCTGATCATGAGGGACATTCCCATTTGGAAGAAGACCCAACGACTCTGTTTTCTTGCTCACGGAATTAGGTCGAGGCGACTTTGATCTTCCTTTTCTTGTACTTTCCTTCTTAGCACTTTCTTTCTTAGCACTTTCCTTCTTAATGCTTTCCTTCTTGGTACCCTTTTCTTTCTTTGTAGACTTCTTCTGCTTGCCGCTGACAGTCAAACTGTTTGAAACGGGAGGAGGTTTCGCGGTGGTGGTTCCTCCTTGGCCCAGCGCTGGGTTTGAGTCTGGGACGTAGTCCGGAGAGGGAGACCTCGATCCACTAAGTCGACGAAGAGGCGCATGGACAGCTTGAGAGGGCGTTGATATAGTCGGGGGAGGTTGGTAACTGAGGTTTACTTGCAGTGTTTGTGAACCGCTTCGTCTTTGAGGCGTACCCCCAGGCTGCAGATGGATCCAGCTGTTATCGGACGAGGGTTTCTCATCTCTTTTTTTGCTGTCGTCTTCCTTAGTAGCTTCTTTTTTCGCTCCTTTGTCATCTTCCTTCTTGTCCTTCTCGGGTTTCTTGAGCTGGTTTGGTTTGGCTGGCTTGCTGATTTCGTCCTCCATATCTGAGTAGTCGGTCTCGCTGTCTTTGTTCGTATCGAGAGGCGGTGTGAGCTGATTCGGGGAGGACGTTCTTTCAGGAGAAGGCGAGCGTTTTTCGGGAGGGGAGGTCTCTTCTGCTGCGGGAGAGGAAGGGATGGGGGGAAGTTCTGTCACTCGGCGGGCGACACTGGGAGAGGATCCCATTATTGTGATAGGTGGAGGTGTAGCCCTACGTCTGTGTGGATGTGTGTGTGTGTGTGTGTGTGTGTGTGTGTACATCAATTAACTGTTTAGCAATGGAGTTTCTCAATGACATGCCTTATAGTAATCAAATTACAAAACTGAAATGATAGTAGCAGTTGTAAGTTTGCAAGGTAGCCCATATCAACAATAGCAGTTAAGCAGTAAACGTCTCCCAAGTACATGGCATAATGTAAACCTCCAATTGTTTATGGCTGATCAGCTGGGAAGAGTTTGTGACCAAAAGTAACTGCATCTGACATAATTTATTATCACAGTAACAGTTGCAGACATACATTGTAGCTACATGTAGTACTAGTAAGCACCCATGGGCTTTTGCTCAATGGCTAATGTCTGTCTTCTAGTAAGCACCCATGGGCTCTTATTCAACAGCTACTCAACAGCTAATGTCTGTGTTTTAGTAAGCACCCATGGGCTCTTATTCAACAGCTACTCAACAGCTAATTCTGTCCACTAATAAGCTCCCATGGGCTCTTACTCAACAGCTAATGCCTGTCTTTTAGTAAGCACCCATGGGCTCTTATTCAACAGCCTTCCAATAAGCATCCATGCTGCTGAGCAAGAGCCCATGGGTGCTTATTAGGAGACAGACATTAGCTAGCTATGTACTGAGCAAGAGCTGCCGTTTAGAGAGGCAATGAATACATGCATACTGTACGTAAGCCTGATAGTCACATCCTGTATACAAGTACATGTGTATACAAGTACATGTGTACGCATGTACACACATGTACTCACATGTACCTATTGAGAGAGCCAATAGAGGCACAAACCTGCAAATATAAACAATACATGCTAGAGTGGGCTACAATTGGAGATCCAACCTGTACACACTTCTATCCCACAGCACTGCTTATGACTGCACATACGTGTACATGTACCTGTACTTTCCAGCTCACAGTCTTCCAATTCAAAACAGCTGTAAAAACCACAACTCTTTCCTTTAGTTACAGCTCTTTTGTGCTGCGTGTGCCTAACTACCTCAACTTATGACAGTACACAAGGAATCCTATGACACAAAGTGTCATCAGTGACCTTATAAGGGATGGAGTGTGTGCAAACATATCCTGTGGAGCTTCCCCTCAAACACTAGGAATTAGCACTATCTATTGTAATTAACAAACAATGGATCAAAGTTACTAAGCAACAGTTACTGTATGAAGTACTTCTCAAGCGGTTTGTATAGCATGTCACTTTAGATACCAGTTTTACTGCCAACAAAATTAGTTGCATGTCCCAGACTGGCCTCGGAAACCTACAAACCCAATCAGGAAGGCATGGGAGCAGTAATTGAGATCGTTGTTTGTGATCCCGTGGTCCATAGGAGGGTTGGATTCGAAGCATATCATGTGACAACAAAGAAAGCTCTCATACCTCATGTGAGTTAGTATTCAAATTTCGTTTACTGTCACACAATAATTTATTTCAAACTTATGAATCGCAAGACCACAAACAGAAACTCTTTTCTTCTTCTGTCTCGTCTCGTCCCCGGGGACGAGGGTATACAGATAGTAGTCGGAGATAAAAGGCGGAGTTTATAGTTGATTTCAGCCTGTCATATCAACAACCAAGTATGGGAATGGGAATGGACCAATCCATAACCAGAACAGGTCCCATCCCTGAGTCTCACGCTGCATGGATCATGTGTGTGACCTTTATTCGTTATGATATAATGGGGGGCCGTTATGATGTAATGGGGGGTAAAAGTGCTGGAAGCACACGACATTACAAGGAAAAAAACACTTCCATGTAACTACATGTACATGTACATCAAAACACATGTTTTCTTGTATTTTGTATGTATTTTTGTCTACGTACTTTTACCCCTCACATGACAATGTACACGTCTGTCTGCATACCGCACACTCTCTAAATAATACCCGCAAGATTGATGGCTGTGTCAAGTCTTACTTTAGATACCAGTTGGCAGTTCAATACATGGGATAGGTAGTATGTCCTGGCAATATATTAATTAACCCTTAGGGGACAGGCCAGTTAGTCCAACTGGTCAGTTTAAATAAAGTCTGGTCAGTTGTATGTTACATGTCTGTGACAGTAGTCCTTCAAGTGTTAGTGGTCTCGGGCAGATAACGCACTATGTCGCCTTCGGCTCATGTATTATCTGGCGATATTGATAAACACTAGTGATAATTGTGCAACTGTGCTGAAAACTTCACCAGGCCATTCAGTAAACACTTAGAAGCCTCTCCTGATCATTCCAGTATGGCATGAATGTAAATTCCCAGCACTAGCTGTTTGAGCTACTTACATTTGGAAGCATATATGGTTACACTTCCAATACCCCCGTTAAGTATCTGAATGGCAGGGTCCAGTGTCTAACTTCCTCACGCATACAGATACAGGCTAACTTCCTATATTCTTTTTACTGAGCATTCCTGCTACTTGGAAATTAATGATTCTGTGTGGGATATTTGAATTCGCTAGTGAGGATTTGTAAGCTAATTTTAAGGAGGAATGCCCCCCCTCCCCCTCCCTTCAAATGTTTGGGCTTTTTTACATTCTGAGATCATGCACTTTGACTTATACACGTACTTAAAATGTGGCTTAAATAATTTCCTCGGCCAAAATTGTAAGGTGGGGGGAATGAATTCACAATATCCTGTTCTAAACTTCCAGGTAGTAGTACAAGCTGGCTCCCAGGCTTCACTGCCCAGCATTTTATCCACAATGGCAAGAACGCTGGGCAGTGGAGTCTTGGAACGAGGAGCTACAGCTATAGCTGCAGTGCACAACCTCAGACTAACAACCCCCCTACCCACCCCCCTCCCCACCCATTATACCGTAGAATCGGGATAGTAAGCACCCATAGAAAGTAAGCACCCTATGAATATAAGCACCCACTGCATAAGGTAAACTGTGGGGGTGAAAGTTATGTGACATCATGATCAGGGGATACTCGGAATTTTGTACGGGGAAATCTCCAGAAAAATAACAAAGATACATCAAATTTTTTGCCTGCCTTGCAGCTGTAGCAGCTGTGGCAGCTGTAGCAGCTGTAGCAGCTGTAGCAGCTGTAGCAGCTGTAGCAGCTGTAGCAGCTGTAGCAGCTGTAGCAGCTGTAGCAGCTGTAGCAGCTGTAGCAGCTGTAGCAGCTGTAGCAGCTGTAAAGGCAGCAGTTTATTGGCTGAGGCAAGTCGAAACCAATAAAAGCCAAATTAAACTGCTGATATCTTGAAGGTGAAAGTCGTTGGACTCGCAGTACCCTCCCTTGTGAGGGAGGGTCTGGGAAGGAGTCTGTTTGTCGAAACTGGCTATCAAAAGTGCTTTCAGCTTCACAGCTGCTGGCTCAGTCCCCAGATCAATCATGGCATTCTCTAAGAACATTTATTTGCACTAAAAGGAGGTTTGATACTGGCTGTCAGTCTGACAGTCAGGCTGGGATGATTACTGATAAGGTTATTAATTAAGCACTAATGCTGATTCCAGCTTAATTAGCACTGGTCCATTAATACAAGGCAGGGAGTCTGAATGGAAGGTAAAACCCATGTAACAAGTTGATTGGTGAGTTTTATCAGCTGTTACAGCAGCTAGAGATGTCACAATGACCTACAAGTGGAATTTGTATCATGCGGCATTGTGACATCACAGACTTAGACAAACCTGTCTGTATTACACAAAGGTTACTTCACAGAGCCTGTGAACCATCACCCCCCCTCCTCCTCCCTTCCCCTCCCCCTCTTCCTCCCCCCTCCTTCCCTCCCTCCCTCTTGAGTGGTAAAGAGGCCGAGGAAGCTGTCACACACATGCAAAAACTCACAGAGAGACAGTAACAATGCCAAGAAAGTATTAGTCAAGATACTGCTCGAGCCCTGCAAGTATAAATAAGAAGCATGCCCTCCCCCGCCCTTCTCCATTTTGCAGCTGCAAGACCATGTGGAGGTACTAGTGGAGTTATAAAGTGGGCAAGCTGTTACAAATATGTCACTGGACCATTAATGATCCGACATAACGCTTAGGTATGCTGAAAACAAGGTAGTTTGATCCCCCCCCCTGGCTATGGGCCAGCCAATGAAGCGAGTAGATGTGTGTCCACTCCAAAGGTGTTATGTATTCATACTACCTTTTATTACCCTCTTTAAGTACCTGTTTACACAAGGCAGCGCTCTGCTGTCCAGCTCCGCACTCGCTGCTTATGTATACACTTACTATTGGCATGCCAGGAATACACTTGGCTATTATGGTATGCAGCCCCAACACTCCCAGTCTGGGGGGAGGCATACTTCCTTATTGGAGAGATAAAAATGCAGTGAATATTGAAATGGGAGGGATGCTTTACTGGTCAGCAGTAGATCTAAGTATAGCTTAGAGCATGGGCAGCTATGCTCTAACCATGTTACTATAGTAACATATACTAATATCTCCTTAGCCAACTACTAGCAATACACTCTTCACACGAGATAAAGCAGAGTTTCCTCAAATGCAAATCTGATTAAAAGCCTGCTGTACTTCAACAGCTTCTATTGAGGGCAAATGGAAAAAAAGTTGCATGTAGCCTCTGCATCTCTCCCTCATACACCATCAGATTAGAGGCCTCTACACATGTATGATTATCTACCAAGCTCTAGTCTATATTCTAGTATATGTCTACACAGCCACTGGAGCCAGCTGGCACAGTCACTGATGTGTCATGGCTATATATAGTTCCTCATGCAGCCATGAATGTATTAGGCCTTGCATTGGACTATTGATGGGTTTTCTGGGAAAGACAATGAATTCTTCAAAACCTGAACAGCACCAATGGATGAATACCAGACACACAGAGTATACCACACAGAGTACGTATACCAACCAGCCACCATTAATAGCAAGTTACCACAGCAACCATCCAGTCCCCGCCTGCTCAAATGGTCCCTCCCCCCTCCCCCTCCCAAAACAATCGGCCAGCTATGTCGGCCTTCTTGTTCTGATGCACTCAAAGCCATCAGTGGCTTGAGAAAAACAGAAGAATTGAACATGTCAACGTTTTTTATACGAGTTATCTTGTTAGAGTAACAGTTGCTGACGACCACAACATGCCACTCGGATGGCAGCATCAAAGCTGCTAAACGTGACACAACCATGCATGTACCCAGCTCGTGATGCAGACATATGTATCGTACAGTCCCAAGCATGACACCAACCCTCTCTTCAAAGGAAGTGCACATGCACAGTGACGGCTCTGAGCATCCTCCCTACGCACGCTACGCTAGCTCTAACAGTACAAATGCTCTCCCCTCATAAACTTATATGGGGACTGGAGATATGCCCACTGAAGATGTGATGAATGCAGTGGACACCATCATCTTGCAACATGCACCAGGCTCGAACCTTCTCCGATATTCTCATTCCGATGAACGCAAACTTTGCTAGTTCTAATTATCACGCCAGCAATCAGGCCTGCAAAAACTGCAAAATTTGCACCATGCAAAGATTTCCCACTATACGGTATGTAGTACAGAGTACAGTGTATGTGGTACTGTATAAGCTCCAGCAGAACTTTCTTTAGACTAGCTGCATACTATAGTATACAAACCTTTTTGGGGGGGAAGTATAAATATCAATTTTAATACTACGTCCCCAGGCCACCAAAAGACTTTTTCGGGGGGGGGGGGACTTTTTCGGGGGGGGGGGGGGGGGGGGTGGCCCGAAGGCGAGGCTATACTAACCCTTACCCCCTTAGCTAATATAATGGCTAGTATGCTAATAGTATATCAATCACTGAGAAAGACACATTTACAGAAACAGGAGGTGGAGAAGTGATAATTACAATTCTCTAGGTAATTGCCCATCACAGGATGTTGACCAGGATATACACATACGTTTCTCTCGGTAATCCCACTGCACTTTACTACCGCTAATTCCACATCTCCTACGTACGTGCCACTTGCTAGAATTAGCGGTACGATATCCACGTTCCGTAGCACTTCCCAAACAGGGATAGAATATGTGCAGGAGAGATCACTGCACACCGAGAGATGTGTGACCCCATCATGCCGCAGACATCACTGTAAGTTCATGGTGCATGTGTGCGTACCCTCAAGACTCCATTCTGAGCTGAGGCATCCCACACTACGTAGTGTACCACTGATGTCTGAGTTATGCATGCCAGGACAAATTCCTTTCGTCACTAGTAATTCAATCACCCTAATGGACGTGTGTAGGTAGGAATTTCTCAGGGCCAGTGTTTAGAGTGTGAGGAACACACTCTATAAGTGATGAAAAATTATCGTCCCAAATGACGTTTACAGCTTGTCACATGTCTTTTCTCACGGTACAGATCTGTACTGTGCCAAAAGAAATTTATTCGCGTAAGAACGTAGCAATGTTAAATGTTATTGGGGTAAGAGATCACATAACATCCGGGTCACACCTACTCAGACATATATGACAAACTGTTCAGTATTTGCGATTGATTAGAAGATAATCTGTCTTGGGAATTACTACTACGATTTTTGTAGTGAAAATATTCTCCTCCACAGACGTATTTGACGATGTACATGCATGTGTGCCACATTCCCCCGTCCCCCACTTGGGCAGTAAAAGGTTTTGGATAAAAGGTCAAATATATCCAGATATGGTCAAGAGCAAACTACATGTAATAATACAGCTGTTAGTTGAACACCAAAAGCAGCAAAATTTTGTGGTAGCATGCATGAGGCAAGTGATATATGCAGAATAATTATATGAAGACGTCAGCAGGCACACAGACAAACACAAAATGTTCACATCACCTAACATCAGGTAAAAGAGCCCACGGGGGGGGGGGGGCAGGAGGGGTTAGGTTTGGCCCCTACTAATTATATATACAGTAACCATATTCCCGACAAATGAACAGGGGCCTGGGAACAGGGCTAGATCACTAGGAAACCTGCCAAGTGGTAGCTTCTATCCCGGACCTCTCCCAGTGCTTGTTGCTTGCTTGCAGTACAACCACCGGGGGAGGAAACCTGGAAACGGGGCTAACAGTGCACAATAGCTGTTTCTCATTACAGGCGCCAGGGGCATCTGTTGTGGGTTTGTAATGAGCGTAGGAGAACAGAAAAATAAGCCATCCTCAAATGGATCAAAGACAGCCAGGAATACCATCATGTATAACTGTTAGCTTTCTCACTGCTTGTTTCATCACAGAATCCATTAAATTGATGGCATAGGAAAATATAGATCTACCAAAAGCCTCATGTACGTACACACTCTTGTAAGAGCCCACTGTGTAAAGTCCCACTCTTGTAAGAGCCCACTCCGTGTAAGAACTTCATCTACGTACATTGTAAGGACTGGAACTGTCCGTTTTTGGATGGCAAAAATGCCTTGAGCAATATCATGAACTCCAAATAGCCAGAAACCACAACTGAAGGTTCTAGTGGAGAGTTTGACATGAGTGCAGGTCTGCGGGAATTAAATAAACACCTGTAATAGGCATTGACCTATCTGTGCTCTCTTCTCTTTTGTGATAGATTTATTTTCGCCTTACCGGGAAAACTCATTCACAAATTAGTCCGAAATCTCGTAAACTCATCTACACAAAGGTGAAGAAATAAGGTGGGGACCGAACTAAAGACATCAGTCAGACGCTCTTACCTACTGAGCCACTGAACTAGAGGAGCAATAGGAAAGCTAGCTACGGCAGCTCATGGAACTTACCTGCGGTACAGTTACAGATGACACGGCAAAGATCTATATCTCTGCATGTAATATGTAAGCTAATCCGCATCAATTGTCTCCCTCGGGCACTCTTTCTGAGAAGTGATATGAGCAAGGTAAAAATACTATCCCTTGTAAACGAAACTCATCTAGATTGTACTATTGTAATCCCACACGAATGTATTTTTTTAATCTACATCCTTAGCCTAGAGATGTGGCAGTCTTGGGTAGAAATGAATATTATTTAGTTGCATATTTCTATCGTATCGTTGCATTCAAAGCACTGTATCTCTGAACTTCTGTTAAGGGCGGGGCTGATACACGATGCATAGAGCCTCACATATTGACGCTACTATGCACTGTGTATGAGCCCCGTCCTTAATGAAAGTTCGAAGATTCGGCACTTTGAATGCTGCAGTGATGTGCTCAAAAAACTTGATTGTACGTGACGAAATAATTACCCGGGACTCCCACAAATGTAGCTACTCTACTTCACACACTGTTTGCATAACACTCTGCACTGCTGCGCTGCGTAAATTAAGACTTCAGTGGGGGAGAGATTAAACTGAACAATCCATCAGACATACAAATACGCTGATAGTATGACTGAATAATTAATTTATGATGGTTGCAAGAAGTGTGCACGCTCCGCGAGTGGGGGACTTAATATTTTGTAATTGTTTAGAGGATATTATTTCTTAGAATAGCTATGAGTTAATGAACAATTTGTAGCGTATTTCCTCCAACTTGCATATTTAACTATAATAATAAACTGCCCGAACCCGAGGGTGAAATCCCTGGCTACCGCGGTTAATGTATTACACAGTATGCCACTTTCTTCTACCCTGTTGAGAAGCAAACATTTTAGATCATAGCTCAAACTGGGGGACCATGCATCATAGTAAATCCTAACTTTGTGATAATAATCCTACAGCAGCTGGTTGAAACCAAAAAGCGGCATGAAAAAAGAGTAGCGCAAGTGATAGTTTGCAAACAGATATACACAAAAGTTCAGGTCACTAGACATTGCCGGCTAAACACATTCCAGTGGCTAGAAAGTTTCCAGGACAGTGACTCTGAGAGATTCAATTAGAGGACTGACGACCCAAAGCAAGGCCCTAACCATACTCTTAGCCAAAAACTCTTCCATGGCGAGCATACCCTCCGACCAATCTGTTTTTTAGGTTATAGTGTCACCTGGAAAAGCAATGCAGTTATCAGAGTTCCATTCTCCTGCACACCAGATCCGTATCAGATTTCAGCCTGGACACTAGGGAATCCTAAATTGTTCATCTACTTTCAGATTCCAGGGTTCAGATCTTCCCAGAAGTCCTACTGTGCAGGCTAATTAAACTCTGACATAGGTTCAGCAGGATTCTGGTGTGCAGGAGAACTGGCCTCCGATAGCTTTTCCAGGTGACATTATAAGCTGAAAGCGGATTGGCCAAAAGGGACGTACACTCGCCTTCCATCACTACTCACTACTACTCTAGGAGGAAATACTAGTACACTGGAGAGTAATATTAGATAACAGATATTCTGTCATAAAAATTTCCCTTGCATCAAAAAAAAAAAGAGGTCTATAAATAGGACACAACAAGTTATATTACTGCCTCATAATTTTCAAGCAAACACACATCACATTTCATGGAGTGGCTGACTCTCCATCCCTTTGCCAGCGAGTGCTTTCTCCAGTTACATATCAAAATGCCAATGGTTTAGGCCCCCCCACCCGGGCCTTGACCCTCAAGGGACACCTGCTCTGCCATGGATGGATTACTCCATAATAACTTCCTCATACGTATTGCAGCAATGACGCACCGTGAAAGCAGCTGAACGATTCAAAATAAGGACTTCCGCATTCCCCAGGGGCTGGTGGAACATTTGAGGGAAATACTTCTCCTCCTGTTTTGTTTATATTCTTCCTTTGGGAAAAAAGAGAAAACGATCCCAAAGCAGAATTTGGCCTACGTAGCTTGCACCATTCCTAGACTTCGTGTCCCAGTGTTACATCTCCACAGCTGTGAGATAAAAGCCGGGGTGGGAAGAACTTGGAATGAGGCTCCTTCATTCCAACTATTGCTGCTCACAATGACAACACCAGCATGGGCGAAGGCGTGGGTTAGGTTTGGTCTCTTACCATCTAAAGCCTCATTCCCAGGACCCTGGTTGTTTCTTTGGAGGGGGGCTACAGATAAAGATGAGAGTGTGGACTAGGGCCCAGCACACTATATATATGCTGGCATAATTTTGAGCATAAGAGGGCGGGTCAAGCACCGAGCATACTACAGGCATATTAGGTAAACGTTTATGTGAAATAATTAGAGGGTGATACCCGACGCGACTTGCATGTGTCAACAGCAACTGAAATACGTTTTCCTTGCTTAGTAATTCTCTTGACAAAGGACGTGGAAACTCTCATCGCTAATATTTTGTCACCAGGTGTAAATGCAGCGAGTTTTGGCTCTAAACTGAAGGCCTTGCAATAAGCAGGATGGATCATAATCAAGGTCTCACTTGAGCAAGCACAATGGCTAGGCCAATATGATTGGGAATAGGATCGTAACAAGTAGGTGAATTTATAGCTGCCAACATTCCACCCGTCCTCTCAAGTGGCCACTAAGTGGCTGTGTGCTACCAGCATAGCCTCGAAGGGGCTTCTGTTGTGGGCTTTATAATGAGGGTAGGAAACAGAAAAACAATCGGTTATCAATGTCAAAGGCACCTTTGTGTAACAGTCATGATATGTTGCTGGTTCCTTTCTCACGGAATAATAATTGTTTATTTCGCCACAGAATCCATTCAATTGATGCATTAGCCACATTTTACAAGAAGTTTCCTATTAACACTCCATGTAAGACTATGTGAGCCCAAAGAGCCTACTCTGAGTACAGTCTATGAACTCACTCTTCATGTAAACCCATTCTGTGTAAAAGTCCACTCTGCATAAGAGCTCATTCCATATAAGAGCCCCTAGTTCACATAAGAGTTTACCTTAGTGCAGTATCCCACTGCATGTAAAGAGCGCTTATTTAATAAGCTTTTGTAATACGGTCAAGAGTTCTCTATTTTAGAGTGGCAAAAATATGCCTTGAGCAAGAGTTCTCTATTTTAGAGTGGCAAAAATATGCCTTGAGCAATAACACTCCCCTCAGAACCCACTCAATGATTGTAACCATGAACTCTGAACATAGGACCATACACCTAAGCTGGAAAGAAGCACCTGCAATAGACATTGACCTCTCTGTGCACTCTTTCACCTGGGGTTTCTTTTCATGCAGGCAAACCCACAAATCAGCTCTCGGCTTCGCAACCTACTTTGATTAAGGGCAGTGAGTGTAGGGTATCTTGAATACAAGTCAGGCACCAAACATCCATTGAAAAATGTAACTCTACTTACTATACTCAAGACTTTGTGTATAAATTATAGTATACTTAAAGTCTACTGTAAAGCCGCATGTGCTTGATGGTAACATCCTTAGCTTACAGATCCTTAAATACTCTACTTCACACACTGTTTGCATAACACTCTGCACTGCATAAATTAAGACCTTGGTTCGCATGTGGGAGAAATGGAATGAACACCTCACCAGACATGCAAATTGCATAACACAAGCCGCTAATACCTTAAAAAGTCCCATATGGTTAGTCCCCCCCCCCACCAAATGGTTAGTTCCCCCCCCCCCCCCCCAAATTGACTGTCCATGCGACTTTATTAAGTCATCATTAAGCTCAACGAGCCAGCACTTATTGTACACAGTAACAAATAATTTGTTAAATGAAGGGTTGAATGGGATTCAATAGTACGCTCCAGCTTAGCCTCGTCCCCAGGCCACTCTCCCCCACTTCTCCGACTGCGTGGCCTGGGAACGAAGCTAGTCTCATACTCGGACCTAGGACTCTCAGCACAACCTTTTATCTCGCACGCGTGTAAGCATTTTCTCCATAATGAGCTGGAAGCTAGGTAGCTGCTATATTAGGCTTACAAGTAGCCTCGTTCCCAGTCTCTTTGCTCTAGCTTTTACATCACTTGCAGTATGAAAAACACTTATTTATATGGGAAGCAACGTAAAGGTTGGGAGTGGAGAGACTGGGGACAAGGCTAGCTTGCAAGCCAGACCACGTTCTGCAAAGAGGGAAGTTCCTCCCTCCTCCTTCCCTCGTTGCAGAAAGTGGTATGGCTCGTGAGACTTTATATGTATGCTTACTAGCACTAACACTAAATTTGTCTTAGCTAATGATCATGCGACTACATGTTTTTACATCTTTAATGTTGGCCTAAGCTTAAAGAAACGAGTCCGCTTCATAATTATAATCTACATGTACACAAATAAACACCTAGCGAGTGGCTTCGGACTGGCATATTATGGCTTCATGCGCCATATGCAGGTTCACTCACCTCCTGAAGCTCATGGGCGGGCTCGAGCCGCTGATGCTGTTCCTGCGCGTGACCTCGGCCATCTTGGCGATCAGTTCCGAGTTCTGCTTCCTCAGCTCGCCCCTCTCCATCTGCAGCTGGGTGATGCACTGCATGCGGTGCGAGAGGAGGGTCTGCTGCCGCTCGACTTTGATCCGCAGCACGTCAATCTCTTCGTCTTTCTCTTCCAACTTCTGTTCTAGCTCCAGAATCCGAGCATAGAGCTCGCTGTAGCTTTTGCGCCTCCCCACTTCAACTTTTACCCCGGTCTCCGAGCCCATACCGTTTTCTCAAAGCTTACAGGGCTCCTGGAAATTTTTATGATACAACGACTCAAAGCAAATGCTGTACTACATCTACAGTTTTAAGACTATAACATAGATACTGTTATCTACACTGCTGGCAACTGAGCTAAATGTCTTGCCACTTAAGATTTGCCTTTGATCTTTGCTGCCAGTGTTTAGGTTGTGGTATGTTGAGAGGGCGTGTCTGCAATGATTTTCTGTTGAGCACGCGCAAAGAATGTGGGTGTGGCTCAACAGCCAATTTTCTCCAATTGATGCTCACCAAACTTCGTAACCCCATATATATAGCGTAGCGATTGACGATAGAGAGAGAAAGTGAAATTAGGCTTCACACACCGTCACGTATCAGCTGGTAGCGATAATTTGGCGTCTTAGACTAAAGTATGGCCATGGCATCTCTGGAGGGGAAAGCGCTCGTGGAGAAACAGCAACACTACGCTTCCAGCTCCGGATCAGAGAACGATGAACCAACTCCCGCTTTGGGACGCCCAATTCGGGACGGACTACCTCAGGTAAGCCTCGGGTACTATAAGAAAAAATTGAGAGACTGGTGAAGATGTGTAAATTAGTTTAATAATTACCGCTTCTCAAAAGCTTGCAGCAGCTACCCGACTTTTTGACTAAACTGGGGGAGCCATGAATTGACTGTCTAGGATCTAACCAGCATATGGGATGTGCTTTGTGTGGGACCATTTTTGTGTGGTTTGGGTGACTTTCAATCTTTCAATGCTCTGTTTTCAGAGGTTGTATCTTGGGGCAGCTTATATTGCTTTAAGAAGCTCTGCTTTGGAAGATCCTTGAACTGTCAAGTTGTATGCATTTTTGTGAAAGTTAATTCTAAATTGCCCCCCCCCCCCCCCCAGACAACGGCCTAATCCAACCATGCAATGTATATCCCTGGTATAATTTCACCGTAATGTCCTACGAATAGTGCTTCGTTCACTTTTTCTTTCACTGCTGTAACTTTAAATGTGGGGGTACCTTTCTGTGCTGTATTCATCTGACCATATCATTCGGTGATAGTGGATTAACTACTGTTGTTACTATAATATGCAGAGGCTGCAAGCTAGTACCCTTGATTTTATAGACGGATTTCTTCTGTGAGATATCTCAGTGATTGACGTGTACCGAATACTTCTTGATTCGATAAGCTCACATCTCAAGCGGGATCGCCACTCGATCGGACCTACATGTCTACATAAGGCCTGTTAATGTACCATACGCCCTTTGTTAATATTAGTACATGTGGCTACAGAGCCTCTAAAGCAAACATCCGTACCATTTACATAAATTCTGATCTAGAAGCAGGGAAAGCAGGGCTGATGGCCAGAGGGAGCGTCCACACACGTGTGGTGATCTGCTTCGTTACGTGTCAAGTGACAGAGATGCTCGACTGCTGATGAGGTGAAATGATAGCACACTCCTGAACTCTCTGCTTACGTGTGTATTGCTGCTCCCCTTAATTATGGCATGCCCATTGGGAAAAAGTACTGGGCAGTGGAGCCTGGCACTACGGCTAGAAGAACTGGAATTCTGCCAGACCTGTTATCAGGTTTGGTCCTCTCCCTAGCTACGAAAGCAGACCCTGTGTAGCACAGTTGCTGGCTTCTGTGTTGAGGTAATTATCAGGCTTTAGTTGGATAATATTATTCGTGCAAATTCTTGTTTAGATTCTCTTTCATATCCGCAAACATTGTCCAGAGTAGTCCCCATTGTGTGCTGTCAGCAGTAGGGACATTGTGCATTGTACACCTCCATAGTGAGGGCACTTAAGCAACCCTCAGTCTGAAATAACTGACATCGGAAACAGTTTAGCTCTGGTTCCAAGTAGACTGATTTGAATACCAGGGTGTTAGACTAGGTTGAAAGGTGTCTGGTTCCGCTGTAGCCGACTCCTCCTTGTCTTTACGTGTTTGATGGTTGAAGCAGCGTAATAAGTGGGGGAAGTTTGTAATGTGAGATGCATTCTGTAGACACCCTACAAGGGATCAGAGCTTCAACTCCTAGCTGACTAGCAGCTGATTAGTCACCCTCTGCACCCACAGTTGACTAGCAGCTGTTTGACTTACACCCAGGCAGCCATGCGGCTTTATTATAAATACTAGAGCATTGTGGGGCGAGCGTGAGCGAGGTTAACTGGCTTGTCGGCGACCTGGAGATCTAGCTCTCCGAGCTCTAGCTTGCTCCCTTTCTTGCCGCAGTGTGGCTTGTCAGCTGTGTGGAGACGTAGCAGCTCTCCTCTGTCGGCATCGCTGAAGCCTGATCTCCCTGGCATCGGGAGACTCAGTGGCTCTCCTCTCCTTCTCCCGCCTAGTCCGTGCGGGCATACTCGCTACTCACAAACTCACTGTCTGTGGTATGGTAAGGACTGGAGTGACGATATATTGATATGCGTGCGGTATGAAACATTTTCAAACGTTGTATTGGATACGCAAACGATATGCGGTATGCGACGGACCGTATGGACAGACAGACAGACGTACAGACAAAACTCGAAATTGAACACGCTAGTGTGGGGCTTGCTCACGCTCGTCCAATTATAGGGACTTAGTGTTCAAAATGCTTATGGGTTTTCACCTAATCTCCTAATTGTAGCATAATCCACCTACAATAGGCTGTGTTAAGTCTCTTATTATGTACATTGACAGTACATTTATACCCTGAATTGCACACGTGACATAAACAACCGAGCTCTTCTTAGCCTTTCTACTCCACCTTCTTCTCTGTGTGTGGGGAAGACCCTGGCCCTGATTGAAATGGTTAGAGCTAGCCCTAGCCGTTGAGCACTTGCGGTGACGTCACAAAAGCGCGTGACTAAGCACTTCCGTGTGGCAAAAAAATGTTGTGTTTAGTGGCAGCTGAATGGAAGTTGTTGTGATACTCACACTGTAGTCGGCAGATTCACTGATTTTATCTTGCGTGAAAACTGCACCACTTGACGTACTAAAGTGTAAGTACCAAACTCCTCTAGTTTCTGAGTTCACTGTACGACCTACCATTCTTTTGCACACGGAAGTAAGAAATAAACAGAAATACCACTACGGTCGTGATGTCACATGCAAGTGGTTATAGGCATGGGCTGAAACACGTGCGGAGGAGTAGTGGTACATATTTTTCTCCTATCAGTTATGAGAACAAGTGTGTGTATAATAATTATGGCGTTGCTCATGTTCTGTTAATTGGAGCCATAATTCAGTAGCCTTGTTCCCAGGCCTGATTTTTGCACCAGCCATGAAGACTTTTAGCTGTAAATAAAAACAATATCTTAGTGGGGGGAGCCCAGTGCAGATGTACACTGTAGATACCCCTAGTTGTGATGTGCTGTGACATCCTAAGTGAAAGTTGCCTTAATTGGTGAGGCACTGTGTGATGTAGATGATGTCATATGATGTCACCTATAAAGTTTATGGGTTCAAAGTGCTTCCTTCTTCTATGGGCCTTCTTTGACCTTGGGAGGGGGTCAGTGGTCTGGGAATGAGGATACTGCAGTGTCCGAAACCCATGACCCATGCTAAAAGGTATGGCATACTAACTTTCAGTTGTTGTTTTTCTGAACAAACCCTTTTCTATACTTTATAGTGTACAAGTAGTTGTACTCGCTTCTTTCGCTTCAGGTACTTGTTTCGCTCGTTTTAGCTTGATTCGGACTCGCTGGAGGCGTCTATCAGGTTGTAGGTCGAAGTTGCTCGCTTCGCTGGTGCCTGCTTGCTTTGCTTGCAACGTTCTGAGGCGTCTGCCAGGCTGTACAAAGTCCGGACCATTAGATGATGTAACTTCCCACAGATTCTCGCGCATTCGCACACGATTAGACAACGTCACGTCCATTACGGACACACAGACAGAAGAAGGTTACAAGTATGTAAAATGGAGGCTGGGAACGAGTCTCAACATAAGTATGTAACATTCTTACTGGCTTTGCCATTTATACAGTCTGGTACCAGGCAATAGTTAATCAGTACAGCATCGCTAGAGAGGTGGTTCTCGTTTTCCAGCTCTTTCCTTACTAGAGGTATGTGTACTTTCGCTTCCGAATCTGTTGAAAGAGAAGTGGAGTGATAACAACAACAGCCCTGGACGTTTGGGTGATTGCACGCAATTACACAAGTTATTGTTTGTTTCCCGTGCATCTGATCAGGAGATTGGATGGCCTTTGTTGGCAGTGAGAAAGGTATCCCCCACACAGGAAGGATATTATTCTAGACTTCTGGCTGCCTTAAGGCATCCAGCTCTTCCTCTGTGTCTGCACATGACTGGAAGTGGTTCGCAGACAGACTGATGAAGGGAAGTGGTAGACTCATGATTAGATGATTAGATGAAAGAAATGGTGGTCCATATATGGTTGGCGTCCTGTGGTTTAAGGATGTTGTGTCAGTAATTCTCTGGAGCCTTCGCGCTTGATTTCCCCATCGCTTTGCCATAATAGCATCAGTATGCCTCAAACGCCAATGGCTTGTTACTTCTTGTAACCTATGTACTTGGTCAATTTTTTGGCTCCCGGTGATACAGGTTTCACGTCATATGACTGACGTGTAAGCTTGTAGGCAGACCATAGCCTCATTCCCAGTAGCCTCGTCCCCAGACCATAGCCTCATTCCCAGTAGCCTTGTCCCCAGACCATAGCCTCATTCCCAGTAGCCTCGTCCCCAGACCATAGCCTCATTACCAGTAGCCCCATCCCCAGACCATAGCCTCATTCCCAGTAGCCTCGTCCCCAGACCATAGCCTCATTACCAGTAGCCTCGTCCCCAGACCATAGCCTCATTACCAGTAGCCTCGTCCCCAGACCATAGCCTCATTCCCAGTAACCTCGTCCCCAGACCATAGCCTCATTCCCAGTAGCCTCGTCCCCATATCATAGCCTCATTCCCAGTAGCCTTGTCCCCAGACCATAGCCTCATTCCCAGTAGCCTCGTCCCCATATCATAGCCTCATTCCCAGTAGCCTTGTCCCCAGACCATAGCCTCATTCCCAGTAGCCTCGTCCCCAGACCATAGCCTCATTCCCAGTAGCCCCATCCCCAGACCATAGCCTCATTCCCAGTAGCCCCATCCCCAGACCATAGCCTCATTCCCAGTAGCCTCGTCCCCAGACCATAGCCTCATTCCCAGTAGCCTCGTCCCCAGACCATAGCCTCATTCCCAGTAGCCCCATCCCCAGACCATAGCCTCATTCCCAGTAGCCTTGTCCCCAGACCATAGCCTCATTCCCAGTAGCCTCGTCCCCAGACCATAGCCTCATTCCCAGTAGCCCCATCCCCAGACCATAGCCTCATTCCCAGTAGCCTCGTCCCCAGACCATAGCCTCATTCCCAGTAGCCTCGTCCCCAGACCATAGCCTCATTCCCAGTAGCCTCGTCCCCAGACCATAGCCTCATTCCCAGTAGCCCCATCCCCAGACCATAGCCTCATTCCCAGTAGCCTCGTCCCCATAGCCTCCCCAGTAGCCTCATCGTCCCCAGTAGCCCCATCCCCAGACCATAGCCTCATTCCCAGTAGCCTCGTCCCCAGACCATAGCCTCATTCCCAGTAGCCCCATCCCCAGACCATAGCCTCATTCCCAGTAGCCTCGTCCCCAGACTATAGCCTCATTCCCAGTAGCCTCGTCCCCAGACCATAGCCTCATTCCCAGTAGCCCCATCCCCAGACCATAGCCTCATTCCCAGTAGCCTTGTCCCCAGACCATAGCCTCATTCCCACTAGCCTCGTTCCCAGGCCATGTGGAAGAGAATTAGAGGACTCCATAGTTTCTAAGCATGTAGAACAAGGAAGTATTCTTCTGAAAGGGAAGAGAATCTTTTCATCTGAACACAAGGATGTAGGTTGTGACTTGTAAAAGTACAATACTTTTGTGTGCTTAATATAATGTAACTAAAAGTATTTAGTTTCACTACAGGTTGTGGGAATATAAAGTTATCAGTATTGCAAACCCAACTGGCAATGTTTACTGAGACACTGCTATCACTTACAACCAATTGAAATTGATGCTGAAAATATCCCCTACAGTCCCAAAAAAACAATATGTTATTCATGTACTAGTACTAGTACTTTTCCCCTAACAACAACTTTTCTTTTCAATTTTCAAACCAATGTCAGCCCTCAAGGGAGTATCATTGGATACTCTAAACTGCTTTCCCTACCCACTACCTCTATACTAGCCCAGTTTCCAGTCCTTCCACAGTCTTTACATTTTCGTACTCCAAGCGTAAAAACTGGAGTGGAGAGACTGGCAAGGAGGCTACCTCTAGCCTCGTTCCCAGGCCCCCGCTTTATTCGGTTGCACGAAGGTAAAGCGGCCTTACCTTCGTGCAACCGAATAAAGCTGGGGCCTGGGAACGAGGCTAGCTATCTCAACATCTGTTCTCATGTCTGCACAAAAGGCGCAAATGAATAGCTGAGGATTGGGAACTTTGTGGGAACGCGGTGCCAACAGCTGCAAAAAGAGGATGCAACACTTCAATGCATTTCGTACCTCTGCCAAATTCTTGCCATTGTGTCAGCCTGCTCAGTGCCAGGGTACATAATAATTAACGCCCCCCAGTGTAAATAACACGCCAGACTCAACACTTCATTACTCAGGATTTTTTTGGTCGGGCAGGGCAGGGGAGAAATGGTGACTTGTACGTACGTTGAAGAAATGTTTGGTAGTATTGGGCATGTTTCCCGTTTTTTTACAGTGCACAGCTGTACAATTTCTCCATAGCAAGTTACAATATTTATCAGTCTGAGAGTTAAACTGGGATATGTGACCTACTGAACAACTACCCGGAACTTTCCGCATTTCCGAATGTGCATACTTCAAAGACGCTTATCTTCATAACGCTAGCCATTATCTAAATCAAACGTGGGTGGTGTCTACATGAGCCATTGTTGCAACAATGACCTGGAAATGAAGCCATTCAACCACACCACAAGAGAGATATGGGGTTGAGTTCCTTCTTTCAATTGTGCAGCAATTTTCCAAAAATGGCAATGCTGTCGAAACATGTATCTCAGGAACAGAGAGAGCGGCAGACCATCGGCAGTTCCAGACCCGGGCAATGCCCGGGTAAAAATTTGGTCAACGTTATTGCTATAGTCGCTGGATCCAATTTAGCGCTAGCGGCGACTCTTCTCCATTTAATCCCCACTAAGGTAATTGCGCATGCGTGCAAGCCTATGTTGCATGTGCTGAGACTACCCTTTCATATAGGCATGCAGGCTAAAATCTGAGGCCATCCCCTATGAAATAGTTAACTTTTAGATGGGCTCAGAAGGCTCTAGAATCCACCTGTGAGAGTCCAAAATTTTCTGGGGGGCATGCCCCCAGACCCCCCTAGTGACGCTGCACATATTGTAATATTCCCGGGTAAGCTCATGGCTCCAATGCTGCAGACTTCTAGCTTGGGTTTATTTTCATTGAAGGGTAGTCCTTGTACTGTGCCAAGAATTATTCCTTTCTCTCTCCTGGTTGTTGAGATATGACAATTTAAAAATTGGAAAAAATGTAGCAGGTCACATACCTTATAGTGAAGTATTTTTGTAGACTGATGGTCGCTCTGTGAAGAAGCCCACCTCTTCTTTCTCTTTCCCAGACGGGCCCCAAGGGCGTGCTGACGGATTTTTACCGGATGCAGCAGGAGTCGAAACAGAGGGAGATCCTGGAGGAGAAAAAGAGAAGGGACCTGATTGAGAGACACACGGCTACCGTTCAGAGCCACGTGAGTGGGGACAGTGTAGCTCTACCCTAGGCGCTCTAATTATCCGTTGCCCAAAAAATATTTAATTTCGTCATGCAAGCGTAATATTCGAAATTCTGTAATCACAACCATGGGGGCATACATGTAATTAGAAATACGTGTATGATGCAGTGCTACAGAAGACAGGCACCTATTGTGTTTTGACAGCTGCAAATTTGGTATAACAAGCTTGATTGAAGTCTAGACTACCTGTCATGTTAATATGACATCAAAGCAAGTTGCCAGTGCAGTGTACAGAGGTAAATTTATGTGCATAGCCAGCTAGCAAGCAACAGAGACCATTGTAGCTGGCACAATAATAGGAAATGAGTCCCGGGCCCAGAGCTTGAGAGCAGTTTAGTGATGCCTAATTGGTTTTCAAATTGAATTTGATGTTTGTCCTAACCACTGCCAAATCTTGACAAAGAATTCAAACTTTGCCATTTTATCATTACATAATAACATTCCAGAACGCGATATTTACAAATCCTGCGATCTCATTGGTCCTTACCACATTCTAGGAATAAGCCCAGGAAAAATTCCACTTGGTGCGCCAGACCGTTCGGCGGGGGTCTGGTCACGAGACTACATAATTACAGCAAAATTATCTCAAGGGAGAAAATTTGCACCAATGACCTACATGTGCGCTCAAATGAAAACTTTCATGTGCAAGTAAAACCTACATTTTTCCTCACATGTGCATCTGCACATTACCTACGTATAACCCCACCCCTCTCCCCTCCCCAACCCTCCCCCCACCCCACTCCCCCCCCCCCCCCCCCCCCCCCCCCCACAGCAAGAGCAGAAATCTTCGGACACCTCGGCAGTGGTGAACCTGGCGAAGGCCTTGGAAGAGGGGGCACTGGCACAAGACCCCTTTGTCCAGGAGTTCCGGGCCAAGAGGCTGGAAGAACTGAAGAAACAGGCCAGCCTCGGTGGACAGAGGTATGTGTCATGCTGGCTTGAAGGAGACGTGGTGTGTTGTCGCGTGTACGTACTAGTAACATCCCAATTGATGGAAGTCTTGACAGCCCAGCTGGAAAGTGAATCCGTTAAGATAGCTCGTTGAGCTGCTGGAGCTGCTGGAGCTCCTACCTGTACGAACACATATATGTTCACACACACACACACCCAACCCCAACCCCTGCCCCTCCCCACACACACACACACACAATGCAGGATGAGATTCGGCAACCTGGTTGAGATCCGTGGAGACAAGTACGCCAACATCATCGATGGAGCTCCCGCGACTACCTTTGTCATCATGCACATTTATGATGAGGTAAGCCAAAACGGTGGGTGACTGGTGCTAATACCCAGCTGAAACACCACAACGACATACAGGGGTTGTGTCCTCCTGACCCAGGCTCAACCCTTGATAAAATTAAAAATGGAGGAGAGCATGATATTTTTTTCTCATGTGACTTAACTTAGTTATGTGCGGGCTGGGACCAACTGACTTTAGTCCTTGAATAGTAAGGACATATGCTTGGATGGCTATGTATGTTTAGTCCTTGAATAGTAAGGACATATGCTTGGATGGGTTTAGTCCTTGAATAGTAAGGACATATGCCTCGATGGCTATGTATGGTTTAGTCCTTGAATAGTAAGGACATATGCCTCGATGGCTATGTATGTTTAGTCCTTGAATAGTAAGGACATATGCTTGGATGGCTATGTATGTTTAGTCCTTGAATAGTAAGGACATATGCTATGTATGTTTAGTCCTTGAATAGTAAGGACATATGCCTCGATACCTGTTCCGTTTAGTCCTTGAATAAAAAGGACACAATTCCTTAACAGTAAAAACACTTATGTTGGTTCTGTCTCAGTCATACGCGTGTGTGTGTGTGTGTGTGTGTGTGTGTGCTATCCTTGCAGTTCCTGCCTTCCTGCCAAATGATGAACAAGTGTCTCACAAAATTGGCCAAAGTCTATTCCACTGTGAGTTACACGTAACTGTTACCTAATCATGAGTGGTACCGCCCGATATTAGATTAGCATGTAGGGTTCTCCCCAGGAAAAGAAGTAGAATGGTATGGGCGTATGTCAGTAATGGTGTACAGTATCGAGAGTTGAAAGGCTTACCGGCGTAGACTATATTTGTTTGGTGCACTTGACAGCAAATGTGCTGTTCCTACATGCTATGTATACATATGTGGTAGTCCCGGGTAGAAAACAGATTTTATTCTGTCTTGTATTTCGATCGCATCCGCACGTTCAAAGCGCTATATCTCAGAACTTCCGTTAAGGTTGGGGCTCACACATGCTGCGTAGAAGCCTCACATATTGATGCTACTATGCAGCGCGTACAAGCCCCACCCTTACGGAAGTTCAGAGATACAGCACTTTGAACCCACGGATGCAATCGAAATATGCAACGGAATAATGTTCGTTTTCTGCCCGAAACTGCCACATATACCTTGGCTGCATTTTGTAAGCATATTCATATCAAGTCAACTTCCCTTAAGCAGACAGTTAGTATTGTCTTAGACTTGCACTACAATAACACTACCAATTTGAAAGTTTTGACAGACAAGTAGCAGTGGGCCTCCCTTAAACAGGCCTAGGCCTGCACGAGTAACACATGTCACGCGTGATCCTTGAGGCACATCAGAAACATGTATCACATACGTACATGTAACTGGCTAACATCAAGTTTGTGGAATCCTGATGAAATCTTGTCAAAGTGTGGGGTGGGGTTGTTGTCATTGAGCCAACTGCATGAACTTTCTCCCACAGGTCAAGTTCTGCAGAGTCCAGTCCTATCAAGTAGGAGTCAGCCACGATTTTGTGAGTTACACGGCCCCTTTTCTAGCCCCGTCCCCAGGCCCCACACGCACACGTTTCACTTTCAGTTTAGCTACTTGTGGTCCTGGTACATTTTCTCACATGTGTGTCATGTGAAGACAGTTGCAGTTGTAGCACGGCAGCCATACTTTGCTTGCAATTAAGCAGAAGTACTCACTACTCAAGGTGTCTAATTGCCAATTAGTATAGGTAATAGGTATTAGGGAAAATTGGGTTCTGAAATTGGCATTTGGTTGACAGAATTGTACGAGCGATAGCAAGTACAATTTGATGACCAAATGCCTATTTCAGAGCCCTATTTTCCATAATACTACACTAAACCAACCTTTCACATGCTAATAGTATACACTCTCTCCAGAGACATATTTCAAACTCAGAATGGGTATTTCGACTTATAACAGTTGTAATTAGTGTACAACATTTCTACATGAAAACATACAAGTTTGCTAGTCGGTTGTCCAGGCAGTGGCTTTCAAGTGCTTAACAGCGGCCAACAGTTTACACAGTTGCAACAGTCAACTTCATTTGCCTCCTGTTGCACTGGACCCTATTGTGTGTGAGTACTGGTAACTTCCAGGAGTGACCATGTGAGAAGGATATGGCTACCATATTTAGATTTTGCCATTTATGCACAACACACGTGTAGCTGCATGCTCCCTCGTCGGCTCTTCCAGTTTGAAATAAATATTCCTTTCTTTGTTGTGCGTACGCATGACTCCCCATGTGTCCTCTTCCTGCCGCAGATAGAGAACGGCCTTCCGGCTGTACTGGTGTACCGCGGAGGTGAGCTGGTCGGGAATCTCTTGAGGGTCACCGACCACCTGGGGAAGGAGTTCACCCCAGAGGATGTGGAGGGGTTCCTGCAGGAGTGAGCTACAGACTTTACTGTGCCATGGTAGCCTCGTTCCCAGGCCCACGTGTGCAGTTTCACTTTAGCGCAGCCATGGGCCTGGTACATTTTCTCACATGCGTGACGCGTAGGGTAGAAGGGCGAATTTTTGCGTGGGCGAGGACAGCTGCAGTTTTCAGACAATGATGGAAAGCAGCGAATCTATACTTCTTGTAGCTACTCTTCGGAGCCCGTTTGTGCCACAGACCAGCACAAGGTAGAGAAGTGCAACCGTCTTTCGAGCGGTCCCTGCCCACGCGCAACATGTGAGAACATGTACCAGGCTCTTCAGCAACGCGCAGAGAGCCTGGGGACGAGGCTAGTGCCATGAGTTGTTGCTAGATGTTTGTCCTTACAGTAAAGTGATGTACAGAGGTTTGCAGCAATCTTGCAACATGTGGTTACCAGAGTGACAACCAATCAAATTGCAGAGCTGTTTGAATTCTATTCACTGATTGGCTCATGCAGTTGACGCTCTGGTAGCTCTGGTAGCCGGATGTTGGAAGAATGCTACAAACCTCTGCAATAAGTGTTAAAGTGATACTAAATAGAGAAAATATAATTGAGCATGTGCTTTGATGTGCATATATTTTTCTTGTTTGGAACCTTTGCTCTCTTGCACAACACTTTCACCTCCATTACATCATAATGAACGGTTAAATGGCTAATAATATATAGGCCTATTGTGACAACACGACTGTTCTCAAGGTCCAGCCTTGGTGTAGTCACATTTTACTAACAAAATTTGAAGATTTTAGGCGCCACACTTTGTATAGCGATGCAAACACTATAACAGCTGTGCAAATGATGATATTGGTATAAAGCACTATTACATCCTGAAGGTTATCGGAATAAACAAGTCAAACACAGAATCTCTATTTGAGTCTCCACAGAAATGGCTGGTCATGATGACATAATGCAGGAATGAGGCTAACTCACTTTTTCCAGCTGCAGTAGCTGTTCTTGTTTTATTGTATCATTCTCCTGTGCAAGAAACACAGAAAGAAGCTTAGTTTGATAGTTAATGTTGAAGATCATGGATTTTCAGATCTGTGTGTGTGTCCATGAGCGGGGAACTTTATTGTGCATTATGCTGTCTTTCACCTAGGAAAAACTGCTTACCTCCCGAGAGTGAGAAGGGTGACCCCCTCTCTCCCGATCCCAGTTCTTCGAGAAAGATCCTCGGTTATGCACACAGAGGGCTAGACTCTGACTAGTGGCGGACAATTAAGTCTCTGGCTGTGTAGCTCTCCCTAATGGATACACCCAAACGATTTGTTATTTTTATGCACTGTCTTATAATAACATGCTTCTCGTGAGATTTGAAGAGGTATTTCTGTACTGTCTCTTACACCCTATACTGTTTTGCACAATCTCCATAGTCTAGAGCTGCACTTCCTGGTTTTTGTACTGTTAAAATTAATGTATACTTGGTATACAAAGAATTACAAAGAATTATTGTTTAGTTCACACACATTTTATGGTCTGTTGGATGCATGATTTTGATTTTAAACTACATGTACGTGTAGTGTCACAGACACTGTTGTGGCTAGTCTCGCGTGAGCGAAAAGTATCTCATCAAACCCCCTACAAGGGCTTATACTGCATTTCCTAATGACTTGGCTGTTGGTAGCTACTGAATTATTCAGTAGCCATCAGCCTGTCAGACTTACAAAAATTCTCCCCGGGCTTAGTAGTGATAGATAGATGGCTATTTGTGGTATTTCTATACAGTTAGCTTGGAAAAAAGCCTATAGCTCCTGGTCAGTCAAACAATTCTTCCCAGGCTTAGTACTGATAGATAGAGGACTATTTATGGTATTTCTATGGAGAGAAAGAAATTAAATTGGAGGAAAAAAGCCTAGTTATAGCATATCTATAAAAAATTATTTGTAAAAAAAATATTTTTTTTGTCCCATTTCTATAAAGAGAAACCACTTGGAAGGAGTGAGGGAGATCAAACAATGAAGTATCTAGAGCCCAATGAAATTGACTGGACTTTTTTTGATGAACATCTAGGCATGCACAAAGATGGCAGTGACATTATTAGCACAAACACTACAGCCTCAAGGAGGTATAAGCATTCAGAGCTTGCCAAACTTCTCCATAGCATTAAACAACACACAAAAGTAATCAGTGTGCCTCCAGCTTTGCAAGCATTTCGTCAGGAAATTTGAACAGATAGCGAAGAATTATTCCGGTAGCAAACACATATGCTGAAGTCCTGTCTATACCGTAGAGCTGTATACCAGCTATAAAATGATAATGATGCAACTCCTTTTTTTAGCAGTGTTAACTCTTTCCCAGCCTAGTTTTAATACATACATAAGGCTTATGAGAATTTATATGGGTTGTTTTATATTAGGCGTTAATATAAAGTACATGCTTTTCTCTATTTTATATGGGCACATAAATGCGCCCGTGGCGTGCAAAGAGTTAATTGTATGCATAATATGTGACTTAGTTTCATTCAGAATCAGCTTGTAGACACATGTCTGCCCTTGATGAGGTTCATGCGTATGACGGTTCAGTAAAAATAAAATTCGTCTGGTACTTTTTCCTCATAAAAGCTTTTGATGTATATTGGATTTAGTATCATATGGCACACCACACTAGATTGTTGAAACTTTTGAAGAGGACACCTGGGTAATTGGAAGCTGAATGATTAAGTGACCTCAGAAATTACACTTCTGAGGCCCTTAAAAGCTTTTCAATTATTGGTGATGTACTTCTAATTGGGGTACAGTAGAGTAGGAAGCTAGTGGCTACTGAAACAGCTGTCCCATGGATTTTATCAACCACGTACATCAAAAGCTTTTATGCATGAGGACATTCAAGTGCCTCTTGAAAGCACTGTAAATAAAGCTACCGTGGTATGTGAACTACATGTATATAGCTAGCATACCCTGCTGTCAGAAATTGGAGATCTAAAGTGGTAATCATGTATGCACACTGTTTTTTTAGCAAAGCTGCCACTGGGATAACCCTAGCTGGGTTAAAGCAACCCTTCTGTTTTGCCATAGAACAGAGAGCATGCCAGTAATATAACATGATACACCACAAGAGCCTAGTAAACACAAGTACAGGAAATGAACCATAATAATTAAACATGCAGTCATTACACTTATATACAAGGTGGTGAATTAAAGGTTTAACCTTAAGTGTGCATATGGCTTTATTGGCATGTGGGGCGGTGGAGGGGGTAAACAATATGTTGAGGAAATTTCTTCGTGATGCATTTTATCCTTTTTCCATTGCAATAATATATTTGAATTTTGATACTCTTCAGGAAGTTTGGCATTCAGTTCTTCTACCATAGTAAGCATATTCCTGCCAGTAGGTTGTCCCCGTGGGTATGGGCGACGCTTGGTGTTCATCGCATATAATCCTGTATGTAGCACTGTATGTCCCCGAAATACAATTTCACACTTGATTTCCGCATATATCTGAGACAACCACCAGGAGGTAGCATCTAAACGGCACGAGTAAGGCAGAATATGTTCTAGCGCTTGGTAGTGATATGCGTTGAACGCTGCATCAAATCGCACTGCAGTGAGATACTCTGTTTTTCTTTTCAAACTACATCCTTGTTTTTCTCTTGCGTTGTGTACAAATTTGAGACATTTATTTCTGTCAGTATCCACTGCTGCCACTGCTGGCTCTATTCTTATCAGGAAATCTTCAAATTCTCTCCAAGGATTTTTCTGTACTGTCTTTTCAAAATATTTAAGAATGATGTCGTCATCCATAAAAATGTAGTACAAATGTTTTTTACCTCTTCTCCTGGCAACTTCAAATAGCAAGTTCCTTCCTGCTGTCCAAGTAGTGGATGAATTGAAGAGATACTCGATGTGAGGTGGTGGGGTAACACTGCATATTTGCTTATAGCTTAGAACCAATACGTCACACTGACAGGCACTTGTATTCCCAATGGTTTTAACTGAATTCAGGTGGTCAGGAAGGCAGCTCTCTGTTTGTACCAAGTACAGAAATCTTAAGCTTGGTAGTCTATTGAATCGTGGCACTTCTCTCGCGCGCGTGTGGACTAGGCTGGTGAAATCGCTCCAATTTCTCACGCTACCGTAGAACATCACTGTCCCGCAACATGAACAGAAGACACAGGCCACTATGACGCTCGGGACCAACATTCGCCACTTCATGACAAACTCTGCTATTAATGCGCGAAGTGATGTGACGTCACGTGAAAACTCTCTATACGTACGTACGTACGTTACGAGGCCAGTGTCGCAGGAAATTCGATCTGGGCCTATACCGCGTACCGATCTGGGCGGATCGTATCTGCTAGCGGAATCGATCCACCGGAATGAATCCGCTAGTAAAATTGCGGATTCGATCCTTCGCCGCGAAAACGATCCGACCTTGGTACAACGCGATATAAGAGTATTTCTTTTGCTACAAATAGTGTCTGCCAGTCTAATCTTTGCCTTATTTAGAGTGTGTATATACAATTGCACTCTCAGGGATTCAGTGCTAGTCAATCAATCAAATTTTTATGTAGTGAAGCCAGGGAGTCCAGACTTCACACTTTCCTATTATGGCATGGTAGCAGCTCTACATTGTACTCTGGGATGTGAATGTATGGAGTTACTTCCTGTGGGGTTCATGGGCTCCTGATAATAGTTAAAACCCAGTTTACATGCATATGAGGTGCAACTGGATGGTAATCCTCATATTTTTGCAGTGTACCGAACAAATACAGGACTGAATGAGCTCAAGTCGAGGTGGCAGATGAAGCTTAGATGGGAACCATTCGATCTCTTTCAACTCACCCGGAAGCAAACCCAAGTTATGAAATAACGAGATACGGATGCATGCACTTGAAATTTGAAATCGAAAAGTGATGTCTCTAGTATTCAAGTTTAGCCTCAACTTTTAACTAGAGTCAAGAAGAACTGGTTTAGAAGATATCGATCAAGCAACAGGTTGCTGGTATATATATCACTGTAAAAATAAATAGATTAGCTACTGAGTGGTTACTGCAGTGGCAGGGGTCACCACATTCAGGCGCTTTGCTACTTGAGAGCCTGGTAGCTACCTTTCTCACGTGATTTAATTGTACGTGAGCAAGGTTAGCTCTGAGCGTGTGAGTCTGGCCCGCGAGACTAGGCGGCTAGGCTACGTAATGATTTTAATTTTGCATGGGCGTGACTTCAATGTACGCCAGCTACTGGGGAACCGAGCAGAGTTGTTTCTTCACGTAACCAAGACTGCAGGCGAAACGATTCGATATTCCAGCGATTGGGTCTCGCGGAGTAGTCGCAGGCCAGACTCACGTGAGTCTGGCCTGCGAGACTAATTAGCTGGCTCTGACTGTTGTGTAAGAGTAGATAATCTAATGGCGAGTGGAAGAAAGCCTCCGAGACAAAGTACACTGGACACCTTTGTGAGAAAGAGTGATGGCCCCCAGAGGGACCCGTCTCAAAAGATTTGTGGGGGACCAATCAGACACGCAGGTGGCCATGTAAGACACTCCCCTATCACTTCCCGCTCAGAGGGGCACACGCATAAGACAGAGGAGGGGGCGTGTGGGGGTCCCACACATATACCAGAAGAACGGGGGAGCCCAAAAGCGGAAACAAAGCCATCACTGGCACTGCAACCTTGTGCCACTAAAGCTGGAGTGGTGCGTTTCTCGGAGGTTAAAGGTGACCTCTTCTCCTGTCCAGACTCCGCCTCTCTGGTCCACTGCGTCAGTGAGGACATGAACATGGGAAAAGGGATAGCAGTACTCTTCAAAAAGAAGTTTGGGGGTGTTGCCGAACTCAAATCTCAGGGTTAGATTATGCTTGTAATCTAGCTAGCTACATCGCTATAGTGTGACCCCCTAATTTGTAGGTGATGGTTTCCAGCAAGCTTAGGTCTTTACTGTAGCTTAGATGCTGTGTAGTGTAATATGAGGATCTTTGGTGTAGGCATTATATTATTTCAAAAATAGTTTGCTGGTAGCTATTAAACTACACTTTGGCAATGTAGCTATACAGTTCATAAGACATTTCAGACTCAGTCCTGAATTTATTGTTAGTGAACGTATGCATCCAGCAGTATTTAAGGTTAATATAGTAAGAATAGTAGAGGTGGTTATATTATAATGGTAATTTGGCTAGTCTCGCTCCCATACAGCAGGATCCACTTCTAGCCTCATTCCCAGACTCCATTCCCCAGCTTTTGGTACTGTAAACACCTCTTACTTGTATAATTATTTGACTCAATCACTGGATCAATGACTTGACTTTGAGATTCAATCATGTATTCTATATAGCATGTGCATGACACATCCGCTGCCAGTAGTGATACACTTTTTATCACCTCCTGTAGGAATTAAAACTGGTGGTCTTGCTGTTTTGCAGAAGCAGGATAGATACATCTACTATATGGTAAGACGCTGCCGGAACCATATAGTAGATACATCTACTATATGGTAAGACGCTGCCGGAACCATATAGTAGATACATCTACTATATGGTAAGACGCTGCCGGAATTTCAATTGTTAGGACTTGTCTTGTAACCTAGCGCCTGCAAAAAAAACTGTTACCCTAATATGAAGTCAGGCTAGGGTGGATTTTACAATTTACAGCACAAATGTACCGTTGTGTGTAGATGACATAATTATTGCTGTGGAAAACACCATGCTATTGTTATTTTAGTGCCATATAAATACCATCCAGGACAGTATAATATTGTTAGTGATTATAAAGTCTATACCTGATGAGACCGTTAGGCCAAAACAGCTAGTCACTGAATTAACCCTCCCAGGAGATTGACAGCATTCTCGCTGCATGCAGATATCATGAGCTGATTGAGCTTTCCATTCTGCAGTATCATAAATGCATGCACTATACGAATTTGGCTCAGTATATAGGTTATACAAAGGTGAAGGTTATTTTAGCGATATATTGCAGCAAGGATGAACAGAAGGGGTTCTCGGTCAACACTACACTGCAAAAAATGAATCATAAATTTAACTTGAAAAATGGTTACTTCATGCAGTTGCATCTAAGAAGTGATTTATGTACTGTTGTACCCCAGTGCGTGGGTGGATCAAAAGTGCCGCATGCAGGCTTAGTCTAGATAAACCCCAAGCTATAGAAGTGCACTAGTTCAGTTCAAGCACGCAGCGCTGTATGTTTGACAAGCTCTAGACAAGCTCTAGACAAGCTGGTGAGTTTGCTAGGGCTGGGGTACAAGCCATTTAGACTACCACTTCTAGGAAATACACTCGGTCAGTATAGATAACCTTCCGAGGCAAAGCCGAGTAAGGTTATCTATACTGACCGAGTGTATTTCCTATAAACCCCTAGAAATGGTAGTCTAAATAATACATATCCAATGAGATCTTGCATACTCCCAAGTGATACGATTATTTTGAAATTACACTGGTCTTGATTCTAATGGCTAAATACCACTGGGACTAAGGCTGGTGTATGATTTCAAAACACCAGTAAATCTTGAAGGACTGACTGCATGTGCTGTATTCCCAAATGTACTTGCTTGTCAACAGTTATTATTTCATTCCTAAAATACTATAGCCTAACCATAGCCCAAACACCATTAAAATATACTAGCTAGTCAGCTATAAGTGTGAGCAGAAAGTCATTTGCATCATCATTAGGCAATGGTATCTTTTGGGAATTGGAATATATATAGGTTTCAGAATTAGTGTCAGGCAACTACAGATGTTCATCAATGAGTATGAGGTGAGTTAACACTTGGGTATTATGACAAGATCATAATCACAGACCTGACTACAAGCCATTACATGTCATACTCACTACCACTTCTGCAGTCAAACATCTCAGTCCCATCTAAACACCCCAAGTTTTTATTACCTGTTTGCAGGCCTTGCTTTAGATGAGTATGCTTCCAGACCCTTGCTTGTAGTGACTTCTCTGAATATGGTCTGTTACTACTGGCGAATTACTATTACCAAAAAGGCAAATGCTACTACCAATTCACAATTGCTATGCTGATTCAACACATGCAACTGGTAAAAATCACTCTATATATAGGTTAGACGCCGAGACCAAGGGATCTACGCGATTTAGAACCCCGAAGGCCCGGGGCTGTAGCGTCCCGAGCGAAGCGAGGGCGCTACTAAGGGCCTGAGGGTTTCTAAATCGCGTAGATCCCATTGGTCGAGGCGTCTAACCGATTTAGACTATAGCAACGGTAACTACGCTACCAGTTTTAGTTCAGAAAGATAAACAAACGGCAACCAGCGATAGTAAGGCTAATTGGTCCGTGCAGCGGTATTCTAAGTGCTCTAGGATACTAATACTAGGTTTTCTAAGTGCTGGAAGGCTTCAATACAAGGGTTCTAAGTGATTTAGAAACCTCGCTGTGACCAATGAGATTGCAGAATTATTAACAACTATAGTCTAACTTATATATAGTAATTTTGTTTTGTGGACCACGGAGGGTTATAATACTAATAGTCTATAATACTGCATTGTGTTTTACCCCTACATGCCACTGCAATAGGTAACCAAACCTCGCTACTTCCACAAACCGACCTACGACACTCTCCGCTCCTCCCTACAAGCACTACACTCCCACTGCATCGGCAATGGAGTGACGGAACTGTGCATGCCTCGCATTGGCTGTGGGCTGGACCGGCTGAAGTGGGAGAGAGTGTCTGCTATGATACAAGAAACCTTTGCCAACTCTGGCATGTCTATTACTGTGTATTTCCTCTAATGCGCTTCACAGCCTTCACCTGAACATACTGTTCACAAGATATTCAAACTCCAGACGTCTTCATCTTCCAGTGCTTTAATCACTGTAATTTTCACACTGATAAATCTGCCAATTGATCATGTGTGTGCTTATATACACCAACACTGGAGTCTCATCAATAAACATAATATTATGACGGCATGGTCTACATGTGAACATGAGAACTGTATATACCGCTTAATTATACATGCCATTTCCCCCCATGCTAATAATATTAGCCTCGTTCCCCAGCTTTTCTGATCTTGCACAGTGGGGGGAGTGGAGCCTGGGAATGAGGCTAAATAATATTATTTTAACTTGCAAAACTCAGCTTTAATCCAGGCTAAATAATATTATTTTAACTTGCAAAACTCAGCTTTAATATCTTCAAATTTCAATATGCACTGTCACTATTTAATTACTAGGGTACACACAAATTTATGATAATGAATTTGTCCAGGGTTCTGTTCTCCTGGATCCAGTGATGATCAGTACCTGGGTAGGGGGTGGAGAAAGCATAATAATTTGACCTGCTACACACTGTATAGTAAACTAAACAAAATTTTATGTATCCATTCACTTTCACTTAATGTATCTTATCTTGCTTGGAGCTGGTTGCAGTAAAATGTGCAAGTAACGCGGCTTTTTCTTGGCTATTGAAGATATGGGCATGGTGTGATAATTACGCTAGTTTTCAAGAGGGGGCGAGATGGCAAGGATCAGCAAGGCAGCCAGCCAGATGGACAGAGGGCCAGAGAGACATGACAGACAAACATAGGGACAGAAAGACAGACAACCAGAGAGACAGGGGCTGAGGGCGGGCGAGAGAGAGAGAGAGACAGAGGATGAGAGGACCAGAGAGACAGAGAACCAGGGGGAGAAAGACGGAGGATGAAAGGGCCGAGGGGGAGGGGGGACGAGGGAGGCGAGAGAGAGACTGAGGATGAGAGGGCCAGAGGGAAAAGCCAGCAAAATTGTAGTTACAATAGAGTGAGAATTTATCCCGTGTCTCATTATTCAAGGACTTGTGACCTAACTCTCTTCTGTGTATATCTTAATTCACATCTAGCAAGGCAAAAACATCTCACGTCTACTGTCCCCATTATTCAAGGAATCCCTGAATACTGAGGACACAATGCCCTAATACACTGTTTATCTCACTTGTAGTAGTAAGGCTTAAACGGTCCGTTCTTGGGCACCCCCAGGTACTTTGCCTGTTCTTCTGAAAGATCCGTCAGGTGGGCATCAAATGAGGGCAAATGGAGACTGGCAACGTATTCATCTGGAAGTAGAAAATATGCGGGTAGGTCAATGTGGGTGTACATGTATGATCGAATACATGTTTCACGTAGATAGCTGTGGTTCTGGCTGATCCTCTTCAAACGATGCAAGAGTCCTTGCATTGTGGACTCTTGCATCATGTCAAAATAGTCGATGCCAGAACCCTCTAGAGTGAAAGACCCTTACCCAGCGGTTGCTTGTGCTAGAAAGGCTTCCTACTTATTTAATGGAGTTGGGCCTTCAAAGAAAACAGTCAAGTCGTTTATATTTTATGAAATTGAAAGAGACTGCATGCATCACAAATGGTACCGACGTGTCTACTACTGGGAATAAAAGTTATTGTATGAGATTAGATAGTAGGCTCTGGTAACACCCTGTGCTAATTGCAAGGGGCCTAAGATACATGTAGAGTGTACATGACGAGCATGATGCATGCTGAGGGGTCAGCGAGTTGAGGAAAACACTTACCCATCTTCTTGGGTAGGAGGTAGACCTCGTTCTTATAGAGACCCTTGGGAGCTTTGTGGAGCTCGATGAGAGCCAGGGCCTGTGGGATGGAGAACCAAGCAAGATCACGATTCAAGGGGGAAAGCATTTCACAGCCTTGATCGGTGTAACGGGTTGTGGCAAGCCCAGGCGTGGGTGCACTCTATTTGAGGCTCACCTGGGTGGCCGATGTAATGGACACCACCAGGGAGGGGACTCTGGAGCAGCTCTGGTTTAGAAGACGACCCTGGAGGGGGGGGAGGGGGAGGGAGAGAGGAGGAAACGGAGGGAGTAATGATGAGTATGAGCTCACGTTGAGTCTATAAGTCGAGAAAAGTGTTAACATTTCTTATCCCTTTCATGGGTAGATTTCTATAATAACTATACGGTTTAGACCGTCTAGCTAATTAACCTATTAGTAATCACCTCTCTTTAGGAGGTATCTGCCGGATTTGGTGCTTATATGCTTTTTCTCAGTAATGCACTATAGCGGCCTCTAGCATTATACTCGGGCTGGGTTATATTCAGACATACAGCTGCAGCTGCCGGGCAGCTAGGAGCTACTGGGCGACTCCGGGTGCAGAGAGTGGTTAGCTACTGGTCAGCTAGGAGTTGTTGGGAAACTCCAGGTGCTACACCGCACTGATGAGGCCCAAATATGTCGAAACAACTGTCTGCGGTTTGCATTAGCTGGCTCTCATTTTTCATTCCTTCACATACACTGTACCGCTAAGGAAGCCCCTACCAACGTCGTAGGACTATAGAGCAGCTTTATATCAATGGCTGCCTCACCTCAGCCAGCAGCACAACCCTCTTCTTATTGGGCCAGACATAATGGCAGACGTTGTGCCGAATCCTCTCCCGCTTCATGTCCTTCAGGCTGTCCATGTTGATCTCGTGGTTCGAGTGACCCATGTTTGCAACGATGCAGCCATTCTTCACCTTGTCTAGATCCTGACGCTTCACAACGTGTTTTGTACCTGCGGGGGGTACATCAAAGAGGCAGGCGTAGACCAACGCACAGCGAGGCAAAAAGACAGACAGACAAACAGACACATTATAACGGCAACTGAGATCAATATGACAAAAGCTATCACTTAAGTTGTAGCAGAAGATAACGTTACTGTTGTATGTGGAACAAAAATGCCATACTCCCCACACCCATCAGTGCCAACTGTCAATATTCACACAACTGCCTACAAAGGACTATAATTTCGCATACTTTGTTAACAGTACATTGCCATAGCCCCAGCCAATTCTTCAAGCATGTACATACCCCTCCCCTCCCCTCCCCTCCCCTCCCCTCCCCTCCCCTCCCCTCCCCTCCCCTCCCCTCCCCTCCCCTCCCCTCCCCTCCCCTCTCCCCTCCCTCCCCTCCCCTCCCCTCCCTTCCCCGTCACCAGTCCGTCCATATGCAAGCTGTTGAAACCCTATCAAACCTGTTTATTAACCGTGAAAACGTGTACCTACATTGCTTATATATACTCCTTGAATAAAAAGGACCCTCTCTACATGGATTCCTTGAATAGTAAGGACATATTAACTCTCTTTACCGCAAGCGTCTCAGTACCAACACACAGCAGAGTCAGTACTCACCTGTTGCAGTAATGAGAATGTCAATGAACGGCAGCACCCCATCCAACTTCACCACACGAAATCCATCCATACTGTGAGCAGAGATTGAAGCATGATTGTGAATGGCTCTTTAATCTAGCTCACTCAGGCCCAGAATGTATACGTACATTGTAGTTCAGTAAGCTTGCCATATACAATGTAAAATGATGAGGGATGAGGTCATATATATTTACTTAGGGACATATACTGGCATGTGTTCATACCCAGGGGTGGGGGGTGGGCTCATACTTAGGAGTGGACTCATACGCAGGGTGGGCTTATACTCAGGGGTGGGCTTATACTCAGGGGTCGGCTCAAACTCAGGGGTGGGCTCAAACTCAGGGGTGGGCTTATACTCAGGGGTGGGCTCAAACTCGGGGGTGGGCTCAAACTCAGGGGTGGGCTCATACAGCAAGGGTACAGTATGATACGTACCAGGCCTGCAGAGCACAGATGGGGTCAACCTCCGTCACATAGCAGATGGCACCCAGTCCTTTGAGGGCAGCACAGCAGCCCTTGCCAACCTGCGGAGGGAGGAGGGACTATGGTCACATTACGGGGAGAAAGAGTCCATCAATGGTTCGGGTTTCAGCAGACCCCACCCATGGACTGTGGCACGATAAACTGAACACCTGACAGCCCCTACAGTGCGCAATAAGATTCGCACGTGTAGTCTGTATGCCGTTTACACGTTTCACACAGCACTCTCCAAAGGATGGCTTCTTGTCAGACACCATAGGCACTCTCTAGCACTCCTTGTCTATCACATCTATTCATACAATGCACACAGGCTCATTCCCAATCTACATACCGCTAGACTTACCTCTCCATAGCCGCAGACACAGACCATCTTCCCTCCAAACATGATGTCCATGGTGCGTTTCAAGCTGGAGAAGGTACAGATGTCAGATTGCAGTCGCCTCGTCCCCAGGCTCATGGGTGTTCTACTGCGCTAGAGCCTGGTACACGGCACATGTACATGTATGTCACATGGGCCTGGGGGCGAGGCTACAAATGCAGAGTGGTTCAAAGGGGTAGCCCCATTCCAACACACAAGCGGTCTGGGAATGAGGCTAGCAAAGGGGCAGGGGCTACTGTTTTGGCAAAACTGAAGACAGGGCTGTCCCAGGCCTTAATTGCTAAAGTAATCACTGTATTTGTCTGTGTGCACATATTGGCTCACCTGTCGATAATAGACTCCCTACACGAATAGAGATTGTCGAATTTTGTCTGTAAATGGAAGAATACACTTGTGTAACAGGTGGACCTTTTGTGAACATAAAGGGATTGCAAAACTGTGGGCATGGGAGTCACATGATACATTGTCTTGTATGTCATATGATAAGCACAGTGAGTCACATGACAGCCACATGACAAAGGTGATGAGAGTCATGACACAGGCAATAGAAGTCATGTGACAAACGATATGAGTCATGTGATATAAACAATGAGAATCATATGACCCAAGTCACGACACCGGGCATTAAAAAGGAAATGGGTGTTTCATAATATAGATACCTTGACGACAGAGTCGTGTATGTTGATGGCTGGCATTGGCAGCTGTCCCTCCTTGGAGAGCTGATACAGCCTGGGGAGTACAGAGAGAGGTAGTGGACCTTACAGTACTTCAATAATATCACCATATCGTGATAATCGAAATCAATATTGTAAACAAAATATTATAAAGGCAATGATACTGTCATTATCAACCACCATACAGCCTCGCTCCCAGGCTGCCCCCAGCTTTTGTACTGCAAGGGACAAAAGCTGGGGTGAAGGCCTGGGAACGAGGCTCCATACTGTTTTAATCGTGAGATTCTAATTGCAAATTCATGCAAAGTTTAAAAATGCAATGAATAAACTATTGCACCATGCCTCTTCTACCTAGGCTGCTCTGCTGATATAAATCACAATTATCTTTCAAAACCAGCTAGGAAACACATTTTTTAAACTATGCATTTGAAACCAGTCCTACAGTACTTCATTGTGCCTCAATACTATATGGCGACATGGGCACACCTTTCTAGCACTAGTAATGGTCATGATAGCGGACTGACCGACTGAACCACCACCCCCGACCTGACCAACTCACCGATGTATCCCAGTCACGCTCTCCTCCACGATCCCATGGACATATTTGGTAGCACCGGGGTACTTGGTGAGGAGACGGTGGGTGGTGTCGCCCCCGTCGTCCAGTACCATGTTGGGTTGCCAGCCGTTGGCGTGCAGACACTGATCGATGCACCACCAGAAGTCCTCCTCAGTCTGGCCCCGCCAGGCAAAGATGGGAAACCCTGTCAAAACAGAAGTATACGTGCATGTCTAATCACATTAACTGAGCTTGTTTTGACAACACTTTCAGGAGTGGGGTGAGTATATCAACCATGCAAAATCTCTTTAATAGATCTGCCCTACTGGTCAGTCTGTGTTGTGAGCCATACAGTACCTGACTCCTCTCCCAATTAAAGATCAGAAAATGGACTTGATGGTTCTTAATACTAGCAAATGTCATTTGTATGACATCGTGGAGGTGAGTCTTCGTGAGAATTGTGAATACACAGACCACTAAGGGTCTGGGAATGAGACTACTTCTTACCCGCCTCTGCCAGGGCAGCTGCCACCTCATTCTGGGTGGAGTGGATGTTACAAGAGCACCAGCGAACCTGAGCACCACACACCACCAGGGTCTCGATCAGGACCTTGTGTGTGTGTGTGTGTGTGTGTGTGTGTGAGTGTGAGTGTGAGTGTGAGCGTGTGTGTGTGTGTGTGCATGTGTATGTGAGTGTGTGTGTGTGTATGATGTGTGTGTGTTTGAATGAGTATGTGTGTATGAGTGTGTGTGTGTGTGTGTATGTGTGCATAGTGTGTGTAGTGTCCAACAGTAAATTGATATGATACTGATTAGCCTCCCACCCAAATCGTCTTATCAGCCAGCCTCGTACCCAGGCCTCCCAGCGCAGTTTTTTTTTTGCAGCCGTCAAAACACGCATTTTTTCACGGCTGCAAAAAAAAAACTGCAAGGGGAGGCCTGGGTACGAGGCTACTTATCAGCTACTGTACCCATATCAGCTGACACAGGTGGTTGCTATTATGCCCTCAAAGCTTCCTTTCTGCCCAATACTATTCCCAGCATAATCCACTCAAGCCTAGTTACAAGTACCCACACACAGTGGTGAGTAACTATAGGGGGTCACCAGGTCAACAGATGCTAAATGTCATCCAAGGAAGTAGTAAAGTCTGACATTCTTGAGTGAGTGTGTGGGTGTGTGTGGATAACATCCCATAATCAGCGATACCACAAAGGTCAGGGGTGAAGTTTGCTTTACCACACTGAGATAAACCAATGAACTTACCCAGTTCTATGAACTACCATATCAGGCAGCTTCATTAAAATGGATGCAAACGATCATCAGTGACCAATACAGTGATGCAAGCCCCTTGATGTTATTGATTTCCAGAAGATCCCATAACCAACAGGAATTAAGAGCTCCAGTAGTAAAGTACAGCAATGTTACTACTTTTCCTCGATAGTATAAAAGCTTCAGGCAAAAGCACGAGCTTCTCGCACAATGGTACGCAACGAATATGACATTACCATGGCCCCACCCTCTACTATGACATCACTGTGGCCCCACCCTCTACTGTTGGCAATCTCGTTTACTACTGTTAATTAAGAACCTGCTAGGTCAGATGCTAACTACAGATGGTTTACTCACAGCAGACTGGGCGGTGATGTGTGTGCAGCCGGCTATCCTAGCTCCCTTGAGGGGCCGGTCCCCGGCACACTTCTTCTTGCGCAGCAGCATCAGACCGGGCATTTCTGAGGGGAAGAGAGAGAGACTGCAAATGACAGTGGCTATGTGTGAATGTCTGGAAATACTTGCACACTGAGTATATGTACATGTATAGTGACTGCCTCTCCTTGCCCATATTTTCCCCCATAACTGCAAGAATTCTGGGCAGGAATTTGAAGGCATCGTCATGTTCATTGCTGCTTGTTTCGCTTAATTGGAGACAGGGCCATTAGAAATCACGCAGTTGAAGTGACTGCCTTAATTTAGGATTTGAGATTGCGCTGTAATCCTCGAGGGTGGGAATGATACTGGCACCCTGTTCAATGATGCATGGGAATGAGACTGACCTTGTTCAGCAATCTCAATCTCCTTCCGGCCATACGAGGCCAGTTTGATGTCCTTGATTCGGAAGTCTCTAAACCCCTTAGAGGTAGTCTGGGTCTTGTCCCGTGGAGACCCCTCATCATCGGAAGAGCAACTCTCCCCCGAGTCACCTGTGTGTGTGTACATGTATATGTGTACATTTTTTCTGTTCGCTTACCATGCTGTATGTACATGTACGTATGTATTATCCTGCATGTGAGCTCTATGAATAGTGTGTGTGTGTGTGTATGTGCGTGTGTGTGTGTGTCCCATGGTACAGCGGGATACATAGGGTTCCATTGGACTGTCCCTCCTGTCCCATGGTACAGTGGGACTAGACGGACAGTGGGATATGGCAGAGTGCAGTGGGACACACAGGCTTCCACTGGACTGTCCTATCCACCTGATATACATGTAAGACTCTACTGTGGTATGGTGGAGTGTCCGTATACCTCCCAAGGGAGGGTATGGCTGGGGTAGTGGCTATAGTGTTAGTTAGGGGGCTTACTGGAGCTTTCTTCGTCAATGGAGGCAGAGGAGGAGAGAGAAGTGGAGAATCTTCGACGGGTGGTACTAGAACCAGAGGGATGTCGGACTGAGCGGGCTGGGCTCTGTGTGTGTGTGTGTGTGTGTGTGTGTGATCAGTGTTTGACTCACGCACTTATGCTCAAAATTATGCCGGCATAGTACGTTGTATGTCCCTACTTACATGTATGTGTACATGCATGTGTACACTGTGCAGTAAGAGAGCCTGAGAACTTATAACCCTACACACCTTCTCCGGTCCGATCACAGGTGGCCGAGCGGCCTTCATCGAAGTGCTGGTGGGACTGAGGGGACAGATCAAGTCCATCTCGGGACGATTGACCGGGATGGGGATCGGGGGGACACGCCCACCGGCTGAGCAGGCAGAGTCGCTCCGTCCCGGCCGGCTCTGGAGACTAGTAGCACTGCTGTTCCGCGAAGAGGCCAGGGACCCCAGAGAGCTTGTGGCTTCCTCCGGGATGGATTGAGTCCTGGGGGGGGGGGAGTAGCAGGTCAGGTGATCTAAGGCCTGTCACAGTTTGAGACCCCATATCCTGTAATGCAATCCAGAATCTCGGATCTGGGGATGAGACAGTTAGTGAAAAACCATCTGCTATCTGTAATGTATGCACTGCACAACATCCTTTAAAGTCAGTCATGTGGTCCGTGGCTCTACTCTAGTGTTCTAGATACTGAGCAACACAATGCGCTAACAATGTATCAGCATTATTACATTGCAGTCCACTTTCACTGGAGGGCTTTCATTTAGGTCTTGCTACACACAGCAGTGAGTGTGTCTTTGTCAACAGGTTTCACTGTAAGCTCCACTTAGGAATGTAATGTACAGGAACATGTGCACCCTTCTAAAGACAGGGGCTCCATTGATCACTTCCCTTCTAGGAAGCCAATTGCCAATGTCTGTAATACACTTCAATAACCCCAGGTCAGACATGGATGACCTCTGTGATCGAGGTTCTTTAATGATGGACTCGATAATCGGAGAGAGTCACATGATACTAGAGAGCCAATCAACCAACCCCTCCAAGAGGAAAGTCTACTGCAATAGTTATAAATGCTTAGTTGTGATGGGTAAACTCAAAAGTGGCTACATTTAGCCAAAAGATGCAGGACCCTAAGTCTAGCCTCGTACCCACGCCTCCCCTCGTAGCTGTGAAAAAAGCTGCGAGGGGAGGTCTGCTATCCTGAGTCAGCACTAGTTTTCGGGGGTGAGAAGGAGTTGGTATACCTGCATGGCTATTAACTGGTGATAATACTAAGCCACAAAGCAATAACCACATGACATAGTCGATCTGGATACACCGTAACTTAGTCACGTGATCAACCTTGGCTGGCTTCCTCTGGTGAATCCAGTACCGCCATCCCCGATCAAAATGGAGGAGATATCCAGCTCAGCTATACAATAACCAGTTTCATGCCTATAGTTTCTGCAGCCTGGAATCAAGACTGCTATCTTCCCATGAGGTAGACCTCAGGTCCCTACAACAATCGGTCTCACTCCCAGACAACCTGGGATTGAGATCATTACTTTCCCACTGGTCGCATTCCCAGGAATGAGACCGTACAGGTACATGTACCTTCCAACAGGGCTGACTTGTCCGCTGGAGTTGCTCCGAGACGGAGGAGCACTCAGGCTCGTGACGCTGTTCTGTCGAGACGAAGACATGAGTGGTTCTAATGCAAGGGGTTGCGGCTCCTACACACTACTTCAAACTGCTAGCTGGTTAACAAACACAGGTCCAAGTCACTGCAGCTGTGAAAAATAGACACAGAATACGTGATTTTTCATATTAACACAACAAGCTACATGTATGGACTAGAATTTAAACAGAGCTATGGTTTACTACACTAGCTAGCTCCATGTCAGTACATACGGTATTATCTTTCACAGGACGATATGAGCACAGCGTACAATCCACTCACATCTACTTTAATATGACGACTTTATACACGTACACAGAATAGAGGATGTCCTGCCCAAACACACCCCTGAGCACGCGCATCTACTCTGCACTTTGTACCTTGAAGTGCAGGGCTCTAATTGGGACCATGTGCATGGCGCGCAGTGCAAACTGTCTACTATACTAGTTAGCCGCTAAGAGCTCAACCCTCTGTTTGTCAAGCAAACAATCTTGGATTTCCAATTTTTGGGAGCTGTAGGTAATTTTGATCTTTTACTTGTCACATGATGTGATTACATTATTTTTTTTGTTAATTACAACATAATATTATAATTTATAGTGCCTCACAACTCCGTACACTATGGAGAAGTGGAGTCAGCTCTGCCTCGATGCAGACGTAGAGCAGCTGATCCTTCGGCGGGTGGAGGAGGAAGGGATATCGGCTCACATGAGCTGCGCTGTGCGGAGGGAAGTGGAGCGGGCAACGGTGCAGAACGGGGACGTGGAGAGGACCGTCCATAGTAGCGTGACAGCATTGGGTACGATCACCAGCGGCAACCGTCTGTGTTAGCTGGGCTGGGTGGATGTGTTCTGAAAGTGGGCGTGTCCAAGACAGTGTTGTTTTAGTATGGCTTCACATAATTTAGTTGTAGTTTTAGTTAAATCTCTATTTTGAGTGTGAAATTTAGTTTTGGACTCCAAGAAGAACACTGCCATTTTTCTTATAGTCTCGTGCTACAGGCTCTTAATGTGAGACTAACGGTGTACCTGGTTTCGTACGTATTTAACCCCTCCCTCCCTCAGGCCTGGATATCAAGCTGAAGAATGCGGTGTACATGGAGTTAAAGAGGTATCGCTACTGTTACCAGCTTAGCATTTTTACATTAGCAAATACTTCCCAATGTCCTTAGATGTGGTTGTGTGGGGTGTGGACGTCTTCCGTTCCTGATCTCCTAGGTTGGCTGTCGAGGGTGTACCTCGGTCCCTCTCCCTCCCTCGAGCCCCTTCCCACGGGAAGGAGCCCCTGGCCTTCCTCCAGCAGGCTCAGGAGGGCTGGGAGGCCAAGCTGAGGAGAGGAGTGAACGCTCTCTGTACTGAGCTGGGAGTACCTCTGGCCAAGGAGGTGTGTGTGTGTGTGTGTGTGTGTGTGTGAGTGTGTGTGTGTGTGTGTGTGTGTGTGCCATTACCCTTTCAACCACCTCCCCTTTCCATCTCCCTTTTCACCTCTTCTCTCTCTCCATCTTTTCTCTCTCCTCCCCTCTCCTGCTTACCTCTCTTTATACACTATAAACATTTCTCAAAAATGGCCATTTTCAGCTGTGGAAGATATTGCCGTTAGCTACTTAGAGCGTTTCCTGTGGCCACTACATGTCTACAGGGTCAAAATGACTATACACGTCATTGGAGTTTAAAGAGTTAAATTAATAACCTAAAGGGAACTGTATGACTCTGTCCCTTCTCCGGATCCACTTCTTCCTCTTCAGAGGACCCAACAGGAGAGAGATCTCATGAGAAGAAAGTGGAACTCCATTGGAGCAGATTACCCAGGTGGGGTTCATCTTGGTTCGGGCGGTCGATAGCCTCGTTCCCAGGCCTTTGAATTATTATGTGTGCATAAGCATGGTCGTGTGACTAGTTTTAGATAATCTGATTGGCCGAAAGTAAACGCATCATATGTTAAGCTCTCCACTTTGTATCATATGCCTAGCCTCATTCCCCGGCCTTCCCTGCACATTTCGCTCGCTTGTATGGGGAATATTTCCCGCACAAGTGAGTGAAATGCTTGTGTGGGGAATATTTTGAGCAAGCGAGTGAAATGTGCATGGAAGGCCTGGGAATGAGACTAGGCCAATGATACGAAGTGGAGAGCTTATAAGATGTGTTCACTTTTGGCCTGATCAGATAATCTGAAACTATTCACATGACCAAGCTTACGCACATAGAATGATGCTGAATCTTTTAGTTATAAGCTATAGCTAGACCTCACGCAGAGCCTGTCACAAGTCTCATGAGACCAGAATTAGGAGCCAGTTCACAATGAGGTCACATGATCTTCTAGTACGTTGCAGGACTGAAGATTATTAACCACACCCACCTGGACATGGCCTAATTTAAAATTTCACATGTGCTCTCTAGAATTAGATGGCATATACTTTCTCACCTCCCTTCACAGACGTGGGTGGGCTCCACCCGATCTTCTCTCCGAAGGACTTTCTGGAGGAACTGATTCAAGTGAGGAACCCGAACTTCAACTATGAGGTGCCTGGAGGATTCATCAGGTAGAGGTTGTTGCAACGTACAAGTGAAGGCTTAAATCAAGGTTTTATTAATTAAAGCAGTACTGGTGCACATTTGGCCAACACTTGGTCCAATACACTTAACTATGGAAATGTTAAAACCTTGGCCCAGCTGGGGAGATTGAACCTACATTGTAAGTGTATGTGTAAGACCTTATCAGATGCTCTAATTGGCCTACTGTTGTACTGGAGCCCCTGAGCAGAGAGTGGTAGGAAAGCTTCAACAATGCATGTTCCAGTCCTAGGACTCAGCCACATCATGTAAACGTACGTGTACTTCTTCCCAGTCATACTGATACTGTTACACAATAGGTACATGTAGCAGGAAATATTCGTGGGATAAACATTTTGTGACTGGCCAGAAATTTGAGATTTATGTATTTGTGGAAGTGATATAATGTTTACGTACGACTATTTTTCACTCACAGTTTCTTAATTTCATGGTCCACGCTTGACTGTGAATATAGCAAAACATTTCACCCCACAAATATTTTCATCCTGATATCAATTAGATACTGTAATGATACTAATGCCAGTATCCAATGGACCTTTTTTGATGAACTGTTACTTACTGAGAAGAGCTCATCCTTCACTAAAATCAGTAACTGACACCAGTGCCATTTGAGACACTGGTGTAATACCGTACTCACGCATTGTTAAGCGCATTTCGCTGATAAGTGTATATTTACTGTTAGGTGCTGGTTTGATTCTGTTATCAAAATGTTTTTAATTAAGCGCACCTTTATGGACGTGGTACTCTTGAATGATACTCTCGAATCGAAAAGAGAATTCCTATTCCAGCTGATCTCTGACAATGTCCGTACGTACTTCAAATAAAGCACACTTCAATTTAATTGTAATTATGCGCACCTCGCCATTAGGCGCACCTCACTATTAGGTGCTCATTTCCTTCCTGTGGAAGTACAAGTGTATGCACTTAACAACGTGTGAGTACGGTATGTTGATAACATGGCGTAAGTCTGATGGTATGACGCTGAGCAGTGGTTCCAGTGTCGGAACATTTCCATTTATAGCAGTGCCACGTTCTGTGGTAGCCGCTTGCCCAGGCTCTCCTGAGTGAAAAATGAAAACGAGAGAAAGATTTTTGTGCTAGCCTGAGACTATTTGCACTATAGCTACTGGTATTGGATATCAGTGCTTAAAAATTCCACTGCAGTTTCGACGAGAGCTGGGGACTAATGCAGTTACAACTCAACTCAAAATCCGTGTTCGAGTTGGTGAGTAATTTGCGTGCAGTATAACTACATGCTGTGTACAGCCCTCCCGACCGTGAACCTGCGTTGTGTCACTCTAAACTGCAGCGGCAGCAGTTCTTCAGACTTCACCCCTCTGTGATGCAGACTGAGGGAGCACTGAATGGAAGCTGTAAGGGGTGGAGGGTTGTGCTTTAATGAGGCAGTAGTGTGTATGGACCAGGCATCCTGCCTCACTAGTCATCGCCCTGTTTGTCCTTTTTAGCTGAAACAGACTACAGTGAGAAGTCAGCTAAAGGTGAGATCTATTCATGAGGCATGTTTACTTGTTATTGCTGGTTATTTGAAATAGGAATTTTGAACAAATGGAATAATTAGAAGCACTGATAATTAGAGTGAGTAGCCACTCCTCTCTCCTGCAGTCCCCTCAGTAGCCACTCCCCTCTCCTGCAGTCCCCTCAGTAGCCACTCCCCTCTCCTGCAGTCCCCTCAGTAGCCACTCCCCTCTCCTGCAGTCCCCTCAGTAGCCGCTCCTCTCTCCTGCAGTCCCCTCAGTAGCCGCTCCTCTCTCCTGCAGTCCCCTCAGTAGCCACTCCCCTCTCCTGCAGTCCCCTCAGTAGCCACTCCCCTCTCCTGCAGTCCTCCATGTGGGCCTGTTCCCTCTGGCAAGGCAGCTCTGCAAGACTGGCTGTCCTGTGGGGTGTCGGAGGCAGCTGTGGAGTCTGGCCCTTGGGGTGGACACCGAGATGCCAGAGGTATGTCTGTCTGTCTGTCTGTCTGTCTGTCTGTATGCGTATACATCAAACTTCTGCCCCCGCCAAATAGTTCATTAATCCAGGCCTAACTCTCCATAATATCTCTATAACATAAAATGTCGTCTCCATCATTTTTAGCATGCGTTCCATTTTGAGAAGCTGAAGTCTTCGGTACTGAATTACAATCTTTTGTTTGAGAGGATTCTTATTAAGGTAACATTTAGCTAGCAATGGATTATATCATCATTATGTCATGGTAATAGTCTGACATGACATCATAATGATGTCATGATAATATTCTTCAGGATGTGAGGAAGACAGCTGCTAATGATGACAGCTACTTTGTGTTTGAGGACACCATACACCAGGCAAGCCCATCCCAGCAGCTTGGCTACCAAACTAGGTCTATGGAAGAAGTATTCCCAGTGTTAAGAAGCTTGCTATACATGCGATGCTGTAGGTTCTCCTTGTCTTCCTGCACGACAGCTCACTGCTCCGACACTTCCAGTACCTCAGCAGCACTCCCTTTAAGGCCTACATCAATGGTCGGTAACATAATGTTGTGTATCGTACATGTATGATCTGTATCAGCCTTGTTCCCAAGCTTCTCAGTCCCCCCCCCCTCCCCCCCCCCCCCTTTTCTGCACACACGTACTTGTGGAGGAGGGCCTGGGAATGTGACCACTGGTAAAAGTGGTAGCTAACTTACAAAGTATCTTTATAATTTCGAGATCTATTTTCCCAGACAACAAGTTTTTAGTGATATTATATAGCAGGTGCTTCAGGCCCTAGAAACATGTCTACTTATTGTTCATTGTGCAGGCAATGTTGGCGTCCCTGAGTACGCAGCCGTCTATCCTCCAAATGGTATGCTATATTGTTCCATTACACTGTGTACAATATGTGTATATACATGCATGTATATGTAGGTATGTTATTGGAAGGTGTTGTTTATACCGCAGGTGTTATTCCTTTCCATGGATTCTCCATGTTTGGTGAGTGTGCCTGATTATAGTGCCTAGCTGGTTCATTTTCTCACATGCTTGATGCACAGGGTAGAAGGGTGAAATTTTGCACGGGTGAGGATCTCGGGCATCCAAGGGAGGCAGTCAATAATATACACCTCTTGTAGCTACTCTTTGAGCCTGTATATTCCACAGACTGAGCACTAAATTAAGCAAGCCTCCTGCAAAAACGTAGAGAAATGCAGCTGTCCTTTCAATCAGTCTCTGCCCATGAGCTCGAGTACGTTAAATCATGTGAGAAAATGTACTAGGCTCTCAACAAAGTGAAACCCGTACGAGAGCCTGGGGACGAGGCTGGAGATGTACGTTAACATGTCGTGTGTCATTATATAGTTGTTTACTTTGCCCTGCACATGATCACATGACAGTTGCTCCGCTGTGCTTCCTGTTTGACCGATCGGATCATTTGTACGCCCTGTTCAAGGAGATGTATATGAGGTAATATACTACAGAGACTGGACTATATATATGCCTTGTATGGGCCACTAACATTATACCAGAGCTTCACTGCTAATACGTGCAAGATTACGATGTAATTATGATGTCATTATGATGTAATTTTACAGGTACTTTGTCCACCTTCACTGCATTTCATCTAATCACCAGGTCAGTTAGGCCATGTGGTAAGTACAATGTATGTATGAGGGAAAATATGTTGCTCAGGCCCTGGCTGATTTTTGAGGACTTCTACTTTAATTCCTGGTCAAATTTTCAAGGAAAAATTCCTAAGAAACCATACACTCGTGATGCGGATGGTGAAATGACGGTGTTTTTTTTTCCTCCACAGGGAATCCTAAATCTGTGTTGTCTGTTCGAGTCGCTGCTGTGGTCCAAACAGCCCGAGCTCTTTCAGCATCTGAAGAGGATTAACACCAATCCGTGAGTCAGTCTGATTGTTTTAATTATGTGAACACTGAAAGGTACAATGTACGTGGGAGTGCCTCAGTTTCATTACAGCTACACATGCATGTATCATGCAAGTGCTTGGGTGTCCCAGAAATATTACATGAGTGTGTGACTTATATAACAGGCGACCATTGGCCAAATCCGTACAGATAATGAATAGATGTGGTCAAATGTACACGTATTCGGCTATAGCATCCGAGACACCTGCTATTAAGGCCATAAAGTGGAGTTGTGAAGCACTACGATATGCTGTACCAGTCAGGAGTAGCCACAGTGTTGAAAGTACATCCACGTATTACCTAATGTTTAACTCGTATCTCCAGCCTCCGACTTGCCTTCAGCTGGCTGATGTCTGCTTTTGCCAGCCACCTGGACTCGCGGGAGCTGCTCCTTCTGTGGGACAGGATAATTGGCTTTGACTCGCTGGAGATTACTGCTGGTGAGGTTGTCTTGGCCGTGGAGTATGTACATGTACATTGTATGTCAGAGGCGTAGCTACATACATACAATGTACATGTACATTGTTTGTCAGAGACATAGCTACATACATACAATGTACATGTACATTGTATGTATGTCAATGTATGTCACTGTGTTCTGGGCAATAGTGTACTCTGGCACTATGTAACATCATACATTTTCTTTACATAATTGTACAAGTAACTGTAAGAATTGTATTTGGCTTGCTTTGTACAATTAATTACTTCCAAATTGGACTAGAATGCACGTGATTACTAGCCACGTTCCCAGCCTCCACTGTCCAGCTAGTGTTTTTTTGCACTTTGGAAAACACGGGCAAAGTGCAAAAAACGCTCGGCAGTGGAGCCTGGGAGCGAGGCTGTGTGATTACCAAGTCAGTACTGGAAGGACCTTATTTGGTTCGCAAATGACCTTAGCATGTTAAATCTATCTTTTCTGTGTACACATCCATGTACTCTGATAGTTGTGGGACTTTTTTTTCCTGTTCCTCAGTGCTTGCAGTTGCTGTGTTTGAATTCAGGGCGATCAACCTGTTCCAGGCGACGTCATTCGCTGAAGCAGAGGTAACTCATGCTACTGGCTTTATTGTCAATGATTGTATCTCCATAGTGAGACTGAACAATTCCTTGGTACTAGCCTCATCCCCAGGCCCTCACGTATGTTTCACTTTATAGTTTGCCACATGTCTCACGAGTATATCCAGGTTTGGATACCAGCACAAGCATAGTCATGTGACTGTGCATTCTATATAGTGCCCTCCATCCAATCAGGGTGTAATAGGTCTGTTTGGGGGTGGAGCCTATTGGAGGCACTGCCCTTGATGAATTAAACCCACTCAAGCACCTGGGCCTTAGGCCAGTAACCTCCTTTAGACTATAATCAGCCACTGCTATGGAAGATTGGAGGCATGGGAATGAAACTAGTATTGGTTGACAATTTGCACTTTCTATCTTTCCATTGCAGACTATCCTCTCAGACTTAAAGTGCTTGAAGATCCTACCACTGCTGCAGCAGACTTTGTTCTTGTAGCTGCATGCAGTTGTGTGTGCCAGTATAGCATGTGAGTTACCTTAACTCTCAACACAGCATCACTTCTAGCATCATAAGAGCGCACACGCACACGCACACACACACACACACACACACACGCACATGCACACGCACACACACGCACACACACACACTGCAGCATCTAGGCAAGTCAGGGATGTACAGAAACCACTACACAGCCAAGGACATCAGCATGGTCTAGCTGGCTAGCACACCACAGACATGTATTTTTATCCCATAGTAAACTATTACTCTATGCTATAATGATACACATGCGTGTATATAATTTATTCAAATCCTGTTCTCAGATCTGCTGCGCAATAATAATAATTTATGCAAATAACATTTGAGTACAGCTCTACAGTACATAAGATACAACAATAACAATAGATCAAGTTTTATGTGTTCAACACACTGAGAACGTGCATAAATTTGATATACACCATGTATGGCTGTATAGATAAAGAAATTGAGTACAGCTCTGCTGTACATACATAAATATCATGAGTAAATTGTATAACAAACATCTGAAACAGTATGGTAATCAGTTACTCTTCAGCAAATGTCACCTTAGGTGGATTTTCCAGTTCTGTCAGGGAGCTGCTGGCACTGCACGTGGCAGACTGGTCGGAGCCGCCACCTGGTGAGGCAGTCACATCAGTGGAGCCCGAGATCACGGTGGAGGGCTCACCATCGCTGTCAGGAGCTGCAGTAGCCCTCTGGCTGGTCTTCTCAACCAGAGTGCTCACTTTCATTGCCAGTAGCTCGTCCTTGGTGAGAGTGGTGTCATACTCTTCCGTTAGCAGCTGATTGATTTCGAAACTCATCAGAGAATCGAGTCCAAGTTGAGCCAGTGTGGCCTCGTCATTCAGCTTGTCGGGGTTCTGCAGTCCGAGGATGCGACACAGGGAAGCTCTAAAACTACCAGTGCTGGAGGTAGCAACACCACCGGTGTCTCCAGTGGAGGATGTCTGAGCAGCACTCACTGCTTTCTCAATCAGCTCACCCACTTTCACTGAGAGTAGCTCCTCCTTTGAAAGGCTGATTCCACAGTCTTTTTCCACGAGTTGTGTGACCTCGAAACTCATGACAGAGTCCATCCCAAGCTCGCCCAGGGTGGCTTCCACGTTCATCTTGTCCGGATTACGCAGGCCGATGAGCCGGCTGAGGGCAGACTTGAAGTTATCTCCCGCTGTCTGTGTCTGTCTCGGTGGCAGAACACGAGAGGATTTCTTGGCTGGGACGTAGCAGCTGACGACAGGAGATGTTGACTTCAGCAGGACGTCTAGTGCATCCAAACAGGAGGAGATTGGCTGAAGCTGTGTGCCTGCAATGCTCTCGACTCTTCCTGTCTTCTCTTGCAGCATTCCCACTCCTCCAATGGCTCCCCACTGGATTGCGAGACCGTGTAGGCCGTGTTCTTGCCTCTGCTCACAGAGCCTGTCCATGGCAGAGTTGGCGAAGGCGTAGTTGGATTGGCCTATGTTTCCGAAGCCTGAAGCTACGGAGGAGAACATGACAAATAGTGTGGAGGTGTCGGTTGAATGTGTGCACATTGTTCTGTCTAGGTTGACGGCACCAGTCAGTTTCGGTCTCACGACTGCTTCAAAACTCTCCTGAGTTTGATTCTCAAAAAGCCTGTCCTTCAGGACTCCAGCAAGGTGGAAAATGCCTCCTAGGCCTTTTGCTACAGCCACTGCTTTCTGCACAAGCTTTCCTGCCTGATTCATGTCCGAGACATCAAAATTTGAGACTTCAACTTTTGCTCCTTGTGATACCAACATCCCCAGCTTTCTTGCTTGGTAGCCAGACTTCACTCCAGAGCGGCTTGTAAGAATGAGATGCTTCGCTCCTCTTTCAACCAGCCAAGCTGCAAGCTCCAGACCAAAGCCTCCCAGGCCACCAGTGATGACATACACCTTGAGTGGATCACAGGAAAACTTGCTGCTAGTCGGTGAGAGGGAGGGAGACGAACTTGGATTAGCTGGCGGTGTTTGGACAGGTGAAGATGTGTTGACAGTAGTTGCTGCAATAGGTATCTGGAGCGGTGAGTGCCTGAAAGAGCCGATTTTCCCGTCATTCACAACATTCATCAACAGGTCTTGCCTTCTGATCTCCTGCCAAGCTGCGGTGGATCTGAAGGTCTTCCATTCTTCATTGATCAGGTAGAGGCATCTCAGTCGATCTCCGTGTGGCTCAAGTCGGAGGCAGTTGATCATTCCGATAAGACCACAAGGGTTTGCAGAATTCATCTCCGAGATGCAGTAGATCCGCTTCGGTGAGCTGTTGTCTTTCCTTCTTGAAAGGAGGCTGTGTAACTTCGGAATCCAGGAAAATTGGTGAGTAGTAGTGGCTTTGACATGGACAATTGCTATCTCAGAGTCAGTGATTTCTGAGCTGTGGAGTTGACGATAGAGCAGTAGAACACCTTTGGCGCTCACTGTATCATCGTGGTAGAACGTGGTTGCAATGTGGCAAAAGTTGAGATCCTTCAAATCTCTTGAGAAATGGTCTTCCGGCCTCACATTGGAGCCGTCTTGCTTCGAGTCTTCACTTCCATCCCTTGGTAGGGTCTCCTTCAGCAGCAAGAATCCTCCAGGGAGGATCTTCTTTAGCAATTGGGGGGCAATAGTGCTGAAAAGTGAATTTTGGCCTGTGTTTTCTGCAACAATCACATCGTGGTGAACATCAGGAGGGTTGAATGAGCTGAGTGACGCCGTGTGTGTGATGGTGCCACGGGGTTTGAGTCCTTCAGGCTTGGAAATCACTTCTCCACCGACCAGAATATTATGATTGACTTGGCGCATTGAACGACACTTGGTTGTCTCGCTCACTTGGAAGGCAAGGGCCCAGTCAGCATCAGCTGAAACAATCTGGAGGAGGGATACTTCCTTCTTGCTTGTATTCTCAGCAATGATATCCATCATGTATGTCAGCTGGTCTGAGATACCATTTTCGATAGGCAGAGTAGTCCCGAGGTAGGGCTGAAGGGTGTACTTTTCGATTCGAGGTTGAAGGCTGTGTGGTTTTCTCTCGCACGGGAGGAGCTGTAGCCCTCCAAAGGAAACACCGAGTGTAGAGTACTTCCCCTTCTGTGGATGGCAGTGAAGTGTGAGCTGTGGGTGTGGCTTTCTTGCTCCATTGAGTAGGAGAGGGTTGATGTAGACACTTTCGATGGACGATGGTCGGGAGAATCCAGAGCTGTGGAGGAGTGCTACCTGAAATGGGGCGTCGAGGAGGTGAAGCCAGGACGTTGTGCTGCCCAGCTGTATTTGGCATTCTGAGACGTCCAGAGAGGCCTGCGCTAAGGTCTGGAACTGGCTGTCAATTTGGTAGCCTTTCAGCAACAGTTCTTTGTAGATGTCCTGCTGTGTGACCTCTGTGATGGCTTTGTTACCATGGAGTGAGCCTGGGAGCACCGTGGAAGAGTCCTCGGAGAATGGTGATTGAGGGCCAGGAACAGTGGCATCCGTTTGTCTTCTCAGGTTACCACTTGCGAGAACATTCTGGCCTTCAGTGATCTCAAAATGGCCAGAAATTGGGCTGACTAAGGCATTCAGCTGTTTTGGAATAGTGGGGTCTTCTTGATGTTCTGAGTAAGTCTTGTGGAAGGTGATGTTGGAGAAAGTGACCGCGATTCTCGTGTGGGGCTCGCCGTAGAACTCTGCAAGGGTCTTCCAGGCAAGAAGTAGGTAGTTGGCGGCCAGTATTTCAAAAGCTCCATCAATTTTGTATCCACTCTCCGGAGTAACCTTGAATTCAGCTGTTGCAAGTGAGTTCCCACCCTGTGACCGAGTGCTGAAGTCTTCTGCTTTTGGAACGAACCACTCATCGGAATGATCCCAGGACACCAGATGGCCGATGCCTGGAGTCTGGGCACCAACTGGAAAGTTGACCGGTTCCAGAAGGGCTAAAGGGTTGACGCTCACCCCGGCATTATGACACTCTCCGAGGGCCCGCATGAACACAACGGCTTGGTCATCTTCTTTCCAGTTTTGCAGCGGGATCAAGGTCGCTTCCGGTGACAGGCTCTTCTTCAGGATAGCCTGCAGGAGTGCATGCGGGCCAATTTCTATCACAACCGCATCTTGGGGAATCTTTGTGATGGCTTCGTGGAAGAAGACTGGATTTGTGAGGCTGTTTAGGTGAAACTGAGCTGAGCAGAGGACCGGTTCGTCTTGAGGCTTGTTCGGGGGAATGGAAGTCACTATCCACTTCGGAGACTGTCGCTTGGGGTCGGGTATGACTCTCCGGAGTATCTCCAAAGTCTTCTCGTTGACGACAGGCTGCATCAGTGGAGAGTGGAAGGCAAATCCAGAACTCTTGATCTTCTTGGCAAACACGCCCTCCTCCTTCAACTGTGCAATGAACCTCTCCACGGCCTCCCTCTCTCCGGAAACGGTGACGTTTTTGATGATCCCCTGTATGTTGTTGCAGGCTGGCCACACGCCCTCAGGGCATCGTTCCCCGGCTTCCTCCCACGTGAGTCCAGTAGAAGCCATGGCTCCTGGTGCGATGTCGGCCTCGTGATCAGTGTTGCACTTGGTTCTCCGATAAGCCAATTGCACGGCTTGTACTGGTGTGAGGCAGCCGTCGGCACAACAGGCACTTATCTCCCCGAGGGAGTGCCCTATTAGGCCGTCTGGGACAATACCAACCACCTTGAGCAGCTCCAAGAGGGCGAGAGAGATGACACAGATGGCTGTAGTTTCGTCCAAGACGGTGCAGGATTCATCCAGGCCTCCAGTCGTGACGATGTTCTTCACGTCAGAGGGAAGAGCTGCATAGCATCTGTCAACTGTCTGTCGGAAGGTCGGGTACCGGAGAAGATCCTGCCCCATACCAGACCACTGGCTGCCCATTCCACAGAATACAAACCAAACCGGTCTCTTCTTGCTGTTGGTATAGGAAGTATTCGCTGTATCGGCAAACATCTTCTGTGGCTTGAAATCAGAACCGCTACCGTTTTTCCACAGCAGGTACCCTCTGTTGATGAGCGAGACATTCATTGCCGGTTGTAGCAATGCCAACACTTCTTCTTCATCCCGATGGGCTGCCACAAACTCCATAAGCTTCTCCAAGCCTTCCGGTGTGCGGCTAGAGACAGGAAAAGCTAGTGTGATGTCTTCCATCATCTTGTGGCCCGGGGATGCTGGTTTGTATTCTCCTTGTAGGATGACATGTGAGATGGCACCTCCGAATCCGAATGCATTGAGTGATACTGTAGCTGAGGGAGGAATGGGTGTGGCTTTTGTGACCACCGAGAGCCGGCCTTCAGCAAGGGCAGAAATTTTGGGGTTGGGAGAGTTGAGGTGGAGATTGGGAGGGATCTTCCCATACCGAAGAGCAAGTACCACTTTGACGATCCCCGCCAGGCCAGACGCAGCCTCACTGTGACCCATGTTGCTCTTGACGGAGCCAATTAAAAGTGGACGGAAGCTGTTAACTTTGTCAGAAATTTGGATTTCGCTGACATGGTGGTGGCAAAGCGTTTCATCGAGGCTCTTGCATTCCTCATAATCACCAGCCTGCGTCCCTGTTCCATGTGCTTCGACGTAGAAAACATCAGCGGGATCAACGCCTGCTTCTGCAAAAGTCGACTGGATTAGCTCCCTCTGAGCCGCGCCACTTGGATAAGTGATTCCCTCCGGCTTGTATCCATCAAAAGAACTCCGGCTATTCCGAACCTGGAGGTAGGCCCGTCTGGCATTTCGTCTCTCTGTGAGCAACACTGCCACAATACCTTCAGATCGAGCATAGCCATTTGCAGAGACATCGAATGCTTTGCATGTGCCATCTGGAGAGAGCATCCTCAGTCTGTTGAGGTGTGCTACTGTGGCTGGTCTTAGCAGGACATTGCTACCAGCCACCAATGTGTACTGACACCTCCCCGAGCGAAGGCTTTGGACAGCTAGGTCCAGTGCGTAGAGGGAAGCAGCACAAGCAGTATTGACCGTCAGGCTCGGGCCTCTGAAGTCGAAACAGAACGAGACATAGTTGGACATCATGCAGCCGTTCCCTCCGGAGAAGCCATAACCAAGTCGATCTTTTGAGTGCACTGCCTCAAGTGCCTCTGTGTGCATGGTGCCAACAAACACACCAGTGGGGGAGCCCCTCAACTCACTAGGATCCAAGCCGGCATCGACGATGGCTTCATAGGCCACTTCAAGGAGCATTCTTAGCTGGGGGTCCATGGCATGTGCCTGTAGGTGATTCACACGGAAGAATTTGGCATCAAATCTCGACAAGTCCTTCAGCTTTCCGCTTCGCTTTGGAACTCCAACCTGCCCTGGTGGCCTGCGTTGATCGTCTTCAGTCACCATGTCTTTACCGCTGATCAAGTGCTTCCAGAATTCTTCAACGTTGTCCGACTCAGGCAGGCGGCATGAAACTCCCGCAATGACGATGTCACTCGGACGGTTTCCATTATCGGCTTGTGTGCCAAGTGTCGGGTCACCAGCTGATGTGGCGAATGTAGAGGGCTCCTGCTCCTCTAGTGGGTCCATCCTTGAGACAGCGCTTTGAGTCTGAGGCTGCAGAGAGGAAACAATGCAAACACATCAGTCAGTATCTGCCCCTCTCCACCCCCCCCCCCCCCCCCCCCCTTTGTTCGGCTGCTCAGCTCAACACAGCTGGCCTACACGGCACCTCTTTTGCAAAATACAATAACTAGCTAAACCGCGGAGCAACTATTAAAATTATGCATAGTTGTGCTTACACATGCGTACCTTCTTGCTTGCCTCCGAGTCTTCTACACTGTTCTGGAGTAGACTGTCCTCACTGGTTTGCAAAGTAGACGGCAGAAATACCAGCGCTGCGCTTTTGACCTGCACAAATGGAGAATTTATAGTCATACGAGTAAACACAATACATCCACCCAGTGCAGGGTAACCAGTAAAGTACACACTCGGTCAGCAGAGATACCTCACCTTTAGCTCGGCCAGCTTTGAGCGAACACTGAACTTTTAGCGTTGCGAAGTGATATATAGCAATAGCAGCAGCAGCGGCACACAAATGGTGCACGTGGAATATTTTTATGCAGGTGAACTTTTAGCGTTGCGAAGTGATATAGCAGCAGCAGCGGGTGCACGTGGAATATTTTTATGCAGGTGTTGTAAACGTCTATTATTAAAGGCTTCCACGAGAAAATTAGTCTCCAGGCTGCAATCCAGCCCCACCCCTTTTCTTGAGCCACGGCAGCGTCCCAACCCCCCCGGAAGTCTGCGCACGAGACTGTGTAGACATCTTCTAGCTCTGTTTCGTTCAGACGTTTCGGGAGGATTGGCCTGAAACCAGAGACTAGAATGCACTACTGAGACCTGGTAACAACTCATCGAGCATTACTTCTTAAAGGCAAGCTGCAGGTATTAAAACAAAAACTGGCTACCTGGTTAGCTAATAACCTAAGAAATTAGGCATGTGTTTAAACTCGCCACTGTTGCCATGACAATAGCTCCACCCAGACATATGTGGCTAGAGCCTGAGAAAGCGTTTTTCTCTATTTGACTCTCCCTTTCACAGCCATTTTTGGCAGTCGCTCCACTGCATTCTATCCATGGCAGAGGTAGCATTATTATAACGAGACAACTGATACTTACTAAATTTTGAACCAAATTTGTTGTCACATTACAGTAATCACATACGGTAGGCCTAATCAATCCTATACACGTTGCTTGTATTTTACCAAAATAGGGAATTTTGAAAATAATAGCAACTTCATACTACTATAGCACTACTAAATAATACTGCTGCAACAAGATTGGTATATTTCAAGGTTTCTCCTACAGGATGGTGGCAATACAGCACCTGGTGTGGTTGCTAGCCCTAAGTCAAGGTATGTAAATATAATGCTCTCAACGTTTTGGTGGGGTAATAGTTACAGATTAATGCACCCATACGTCTCCCTGTGGAAGAAGTCTGTGTGTGAGAGTAGCAGTTTGGGAGCTGGATTACCACACCTGAATGCATTAGCCTGAAGCCTCCCTCATCATTATTGTTCTTGCCTGAATCACAGTGGCAGTATTGGTGTACTCACAGACATGCCAGTCCACATTCTGTGGTGAGTTTATGTATGTCCTAACTATTGATTCACTATCATGGCTTCATTTAGGGTGTTTGCCCCCCCATTGGGTATTTTATTAGTGTTGTCAGTATGCTTTAATTCTGTGTTTATATACACAGGACAATGCCTTGATTGTGAGGGCAACTTTAGGCGGCTTGAAGATGGTAAGCATAAGATACATGTATACTGTAGTATGAGTAGTTTAGGCGACATGGTAGGACCGATTTTTAGACATCGATTATTGATCTGCATGCATGTAGATTACTTCATGGGCACCAAATAAACTTGCTCTATTCTGTACCAGTCATCCCAGTGTTTCCAAGACCCACTGTAAATGACGGGCCAATTAACCCAACTGACAATTCACTTCAGTTTATGGGAAACGGTGAGCACTGTTATCTTTAAATCTAACACTGTATAGTATGCTGCAAAAAGCGATCAAAGTTGGTTAATTGGTCTTGTGCTGCAGATGTACTGGGTTGTAATGAGGTTCAGCCACAGATCTTTTATTACGACGACAGCTGCAATTTGGTGGATGTACCTGGAGACAACATCATCTATGCAACCGGAAGCAAGTATGTTTCATTATTCTGCACACTACAGGAATAGTTGCTGCTACAGCATAGCTGTATAATTATGATAGTCGCTATTCTAGTCACATCCTGCTGTGGCTATATGGCTTCAACCAACGCAAGTATATATACTGCCAAGTGTAAAGATAAGAGGGGATGTAACAATGTTTGGTATGAAGAAAGGGGTCGCAGAGAATTGAAACCTAAGGCATTGTGATCCTTGGGTGAAAACTAACATTTTCAACCTAGGATTTCTTCACTTTCAGTTTCCGTGAGGATTTATGACCAAAACAAAACTATGTACATTTTTAGAGACCCCTTCAAGGCACGTGTAGTTACATGGATGCCATCTTTGGTTCATGAACAGTCAGAGATCTGGATATGTCTACCACAGAGTTTACCAAGGAAGGCTTACCACAGCTGCAAGGTTAGTAGCGTTTTTGCAGTTTCTCCAGCAGCATTGTTATGCATAGTTCCAGGTTAGTTATTATTTTTGTGACAGGCTTGCTTGCGACCCGTCTCGCCCCGCCCAGGTCGTGATTCATTACATCCGCATCTATACTTGCCCGCTATTCTTTACAAATGGCAGTATGATTACGCTTGATCAATCATATTAAACTGGTGCTGATCCATGCAGTGTTCAGGGTCGAAACCTTTTCAACCAAAATTCTTTAAACTGGGACACCATTGAGGGACATGTCATCAACGTCACGGTCCAGTGCCAGAACCAGCTGCGGTTCTGTGTGCTCTTTGGACTGGGAGTTGGAGAAGTAGTGCCTACTAGTGCTGGTGAGTTGAGTTTTCAGTCTCATTCCCGGACTGAGAAAAGTGTACAGGGGAGACAACTTGGTATGTAGTCAAAGGTGAATAATACTGTGTATTATCATGTAGCGTTAAAATATCACCTGCATGACTATAGCTACAGACACCAATGGCACCTATAGCTCTTTGCCCGTCATAAATAGCAAGGTGTACTTATATCAGGGGTTCTTATAGTACTGAAATGAATACACCTAAGCCAATCTCAACTACAGTGAATAGTGTACACATTGGGACACACTCTGTTGTCCCTTGTAGAGAGGTTGTCCGTATCTCAAAGAAGTCACTCAGCGCAGTGTCCCCGCCCCTAGCTGGTTAAACGGCAATTACCTGTATAGCTATATGTAGTAGCTTGCTTAGGCATCCTTCTTGCCGGTCTAGGTCTTGAATGTTATCGTTTATAAGAATCGAATTTTGAAACTGATAATTTAATAACTATAAATAACTGCTTTTTTCAAAATTTCTCATTCTATGCGTGCTTCACGTTTGAATATTTTGGTGAAACTGAGGGTGTCTGTAAAAACTGTAATTGCATGTGCATGTATAATGTTTGGGGTGTGGCTTGAACACACCACTACTGCTGATACAGGTCAAAATTCCGGTGCGAGCCGAGGGGCCACCGTTGGCACCGGTGTGACAGCTCTTATTGCCATAGCACTTGGGATGACTGCGCTGAGTGACTTCTTATAACAGGAAGAGAGGCCATCTGTCTGCACATACAAGCTGGCTACTGCTGAATGAACACTACTCGTAGCCACCATTTGCAATGATTTTATTCACTAATGTGGCATAACTGTTTATTAAGTAATACAATTATGTATGCATTACGTAGTTACCGGAACTCTATATTTAGTATTAGGCAGTCTATATAATTTGCTGTATATTTGTAATATTCAGTCTAGTGTTATAATCTATTCTTTGAGATAATACCACAACTAAAACCGCTTTCTGAGGTCATCTGTGTAGTATTAGATACATTGTACTAATGCACGTGTATTGATTATCGTGATTGTATCACCAATACCATGTGACATCGTCCTGTATCACGTGATTTGAATAGGCATTGTGTTGAGTTCATGAGTTTTGAGTAAGACCTACATGGGAGGCTCTTTAACGATCCAGTCGCATCGCCTAGCCTTAGCATAGCTAGCATAACACTACAATCTGAATCATATATTTCATATGTTTTACTGCTGTATAATTATTAGACATGTATGTTCACTTGTCAAACGTCATTACAAACTCACTACACGGCCATGCATCATCCAAATCCCTAGGGACTACAATTATGGTAGTAAGCAAAATACCTCTCCATTCTACTCAGCACTGAGCCTTAATGGTACATCTTGGACAATTTTAGGTATCTTTAGCACAATATTAAGGACATGCTGGACATAATATAGTATTAATATATTATGTCCAGCATTATTATGTCCTTATAATAATGTGAGAACCAATTATTGAATTATGTCAATACACACACAATGTTATAATAGAATCGCTAAGGATAATAGGGTATATACTACATACAATGTGTAAACGTTTGATTGATTGGTCATACATACAGAGCATCGTACTGTCCGTTTTCTGCTAGTCTTGAAAGTTGGGCCTCTTTGTTGGTGCCACGGTCAAGTTTGTTGTAGGACTCTCCCGTGTCTTGTGGCGGAGTGCCACCTGTGGTTTGATGGAAGACAAGTCCGTCATGGCATCACTACTCGCTGGTTAGTTGATTTTTACCCTGGACCTAATCTCTGCTAACAAATTAGAGAGCCCTAACTCAGACATATATATATATAGCATTACACCAAAGCCTACATATTTCATGGTGAATGGCAATAGATTGCTGATGCATATCTCAAGATAGATCCTGTTATTGTTGAGATATCTATTCTGCAGTGCATTTGTGATGGTCTAGGTGAGTACAGACCATATCTAGAGCATGCTAACTTAGCAGAGCTATACTCCTAGTATATTTAGCTATTAGACCCCCCCCCCCTCCCCCACAACTGATGGCATCAAACATTATGCTGCTAAATAATTTCTTTATTGCTCAGATGTGGCACAATGTCATGTATCCTACACTTATACAGCATCCATGATAACTTACTTGGTGATGGATAGTCATAATGCGGAGAGGAGTCTTCTTTTTTGTTTGTTTGGGCATATGCATATGGCTCCTGCTCCCCATTCTGCACAGTTTCCTGCGAGGACGGGATATATGCAGGGTTGAGTTCTGTGTAGATTTGATCACTGCTTGTACCACTGTCGTAGATAGGGCTGTCCACTCTATGGAGCGTAGCGGTCAAGCTGTCAGGTGGTTTGGGGTCTCCAGTGGATCCCAGTGTATGTTCCCAATAGAGGGGGTTGTCTGTAAGCGACCCATAAAGTGCTGAAGAATTAACATTTGGCTGTTCTTGCATTTCAATACCACCACTAGGTGTATATGTCGCGTATAAATGTTCGCCATTGCTTGAGTGGTTCCTTAATGATGTAATTGCTGATGGTATAAAGTACGCAGCTCATAATATAAGTAAGATTCAAAGTCTTGTCGTGTAGGATTACTATTACATGTGTGCAGTTATACCTGTAAACCTCTCCTTTTGATGTGTATGCCATCTCTTGAGGAAGAATAGCATGCCTAGAATCAGTAGCAGGACAAAAATAAATGTTGCAATTCCTCCAACAGCTACACCAGCAACCACGCCGCTGCTAAGTCCAGAATTCGAAGCTAAAAGTGTGCAAACAGAGTATTACTAATAGACAAAGTGGATTGTTATGACACTGCTAGCTATATATATACAGTTTGAAGATAATTATATAACCTTGACTGTCTGTAACAATAACTGCGTTGTTGTCATCAGAACCTGCATGTACGAATGGAGTATTAGTAATAGGCAAAGTGGATTGTTATGACATTGCTAGCTATATATTTACAGCTTGAAGATACATAACCTTGACTGCCAGTGATGATAACTGTGTTGTTGTCATCAGCTAATGCACTTCAATTGGCAGTGCCCATGAATTTAATACTAAATCTCATCCTATCACTGTATAAATCTGAAGGTCAATTTATCAACAAAAAAACTGATTACTAGAGTTGCTGCTACTATGGGTACATTGTCACTGACAGCTGGTATTTCAGCACACTGACATGTGCATGACCATATGCATAAACTATGTCCATGATATCAGAGTCATATGCCCAAAATGTATTCTTTCCCGCTATGTACTATGCTGGCTACATCTATGCAGTACAGAGTCATGATTCTAACTGAGCAATAGATTATCACTGCAGAACTGTGGCATGTGACTATGAGCTATCCAGCTGTGTAAGTCAGCAGAGCATTGTTTCCTCACAAAAGCTGTGCACTACAAAATGATGCAACTCTAGTAACCAATCCATTGTTAAATAACCTTTTCCCTCACGTGTGTATTCAAGCATGCACTATCAAACCTTGACTATCACTGTTATTAGGGTCACAGTTTGGTCCTGCAAAGCCAGGATTACAGACACACTCAAAGGAGTTCACTCCATCCATACAACTGCTGTTTACAGGACAGCTGGCCCCTTCACAGTCATTGATATTTTGTGCACAGTTGCTTCCCTCAAAGCCAGGTGGGCACAAACATTCATAGTTGTTATTTCCCATCAGATTGACGCACATGGCTCCGGTTTCACATGGTGAAGAAAGGCAGGAATCCATGTCTGAAGAACAGTACATGATAGCACAAGCTTCAGTCACCCACCATAATGATATGTATCTTAGAAGTGATATACCTGCATATGTGTGAGTGGTAGCTAGCTAGCTCACTACTAACAGGAATGCAATCGTCTGCCTACTGGAATTGCATATACTTCTGCTATCTAGTACAGAGTAGGGATAAAAACACTGGATGTGGACAACACAATTGAGCAAGATGAACATAATGCAATTTCAAAGCAGCACAGCCCATCTCTCCACTCTCCTGTAGCTGCCATGCTGATCCTTGGAAATGTGTTGCAGATATACACTGTAAAAATATATTTAACCTAAACACTTTATGTGCATGCATTCTTAAGCCATGTGTTAGTATTAGTATGTGTTAGTATACTGTCAGGCATTGTACACGTAGGCACGCTCTATTATCCATGATGTAGGCATGTAGGTGAGTTCTATTTGTACAGGTAAGAACGAATACAAATACTCCAGTTATATTATGAAGTACTCACTCCTGCACTCTAGTGGTGGTACAGGAAATTCTGCAGTGTTCGCATCAATTTGTGTGCACGTCGTGGTCGAGTCTCCGATTAGTTCAAAACCAGTGTTACAACTGTAGGTGGCAGTATCACCGACTGAGTTTCCACTGAATGTCCTCATGCCATTCACAATCATAGGAGGATCAGAACACAGTGCTGCAGATCAGGGGAAATTTGACATTTTAACAATCGAAGAAGTAAATGACAATCCATGATAACACAAGCTTCAGTCACCATTTAAATCTTAGAAGTGATATACCTGCATATGTGTGAGTACTAGCTAGCTACGTATGTACTAACTAGCTAGCTCACTACTAAAAGGAATGGTATTTTAGCAATCATCCGTCTACTGGAGTTGCATGTACACAGTGCAGAGTAGAGGTGATACAAGCATTGGAGGTGGCCTACACTGGGCAAGGTGAACATAATGCAAATTCAAAGCAGCGAGGTCGTTAGAAATAACTTTTGTGGTTCTAAATTTCGTGGCGATTTTATCGCGAATGTGCGATGACGCTCGACTTTGTACAGCAGATCGTAAAATTCGTGGGTGGAAAATTTCGTGACTCGTTGGTTGACCACGAAAATAACGAAAATTGGCACCCCACGAAAATAACCCGCTATACGATACAGTATTCCCTTATACATGTACACATACCAAGCTGTCTACACCATATGCTTTTCTTAGCCTGGGAATGAGGCTGAAAATTTTAATAATTACTGAACTCACCACCAGCACTAGTAGGCACTACATCTCCATCTCCCAGTCCAAAGAGCACACAGAACCGCAGCTGGTTCTGGCACTGGACCGTGACGTTGATGACATGTCCCTCAATGGTGTCCCAGTTCACAGAATTCTGGCCGAAAAGGTTTCGACCCTGAACACTGCATAGATCAGAAGTTTAAAAGTGTAATTTTGTATAACCAAAGGTCACTGCTATAATTATATTTTTATGGTGGCCCTGGAGGTCGTGCTGACCTTCCATTAAAGATATCTCACTAATGACCTTTGATGGCTCACTAACAACCTTCCAATGGACGTCAACAACAGTGACAACCTTCAAATAAACGTTAATGACAGGAGCGATGGCTTACTAACAACCTTCGATGGCTCACTTGCGTCTTTCAATGGTTCACTACAGTAACAACCTTCCAATAGACACTACATCAGCGACATTATTTAATCATGAGGGGAGTGGCTATAGATCCAGTCAACTCCACCTACATACGATGTGTGCAGTTTTTCATAAAGCATTTGGAGACCTTAGGCCCAATGTGAATGATGACCTTTTGTGTGATAAACATTACATGCAAGGAGCTATTGTTGCCATGGCAGCAAAATGCCTGAAGTCATCTTAACTGAATATGGTCTGTTACTACTGGCGAATTACTATTACCAAAAAGGCAAATGCTACTACCAATTCACAATTGCTATGCTGATTCAACACATGCAGCTGGTAAAAATCACTCTATTGCCGATTAAGCTTGTGACATATGAGCTTCACTACTTCACGTGAGAATAATTGAAGAAAAGAAGCATTTGCAGCAGCATCAGTATTTTGTGCGTGACCGTGTCTGCCCATATTGGCACAGCAATTGTGAATTTATCACATGCAGCATCTGCCTTTTTGGCAATAGTAATTACAGCAGCGGAAGTAACATCATAATAATAGTAACTGTAGCAACATGTGTTCAGCAGTATTCGCCTATTGGAAGCAACACTTGGTAATTTGGAATACTTCAATTCACTTGCTATTTTTCACGTGACCCCACGATGTCCTGACACAGGGCCTCTGCAGCATTATATATGTTTACCATAAGTTGGTGAGATCCTCCAACCCAATATGTCTAGCCATTGATTGCTACATGGGGACTGAGGTCAGCCTTCAGGCAATTACAGTATGTCCTAACCTGCACCATGTTCTGTATACATGAGCATAATAACGAGAATAGCTCTTTAGGTACTGGCAATCTAGTGATGCGAACCTGAGTCGCAAGCAGCACAGTCCGTCTCTCCACACTCTCATAGCAGTCATGGCTGATCCTTGGAAATGCATTGCAGATGGAGACGCCAATCTCTCTAAGATCATTTGCTTTTTTTGTAGCTTCTCCAGCAGCATTAGCTTCATTGTTATTCTAGCCATGGCACTGGCTGGGGGAATAATGTCAGTCTCGCCCCACCCAGCCAGTCCCATCCTGTTTGGCCTCTGTATAGCAACTACCCATTGCAGGTACAACATGTGAGGCATGTTGCGCTTGCATATCCCTAGTAATTTTCCCATTGATCATGATATACTTGGTCAGCCTTTTCAAAGCCAGCACCAGCATTTTTGAGAATACTGGTATGTGGCTAGTAAGCAGCTATCATGGGTTGTAGCTGCAACTATTCCTGTAGTATGCAGAATAATGAAACATACTTGCTTCCGGTTGCATAGACGATGTTGTCTCCAGGTACATCCACCAAATTGCAGTTGTCGTCGTAATAAAAGATCTGTGACTGATCTTCATTACAACCCTGTACATCTGCAGCACAAGAGCAATTTAGATTCTACTGACTAACTTTTTGCTGTATACTGCACAGTGTTAAAGATAACTACAGTGCTTACCATTTCCCATAAACTGGAGTGAATTAGCAGTTGGGTTAATTGGCTGGTCGTTTATAGTGGGTCTCGGAAATGTTGGGATGACTGCGGTATAGAATAGAACAAGTTCATTTCTGCCCATGCAGTAATCAAGATGCATATCAATGTCTGAAATCGAATTATGTCAGTCCTGGCATGTACATAAATATACAGTACAACTTACACTTACCATTGTCATGCCCCCTAAAGTTGCCTTCACAATCAGGGCATTGGCCTGTGCATATATGTAGAGTTAAAGCATACTGACACCAACAAACAGCCTAAGTTAAAACCCTGCCAGTGGATCAATAGCTGCCTAGGACTGGCATAAACTCACCACAGAATGTGGACTGGCATGTCTGTGAGTACACCAAAACTGCCACTGTGATTCAGGCAAGAAAAATAACGATGAGGGCTAATGCATTCAGGTGTGGTAATCCAGCTCCCAAATTGCTACCCTCACACACAGACTTCTTCCACAGGGGAATGAGACTATAACAAAATTAATCGCATGCTTTTTAGTTATTACCCCGCTAAACTATTGCAAGCATTACACTTACCTTGACTTAGGGCTAGCAACCACACCAGATGCTGTATTGCCACCATCCTGTAGGAGAAACCTTGAAAAATACTACTCTTGTTGCAGCAGTATTATTTAGCAATGCTATAGTAGTAAGAAGTTGTAAGTATAGCTATTGTTCAAAATTCCCTATTTTGGTAGCGTACAACACCGTGTATGTAAATCTTTTTAAAGATTGACTAGGCCTGTGTGCACGTGGTTGCTGCAATATGACACCAAATATGGTTAGAAGTTCTAATAAGCATCAGGTGTCTGCTGCCTCAGCCATGAATACAATGCAGTGAAGCGACTGCCAATAATGGTTGTGAAGAGGAGAGTCAAATAGAGAAAAACGCTTTCTCAGGCTCTAGTCACATATGTCTAGTTGGACGCATTGTCATGAAAACTGCATACTTGTAAATACAAAGACTTTGAGCTTGTTATTAATTCTATAACACCCCACCTTACCCAGTAGTACTTGCCAGACTGGAACGGCGTTTGGTTGTCTGCTGGCCCAGCACTGAAAAAAATCTCTGGGCTGCTTTGCAGTATACACAGAACAAAATCTCGACTAACCCATAGCTTACAAGTCACAAAGAAACTTTTTTAAAAGACACATACAAATGGAATCCCCAAAAAGCAACCAAACGAGGTAGGAAGATGATATAATATTATGGACCTTCTACTCTATAATCTACGGCCGACCCTACCAACCACCATGGCAAGTTTAAACTTAATCTCCCTTTAAAAAGAGCAAGCTTGATCATGAGCCATACTGTACATGGTTTCTTAGGCTATACTTTAACCAGGTACCCAGTTTTTGTTAAGTCACAGTGAGTGCTCAAATTATGACAAATTACTCTATTGTCTTCTTCTTCTTCTTTGTAACTTCCAATAAAGGAGAGTACACTAAGTATAGGGACTGTCAATCTACTCGGAGCTCAGTAATAGAGAATTTCTGCGAAATCTTAAGAAGTCAATATATGTCTGTAGCTATATAGCTACATTGTATTACCTCACCAATTGCAGTACCGCTTTCGCAAAATACAGTCACAGTTATCACGTGGTCTATTGCGGGTTAGATCCATATAATAACCTGTCTTCAGGCAAATCTTCCCATCATCTTATAGAACATCTTATAGCGCTGCTGAGACATTTACAGTCTCGTGCCAGACTTCCGGGGGGGGGGGAGGACCTGGACTTTGCCGCGGCTGAGAAAAGGGGCGGGGCTGGATTGCAGCAACTGCAGCGTAGCCTCCTGGAAGCCTTAGTCAGGCAATATTCCACGTGCATCATGCGCTGATGCGGTGCTACTGCTGCTATACTCATTCCCACTCTGACGTGACTTCATCTAGTATGCGAGCTGCTCCACACACACACACACACACACACACACACACACACCTCTACTGGTCCTTGAATAGGAAAAACATTGCCTCTATAATTACTAATAATAATTATGTAGCCAATGTTCTTCTTCTTATTCACAATAGTTGGTGTTATAATAATATTATTAACACTAGCTGTTATCTGAAGGTGTATTGTGAAAGAGGACCAATAGCATGCACAACACTGGTCAGGAAGAAAAATTGAATCTCCTGTATATTTCACTGAAGAGGTAGCTATGCATGAACCAGAAATTGCAGAGAAAATTATACAGTGTAAAATTCTCAACTTAGTCAAGAAATTCTGTAGAATTTGGGGGGGTGTGGCCTGGGGACGACGCTAATAAGCAGCATTCTGAATTTATTCTATATTCGAATATAACTTGCAATCAATATTGTGAAGATACTACACTATCACACTACCTGATATGATATATAGCTACCTGCTGCAGCTGCCCCTAAAATTGGGTGTGCAATGGAAAATGTATGTACAGTACTGTGCATTGATATAGGCACAAATATGGATGAAGCTTTGAGCAATTGAATTGGGTGCTCTTATCCAACAGTCAGAGCTCTAGATTAGCTAATGTAGTCATAGGTGAAGGTCCCTGTGCCAGTAGTGGTACTTGTGTCTTCATTGTTTGTGTCATCAAGATTGACAAATGTGGTCTCAGAGTCAAGCTGGCCGTAGGCTGGGTTTGGTTGCATTCTTGTAGTGGGATAGACACTGGCATTGGATGTGGGCACTGGTACAGGCCTTTGTACTCTAGGACATAATAAGACAGAAGTAAAATATAGGAAGCAGGGCCACATGTGGGCCAAGACATTCTACAGTAATTGTCCACTCTCCCTATTTGAGACCGTGCACTTAACAATGCACCAAATACTGAAGAAATAGATCAGATCCACTGTTTGATTGGTTCGAATCCAATTAGCTGCACAGGCTGAGAGCATTTAACAAATCTACTAGGAGTCTCAATACACAGTGCGTGATATTATTGGAAGCAGCAGTGCCAGAAATACTTTAAAAGTGAAGTAAAACGTGCACATGGTCCGAGAATGAGACCAAGACTGGGAACGGGACTAGACTAAGGATGAGACTAGCTAGACTGGGGATGAGACTAAGTAGATAGAGGATGAGGATAGGGCTAGGAATTGTTTCACTGCGGTGCTCACATCATTTTCTCTCTAGACAACGTGGAGGCCTGGGTCATCTTCCTCATGCATACAACTGTGAAGATGACACTGACAAGCCCCACAACCAAGGCAGTGCCCAGGACTGGTCCCACGATTGCTGCAATGGAAGCCGAGTCTCCATCTTGAGGTGAGGACCAGGGGCCAGGGGTCGTGGGGTCAGAGGGTGATGGGCTGGGGGTCGTGGGGTCAGAAGGTGTTGGGCTGGGGGTCGTGGGGTCAGAGGGTGCTGGGCTGGAGGGTGGGTCTACAGTGAAGAGGTTTTCTGTGTGTGTGTGTGTGTATATATATGGGTGTGTTTGTATACATGTAGTTTCTTTAGCACAGGGCAGCAATGGAGGCTAACAGAAATTTACACCCAAGGAGAGAGATGGAATAAATACACAAATTTGAATTAGAAAATCCAGTGAACGGAGGATGTGACGATACACCACTCTTCAACAGAGTAGCTATTCTGTTGCACAGAGTTCCACCCCGATAGCTACGGGAGAGTGATGGAGAGTGTGATCAACAGTGAGAATTTACACAGGTCATGCATGACCGAAGCAGTGCAGAGGTGGATCCAATTACTAGAAAAAATTGCAGCAGGAAAGGATGTCTGTAGCAGCGTCAAAGCCCATGCAATGCATTACTACACAATAGAGGACTCCGTCTCCATAAGCTTCTTTGATAAGCAATACGACTGCTGGACAAACATACAGTTCCTCTACACATCCCCCACCCCACTACATTCAATACAGATACTATCACAGTCCTCTGTGACTCACTGGTAGCACCTGCCACTGACAAAGACCAGGTGGATGGGCTGCTTGGTCTGCACCACCGAACCACTTCTTTTTATCACTCTCTCTCACTACTGGCATGTTGTGACAATTTTGTATGATTATTAGCTAGAGCTGTACTCCCACACAGTTGATTAAAAATGGTCCCTCTCCAAATTGCAAACAAGAGATTGATATTAAAGACCAGCTGGCATATTGCACATGAAAATTGCTCAACTGGAAGGCTGTGCTCAGCAACCGATTCTGTAGACCACAATCTCCACAAATGGGACCCTTAAGAATGCAATCATGCAGTCGCCTTATGATGTCACTCGGGCCTTGGCGAGGAAGGCCATATATAAAACTTATTCCTAAATGGCAGTCCAACATATTCCCAAAAACTGCCGTTGTTTTGAAATTATAGTGACGATTTTGAAACACAGTAGTCCTTCATAGCTATACATGTACCAAGCTGTTTCCCCCATGCGTAGCCGGGAATGAGGCTGAAATTTTTTCATAATTACTGAACTCACCACCAACACTAGTAGGCACTACTTCTCCATCTCCCAGTCCAAAGAGCAGACAGAACCGCAGCTGGTTCTGGCACTGGACCGTGACGTTGATGACATGTCCCTCAATGGTGTCCCAGTTCACAGAATTCTGGCCGAAAAGGTTTCGACCCTGAATACTGCATAGATCAGAAGTACAAATGCGTAATTTTGTATAAGCAAAGGTAACTAGCTATAATAATTATAGCTACTGGTGCGGTGGCCTAGAGGTCGTGCTGGCCTTCCATAAACGACATCTCACTGACCACAGTTACGTCACATACTGTTATCTGGCTTATGCAAGACCTGGCCAGCTTTCTAATACCATTAGAGTTACTGTTTAAGGTGTGGGACATCCTTACATTGCCTGTTATGGAAAATGCTACATTATTATACTGCCAAGTTTATGTTGCTTGGGACACTTGTGTCTCGGAATCTTGCTTGGCTGAATCCTGCACTATGATGTTATGAGCAAGTTGGCAAAGTTGACATGAAGACACTCCTATAGCCTCAGCCTTAAGCTCCATTATAATTTTGGAGATGGTGCTATGTATTATTTATCATTGAATAAACTGACTCATCTGCCAGAAACGTTTAGCTAAGTGCTGAATTATGTGACCATGACAGCCTCCATAAACTTTTAGCTAAGTGCTGAATTATGTGATCATGACAGCCTCCATTTTTGTGCATGTAGTTCAGAATAGAAAAAGTAGTCATGTGAGCTTCACTACTTCAGTTACAACTTGCAATCAAGCAAATGAGGCCACACTATAATATCCAATGTGTGGAAGTTGGATATCACAATGTCTTGAGTACTGCGTGAAACATATACTAGATCAGATGATGCTGCAAATATACTGATGCTGCTACAATTGCTATTGCAGAAAAGACAAATGCTGCTGCCAATTCACAATTGCTGTGCCAATTTAATACATACAGCTGGTGAAACCACTCTATTGCTGATTACGCTAGGACGTGGGAGTAATGTTTCAGAAAGGAAGCATTTGCAGCAGCATCAGTATTTTGCTACCATATTGGTAGAACGATCATGTCTGCCTTTTTGGCAATAGTAATTGCCAAAAAGCAAAACACAGCAGCATTGGCTCCGTTGTTATTTCTCGCTATATATGGCACTGGCTGGACTGCCCATGCAGCCAGTGCCATCCTGTTTGGCTTCTGTATTGAACTACCTATTGCAGGCACAACAAGTGAGGCATGTTGCGCTTGCGTATCTCTAGTAAATTTTCCAATGATCATGATATACTTGGTCAGCCTTTTTTGAAGCCAGCTCCAGTATTTTTTGAGAACATCAGGATGTGGCTAGTAAGCAGCTATCATGAGTTGTAGCTGCAACTATTCCTGCAGTGTGCAGAATAATGAAACATACTTGCTTCCAGTTGCATAGATGATGTTGTCTCCAGGTACATCCACCAATTTGCAGTTGTCGTTGTAATAAAAGATCTGTGACTGAACTCCATTACAACCCTGTACATCTGCAGTGCAAGAGAGTAAATAAGACTGTACAACTTTACACGGTATACAGTAAAGTGTTACAGATAACAGTGCTCACCATTTCCCATAAACTGAAGTGAATTAGTAGTTGGGTTAATTGGCTGGTCATTTACAGTGGGTCTCGGAAACACTGGGATGACTGCGGTGAAGAATAGAACAAGTTAAATTTACTTCTGCCCATGCAGTAATCAAGATGCAGATCAATGCCTGAAAAACGAATTACGTCAGTCCTAGCATGTAGCATAAAATACAAATGCTACTACCTAGTAACAGTATAATTTACACTTACCATCTTCATGCCCCCTAAAGTTGCCCTCACAATCAAGGCATTGGCCTGTGTATATAAAGTGCAGAATAAAAGCGTACTGACAACACTGAGAAAATGCCCAAGGGGGGAAGGGGGGGACAAACACCCTAAATGAAACCCTGCCAGTGGATCAATAGCTGCCTAGGACAGGCATAAACTCACCACAGAATGTGGACTGACAGGTCTGTGAGTACACCAATACTGCCACTGTGATTCAGGCAAGAAAAATAACAGTGAAGGAGGCTTTAGGCTAGTACATTCAGGTGTGGTAATCCAGTTCCCAAATTGCTACTCTCACACACAGACTTCCAAGTTTGGCATACCAAATTGCAAACATTAATCTGTAGCTATTAGCCCACCAAATATTGCACGCATTATACTTACACACCTTGACTTAGGGCTAGCAACCACACCAGATGCTGTATTGCCACCATCCTATAGGAGAAACCTTGAATAATACTACTCTTGTGTAGTGTCTTCACAATAATATTGATTACAAGTTATATTCGAACACACAGAATAAATCAGAATGCTGCTTATAATAAAAACTAGGAGAATGATCTAATAGGTGGGTACAAGGAAATAAGGAAATCCCAGTAAAACCAAGCAACCTTATTATACTTCGGAAATAGCACGGAAGTATCGTGTACAATTAACTAATAAGGTCAAAACATGGAAGACTTCTAAGAAATCATAAGCAACTGCAGAGTTCTCAGGGTTGCTACATCTTGTTGCAGTATTTAGTAGTGCTACAGTAGTAAGTATAGCTAACAGTGGCTGTGAAGGGGAGAGTCAAATAGCGAAAACACCCTCCAAGGCTCTAGCCACATGTTTGGGTGCAGCCATTAATTATCAGGAAAACTGTTATTAATTGTGTAACATCCTACCTTACTCAGTAGTACTTGTCAGACTAGAATGGTGTCTGGCTGTCTGCAGTATACACAGAACAAAATCTCTAGCTAACCCATAGCTTACAAGTCACAAAGAAACATAATTTTGTAAAAAAAAATGAGAAGATACATAGGGAACAAGGTAGGAAGATGATAATATAGAGTCCTTCTACTCTATAATCTACGGCCAACCCATAACTAATCCCTTTTTACCGTGGCAACTTTAAACTTAATCTCCCTTGAAAAAGAACAAGCTTGATCATGAACCATGTGGTGGTACAGGCTGTACTTTAACCAGGTAGCCAGTTTTTGTTAACCTTCAGCTTGCCTTGGAGAAGTAGTGCTCAATGACAAATTATGCTCTTGTCTTCTTCTTTGTATTAAACTTTCAATAAAGTTATACAGTTGCTAAGTATAGGAATTGTCAATCTACTCGGAGCTCAGCAATAGGCTAGGGAATTTCTGCGAGATCTTAATCTATCCAAGAAGTCAATACAAAATAGCTGAATGTCTAGCTAGTCTAGACACTACCACTTTCGCAAAATACAGTAACAGTTGTCACGTGGTTTGCTGCGGGTTAGGTCCCATCAGTCGCATAAAATAACCTGTTTTCATATGTCAGGCCATCATCTTACCCAGAAACAGCTAGAAGCATAGATAATATCGCTCTTGCGAGCATTATTATCTATGCTAGAAGTGATACATTTACACAAGTGCCAGACTTCCGGGGGAGGACCTGGACGTTGCCGCAGCTATGAAAAGGGGTGGGGCTGGATTGCAGCCTGCCCTGCAGCATGTCCTTAGTCAGACATTCACAACACCTGCATAAAAATATTCCACGTGCATCATTCAGTATGCTGCTGCTATGCGATGCAGAAAAGGGGTGGGGCTGGATTGTTTGCCGCAGACTTATTCCCTCGTAGAAGCCTTATTAGACACCTGCATAAAAAAAGTATTCCACGTGCACCATTGTGTGCTGCTGCTGCTATCACTTTGCAACTAATTTTCTCGTGGAAGCCTTAATAATAGACGTCTACAGCACCTGTATAAAAATATTCCACGTGCATGCACCATTTGTGTGCCGCTGCTGCTGCTACTGCTATATATCACTTCGCATCGCTAAAGGTTCAGTGTTCGCTGAAAGCTCGCCGAGCTAAAGGTGAGGTATCTCTGCTGACCGAGTGTGTACTTTACTGGTTACCCTGCACTGGCAATGGTGGTGTGTTTACTCGTATGACTATTCTCCATTTGTGCAGGTCCAAAGCGCAGCGCTGGTGTTTCTGCCGTCTACTCTACAAACCAGAACAGTGTAGAAGACTCGGAGGCAAGCAAAAAGGTACGCGTGTGTAAGCATAACTTTGTGTGTTTCTTCGCAAGGTTACTGTATTTGCGAAAGAGGTACCGGTACGTCCAGACCAGCAACTGGGGCTGCTACACGGAGCTGAGTGGCCAAACTGTGTTAATGAGAGGCAGTGTGCACCGGAAATAAAAGAAGGAACTATACATTATCTGTTAGCTCCGGATACATACATATATACTTGTCACTGTGTGGGGTGCTTAGTTGTTGTATATACTGGTATACTGACTGATGTGTTTGCATTGTTTCCTCTCTGCAGCCTCAGACTCAAAGCACTGTCTCAAGGATGGACCCACTAGAGGAGCAGGAGCCCTCTACATTCGCCACATCAGCTGGTGACCCGACACTTGGCACAGAGACCGATAACGGAAACCGTCCGAGTGACATTGTCATTGCGGGAGTTTCATGCCGCCTGCCTGAGTCGGACAACGTTGAAGAATTCTGGCAGCACCTGATCAGCGGTAAAGACATGGTGACTGAAGGCGATCGACGCAGGCCACCAGGGCAGGTTGGAGTTCCAAAGCGAAGCGGAAAGCTGAAGGACTTGTCGAGATTTGATGCCAAATTCTTCCGTGTGAATCACCTACAGGCACATGCCATGGACCCCCAGCTAAGAATGCTCCTTGAAGTGGCCTATGAAGCCATCGTTGATGCCGGCTTGGATCCTAGTGAGTTGAGGGGCTCCCCCACTGGTGTGTTTGTTGGCACCATGCACACAGAGGCACTTGAGGCAGTGCACTCAAAGGATCGACTTGGTTATGGCTTCTCTGGAGGGAACGGCTGCATGATGTCCAACTATGTCTCGTTCTGTTTCGACTTCAGAGGCCCGAGCCTGACGGTCAATACTGCTTGTGCTGCTTCCCTCTACGCACTGGACCTAGCTGTCCAAAGCCTTCGCTCGGGGAGATGTCAGTATACGTTGGTGGCTGGTAGCAATCTCCTGCTAAGACCAGCCACAGTAGCGCACCTCAACAGACTGAGGATGCTCTCTCCAGATGGCACATGCAAAACGTTCGATGTCTCTGCAAATGGCTATGCTCGATCTGAAGGTATTGTGGCAGTGTTGCTCACAGAGAGACGAAATGCCAGACGGGCCTACCTCCAGGTTCGGAACAGCCGAAGTTCTTTTGATGGATACAAGCCGGAGGGAATCACTTATCCAAGTGGCGCGGCTCAGAGGGAGCTAATCCAGTCGACTTTTGCTGAAGCAGGCGTTGATCCCGCTGATGTTTTCTACGTCGAAGCACATGGAACAGGGACCCAGGCTGGTGATTATGAGGAATGCAAGAGCCTCGATGAAACGCTTTGCCACCACCATGTCAGCGAAATCCAAATTTCTGACAAAGTTAACAGCTTCCGTCCACTTTTAATTGGCTCCGTCAAGAGCAACATGGGTCACAGTGAGGCTGCGTCTGGCCTGGCGGGGATCGTCAAAGTGGTACTTGCTCTTCGGTATGGGAAGATCCCTCCCAATCTCCACCTCAACTCTCCCAACCCAAAAATTTCTGCCCTTGCTGAAGGCCGGCTCTCGGTGGTCACAAAAGCCACACCCATTCCTCCCTCGGCTACAGTATCACTCAATGCATTCGGATTCGGAGGTGCCATCTCACATGTCATCCTACAAGGAGAACACAAACCAGTATCCCCGGGCCACAAGATGATGGAAGACATCACACTAGCTTTTCCTGTCTCTAGCCGCACACCGGAAGGCTTGGAGAAGCTTATGGAGTTTGTGGCAGCCCATCGGGATGAAAAAGAAGTGTTGGCATTGCTTCAACCGGCAATGAATGTCTCGCTCATCAACAGAGGGTACCTGCTGTGGAAAAACGGTAGCAGTTCTGATTTCAAGCCACAGAAGATGTTTGCCGATACAGCGAACACTTCCTATACCAACAGCAAGAAGAGACCGGTTTGGTTTGTATTCTGTGGAATGGGCAGCCAGTGGTCTGGTATGGGGCAGGATCTTCTCCGGTACCCGACCTTCCGACAAACAGTTGACAGATGCTATGCAGCTCTTCCCTCTGACGTGAAGAACATCGTCACGACTGGAGGCCTGGACGACTCCTGCACCGTCTTGGACGAAACTACAGCCATCTGTGTCATCTCTCTCGCCCTCTTGGAGCTGCTCAAGGTGGTTGGTATTGTCCCAGACGGCCTAATAGGGCACTCCCTCGGGGAGATAAGTGCCTGTTGTGCCGACGGCTGCCTCACACCAGTACAAGCCGTGCAATTGGCTTATCGGAGAACCAAGTGCAACACTGATCACGAGGCCGACATCGCACCAGGAGCCATGGCTTCTACTGGACTCACGTGGGAGGAAGCCGGGGAACGATGCCCTGAGGGCGTGTGGCCAGCCTGCAACAACATACAGGGGATCATCAAAAACGTCACCGTTTCTGGAGAGAGGGAGGCCGTGGAGAGGTTCATTGCACAGTTGAAGGAGGAGGGCGTGTTTGCCAAGAAGATCAAGAGTTCTGGATTTGCCTTCCACTCTCCACTGATGCAGCCTGTCGTCAACGAGAAGACTTTGGAGATACTCCGGAGAGTCATACCCGATCCCAAGCGACAGTCTCCGAAGTGGATAGTGACTTCCATTCCCCCGAACAAGCCTCAAGACGAACCGGTCCTCTGCTCAGCTCAGTTTCACCTAAACAGCCTCACAAATCCAGTCTTCTTCCACGAAGCCATCACAAAGATTCCCCAAGATGCGGTTGTGATAGAAATTGCCCCGCATGCACTCCTGCAGGCTATCCTGAAGAAGAGCCTGTCACCGGAAGCGACCTTGATCCCGCTGCAAAACTGGAAAGAAGATGACCAAGCCGTTGTGTTCATGCGGGCCCTCGGAGAGTGTCATAATGCCGGGGTGAACGTCAACCCTTTAGCCCTTCTGGAACCGGTCAACTTTCCAGTTGGTGCCCAGACTCCAGGCATCAGCCATCTGGTGTCCTGGGATCATTCCGATGAGTGGTTTGTTCCAAAAGCAGAAGACTTCAGCACTCGGTCACAGGGTGGGAACTCACTTGCAACAGCTGAATTCAAGGTTACTCCGGAGAGTGGATACAAAATTGATGGAGCTTTTGAAATACTGGCCGCCAACTACCTACTTCTTGCCTGGAAGACCCTTGCAGAGTTCTACGGCGAGCCCCACACGAGAATCGCGGTCACTTTCTCCAACGTCACCTTCCACAAGACTTACTCAGAACATCAAGAAGACCCCACTATTCCAAAACAGCTGAATGCCTTAGTCAGCCCAATTTCTGGCCATTTTGAGATCACTGAAGGCCAGAATGTTCTCGCAAGTGGTAACCTGAGAAGACAAACGGATGCCACTGTTCCTGGCCCTCAATCACCATTCTCCGAGGACTCTTCCACGGTGCTCCCAGGCTCACTCCATGGTAACAAAGCCATCACAGAGGTCACCCAGCAGGACATCTACAAAGAGCTGTTGCTGAAAGGCTACCAAATTGGCAACCAGTTCCGGACCTTAGCGCAGGCCTCTCTGGACGTCTCAGAATGCCAAATACAGCTGGGCAGCACAACGTCCTGGCTTCACCTCCTCGACGCCCCATTTCAGGCAGCACTCCTCCACAGCTCTGGATTCTCTCGACCGTCATCCATCGAAAGTGTCTACATCAACCCTCTCCTACTCGATGGAACAGGAAAGCCACACCCACAGCTCACACTTCACTGCCATCCACAGAAGGGGAAGTACTCCACACTCGGTGTTTCCTTTGAAGGGCTACAGCTCCTCCCGTGCGAGAGAAAACCACACAGCCTTCAACCTCGAATCGAAAAGTGCACCCTTCAGCCCTACCTGGAGACTACTCTGCCTATCGAAAATGGTGTCTCAGACCAGCTGACATACATGATGGATGTCATTGCTGAGAATACAAGCAAGAAGGAAGTATCCCTCCTCCAGATCGTTTCAGCTGATGCTGACTGGGCCCTTGCCTTCCAAGTGAGTGAGACAACCAAGTGTCGTTCCATGCGCCAAGTCAATCATAATATTCTGGTCAGTGGAGAAGTGATTTCCAAGCCTGAAGGACTCAAACCCAGTACCGTCACACACACCGAGTCACTCAGCTCATTCAACCCTCCTGATGTTCACCACGATGTGATTGTTGCAGAAAACACAGGCCAAAATTCGCTGTTTAGCACTATTGCCCCCCACTTGCTAAAGAAGATCCTCCCTGGAGGATTCTTGCTGCTGAAGGAGACCCTACCAAGGGATGGAAGTGAAGACTCGAAGCAAGACGGCTCCAATGTGAGGCCAGAAGAGCATTTCTCAAGAGATTTGAAGGATCTCAACTTTTGCCACATTGCAACCACGTTCTACCACGATGATACAGTGAGCGCCAAAGGTGTTCTACTGCTCTATCGTCAACTCCACAGCTCAGAAATCTCTGATTCTGAGATAGCAATTGTCCATGTTGAAGCCACTACTACTCACCAATTTTCCTGGATTCGGAAGTTACACAGCCTCCTTTCAAGAAGGAAAGACAACAGCTCACCGAAGCGGATCTACTGCATCTCGGAGATGGATTCTGCAAACCCTTCTGGTCTTATCGGAATGATCAACTGCCTCCGACTTGAGCCACACGGAGATCGACTGAGATGCCTCTACCTGATCAATGAAGAATGGAAGACCTTCAGATCCACCACAGCTTGGCAGGACATCAGAAGGCAAGACCTGTTGATGAATGTTGTGAAAGACGGGAAAATCGGCTCTTTCAGGCACTCGCCACTCCAGATACCTACTACAGCAACTACTGTCAACGCTTCTACATCTTCACCTGTCCAAACACCGCCAGCTAATCCAAGTTCGTCTCCCTCCCTCTCGCCGACTAGCAGCAAGTTTGCCTGTGATCCACTCAAGGTGTATGTCATCACTGGTGGCCTGGGAGGCTTTGGTCTGGAGCTTGCAGCTTGGCTGGTTGAAAGAGGAGCGAAGCATCTCATTCTTACAAGCCGCTCTGGAGTGAAGTCTGGCTACCAAGCAAGAAAGCTGGGGATGTTGGTATCACAAGGAGCAAAAGTTGAAGTCTCAAATTTTGATGTCTCGGACATGAATCAGGCAGGAAAGCTTGTGCTGAATGCAGTGGCTGTAGCAAAAGGCCTAGGAGGCATTTTCCACCTTGCTGGAGTCCTGAGGGATGGGCTTTTTGAGAATCAAACTGAGGAGAGTTTTGAAGCAGCCGTGAGACCGAAACTGACAGGTGCCATCAACCTAGACAGAGCAATGTGCACACATTCAACCGACACCTCCACACTATTTGTCGTGTTCTCCTCCGTAGCTTCAGGCTTCGGAAACATAGGCCAATCCAACTACGCCTTCGCCAACTCTGCCATGGACAGGCTCTGTGAGCAGAGGCAAAAACACGGCCTACACGGTCTCGCAATCCAGTGGGGAGCCATTGGAGGAGTGGGAATGCTGCAAGAGAAGACAGGAAGAGTCGAGAGCATTGCAGGCACACGGCTTCAGCCAATCTCCTCCTGTTTGGATGCACTAGACGTCCTGCTGAATTCAACATCTCCTGTCGTCAGCTGCTACGTCCCAGCCGAGAAATCCTCTCGTGTTCTGCCACCGAGACAGACGCAGACAGCAGGAGATAACTTCAAGTCTGCCCTCTGCCGGCTCATCGGCCTGCGTAATCCAGACAAGATGAACATGGAAGCCACCCTGGGCGAGCTTGGGATGGACTCTGTCATGAGTTTCGAGGTCACGCAACTCGTGGAAAAAGACTGCGGAATCAGCCTTTCAAAGGCGGAGCTACTCTCAGTGAAAGTGGGTGAGCTGATTGAGAAAGCAGTGGGTGCTGCTCAGACATCCCCCACTGGAGACACCGGTGGTGTTGCTACCTCCAGCACTGGTAGTTTTAGAGCTTCCCTGTGTCGCATCCTCGGACTGCAGAACCCCGACAAGCTGAATGACGAGGCCACTCTGGCTCAACTCGGACTCGATTCTCTGATGAGTTTCGAAATCAATCAGCTGCTAACGGAAGAGTATGACACCACTCTCACCAAGGACGAGCTACTGGCAATGAAAGTGAGCACTCTGGTCGAGAAGACCAGCCAGAGGGCCACTGCAGCTCCTGACAGCGATGGTGACCCCTCCACTGTGATCTCTGGCTCCACTGATGTGACTGCCTCGCCAGGTGGCGGCTCCGACCAGTCTGCCATGTGCAGTGCCAGCAGCTCCCTGACAGAACTGGAGAATCCACCTAAGGTGACATTTGCTGAAGAGTAACTGATTACCATACTGTTTCAGATTATTGTTATGCAATTTACTCATGATATTTATGTATGTACAGCAGAGCTGTACTCAATTTATAGATGTCTATCTATACAGCCAGATATCAAATTTATATATGTAACACATAAAACTTGATCTATTATTATTGTTGTATCTTCATGTACTGCAGAGCTGTACTCAAATGTTATTGCATAATATTATTGCACAGCAGATCTGAAAACAAGATTTGATTATATTATATATATACACGCATGCATGTGTATCATTATAGCATAGAGTATAGAGTAATAGTTTACTATGGAATAATATTGCATCTGTGGAGTGCTAGCCAGCTAGACCATGCTGATGTCCTTGGCTGTGTTCAGAGAGTGGTTTCTGTACATCCCTGACTTGCCTAGATGCTGTGGTGTGCATGTATGTGTGTGTGTGTGTATGTGTGTGTGTGTGTGTGCATGTGTGTGTGTGTGTGTATGTGTGTGTGTGTGTGCAGGAAGTTGGTATAATTATTATAAGCACCCATGCAGACAACTTCATAATGGTGGTGTCAGTCTTGTAGCTAGCTACGGACTCCTTGCATTGGGAAGTTACTGGGAGTCCAAAGATACTCTTCACCCCAAATCATTCCTTTATGCACACTACTGCCTCTTGGAGGTTCAGAAATGTGAATCTTACTATTGCGGATATTGTGTGATAGAAGGTGATGCTCTAGAATAAGAAGAACAGTGGATGAGCAGACACAGAAGTAGCCTTGTTTCCGTGCTCCCCTCCCCAGCTTTTGTCGTAATTAAAGCTAAGGACTGGAGCCCACATGCAGAAGCCTCATGCAGTGCAGTATTTGGTTAGCTAACACAACTGACTTCTGAGAATCTCTGTGAAGTCCCGTGGAAGCTGTTGGGTGTGGTCTCTACAGTGGCTCCCAGGGCTCTGTATGTGTGTGTGTGTGTGTGTGTGTGTGTGTGGTGTAGATTGGGTCATCAGACTTGCATTTATACGCAACCAGTTACTTTATGTCCAGGGCTTCTTTCCCAGATTTATCTCACAGCCATGGAATCCAGGCCTTGATACTCCAATTTTTATCTTGCAACTGTGTTTAAATCTGGGTTCAATGGCCCAGTTATGAAGTGGACTTATTCTACAAAACCAAATTGTAGTCTATGCTAAAATGATACGGCATAATAATTCCGGCTATATTTTTTGACTTTATGATCACATGGCTAGTAAATTTAATTGAGCTAAAGATCAACAAATCATCGAATTTCTGGTCACGTTAAATCCAAAAAGTATGGATCCCACGTGAGGCTTCTGAATAAAGTTACCCCTGCAGCAAAAGTTGGAGTAACTAACCCCAGATAAATGCAATGACTCGAAATGGAGTTCCTTTCCTGTGCGACTACCTCAGACAGACTGAGAGTGCATACATGTAAAAAGGAATCACCTATTAAAGAGCATTCTTGTTTAGACACTTCACTTGTGCCAGGCTCACTCACCCGTATGTACTAGAGGTGGTAGCGTACATCGGATGCTGTGGCTTACTGCGCTCCTCCTGGGTCTCTGGAATGGAAAACGTGTGGTCCTTATTATCCAAGGAATTGACTTAATCACTATGGAGACTAGCAAACCTCTAATTAAGGTAGTAACACTACATGTAAGGCTCATTATTCATTACGCAAGCCGGGTAGATTTTGTAGATCCTGCCCATACACAATCTGTTGTAATCCTTTTACAAATCCTCTGTACACTGTCAGGAGTGCCTAAAACCGCTCCTGACACTGTGCAGTGAGTCTTGATACACTCTCGCTGTATTACTCACTGAAAAGTGCAGTATAAACTGAAGAGAGGCCATGACAAAACGTTAGAGAGGCCATGATACTCTAGCTTTCCATTGCCCATAGTTTATTATGCTCTTGCTAGCTACATAGTGTGGGGGAGTGGTGGTAGATCTGTATGGCTGGGAACTGACGTGGGTTGGTGACCATCGTTGGGGCTTCGTCAGTGAAGCGTTTGTCGCAAGTGAAGACTGGATTGCCAGGGTTGGGAGCCTGTATGTCTGTGTGTGTGTACATGTATGTGTAAGTATGAGTGTGTGTTTGCATGTATGTATGTATGTGTGTGTGTGTGTATGCATGAGTGTGTGTTTGTATGTGTGTGTGTGTGTTTCATTATAAACAGCTGAATCATACCGTGAACCATAACCAGCTGTAGTAGTTTCACATACCGATGGAGTGAACGGACCCTGAGTTTACTTGAGCCCCTGAACCAGAGGATGTCAGGTTTGGATCCTGCAGACATGTCAGTCATCAAGCAGCATATTTAGGAAGAATCCCATAAAAGATTGTGCATGCAGCTAGCTACAGAGAAAACCATGCATTTGCATGATTTGGCAGTATTTTCAGGCCCGTTTAAGCGATTCACAGACTTGCAAGAGCATAAAATGTACAATTTTACCTGCTGATCCATGGTCCACGAGTCCTTTTTGAGTCGCGATCGTGTTTATCTTCCTAACTTTATTGCTAAGATACGAGGTGAGCGTTATTTAGACCAATACGCATTCCAAATAGAGCGCGCCCCTACCATGTGGCTGCAGCTACATGTATACATGAGCCGAAGATTGAGAATGAGATTACTGTGGGAAAGTTAACTGCCTGCTAGGCGAAGAAGCATGAACTGCACGGCATTGAAAAGAAACTAACGTGTATCTGACCTGGATATTAAACGGAAAACATGGCGGTATTTGGGGTGCAGCTGGTCTTGACCATGATAGTAGCCAGCTTCTTGCACAAACTGTCACCGTACTTCTCACTTGGAAGGTGGCTAGCCACAGCTAGGATGAAGCGCTACCTACCTCCCTCGGATTCGATCTTACGCCCCCGTGTGGCATCATCGGCGATGTCCACCAAAGGGAAAAGGAGACTAACCAGCTCGAACCCCGGCTCAGGTGATTACTCTTCCTTGGATGGAAGCCTGACTGTGCCAAAATCAGCCAGCTACAAGCTCTCGACAACACCCGTTTTGGCGAGTGATTTACAGCTGGTACGCTATTCAAGTGATTTCCAGTGGCTAGTTGATTTTTCATGTGCGTCGCTAACGGTGTACCTGGTCACTGCTCTGTACCACTACCTGAGACCCACTGCCATCGTCTCGGAGTACAACTTGAGCGTAATTTGGATTCTGGCCACTTTCGTGTATACAGTGAAGGTGCTTGGTTCTCTAACCAGTGTCTACTTCAGCGAGCAGCTATCTCGTGAGCGCTCAATCTGTATTGTCTTTGCAACGTTATTTCTGGTCTGCTCATTGGCCATTCTTCTCGTCGACGAAGAGATCCTAGAATTCAAGTTGGACAAGACCTACGAAGACATGACCAGAAGCGTTGCTAAGTTACTGGAGACGCAAGTGACTAAAACCTCAAAGATTATAATAATTCCTAAGTGGACACTGAAGATGGGTCTGGCGGTTCTAGTCAGCATGCTGAGCGCACTGCTAGTTTTTCCGGGATTCCATTTTGCAGAGATGCACTTTGAGACTCTGGTGTCGCCCAGGAGCGCTGTCATCAAGACCGTGCTTCATTTGAACTACATCTCGCCGGCTCTCTGCTTGGCGCTGTGGATCAGGCCACTCGGAAGGGGCATGTTTGCGGACGCGGACACCGTTTCCGTTCTCGGGATGGAAGTCTCTTACGAGGCCTTCAGATTCGGTTCTCTGGCAGCCGCATGTTTCCTGAGAGTGCTGCTATTCAAGGTATATCTCCAGAGCTACCTCAACCAGGCAAAGCTGAGAGTCGACGAGCTAAAGAACGACCCCGGAAGGATCACCGTTTCCGAGCTAAGGAAAAAAGTGGCCAACTTTTTTGCTTTTTACTCTGGTATAACGGTGCAGTACATGGCTCCTGTTGTAATGACCCTTACTTCAATCATTCTAGTTTATGTATCATCCGACCACCACCTCCACAGTGCAGACCTGGAGTCCCGTGCCGGTTCCGAGGAGGGGAACGTCTTTCGCTCCTCGGGGTTTGGTATCGGGCTCTTCCATGGGTGCCTGTCCTTTACCTGTTGGTGGCTGTGTTTCACGATCTTCCTCACCTCTGGGTTTGGAACTGTATTACGAATGTATTTATGAATCATTTCCTTTTCCTTACAGTCCCCCATGCCCCATGCATCATATACAGGTACATAAAATGGGCGTGGCCCTGGCGATGATTTTTGTGTGAAAGCACAACGAATGCCCAATCAGTTCTTGAGACGTTTTACTTGATTGAAGCGAATGACTGTTTATGCGCATGCGTGAAACCACGTGGCTATATTGGCATTACATCATAGCGTAATGAAAAGACACGCAGTACCGGAGCGATACTATGAGCTCGGGGGAGAGCAGTAGCAGCGCCAGTGAGGTGGAGTGGGAGGAGGTAGAGCCTCTGCAAGGTGGGTGGGATCGAAGGGACAGTGCATATACCTCAATCACACTCTTAGTGATAGTATCTCAATGACGATGTCAAGCATCTATCTAGCTATGGTGTTTTCTCTGATGATAGCTGCTGGTGGTGAGCCCATGGTAGTGGATGGCTCCCAGGAGCAGGAGTCTGGTGTCTCGGCTAGTGCTGGAGGTCTGGAGATTATTCTGCAGGGAGATGGCTCTCGGGGCAAGGGCAAGAGGTGTGCCTTATTTTGCATAAGAAGTGGTCATACCCTCAGTGCATAGCTAAAAATCTTGACTGCTCGAACACCAGCGACATGATAATACGTCTTAAGGCCATATCTAGTTGATTATATGTTTATCAGACAACTGAATTTTGGAATTGGACCCTGGTGGCAGGTAAAAAAAAGAAGGAAATATGATTAAAGTCGGGGGCGTGGCTGCAAAAGTAGATGGAGCTAATTGTGATCGCGTGTGCTAGCTTGTTTTCTGTCTGAAATCTTTGAACAGCAAACAGTACAGCCTTCTAGCCAGATAAAATGGTGAAGAAAGGCTGCAGTACTAGCACTCTATGGAGCCATATATTTGGCTTTTTATTGGCTTGTAAAATAAAAGTCACAATTTTAATTTATTTTTGTTTGAAATTCCAAGAATGCTCATACATATGACAATATCCACTGTGGGTAGAGTATGCAGTAGACAGCTTCCAGTTATTTCTAAAGTAAGAGACCTGGACATTGCTTATGGCATCATTTAATTACACGCAATCACTGCTATATTGTGGACATGTGGTAGATATTTCTTGCCAGTTTATAGTCGCTTCCATCTTCTGACAGGAAATCGCAGCAGAATGTTCTTGAGAGGGCCATGGCTGCCTTTAACAAGGAGCTGCGCCACAGCCTGCACAAGGTCCATCTGCTCTGCATGGTGGCCCATGGGCTTCAGCTCAGTCGACAGTGCGACTGTCCCCTCCTGCAGTCTGTCCTTCTCTCGCTAGTCCCAAGAGAACTGTGCTTACCGAAGAGAGACCAGGTGAGACAAGAATCTCTCCTGAAGCTACTGGAATGGTTTACAGCAGAAACTGTTACTCTTCAGCAAAACATAGAAGCATCTTGCCCTGACCTTTGCTATTCTATTGTTGCCCAGTTACTTGTGGCACTACTGAGGGCAGTCGGACTAAGAGCAAGAGTCGTCCTCGTCTTGGATCCCATCTCCTTCAAAGCAAGCGGAAAGATATCCCTTAGAAAAAGTAGGAAGGAAGGAATGAACAAATTAGATTCTTCAGGGGATAAAGAAGACATAAATACCAGCAATAGAAGCACAGCCGGCGCCGTTGTAGACAATGTTGTGAAAATGAATAGTGGTGGAAACTCAAACCCTCTAGAATCCACAGAGGTCAGGTCGGAAGAAAACAGAGATGCTCCTACTCAAGAGAGTTTGTCCACAGGAAACGAAAAAATAAGTACGTTACGAAAGAGAAAGGCCTTGCCTGTGCCTAGCGATTCACAGGTACCCACTAGCTCGAAAAAGAGCAGAAAATCTTCCATTTCCAGGGGAGCAAACTCTGGTAACCCCGATCAAGAACCTGAAACCTCAACTGCGGGAGATGCTGCCTGCACCTCTAAGTCTGCAGGAAAGAGGAGGGGAAAGGGCAAAGGTCGAAGAGAGTCAAAGATTGTGTCCGGTGCTAAGAGCTCTCCTTATTTTAAGAAGAAAGGAAAGTCGGGTAAGAGAAGAACGAGGCAGGGAGACAGTGAGTCAGTGAGTGATCATTTTGATTCTAGCGATGAGGATTTTGTTCCAGAGACCAAACCATCAAGGATTGTGAAAGCTGAAGAGAGTCAGAGCGAAAGTTCTGAAACTGAAATGAAAACAAGGAAGGCGAAATCCAAAAACTCTAAGGGTAAAAGGAGTAAAAGTACCATGTCCCTAGTAAAGAAGAGTAAGTCAGCTGCCGATGGAGCCAATACCAGTAGTGGCTCAATCACTGTATCCCCTGGCAATGAGGAACTGGGAGAGGGAGACAGACGTCTGCAAAGGAGAGGAGCCAAGAAGGAGAAAGAGAGTGGTGAAAAATTGACTACTGTTGGCATCAAGGGAGCGTTGTATGGTAAGAATGACAGAAAGACTGACTGTGCACTAGTTTTCATTAAGTTTGCCTTCTTTACATGATATTGTTACTCCCACATACATGACATCATCTCCTTCTCAACTGCATTACATCATTCATATTACATCATCTCCCTCTCATGCTCAGATGATACCACCAGCTGGGTGGAGGTGTACCTACAGCCCGAGCAGAAGTGGGTGTGTCTCCACTGCCCCTCCCTCTCTGTGGCCCAGCCCAAGATGTGCGAGAAGCACTGCACAGGGAGGAGGGTCAGCTATGTCATTGCCGTTGAGAAAGGTAAGTATGTTGTAGAGTGCTTACTGGCTGTCAGCAAACAGTCAGTAGTTTTGTATACCGTTAGTATGGGTAATCACATGGATTTGGGAATAATTGCATGAGCAATAGGTAAGGTAATTGCTTCGCGACTGTGGCTTGTGTTTTGTGATCGTAGCCCTTGCACAGAAATGTAGACTACTCCTAGTATTGTACCATTAGTTTTATATCAGTAGTATTGTCTCTGCTGAACTCCTGTACATGTCCTCAGCCCATGTAGTACGAGATGTGACCGCCCGCTATGCTTCCGATTGGTGCACCAACGCGCGGAAATGGCGACTGAGCGAGGAATGGTGGGTGGAGTTGCTAAGACAGTATGCCCCATCCAAGCAAGAGCAGCTGGAACATGGCGTTTGCAGACCTGATGAGTAAGTATCTGATGAGAATTGCACTCCTATATTGCCTGTGTGAATATGTGTACCTGGTAAAACTATCCTGGCAACATAGTTCCTTACAGCATTACTAAAGCATTCATTGTGCTAGTTGCAGTTGTGACTATCGAGCCTCAGGGAGCTTCAGCATATTATGAAGAATAGGGTAGTCTCTGAGTTGTCGAGATAATTTTCTTAAACTTCTGTTGTACAGATGCTTTTGACCTTAACGTTAACTGGGCCTTTATCACGTACACAGAATCATATAGTCAGTACATGGCAGAACTTTTATACTCATGCAGACAATGCCTGTCTATGCAAGCTAACAAGCCATCACACAAATTTACATTTTAGTATACAGTCTTGAAAACTGAGCTGGCTTTTTCAAGCCATGCTGCATGACAGTCAGTCTTCTTGAGTCTTGTCATCACTTCGATGGCAGTGCCTGATGGTCTTGGGATAAGCCTTTCGATGAAGGATGGTGGTAGGTATGGTCTTTGGCGTGGTTTCCAATGTAACATAACTTGAGCCTCCCTCTTGAGCATAGTTACTTCCATTGCCTTTAATTGACGATATAGACAAGTACCAGTTATACAGTTGTGAATACTTGCCGAGCGGGAAGCGAGGCAATTGATCGTGTTGCATGGAGACTCCGCGTTTGTATATATGTATGTATGTGAGTAACTAAAGTTACCGCTACAGGAATGTAATTATTGCAAGCATAATTTCTGTGGGCGCGCATTGCTTGCACATGCAGTCCCAGCATGTAGTACGAGATGTGACCGCCCGCTATGCTTCCGATTGGTGCACCAATGCACGGAAATGGCGACTGAGCGAGGAATGGTGGGTGGAGTTGCTAAGACAGTATGCCCCATCCAAGCAAGAGCAGCTGGAAGAGGATGCAGACCTGATGAGTAAGTATCTGATGAGAATTGCACTCCTATATTGCCTGTGTGAATATGTGTACCTGGTTGTCCTGGCAACATAGTTCCTTACAGCATTACTAAAGCATTCATTGTGCTAGTTGCAGTTGTGACTATCGAGCCTCAGGGAGCTTCAGCATATTATGAAGAATAGGGTAGTCTCTGAGTTGTCGAGATAATTTTCTTAAACTTCTGTTGTACAGATGCTTTTGACCTTAACGTTAACTGGGCCTTTATCACGTACACAGAATCATATAGTCAGTACATGGCAGAACTTTTATACTCATGCAGACAATGCCTGTCTATGCAAGCTAACAAGCCATCACACAAATTTACATTTTAGTATACAGTCTTGAAAACTGAGCTGGCTTTTTCAAGCCATGCTGCATGACAGTCAGTCTTCTTGAGTCTTGTCATCACTTCGATGGCAGTGCCTGATGGTCTTGGGATAAGCCTTTCGATGAAGGATGGTGGTAGGTATGGTCTTTGGCGTGGTTTCCAATGTAACATAACTTGAGCCTCCCTCTTGAGCATAGTTACTTCCATTGCCTTTAATTGACGATATAGACAAGTACCAGTTATACAGTTGTGAATACTTGCCGAGCGGGAAGCGAGGCAATTGATCGTGTTGCATGGAGACTCCGCGTTTGTATATATGTATGTATGTGAGTAACTAAAGTTACCGCTACAGGAATGTAATTATTGCAAGCATAATTTCTGTGGGCGCGCATTGCTTGCACATGCAGTCCCAGCATGGATAATAGAGTGCTCCATTATTCATGGTGCCAATGAAAAGTGATCTTGCACTACGGATTCGCCTGCAGAGAGGCGGTGGCGGCTATGTGTGCAGCGGCACAAAAGCAGTGATAGCGAGGAGAGGAAGGGAAAGTTGGCGGGAGGTTCATCGACAGAGAGTAAGGCTGATTCGGAAGCTGGAAAGTGATGATTGCCATTATCAAAGCCTCAGACTGACTGAATGGTTAGACTTGGATTGCAGTTAGCAAAATATTCTCCTCTGATGATTTGATAGCATTTGGCTTGTTTATCTACCACACTCTTTATTCATGTGCATAGCTACATATCAATACTTTAGTTTGCTAACGACCAGCATAAAACAGTGCCACATAATTAAAGGAATGTGTGTAGTATCACAAATACTTGACAATGCAATGGAATGCGTTTCCTTGGTTACTTCACACCAGACTGAGGTCGCTATAAAAGCTCTACACTTTTATACCTGCTACTGGTGTGGAACAGCTGTTTAAAAACTTAGTTGTCTAGCTCTCCCTATTCTAACTTGAGTTTGTGAAAGATGACACTCCAATCAGCTTTGGTAGTAGTTCTGTCCCTGCTCTGCATGAGCAGTCTGAAGCTCGTCTACAGCAAGCCAGCAGACCATGACTTGATGAGGTTTCTGGTACCTCATGTCTCGCAGATGTCACAATATATGAAACTGCGTCAGACACGGCAGAGCGGAGGCCTCGGCACGTGCAGTTCAAGTGATTTACAGAACTTCCTACGAGGCTATCCTCCAGAGTGTGCAGCAACCTTCCTGTCCCTGCCTCTGAATGGGCTTGGATTGAGCGACGCCTCACCTGCATTTTTCGAATTGTTTGCAGATGTCCTGTGCAATGAAAGATGCGGTCAACCCGTTGTGGATGCATTCTATGACTGTGAGGTGGACGCGATCGCTGATGCTCTTGTACTTAGTTGCAGCGTGAATGAAAACGGCGCTCTCTGTGGAAGCATCCTCAATTCTACCGTGGATGCTTTTGAAGCTGCCGGTCGTGCCTGCAATTGCTCCTCCGGCTGTCTAGCTTCGAGCTGTTCAGTTGACTGTCAATCTGCGCTGCGGTCTCTCAGAGACTCTGCTGGTTGCTGTGGAAACCTTGAAAATCTGGAATTGGCACAGCCGATGGATTCTGAAAGCCGACAGCGTGAACAGAGTCTGTACGATGTAGCTGCCGATCTCTGTGGGATCGGGTTCCCATCTCCCTGCTCTCCCGGTGCTCTCAGTGCTTCACTCAAGACCTCCACCGTTGCGAAGGCGACTGTGTTGGGCCTCACCCTGCTGGCTGTAACTGTACTGCTATTCTAGTTATACATGTATAGAGTTACCATGTTCCTTCCTGCATACAGAACTACTGAACATGCTGCTGCGTCATTATGCATAGAAGTATCTGCTATTTGCTATTTATGAATTATCTTTGCAGGCATCTTATCCTGTTATACAAATGCTGTATTTTGATATACATAGGCAATCAATAGTTTTTTTCCCTACAGGTACAATTTATTATTTTGTGTGTTATATATATTATATCACTTAGAAGCTAATTTAACCCATGGTGACGAGGGACATATTTATGGCTTCATTGCCAGGCTCCACTCTGTAGTCTCATTCCCAGGCTCCATTCTACAGGGTTTTTTTTTTACACCGTAGAAGATATTGCACAAAAATGTTGTTAGTGACAAAAGCTGGGGGTAAGGCCTAGCACCAGGGCTAGCATATCTTATATATATAACAGGTTGCTTTTACAACAGTAGTTTGGTGATCACTAATTATTACATACTGATTATGGACTTACTGATCCAGTCAGAAGTGCATGGCTATTAATTATCAATTTACCTAGTCATGTGACTAAAGGTGACACTTCGCCATCACTACAGTCCCAAAAGTATGATCTTGCTCCAATGGTACACCTGCTGGCTTTTTGGATTAGATTTTTATACCAGCTGGTGCAAAAGTGTAATGGAACCTGGTAATGGTACTTAATGACTTTTAACCCCATGCATGCAGGTATGCTATACTCACAGCCACTCCCGACCAGCGTCTCTGACTATAAGAACCACCCTCTGTGAGTAAGATGTCAGACAGAGAGTTATGTTTGTGTTTGCATTATCAAAGCATAGCAGTTTTTATGGGAATCGAATATTTTATGATGTAGCTATTGTCTGTCCTCAGCTATGCCCTCAGGAGACACCTGCTAAAATTTGAAGGTGCGTGTGCATTGAGTTTGTCTTTCTTTATTATATAAATAAGAAACTTTACTGATGTTACGACTAAATGCTCTAGTCTAGTAAAGCTGGTGCGAACATCTGCATGGCTATAAAATAGCAGGTGTTCACACTAGCTTAATTCCCTTTTTCCCTGAAGAAGACAAGAGCATCTAGTCGAAATGTCGGAAACGTTTCCTTCCGAATTAAAGTTGATATTCAGAGAGCCTTTCTTTCTTATGCAAGAGAAGCCCCCTCTTCATGCAGATCACTAGTTGCATGATTACTGATTGTATTCTCCTTAGCTATCTATCCAGAAGAGAGCCGTGTACTTGGCTACTGCAAGGAAGAGCCTATCTATGCCAGAGAGTGTGTGCATACAGTAAGTGGTGATTGAAATGTTGTCATAAAGGTTTGCTAGCTACATGTATTTGAAAATGATATGTTTTGCTAGAGATGGACCAAGCGAGAAACAGTATCTTTTAGTCAGTCTTCTTACTTGTCTTGTCCATGCAAACTTAAACCCTCTGACTCATTCAAACACTGGGTTCTCCGCTGTTAGTGAGAGCCTGGGAACAAGGCTAGTGCAGCCATAATGATGGTGTCACTCCTTCAGCTCCACACTAGAGAAACCTGGCTCAAGGAAGGAAGAGTCGTCAAGGTGTGTAAGTTCACATTCTTTCTACATCTCATTCCAAAGCTGCATGGTTTGGGACGAGGCCACTTTCTGTCCTCTTTAGCTGATGTAATGTGAGCTGTCGTTAAAAGCTCACTGACAGGTGTTTGTTAATTTGTTCTATGCAGAGGACTGAACAGCCCTATAGTGTTGTCAAGGCAAGACCCAAGAAGGTTTGGTGTAGCGTTATCATCAGTGTATGAGTCTTAAATGAAACCCATAAGCGTTTTGAGCATCATGTTGCCGTATATAGAAGTATTGCCTGCTATGGCTATATCAGTTCCACTGTATATACATGTAGCTGCTGGTTAGTTATGTACTACTCTGCTCTGGCAAGACCCAGCTGCAGTAAGACTGAAACTGTTGTTAAACAGTTTGCAGTTCATACTTCATGGTGGGCTTCCACTGATCACTTAACTAATGTAAATATGACCTCATTGTAATTATGAGCAATCAGTGAGAACTCATCAATACAGTGGGAGGAGGAAGGTCCCCAAGATTTCCTCTGTCCCTCCTGTCTCTCCTGTCCTTCCTTCCGGGAAATTTCAAAATCTGAGGATGTTTGTAGTGGCTTCTGGGACATGACTAGCTACTAGGTTACTCTTTTAAATCCTGATATAGGAAGGGGGGAGGCTCGTTCCCAGGCCACTTTCCCCTCCCGACTATGTGGCCTGGGAACGAGGCTAGGAAGGGGGCAGAAATTAAGGAGTCATAAGGCAGCTTTTGTACAGTAGGTTAACCCATACTAACCAACTACTCAGAAATCCCATTTGTGGTTCAGTCGTTTTTCCATACATTGATCACTTGGTTACTGCATGTACTAGCCTTGCTCCCAGGCACTTAGAAGTATGCCATGTACCCGGGGAATGAGGCTATGCGTGTACTAAAAATGCTTCCCATCTACCCAGGGTCAGAGCGTGTTGGAGGCCCAAAACAGCACGGTGGAAGTGTTTGGCAAATGGCAGACTGAGGACTATGTCCCCCCTCCTGTTGTGGATGTGAGTGCCTGAGTGATGCAGTATAGTCTTATTCCCAAGCTGTCCCCTAAACTGGGAATGAGACTGACTGTTGGAGAGTTTCTCAATGTGTATACTTACATTTTGCAGGGGAAAGTTCCTCGCAATGAGTATGGCAATGTGGAGATGTTCCAACCTTCTATGCTCCCTCCTGGTGCCTGTCACTTGAGAAGTAAGCTTATCATCTGATTTTTATGTGATTATCATGTGATTATATGATGGCTTTGTATAGCATTCATTACCAGTACTTTATAAGTGCAAGTATGGTACAGGTGCCAGTGTGACAACAGTAAATTGGTATTTCTTAGTGCATTACCTCATACATTTATAGTACCTAAGGCAATACCGTACAGCTGGCCAAACTAGCATTTGTAAAAAAATTCACAAGAAGAACATGTTTGTCATTTACGATGGCCCTATGAATGTGGAGAAAAGAAAAGCCAGTGAAAGTAACTGTGCCTCCTCCTCCACCTCAGTTCCTGGGATCCAGCGTGTGGCTCGTCGGCTAGGTGTGGACTATGCCCCCGCCATGGTGGGCTGGGACTTCCATGGAGGCTACTGCCACCCAATGTGAGCTCATTCTGTGGTGTAGCAGTGAGTAGTGAATTAACAAAGGGGACAATTTTCTGTATGTATATAATTATATATACAATGTAGGATTTAATTTTGGGGAGAAAGTGAAATCTACTCTCCCCCCCCTTGAGCTATATATGTAGTACTTCCTTCCACTTGTGAGATGGTCACATGTTTGCCTTCTGCAATACCATGGATATACTCTCTCACTCGTGTAAGACAGGGCTGTAGGAGCCACGGTGGCATTGGCCACCACACATTTTTGATTGTGTTGATCACTAATTAATTGCCGAGCGCCTTAGCACTATTTACTCTGATCTGGTTGCTCAGTTATGACTGTTAGTATACATGTGTGGCAGTCCCAGGTAGAAAACGAACATTATTCCGTTGCATATTTCGATCGCTTACGCGTGTTCAAAGCACCGTATCTCTGAAATTCCGTTAAGGGCGGGGCTCATACGCGCTGCATAGTAGCGTCAATATGTGAGGCTTCTACGCAGCATGTATGAGCCCCGCCCTTAACGGAAGTTCTGAGATATAGCGTAGTGAACGCGCGGGTGCGATCGAAATACGCGACGGAATAATGTTCGTTTTCTACTCGGGACTGCCACATGTAGCTTTCCCAGGGGTTGAAAATTCCCAAGGGGGTGCAAAAGCACATCGGAAGATGTTTTTTGGGGGGGGGGGGGGAACGTGCATATAGTGAGCCGTATTCAATTTTAAAGGATTGAAATCCCCAAGGGGGATACAAAGTTTCCAAAGGGGGGTGAATGCCCTCCCCCCCCCCCCCCAAATGAAGCCCCGCCCCACCAGCACACCAGTCTAAAGAGAGATGAAATTTAACTCTCAAACTGTAGTTTATAAATCAACCTCATCGTTCCTACATGCAGTCTGGATGGTATTGTGGTAGCTGAGGAGTTTGAGGACCTGCTTCGCGATGCTTGGGAGGTGGAGGCGCAGGTACAAGTGGAGAAGGAGGGGAAGAAGCGTGAGGAGAGGGTGCTCCAGCGATGGCGGAAGTTCGCCAAGGGACTGCTCATTAGGGAGAGGGTGCGGAAGAGATATAGTACATCTATGTGACTGCCATGAATGTTTAGTTGAGGCTATTATTGTATGATCTCAGATTTCCGCCAGGATGACTTCATTAGTAGCCATGTATGATGCTTCCTACTATTTGTCACGTCCATGTGCAGGTAAGTATGTTGCAGAGACAAAAAATAAACACTGCTTGCTGGCTGTCAGTAGCTTTGTATATATATATATAAGCACAGAATAATGTTTACATGCATGTATAACATTGTGCACATGCCTGCATGTGTAATATATTGCTTCAACTACACAACCTATAGACATACTGTACATCATATAAACACTGTCTTGTTTCGAGCAAGGGTGATACAGGTAACTACACATACGAACTAAGGTCAATTGTCTGTATTGCAAGTGTATCTACTGGAAGAGTAGCACAAGCATAGCCAGTATGGTAAGCCCCACCACGGAAGCCTTTCCAACAAGAAGACCTTTTGCATCAGCTCTAAGGGGACCAGGACTGCAGGCAGTAGGTGGCTGAAGACCGCAAAGATTGCGGATTATTCCGGTTGTGTCCTCCTCGTCTGAGTCGTCTTCATCATTGTCTACTTCTTCATCATTGTCTACTTCTTCTGACTCCAGAGACTGTACGATTTCGAGGTCGGCTGCATTTACACAGCACCCCACGGCGTTCTGGACATTTTGCAGAGCCTCTAGGCAGCCGGTAGGACACGTTGTACAGGGGGAAGAGCAATTGCAAGCCTCAGCTGCAGCCGTGGTAAGTGTCAAGGTGGTGTTAATGAGGCTTCTGCAGGTGGCACCATTTGCGTTTGTGTTGCAAGAAAATGCAAGGGCTTCTGCAAGGTCTTCTGCGTCACAATCGTTGAATGCGTCCACAATCGGCTGGCCACACCTCTCATCACAGAAGATAGTGACAAATTCTTCAAGTTTGAGGTCAGTTCAAGGCCGCTTGAGACAAATAGAGGCAGGAAGGCTAGCGCACAATCTTGAGGATAATCCTCTAGAAATCTCGTAAGGTCTGCAGGATTACAGGTGATCCGTTTCCTCACTGCCATCCGTTTCATCGTTGTCTTCCTGTCGTGTTTGCAGTGACCTCGTATGTCGTGCCACCTGTACCATGTGGGCCACCACGGTCTGCAGCTCATTTATACTTGCTGGCTTGCTTTTGACAAACTGCAGCCTGAGACAGAGTAGAGACAGAGCCATTGCCAGGGCTAGGCACTTCATTTTTTTTCTTTTCTAGATGCTTAGAATCTGATAATACTGCATAAGATAGGCCCAACTGTAGCATGCATATGGGATGGGAACTTTTAAAGCTATCCAACAATGCATGGAATCTGACACTATATAACCTTTGTTTGCGTATCAGTTCTCTTTCTACATATTCGCATTCCAAAACTGTTGAGCCTAACAATTTACTTGTTTACACTTATGTCCATTTGTAGTCTTTTAATTACTCTGATGTCCTTTTGTGGTGCATAAGTTGTGAAATTGATACGTATGATTTCAGATCTGGAGTATCAAATGCACTCACATGTGACTGCACGTGTGAGGCCCGTCTCCACTGAGTCTGACACAGTGATGTAAACAACACATGACAGTCACTGGTTGATGTACAACCCGTGACAGTAACCATGGCAATGTCAGCTCTTGCAGTTTTTTTGTGTAGCTACAGGGCTAATAATGATTTCTGATGGTTCATAGTCACACCCGTTTGACCATATTAGATATGCAATATCAACCTTGTTTCCGTATACACCTGCAAATAAAGCTCTCTATATTAACTCGAGCTGTGATTTTGTACACTGAGCTTATCTCAATTTGAGCATATCTTCTAAAGTACGTGGCGGATAGCACAGTTGTTGGTACATGAGTGAAGCCTTAGTCTTGTTCCCAGGCTGGCCCTTACACTCTGCATATATAGTGCCAGGCAAGCCTATAAAGATGTGTACTTGCAGTGATGTACCTGGCTGTAATACTTCCATCTGTCTGTATTCTCCCTGCATGTATGTCTATTGCCTAGCTATAGCCTGTGTGAAAACGTCGGTGGGTTGGAAGTTTTATCTGCAATCACTCTCTGTTCATTGAAAGATGATTATACGTGTCTGTTAAACTTCACTTATTGACATAGCCTCAAGTATAGCTATATGTACTACTGGGTATATATAATGGTGTTCAATATCATGTATATACTGACTGCTGTAGCTAATTATAGTTTGCTACCTAGAACACCAGTAAAGTCATAGTCAGCAGGGAGAGTCCTGTTACCACAGCCATGGCACCGGTGATGGCTCTGTCAGATGCCCTGAGGGGGCCTGGAGTGCAGGGGTCAGGGGTTGTGATGTCACAGAGATCCCAGAGCGTGCTGTTTGCCACGCTGAAGTCAAATCCAGCAGGAAACTGCGGCAATCTCAGCCTGGTGAAGTTCCCACAACATCCCACAGCATTTTGAATGTTTTGAAGCCCGTTCTGACAATCGGTGGGACAGACTGTCGTGAATGAACTGCAGGCTTGCTCTGCGGCAGACACAGCGAAGACGGAGCTATTGAGAAGTCTTCCACAGGCGATGCCATTGGCGTTGGTATTGCAGCTATAGGCAATTATCTCGGCAATCTCTTCAAAACCGCAATTAGTGAATATGTGGCTGCCCACATCTTGCATTGCAGAGGATGGAGCTGAACACACCAAACCCCGACGAGTCTCCTGTGCTCAGTCCGCTAAAACCCACAGAGGCAAATGTTTGACTGCAGTCCAAGGGGTAGTTCCTACCGAACTCTTGTAGGTCACTCACACTACAGGAGCCGAAACTCAATTCTTCATCAGTCTGTCGAGTGATTCGGGTGTGCAGCAACCTGATGTACTGTACTGCTTCAATAGCAACAGCGTGGGCATCTGACTTGGTATTGGCGGGCATCTGACTTGGTATTGGCGGACTGTGACTGGCTGCAAATGAGAAACAGTGTCACTACTAGTACTAGAGCTGGGGTCTTCATCTTGCCAAACACAACCCTTGACAGTATGTATTGCAAGCTATAACTGTATATAGTGTACAGTGCAGCTATGGTTAAACATAGTAGTGCATGCACAATTGTATTATGGGCTTCTGTTTTACATAATATTATGCTTTTATGTAGAGTTGCAAATTTCATAAAATTATAGTTTTGTGTGCACACTGAACAGCTATTATATTATAGTCAGCCAATGGGCTTCTGTTTTACATGATTTATTATGCTGTATGTGGAGTTGCAAATTTTTGTGTGCACACTGAATAGCCATATATATATGATCAGCCATAATAGCCTCAGACCTTAAGCTTAAGAGCCCCATTGTGGCTATATTATTATAGCATTATAGGCAGGATAGTGAAAAGAGCTGAAAATATGGTATATTATAATTCTGTGCACTTTTGAATCATGCATGTTATTATAGCCATAATGTTATAAGTATGACTGTAGCTATGTAGCTATGGGAGCAATTCAGACTAAGTTTGTAATTGTGACATGAGTTAGAGCAATTAAGTTTAATTTCATAATAATTATTATGCTTGGAGGGGATGCATGCAAGCAATATATAGTGACACATGCACATTCATGTATCATTCTGTAGGAGAGTCTGGCATGCAGTTGAGTTTATGGGCTGCCCACATCTTGCATTGCAGAGGAAACTTCCTCCAAACCCCGACGAGTCTCCTGTGCTCAGTCCGCTAAAACCCACAGAGGCAAATGTTTGACTGCAGTCCAAGGGGTAGTTCCTACCGAGCTCTTGTAGGTCACTCACACTACAGGAGCCGAAACTCAATTCTTCATCAGTCTGTCGAGTGATTCGGGTGTGCAGCAACTTGATGTACTGTACTGCTTCAATAGCAACAGCGTGGGCATCTGACTTGGTATTGGCGGACTGTGACTGGCTGCAAATGAGAAACAGTGTCACTACTAGTACTAGAGCTGGGGTCTTCATCTCGCCAAACACAACCCTTGACAGTATGTATTGCAAGCTATAACTATATATAGTGTACAGTGCAGCTATGGTTAAACATAGTAGTGCATGCAGGATTGTTATGGGCTTCTGTTTTAATATTATGCTTTTATGTGGAGTTTAAAGCTTAATCGTTTGCACCGGTTTGTAAGTAATAGAAATATCAGTACCGTTGCAAGGAGATTATTGTTAGTTTCAGTACTTCGTCCTACTTTAGAATACGGTAGTGAAGTTGTAGAGTTCGTTTAGAACACTGCAGTCTTCCTGGGTGATCAGGCCATAGCTGCAAAGAGGAAGGGTAGATTTGATACATGCCTAGTCATGAGAGAAGACCTAGGGAGAGCTAGAGTGAGGGGCCCGGGGGGGATTTGCCTGGCTACTTACCGTTTCATTTTAGATGTGTGCACTACAAGGTTAATGGCAGGTACAGGGTAATCCGAACCGTATACCAATCGATCGTGAATATCCTGGGGTGGGGGTTGGGGTATGAAACGTTAGTCAGTATCTATAATTATTACAGAGTTCCAGATTTAGCTGCTTACCTTAGCTTCTAGTAGATCTCGGAGATGTTGTAATCTCTTAAAGGCACAAACAGCTGAAATATCACCGAACAGGAGGTCTTTGTACCTGGAGCGAAACGAGTGTCCAGTGGAATAGATTTCACCAGACTGGATTGACACATCATCATTAGACAATGCTAGGAGCACTAAGGCCATACAAACTTAATAGCCGGTTTCTCATCCTTTCTCCGCGTGTAAAATTTAAGCCCACGCGGACGGTGGTCAACGGACATGCGTATGTTTGTTTGATGGCATACTCGTCATCTAAGAAATTGTCAGCTGTATGGAGCTAGCTATAGCAGAAGTTGATTGAGCTGCTTCCTGTATAGACACTGATGCACTCGTGGCGGTGGGTTCTGGGCCAGGTACCGTATGCTTTTGTGTTTAGCCAGAGTAGCAGTTAGAAAGTGGTTTCAGAAATTAATATGTAATAGTAGATGTGGTATCAAATATCAAAAGCAAGTGCCCGCCACGTCTATTTCTAATGGACGTACAGGACGAGAAGCCGTGAATCTAATTTGTGTGGCCTAATATGTAGTCTTGCTCATCCCTTCACTTTCTTGTCAGTAGGGTGTGGGGGGAGTCTAAACGAGACTGAACCTCGTGCACGGTCTAGAAACAGTCGGTAACAGAACTGGATAAGGCTATAACAGATACTGGTGTAAGTAATACCATGTGTAATACGTGCATGATTATCTACAATCAATACAGTGACAGTGTGCTATTTCATAATGTCCTTATTACTCAAGGACTGTACCTCTCACCGCTCATCCCTCATTAGTCGCAGGAAGAGATCAAAGCACGGAACTGGAACATTGTTGTTCTCCAAATCAGCCGCATGGCCCTGGAATGGTGGGGTGGGACATAAGCACGCACGATTATACAGCCTTGTACCCAGGCCTCACTACACCATCTTTTATCTTGTACCATATAAACTAACACCCTGGGAAGGGGGGGAGGGGAAGCCTGGGTATTATAATTCTGTGCACTTTTGAATCATGCATGTTATTATAGCCATAATGTTATAAGTATGACTGTAGCTATGTAGCTATGGGAGCAATTCAGACTAAGTTTGTAATTGTGACATGAGTTAGAGCAATTAAGTTTAATTTCATAATAATTATTATGCTTGGAGGGGATGCATGCAAGCAATATATAGTGACACATGCACATTCATGTATCATTCTGTAGGAGAGTCTGGCATGCAGTTGAGTTTATGGGTTGCAATTGCATGGAGAAACTTCCTCAACCAGCCACCGAATTCTTCATATGGTGTGACCAAATTAAGAAATGAAAAAACAAGATAAAATTGTTATTATGGTGACATGCAGACAGTTTAATCCAGAGATTCCACATAGTTTTGGGTTCCAGAGTCTGGGAATGAGACACCGCTACTTCCAGGATCTCCACTCAGCTCTGGCTGGTTTGGAGAGTCCATGCTACTACTGTTAACGTTTGGGGTGTCTTCACACGTAGCATCATCGGGGCTAAGGAAATGGACATCAAGAGTGAACACAAAGCCACTACACAGCTTGGGATGAGCTAAAACAGAAGACACATTTATCATGCGCTGTGACACAGTACGTGCGTGTGTATGCACGAACGTGTGCTATTAAAAGCCCACCAGCCATTTGATGACGGTGACGCCATTCTTGGCACACCTCTCCAGCTCCTCCAGTGCATCGGGACGGTAGGGGTTCACAGAGCCGAAGGAATGGAAGAGCTCGGGAAAGTCCCTTCCACAAGAGAAGGCATAATCATTGGGAACGTACTACGGAGGGAGGGGGAGAGGGGGAGAATATCGACAAAAGTCAAATATGAGCTCCTGCTGCTAATGGTGGAATGAAACTAACCATAGATGTGTTGGCTTTATTCTTCCTTCCATCTTTGTCATAGAAATGCACTACAAGGTTAATGGCAGGTACAGGGTAATCCGAACCGTATACCAATCGATCGTGAATATCCTGGGGTGGGGGTTGGGGGATGAAACGTTAGTCAGTATCTATAATTATTACAGAGTTCCAGATTTAGCTGCTTACCTTAGCTTCTAGTAGATCTCGGAGATGTTGTAATCTCTTAAAGGCACAAACAGCTGAAATATCACCGAACAGGAGGTCTTTGTACCTGGAGCGAAACGAGTGTCCAGTGGAATAGATTTCACCAGACTGGATTGACACATCATCATTAGACAATGCTAGGAGCACTAAGCCATACAAACTTAATATCCGGTTTCTCATCCTTTCTCCGCGTGTAAAATTTAAGCCCACGCGGACGGTGGTCAACGGACATGCGTATGTTTGTTTGATGGCATACTCGTCATCTAAGAAATTGTCAGCTGTATGGAGCTAGCTATAGCAGAAGTTGATTGAGCTGCTTCCTGTATAGACTCTGATGCACTCATGGCGGTGGGTTCTGGACCAAGTACCGTATGCTCTTTCCGCTTTGTGTTTAGCCAGAGTAGCAGTTAGAAAGTGGTTTCAGAAACTGATATGTAATAGTAGATGTGGTATCAAATATCAAAAGCAAGTGCCCGCCACGTCTATTTCTAATGGACGTACAGGACGAGAAGTCGTGAATCTAATTTACGTGGCCTAATATGTAGTCTTGCTCATTCCTTCACTTTTTTGTCAGTAGGGTGTGGGGGGAGTCTAAACGACACTAAACCTCGTGCACTGTCTAGAAACAGTCGGTAACAGAACTGGATAAGGCTATAACAGATACTGGTGTAAGTAATACCATATGTAATACGTGCATGATTATCTACAATCAATACAGTGACAGTGTGCTATTTCATAATGTCCTTATTACTCAAGGACTGTACCTCTCACCGCTCATCCCTCATTAGTCGCAGGAAGAGATCAAAGCACGGAACTGGAACATTGTTGTTCTCCAAATCAGCCGCATGGCCCTGGAATGGTGGGGTGGGACATAAGCACACACGATTATACAGCCTTGTACCCAGGCCTCACTACACCATCTTTTATCTTGTACCTAACACCCTGGCTGAGAGGGAGAAGGGGAGGCCTGGGTACGAGGATTAGTCCTACAATACATGGTGTACATCACACACACACACACACACACACATACACACACACACCTCAGTCGCGCAGTGAGCTGCTATAACTTTAACACCACATTCCAAGGGCCTGCCAAAGAGAGTAGATTAAATGAATTGACTACCGATGCAATGGCATCCTGGATTTGAGGATCTTACCGCTTCAGAAGAAGGGGGTTCCCCAGCCTGTTGTCCAGGAAGGCTATATCCACCGAGTGTTCCTCACCCGCATGGACAAGGAGGGCCTGGGGGGCATTACCTCAGAGTGACATCATTAAAAAAGCTATACATGCACATTTTCGCTGGTGTATTAAGTACCATGTCCAATTCTTTCATCTTCCGGTAGAACGGGATGCACTGCTTGTCCGATGGGTCGATACCCATGGAGTTAGGCTGAGGAAGTGAGTCAGTGTGTGTTTGTATGTACAGAGAGGGGTAAGGAAATGGACATCAAGAGTGAACACAAAGCCACTACACAGCAGATGTAAAACAGAAGACACATTTATCATGCGCTGTGACACAGTACGTGCGTGTGTATGCACGAACGTGTGCTATTAAAAGCCCACCAGCCATTTGATGACGGTGACGCCATTCTTGGCACACCTCTCCAGCTCCTCCAGTGCATCGGGACGGTAGGGGTTCACAGAGCCGAAGGAATGGAAGAGCTCGGGAAAGTCCCTTCCACAAGAGAAGGCATAATCATTGGGAACGTACTACGGAGGGAGGGGGAGAGGGGGAGAATATCGACAAAAGTCAAATATGAGCTCCTGCTGCTAATGGTGGAATGAAACTAACCATAGATGTGTTGGCTTTATTCTTCCTTCCATCTTTGTCATAGAAATCATCAAAAGGCAGTAAACAGTACTTGCCATGCACATAGCCGTGCTACGGGGGGGGGGGGTAAACCACCAGAACTTGAAACACAGAGTACTAGGAAGTACAATACAAAGTAGTAGCCTCGTTCCCATGCCTTTGCCCAGATTTTGTCGCAGGGGGAGAGCCTGGGAATGAGGCCGCAAAAGTAGTACATGTACCACGGCCAAAAGCAATTAAAGGAGATCGACACACATGCCCTTTTCACAATTACAACCGTGTGGTATCTATGCATTCAGTCTCAGTATTCATATATGAACTGGGCCCGTCTTGTGTTCCAAAATTACCTAGAACTTCCGTAGATGTCTCATGAAGAATGATAGTCATGCGGTGGAGTCGCTGTTTTGTACAGCTACCTTGTGCAAATTGCTAGTCTCACCAAAACGGTTTTATGAGTTGACAGTACTTGAGACTCACTGTAACTCATCTGAATGAACCCCGGTATTTCTTACTGGACTGTCTTGTCATATGTACGTGAGGGACTTTATTTATAGTAGTAGTGTGCATGTACCTCGGAGGGGTTGAGTACATTAGCAGGACAGAAGTGATTTATCAGCCGCACCAGCCGGGAGATGTACTGCATATCACCACTGAGGGAGGGAGGGAGAGAGAGAGGGAGGGTGGGAGGTGGGAGGGTGAGTGAGAGGGATGGAAGAAGGGAGGGAGGGAGGGAGGGAACAGGAGACATGTACTTCACTGCTCAGCCTGTGGTACCAACGGGCCCTAAAGATTAGTTGCAAGGTTCTCCTCCATTTTTGGGAGAGCCTGGGAACGAGGCTAGAGCGATATCGTTGTTATCCATCACAAGCAGAGTGTTGGGAAGGATCACACTAGTTGCTACTACACTATGTTGTTAACTATTTGTCTACACTGTGGTATTAGCCTCGTTCCCAGGCCTCTCCGCTTGCATTACGTAGCACACAAGAAGCGGGGAGGCCTGGGAATGAGGCCATCCTCACCCTTCCATGTCTGGGACCTGGGCTGCAGCCATGAAGACAGCTGTCTTGATCCTATAGTAGGGGTACCACCACGACTTGGTCTGGGTGGGAAGATAACTGGGTGTTAGGTTTCACTAGTGGCTGCCAATATTACTGTAGATTATCACTGGTCTGATTCAAACATTATAACTGGTTTGTTACTCTGCGTTCACTAGCTAGAGGCTACACTCACAGCTCCATGTAGGTAGCAGCCAGATCCCGAGTCTCCATGTCCGACCAGGTGTACATGGTAGTCCACTATCTCACGAGGATCCTGTGTGTGTGTGTGTGTGTGTGTGCATTGGTGTGGATATTTGTGTGGAAGACATTGAGGTATTATGGTCCATATACAAACCCAGAGGCCTGCCTAGTGTATTTAACGAAAGCTCTGACTGCTAGTTAGTTTGAAAAAAACTCCAGAAAGAGCTCCAAATGCTGCATGAAGTCCAAATAGGCCATAATAGCTGCCTGCAGTTGCAGTAGTAGGTTCACCATTCTGTATGGCTATAACAATGCTCTCTAAGCCACTATATGTGACTGTGTGACTCACGAGATCCTGAAATATCTCTTGGAGTTTCTTCTGTGTGGCGGGACTTAGGGTGCAGATGGGGCCTTCCTGGGAGTGGTCCACCATGTCCTCTGGCTCACGAGTGAAGTTACCACCCAGCTATGTGTGTGTGCGTGTGCGTGTGCGTGTGTGTGTGTGTGTGCATGTGTGTGTGCATGTGTATATACGTGTAATCTGTCAAGTGTGTACAGTTCTGGTACACCATATAATTACCCAACCCCCTACTGTCCTCTTGGAGGAGAGGGCCTAGCATTGTTCCCAGGCCTTGAGCGCCTCACTTTAGGGAGTTATTTCCCAGCGTGATAAAATCTGGAGTGGGTTTGGAAACGATGTCAAAAGGGACCCTCATTGTTACTGTGCCTTAGCAATAAGTACCCATGCCACCTTTAGAGGGGAGCCACACCCCCTGAAGACAAACTCTTGCCAGCAATGGTCCCATAATATAGAGGTCACCTTTTGTCCGACGTAGTTCAGCAGTGAGGACCGCCTCCTCCTCAAGGAGGGTGGTGGACCAGGAATACACTTGTCCCGAACCGTAAAGGAGTACGTACTCTCCTGGATCACATGATCACCACTGGGACTCCTGGGGGAACGATAGAGGGGGCGAGGTAGTAACGTCAGCTGGTCTGGATTCTATATACATCACATCAACCACAACACTGTACTAAAGCACTTGCTAGCAGACTAGCAGACTAGTAGACGTATCAAAACAGACCCTGGGCCATCACAAACACAAACCTGTGCTCCCTGTACTTGTATTTAGCCTCCACCTCGTGTTCTACTCCCTGGTCCGCCGAGTCTGTCGACTCTCTGACGGCTGGCACCGGCGCACGCCGCTCTTGCTCCTCTACATTGTAAGAAGCCTGTCCGTTTCCCATGATCTTCGTTTCAGAGCGTCTCTATGCGATCCCTGTAGTGCTCAATAGCGATACACAAATTATGTGCAGGGATGTCCTCCTGCGCTTCGCGAGGATTGCTGGGTGTGGCACCACGCACACGCTAGGTCTGGTCACGAGACTACTCATCGTATAAGTAAGACCAGTAGTCTCGTGACCAGACCTAGACCTAGCTAGGCTCGCGCGATCGGAGGACCTGAAGCAAGCGCATCCAAAAGTGTCAAGCGTGCTATCGCTACTTCGGCTGCGTACTGAGTTCTTCTACGGCCAGGTGCAGCTATCTGATGTCGTGAATCGTGAACTGTTTGGTAAGTCTTATGGCTACGCGGCCATGCGCGGGTTCGCCGCGCTTTGTAGTGTGGAGGGCTAGGGGGGGGGGGGGGGGGGGGTATAATCAGTAAAATTATAATGAGTGTGGTATACAAATGTACTTAAGCGGGACGCTGGCTAAAGACTCACTGTACACTCACTATGTATCTTTCTCTAGTCTTGTACCATAGATAATATATACCCCACGCACCCGCACGACAAGCTGATACTATAAAGCAATCGATGTCGGGTTAATGAGGACTCCTCAGGCACATAATTTAACGCGTCTTTGCATGCCGGTGTCAAGTGAATATAGGGATGCCCATTTTCACGTAAATATAGACACCCCGATGCCCATATTTACGTAAATATGGGCATCGGGGTGCCTATATTCATGGTGAATATGGGCATCCCGTTGTGAAAATAGGCATTTCATATAGATACCTATATTCATACAAATTTAAGCATCCCGGCTGCCCGGATACAACTGTATCTTGATTGTATTGCAGATGCACAAGCTGAGCTTAAGACTACACTCCCCAGGGGTCAACACAACCTAGGTCTCAATGACTCCCCAATATTACACTGCTACATGCAGATCTTGATTGTGTTACACAAGCTAAACTTTATAAGAATACATGGAGATCTTTCACACTGTAGATAACTGATGTAATCAGCAACCTTAGTATAAACATTACAATAATAAAATTATGATATAGACAATCATGGATCAATCTGAAGTAATGGAATTAGCTACTTTCTGCTGCAGTCTTTGCATAGCCAAGTATCTGGCAACATATTTAAAGTGGAACCATAATTCACAGGCATCACACTGCACCATCTTGAGTCATACGTCTTGGGCATCTTACATGTATAATATACACAAATAGGTGCCTCTTGGGATTTCTAATCACATCATGGTCGCGAGCTGTAAACTTTCCCGCCGTTCGTGCGCATGCAAAAGGGGGTCCCTATAATATAATCACGAAGGGGTCCCCAAAATCACGTGAATATGGGGACCCGGGGATGCCCATATATACGGGGTGTGCATATTTTCATGATACCGGGACAGAATTTTAGCCTGCTACATCTCTATACTAGGACGAGTCTTGTGCCCAGAGTGACGAGTGTATTAGTTAAAACGAATTTAGTAGAGGCCCAAAATAGATTTAGTTAGCATACTAAAACTGAAAGTTTCCCCTGAGGACTGAACTATAACCAAACGAAAATTTTTTGGCCCCAAAATGTACCATTTTAGTTAGTTAACTGAAACTAAAAGGTATTTTAGTAATAGCTTAGACATTTTAGTTAACTAACTATAACTAAACTTAATTTTGCACTCTAAATAGAGTTTTAACTAAAACTAGAACTAGATTACATGAAGCCATACTAAAACAACACTAGCCCAGACCTAGTGGCGTAGCCAGACTAGATTGTTTGCCAGGGCACAAGTGAGGCAGGGCTATGAACAGAATTATCATCGTTACCTACCACTCGTTCGTCGTTTAGGCAACGCAAAACTAATCTAGCTTGACGTATCTTGGCCTATTGAGCCTGCAAACTTCCAGTAGCTTCCACTATGCTCGTGGCTATAGTGCAGTGGCATAGTAACGTAATGACGTAATTTAGCGCACGTGATAATTGCGGACGAACACACACACAGACAGACGCGGGAATGTAAAGCTATCTCAGTACCAGCCGAGCGCACGCTTCGCGCGCACTCGACTGGTAAAAATCTGAAGGTTATTTTAGCCAATACGTTTGTTACTAGAGTTGCAACTAATATAGACAATGGATATATTATCAGTGACAGCTGGCATTGCAGCACTTTGACACGTGCTGTCCGTATATGAACTAAATCAATTGTTTCCTGTCAAAGCTGTGTACTATACTGGCTACATCTGTGTAGTAGAGAGTCGTGCTTTTAACTGATCACCAGATTGTCACTGTGGCACTTTGGCGTGTGACCATGAGCTATCCATACTATACCATCAGATAGCCATGTAAGGTATTACAGTCAGCAGAAAATTGTTCCTTTACAAAAGCTGTACTAATATAGTACAAAATGATAATGATGCAACTCCAGTAACCAATCCATTGTTAAAATAACCTTTCCTTTTTAGCATTGATATATACATTGTTGTTTACCAGATGAAGACATTCATGGGGCAATATATATGCTGAAATATTATACCCATTAGGTGGCCTAGCATGGAGCATGGATTGGAGTGGATAGATGGACTGATGTAGGAAGCGTGAATGTAATGCTCCACTTATAGCTATAATTAACATTATAGCTATAAAAATGGCTGACGAAATGGACTATAGAATGTACAGTGAATCTGTATGGACTATAGCTACTTGGCACAGTCATGCATTCTTATGCAACTAACTTTAAGAATCTATGACTGCCATGCATGAATAGACTTTGCATACTTGACTTTTGTCACTTGACTGGTTGACCATTCTATAGAGTCTATAGAGTGGCCAGCACATCATCATTATGCACATTGCATAATACTGACCAAATCTATCTCATATTCAAGCCTCTAGATTTTTGCTCATGCATAGCAGCTGCTGATTTTACTCTTGTCTGTAAGATAAAATCTGGGCATGGAGGCTTGGGTGTTATAAGAGGATGGAATCACGATTGACCAGCAAGGAACTTTTCACACAATTTTTACCAGCCAGGCACCTGCATCTATCACGTCAGTGTAGAGCAAATGTACATGTTGGCTGCACTACCATAATATAATGGTTGTATCGGTTAAATGCGAATTACATAACATATATAATTATTTCTTTCACACGTGATAAGCGAGGACACACAGACAAACAAATAATAGACAAACAGCTGGTAAAAGGTAACTGCATATCAACTGGAATGGTACTCATGCATGCTGTGCATACACAGCTGTGCATGCATGAGGCTAAGTACTCTGCAATGCATGGTTGTGTTTTTCATGTTTTCTCTGTATAGTAGCAGTAGTTTATAGACTATAAATTGTTCTAGTCACTAGATGAATATCCTCACCAGTTTTGCATGACAAAAGTGTACAACACAAAAAAGTTGTATATCAGTCAGAGTGGTATTTTCAGCAGCTTGACTTCTGGTCCAGTCTACTATGACCATGGGCATAAGGAAATATAATTATGGTATTTGCCATTTACACTGTTCATAGCTTGAATCATTGCTTGGTTGCTAGACCTGGAAATAATCAAACAATACCCATATATGCATGTCTATGCAATAATTCAAATAGATGAATGGATACAGAAAACATACATCATTTTGAAGATCATCAGTTGTTATTATTGCTATGTTTCCTTTAGGATATCAATTAATGGAAAAGCACAGTCAAATCTCTGTTGCTGGCACATACCATCTCACCCCTCAGGATCATGTTTGGGGTAATATCCCACTCCACAGTGCCTGCTATCATGGCAAGCTTGATACTGTTCAACTTCTTATCCTTGAGCAACCCAGTTTAGACATAAACGTCAGAAATCATCGAGGTGACTCTCCTCTAACTCTTGCATGTCAGGCTGGCCATCTTGATGTGATTCACTTTCTGCTTACCCTCAGTAGTTGTGATATAACTCACACGAACAAAGCAGGAGACACTCCTCTTCATGTTGCCTGTTCTGAAGGGCATACCGCAGCTGTGAAGGTTCTCGGTAGTTTAGATAAGTATGCTGTGGATGGTAGAAACCGACACGGTAATTCACCTCTGGCACTGGCCTGCAGAGGAGGCCATTTGGATGTTATCAAGTTCTTAATTGAAAGCATGCACAGCAGTACAAGTACTCAAAACAAGGATGGAGATACCCCACTCCATATTGCATGCTCTCATGGGCATTCTCAGGTGGTGAAATTTCTGGTTTCAATTTCCAATTTTCATATAAATACAAAGAATATAGACGGAAACACACCACTTCATCTTGCCTGCCAAAATGAATGGAAGGACATAGTACTATTTCTTATAATTATAAGTGATATCAACCGTGTTAGTGTAAACCAACAAAACAATGATGGCAACACACCGCTGCATGTTGCTATTTCATTACACCAGAAGGATATAGCTGATCTGCTTAGTCGCCATCACACATGCAATACCAAGATCACTAACAAAGATGGGAATATGCCTTTGCATCTAGTATGCATGGAAGGCTGGACTGACATAGTTCAGTATCTGTTGGATATCAGAAGAAAGGATGTAAATGCACAAAACATAAAAGGTAATACCCCTCTACATATTTCTTGTCTGAAAGGCCACACAGACATAGTAAAAATCATTATCACTCAGAAAGCCTTTGGTATTAACTGCAAAAATGAACTTGGAAACACTCCCTTACACCTTGCTTGTGTGGAGGGAAAATTGGATAGTGTAAAGCTTTTGGTTGACATGGAACACTGTGATCTGAACCTCAAGAACAAGGCTGGTGTTTGTGCTCTTCACCTCGCTTTTTATAATCGTCACCAAAGTGTTGTAGAGGTCCTTATCAGGCATGACCGTTGTGATGTAAACTGTGCAGATGCAGTGGAAAACACACCACTAGGACTCGCTGCCAACCTCAGCTGGACAGATGTAGTCAAGTGTCTTATCACTGAAAAACAATGTAATATGAACCACCGAAATAAGTTTGGTGATACCCCACTGCATTTGTCAAAGTGCATGAGTGTGGCTGAGCTTTTGACTGAATGTGATGTAAACTACAAAAACAGTAGGGGTGACACTGCACTAAACATTGCTTGCCAACATAATCTTGACTTTGTGAAATTTCTTATCAAGCAAAAACACTGTGCAGTATCGATCCAAAATGCAGATGGGGATTCACTACTGCACCGTGCCTGCAGGTATGGTAGGTTATCTATTATAAAGTACTTAGTTAATGAAGAACTACTACCAGTGAACTGCGAGAATAAAACTGGTAACACTCCCCTATGTGTTGCTGCTGGCACTGTATACAATAGTGTTGTGCAGTTTCTTGTAGAGATTGATGATTGTGATGTGAATCACCAAAACAAGAATGGAGACACACCTCTCCACATTGCTTGTAGAATTGGAGACATACGTGTAGTCAGGACACTGACTGATTTTAGAAATAGGAAGCTTAAGGTTAGCTGTAATTTCAATGTTACAAACAACCAACAAGAAACACCAGTACTTATAGCTTTCAGAAACCGACACAGTGCTATCTTCAGACTGCTAGTTACAGCACATTCCTATGATAACTTGTTCAGTGTACTGGAAAGTGTCAACAAAGATCTGTGGCCAGAAGTTGTGAAACTCCTCACTAGTGATGGAACGATAACTGTGTCCCCTCAGTTTGAGTCTCAGTTTGATGTACTTCAGTTCCTTTTTAATGAAAGAGTGTGGGACATGAATAGTTTGGATTACCATGGTAACACTCCACTCCACATTGCCTGCCTTGCAGGTGATGTGAATGTTGTTAGAATCATTACTAACATTGCTGACTGTCATTGTAATGTCCCAAACAAACGTGGAAACACTCCCTTACACCTTGCTTGTTGGAAGGGAAATTTGGATACAATAAGGCTTTTGGTTGACATGAAAGAGTGTGATCTGAACCTCAAGAACAAGGCTGGTGTTTGTGCACTTCACCTCGCTTTTTATAACCGTCACCAAAGTGTTGTAGAGGTCCTTATAAGGCATGACCGTTGTGATGTAAACTGTACAGATGCAGAGGAAAACACGCCAATAGGACTCGCTGCCAACCTCAGTTGGACTGACGTAGTCAAGTTTCTTATCACTGAAAAACAATGTAATGTAAACCATCAAAACATGTTCGGTGATACCCCGCTGCATTTGTCAAAACATGTGAGTGTTGCAGAGCTTTTGAAATGTGATGTAAATGGTAAAAACAAAAGGGGTGACACTGCATTAAGTACTGCTTGCCAACAAAATCTTGACCTTGTAAAATTTCTCATTGAACAAAAACACTGTGAAGTAATGATCCACAATGAAGACGGGGAGACACCACTGCATCATGCCTGCAGAGTTGGTAATTTAGATGTTGTAATATACTTGGTTAATAGACAACTGATACCAGTGAACTGTGAAAATAATAGCGGTGACACTCCCCTGTGTGTGGCTGTTTGTTGTGTACACAATGATGTTGTGCAGTTTCTTGCAGAGATTACTGATTGTGATGTGAATCACCAAAACCAGAATGGAGACACACCTCTTCACATTGCTTGTAGAATTGGTGACATACGTGTAGTCAGGGCACTGACTGATTTTAGAAACAAGAAAGGTAGCTGTAATTTCAATGCTATCAACAACCAGCAAGAAACACCAGCACTCATAGCATTCAATAAACAACATCATGATATCTTTAGAGTACTAGTTACAGAACAGCACTGTGAATGCTTACTTAGTGTATTGAAAGGAATCAATGAATACAAGTGGTCAGAAGCTGTGGGAATTCTAATAGCTGACAAAACTGGTAAAGAGGTAACTGTACCATTGTCTTTTGGGTCTAAACTGAAAGTTATTAGCTTTTTGGCCAAAGAAAAGATTTGGAACACGGACAATCCAATGAAACATGGCAATACTCTCTTGCATTTTCTCTGCCAATATTCTGAAAATCCTTTATTGCTCATCAATGAATATGCGGCAGTTTATGGACTTAATTGTTGCAACAAGGCAGGCAACACTCCACTCCACCTGGCCTGTTTAGCAGGAAATGTTAATGCTGTTCAATTTCTTACTAATATCACTGACTGCCAAACTAATGTAAAAAATGACCAGCAAGAAACACCACCACTCATAGCATTCAGAAACCGACACAGTGTTATCTTCAGACTGCTAGTTACAGCGCAGTCCTATAAAAATTTATTCAGTGTACTGGAAAGTGTCAACAAAGATCTGTGGCCAGAAGTTGTGAAACTCCTCACTAGTGATAGAACGATAACTGTGTCCCCTCAGTTTGAGTCTCGGATTGATGTTATTCATTTCCTTTTCAATGAAAGAGTATGGAACTTGAAGAGTTTGGGTAACACTCCACTCCACACTGCCTGCTTTGAAGGTGACCTGGATATTATTAGATTCATTACTGGAATCAAAGATTGCAACTTGAATGGTTTAGATGCCCATGGTAACACTCCACTCCACATTGCCTGCCTTGCAGGTGCCCTGAATGTTGTTAGACTCCTTACTGGAATCAAAGACTGTAACTTCAATGTCAAAAACAGCCAGCAAGAAACACCAGCACTCATAGCATTCAATAAACACCATAACGATGTTTTCAGACTGCTAGTCATGGAGCATCACTGTGCATGTGAATCCTTACTTAGTGTGTTAGAAAGAATCAGCAAATCCCAGTGGTCTGAGGCAGTGGGGATCCTAATTGCTGACGAAAATGGCAAAGATGTGACTATACCACCATTCTTTGAATCGAAATTGAAAATTATTAGTTTTTTGGCAGAAGAAAAGATTTGGAATGTGGATAATCCAATCAGGCGTGGCAATACTCTCTTACATTTTCTTAGCCAATATTCTGAAAATCCTTCATTGTGCATTGATAAACACGATGCAGTTAAGGAAGTTAATTGTTGCAATGATGCAGGCAACACTCCACTCCACCTGGCTTGTTTAGCAGGAAATCTGAGTGCTGTTCAATTTCTTACTAATATCAATGACTGTAAAACTGACGTTAAAAATAACCAGCAAGAAACACCAGCACTCATAGCATTCAGAAACCGACACAGTGTTATCTTCAGACTGCTGGTTACAGCACATTCCTATGGTAACCTGTTCAGTGTACTGGAAAGTGTCAACAAAGATCTGTGGCCAGAAGTTGTGAAACTCCTCACTAGTGATGGAACGATAACAGTGTACCCTCGCTTTGAGTCTCAGTTTGATGTAATTCGTTTCCTTTTTAATGAAAGAGTGTGGGACTTGAATAGTTTGGATTACCATGGTAACACTCCACTCCACATTGCCTGCCTTGCAGGTGATCTGAATGTTGTTAGAATCATTACTAGCTTTGGAAATTGTTGTTGTAGTGTTCAAAACAAACATGGAAACACTGCATTAAGTATTGCTTGCCAATATAATCTTGACCTTGTAAGATTTCTCATTGAAACAAAGCACTGCGAAGTCCAAATCCGGAATAAAGATGGGGACTCATCATTACACCATGCCTGCAGCAATGGTAAGTTATCTATTGTAAGATACTTAGTTAATAGACAACTGTTACCAATAAATTGTGCAAATAATACTGGTAACACTCCCCTATGTGTGGCTGCTGGTACCGTATGCAGTGATGTTGTGCAGTTTCTTGTAGAGATCGATGTTTGTGATGTGAATCACCACAACAAGGATGGAGATACGCCTCTCCACATTGCTTGTAGAATTGGAAACATACATGTAGTCAGAGCACTGACTGATTTTAGAAACAGGAAAGTTAGCTGTAACTTCAATGTTACAAACAACCAGCAAGAAACACCAGCGCTCATAGCATATAAGAAACACCATAGTGATATCTTTAGACTGCTGGTCACAGTACATCACTACGACTGCTTACTCAGTGTACTGGAAAGTATCAACATTTACCTGTGGCCAGACATTGTAGGGATACTTACTGCTGGTAGAACAGTAACAGTACCCTCTTATTTTTTGTCTCAGTTTGATGTGGTTTATTTTATGTTCGACAATAGAGTGTGGGACTTGAATTGTTTAGATGTCCATGGTAACACTCCACTCCACATTGCCTGCCATTCAGGTAGTCAGAATATTGTTAGAATCACCACTAGCCTTGAATGTATTATCAACATCCAAAATCACGATGGTGATACTCCACTAACCCTTGGATGTCAGTTTGAAAACCAACTTATTGTACAGCAACTGATTAACACCAATAGGTGTAACATTAATCACCAAAATAAAGATGGAAATAGTTCTCTCCATATTGCTTGTCGCAGTGGAAATCTATCTATTGTAAGAGCTCTTTTGACAAAGAATTGCAATATCAATCTCAGAAACAAA